>OZ023301.1:12413704-13065371 GCA_964007245.1 Hypomecis atomaria
TCTGTTAACTCGTGTTTTATTGCATACCCAACTTAAAGATATGGAGGCTCATAAACAGAGGAAAATGTTTGTTTGGCACAACACTGACAATGTCTCGAGCACTGTATACTCGTTATATGATTATTGTGTTCATATGCGTAAATATATAAGGTGTATGTTTGTTTGTGGTATATTTTTGGTTCTTCGATAGTTTACCTGTAAGTTGGTCCATACCGTTTCCAGTGATAGGTCAACGACACCACGATTTTGAAATCTATAAGTATTTTATTGAATTTACCGTACACGGATAACTACTACACAATATGATACAATACAATTAAACGTCACACTAAGATAACCATACGACTAACTGAAAATAAAAGTGTTACAATTATTGTTAAATAATTCGTCAGTCCATATACACATAAATAATGCGGATTTTGCATGCAAGTCGAAATGGCCTTAACATCAAGAAAATTTACTCATTCAATCGTAGAAAAAAAATACTCGTAGGTATAGCAGACCAATAGCAGATTTATCACACCGAATAGCTGCAATCTTTGCTCCATACAAAAACTTTAATTAGATTGAATATTATTAAAAATATTTAAAATAAACATTAATAACATGTATTATATAATCAATATTAGGTATAATTTATTTATCATGTTAACATTAGCATTAACTAGATTACTGGCTTCACAGTATGCCATCACCACTTTCCCATTTCTTCGCCACCTTACAATACATTTCTACATATTAGGAGGTTTCAATAACAGTCATACTGACCTAAGTTATTATGATTGGACTAGCTGCCCTTCCTGGATTCGCCCGGTTACGGATGAATTATAGTTGTAAACCTTCCAGAAGAAATATTCTAAAATATAGTGAAAACTGCATTGCAACCTTTTGTCTAGTTTGGAAGATAAAAGCATAAAATAGCGGTTTTGCTTTATATTATGTAGTGATATTGCTAGTCATTTTAGATATCATTTTGATATCATAATAGATCCTAATTTACTTACTATTATTTTCATGCAACGGTGATACACTCCAATAGAATTAATTGAAATTTTACGAGTGTGCTAAGAAGTTGTTTGGAGCTTTTCTTTTTAAGCTTTTAGAGCACGTTTATAGAACGCAAAGTAATGCTCAATTACATTTTGAGATCAGAAATAAAAAGCTTGCACGGATTTTTTAGGTTGTTAAGTGATGTTTTATTTATTTATTTTCTATAATCCGAAATTTATACTAGCATTAGAACCCCGTTACTAAAATCATTAATATGTGTGCTGTCTTTTTTAGGGTTCCGTACCTCAAAAGGAAATAACGGAATCCTTATAGGAACATTTTGATGTCTGTCTGTTAGTCTGTCAAGCTCTGTTATCTAAAGAACGCATAAAGTTAACGAATTGAAATTAAAACCACATATGTTTACATATAGTTTCTTGCAGTTGTGAAAAAATCAAACTTCTCAGTTATCGTAGAAAAAAGTTACAGCCATTTATGTCATAAAAACTGCATATTTCAACACTCACATGGGAATTAAAAGCTATACGGTACTTCCCGTTGATATATAACTATGAAATTTGGCATGAACCATTGTCCTAGAGTACACATATATAGGAATAAATCTGAAAACTATACGTTTTTAATTAAATCACAAATGCAAAAGATATGGGCCCAAATTTTAAAAAGAGGTAATAATCTATGAGGTATCAATTATAAAAGGACTGTATTAGCACAAGCTAATACTGTTTTTTAATTATTTTTATGATGTTAAATTTTTGATTTACGACGAAAAAAATATAAAAATCTTTTCGATGATTTTAGTTACCTACTTTCGTCCTGAGGTTTTAACAACTTAGTTCCCAATTTTGTGCAAATTTCAGGATTTGTACGAAAACCTCGATGAGCGAGCCTGACTCACATTAGTCCGGTTTTTTATTTATTTGTTCAGGTTCTTGTATAATAATTATTAATCTCCACACTTACCGGTTTCTGCACATGACTTCTCTTTGATAAGTAGCTCAATTTTTGAAACTTTAGAAAATACGTTTATAATTTCATGATATACTATCTCATTCACGTTATTATAGGTTTTCTATCCTCGGTTCTGCTCTTACTTGGTCTCGTGACTATATAAGCATATGACTGGACGTAGAGGTCTATCGGTTCAAAAACAGAACTTCTGGTTTAAAGCCTGCCTATTTACTTTATAAGTACAGTTTAACAATTATTTCTTCGATAGTTTACCTAAGCTTGGTTATATAAAACTGGTAGAAATTGGGAAACTGCAACTCTTCCTACCCACTCATAGTTTTTGCATTGTAGAGTCGTTGACACAGATATGTCAAAACAACCAGCGACTTGACATCGCGCGGTCTCGATCTTTCCTAGTAATTAGCATAATACGTATGTATGCTTGACCCCCTCCTAAGTTTCATTATAGAGTTCCGTTTGACATTTTAGAACCGACTTCTCAAAAAGAACTTATTATTTGGACAATTTTGGCAATCGGTTAAAAACTGTTATTTCTCGAGGACATGTTTCTTATTAATTAAATTATAGATAATTATCTCGGTGTCAAATAGCGAAATTAAAATCAGCTGTCGCATACATTTAATCGGAAGCCAAATTACTCTTTACATATTTTAGGGTTGATCTCAGTGTAAAATACGGTCACGATTTCAAACTGTATCAAATGGAGCTCAATTTCCAAAACGTCAGAAAACGACTCGTAGTCGTATCGTTCGCACTAACACACAATATTTCAATGATGGTTCCTGGGGCCGGATTTTTCAACTTCGCACGGCTCGGTCGTATACGGCTTTGTATGGAGCGTTCGCAACTTCCATAGTTATCATAGAGTGTTTTCATACAATATGTCAAAGTTCCGTATGGATCCATATTGCTGTAGCTGTACGAAGTTGAAAAATAAGGCCCCTGATCTTACTCAGTGTCGTGACCATTTACGCGTACATTATATCGGTTCAAACAATTAAATAGAGTCTCTGCTCTTGTCTACGATGCGCTTTATTTTTAAAAGAGTAACATTTCAGAAACTTTTCTGAAAAATAATATTTCAGTCAAAAATTATGCTTCAGCTAGGATGATGATGTAGAGCCAAAACCAAAACAAAAATGAAGAACCTTTCTTATCATCAACACGCGTAAAGTCAAATAAGACAGCCATCAATATCATTAACCATGATTATTATGACAAACCTAGTTTCTACGCCTGTAATCATATGGTATACCTAACACGTAATTCTATCTTTGTGATTATAAATAAGTGTAAGTGGTACAGTTCTAACGGTCAACCTCCGACGTGCTAGCATTTCAAATATCACACAATCATTGAGAATCACACAGATATTTATAAAGAAGTATACACTATGCCTGGCGCGTGAAGCACTGAGGTATATGCAACAAAAGATCAAACATTTACGTAATTCCTATTTTAAGCAGAGGAATTCATGAGATATTATCCTTACTTATATTTAAAATTCCGAAAAGTTCGTTGGTTGGTTCCTCTTTCACGCATCAACGGAGCAACAGATTGACTTGATTATTGGCATGGATATAGTTAGACGGAAAGACCTAGGATACTTTTTATCCCGAAAAATTGCATAGTTCCTGTAGGATAGGACAAAAACTATCGATAGCGAAACTGTCGCCACTATCACAAAGACGCTAAGTGATCAATTCCTCTATGACGCTAATATGGATTAACGAAACGTCACAGCGAAACGTAATTAGATGACAGGTGATAGTGTCTGCCAACTTTTATAAATCACAGGTAGCATGGCAAAGAGACAAATTGTTTTTCCACCATTATAATCCCCTCGAAGAGGAAATAAAGTATGGATTGAAAATTACAATATTAAAATTGGAAAAAATGTTTTTTTCCCTGTGACATGCTACATATTACTATGAAGTTTAATACCAGACCGTCATATTGAGATACTTGTCTTTTTATATACATGGTTATCCAGAACTAGTGTACTAAGCCGAAAGGAAATGATTAAGACCATCATTTCGAACAACTTTTATAATGAAACCCAATCAAAATTTGAGAAAAAAATCAGTTTCAAGAAGTTTAGAAGTTTCATACATTTTGTCGATTCCAAGTTGCAATTTTATATGGATCAGCTGATTTTATTTTTCGAATTTTGAGTTGGCCCATAGGAAAAGTTGTTCGTAATGATGGTCTTAATCACCCCTTTTCGGCTTAGTAAAAGGTCAGCAGATAACCCTGTAGAAAGATAGTCGTTAAATCCCCGCTCGGTTAAGACATGTCCCGTCTCGCGAGATCTATGCATAGAACCTATAATCTTGTAACAAGTTACATACAAGTGAAAGCTTAGCCTTAGAAGAAACTACTGTGTATTCTGCGTTAATCTCAATTGTCCATGCAGCTATTAAAACTTGCCTTCACATTTGCGCTACAACCGAAAAACCGCTCAATTCTCAACAGAGATATGATCTTAAAACAATTCTTATTTAAAATAACGACTGATCTTATACCTTAACAGTATAAACCACAAATAAAGCCGTTAAGTCAAAAAACAACCTTGACAAAAGAGAAATAGCGTTCAAACTTGAGTGATCATGTGTTAGAACTAAAGCAGTTTTCAATGGCTTGTTAATAACCTAAATGTTATGAAGATATTGCAAATGTCCGTTTTGTAGGCGGCCGATTTTGCAGGTTAATTAAGTTAATAGACTAAATGCACCTTGGAAGCTTCCATGACATTTTGATATGAATTTTGAAAGTTTCTACGTAACTGGGCCATTAAAGTCTGTAGTCATTTTATAGTTAAGCACATCTTGAATGCCTAAATATATGAGTGCTCATAACATACATATACTTAGTGTAATTTTATTCTGTTTGTTTGTTGGAATTGGGTTGTATCTGTTTATTTGTGGACATCGAAATGGTTGACGAGGAAATCGAAATAGGCCTAATTATGCAAGTCGGCGTATGTGAAGTTAGTTACAACCTGCGCGAAACCCAATCAACGCGCTGCTTTATGTGAGCCTTAATCAAGATTGGATATTGAGTAGCTTGTAGCTAACTTCACATCCGCCGACTTGTATGGTTCGGCCTATACAACGGATGACGGCAAAGTCTGCGTGCTTCTTCTTCGACTACAACGTCGCATCGCGAGTTGATAGTCAAAGCGCGGATTTATTCGAAGTAATACTTAGACAAATTGATGACAAAAATGATGACTATCTTTATCTTTTTAGTGGTCTGCGCTGTCTTCGTCGATTCGAACCATTCATAATAAGTACCTATAAAACATTTGAAGTAATAGAAAACCTTTCAAATAGTTAGAGAAATTTTCAAATAGTTTCAGGAAAGCCCGGTACATTTTAATGTTTACGTAGCTACTTACTTACCTATAATTCATACATTATTGGTGGTTTAATGTTCCTTCATACAGAGACGCCAGTAAAACTTTTCACTAACCGAGCATTTAAATAAGCAATGAAGGTAGAGTATAATTTTCTATGTAGAGTTACAGCTACTAAAACTGCAATATTATATCTACTTACCTAAATAATTCATTTACTTACCAATCTCAGATTCAATCAAAACAATATAAAGTTTTAAGGCTTGGAAAGAAGCTGTGAAAAAAGTTCTGAAATTCTAAAAATAATTTTCAAAGACTCCGTTCAAATAATAAACACGTTGTTATATTTAGCCTATTTCTAAAATTTTATGTTGAAAACTTACCCTTATTAACACCGCCATGAAAATCCAAATTCAAATGTCCATGTAACGCAACAGTCAATTTAACACAAATTAAACAACCAAGTTACAAACTAAAATACAAAACTGTAAAAACAATCAGCACTGAAAAATGCACATCACAAGATTCGCGTTCGAAAATTCGAAATTTGTAATTCTCGCGGCGGGCATAGATACTTCTTTTTCTTTTTAATTGGTAGTTTTTATTTTTTAATTGTCGCGTGCCAAGGCGGTTATATTAAGGTCGGTTCTGCCGTGCGTGCTCCGCTCGCGTCGGACTGTGGTCAACTGCTGGAGTGAAAGATGGACGCACGCGAGATGCGCTCTAAAGGTTCGCGCACATTATGTCGGGCCGCAGCGGGGCGGAGCGGGCCGCAGCGCATTATTAGTATGGAAATGCGGAAAATGCGGCCCGCTGCGCCCCGGCACAGTGTGCGTTAGTTCATATAAAATACATAAAAGCGATTTGAGCGGATTTTTGCGCTGCGATGCGGCCCGACAAAATGTGCGCGAACCTTAACTGAACAATCTGCGCATCTTAATTTTATGACGAGTGAAGCATAATAATTATCTTTATCGGCTGTAAGTGCAGGCGACAAAGAAGCTTGGTAAAGAGGTTGCGTTTCATTTTAGTAGTTGGGTACGAGATGATGTTACTTTGAAAATAATCGTTGTACTAATATAGCTGATGGCAAGTTTTCTTTACGAATTGTATGTTACATAGAGGGTGAAGACATGGATGAGTGTAGACGTGATCGAGTTCTAAATACACGTATTTGTTTGAAAAGTTCAACTAAATTTTAAGAATAAGTACCTTGTCCAAATCGTATTTTACCTATTCGTATTTTTTTGAATATATAAAAAATTTGCCCAGACATTTGTCTAAGAATACATAAACTAATACTTTGGGTCAATACATGCTTTATGATTGATTGAATTTTCAAAATTAACTCCGCGCCACCAATGAAGTCCAAAAGCCGGGGCGCTACAATCGTCTTTGAATCATAATTTTACAGATATATTCGTATAATTTAGGTATGCATTTAGGTACGCTGACTTTATTTACAGTTTTTATGTTTAAGTAATTTAATTAATAAAATAGTCATAAACCTGAAATGTTCTGTTCCTAGTTCCAAAATTGACCGTAGGACTTCTGTTGTGGCGCAAAGTCTAGCGTTTTAGAGTTCCACTACGTGAATACGAAACCTATATTTATTTATTTATTTATTTATTTGTTTATAGGCGAGCAGTGTATACTGATGTGCCTATATCAAGCAGAGTCGAATAATATTAGTATTTATCTGTCAAGGAAATTTTTTCCTTCTTTATCCAAAGGTCCAGTCTATTCTTAAATGTGTTTATAGTTCTTGCTGAGATTACATCCTCAGGCAACCTATTCCAATTGTAGACAACTCTATTGCAGAGAATGTGGTGTGCAGTGTTGGTTTGTGATGGTGTAGGCTGTAAGAGGAATTTATGGCGTCTGCTATCGCGCATATTTTCCTTCAAGGTGTATATGTCGTGAATATTCGGAAGATTATAGAAGCCATTGAGAATTTTGAAGGTCTCAATCAAGTCTCCACGCAATCGTCGTTCTTCGAGGGTCGTGAGACGAAGAGCTTTTAACCTATCTTCATAGGTTTTGCGGCGCAGAGCATATGGAATCCTGGTGGCTTTTCTTTGTGCACTTTCAAGCAAATCAATATCTTTTTTAAAGTAAGGACTCCACACTTGAAACCCATATTCTAGGAGAGGCCTTATATAGGTTTTGTAAATCTTAATAAAAACATCCACAGTTACTGTCTGAAAGGACTTGCGTATGACATAAATAAATGAGTTGGCTCGTTTGACTATCATAGATATATGCTGTTCCCATTTTAAATCTGCAGTAATGATGACTCCCAAATCCTTCTGTTGGCCTACAGATGCTAAAGCAACTCCATCAAGTGTGTATATCTTTTTAGGGTTGGTACTACCAAGATGTAACGCACTACATTTGGCTATGTTCAACTTTATAATCCAGTCCCTGGTCCAGTTCTGAATGCGGTCTAGATCTTTTTGAAGTTCTCCAGACTTTATCAATGCATTAGCAAAAAACTTCCCATCATCTGCGAAAAAAGCTGATTGACATTCTATGAGCTCTATCAGATCCGTTATGAAGATTCCAAACATCTCAGGAGCAGTCACAGAACCCTGGGGGACACCGCTGGAAACCATTTTCCGTTCCGATAGTGAGTTCCCCACTCGAACCTGAAATGTTCTACCCGATAAGAAGCTCCGGTACCACTCAAGCAACTTACCACGCAACCCATGATGTTCAAGCTTAAACAACAAGCGCTGGTGGGGTACCTTGTCAAATGCACGTTCAAAATCGAGGTATGCTACATCAACAGGTTCTTTTTTATCAACTTGTACACTCCAGGCATGAACAGATGTCAATAAGTTAGTGACAGTTGACCTTTTTTCAATAAAACCATGTTGCTTTGTTGAGATCACACAATTTCTATTTAAAAATTGTGCCACTCTCTCACTTATAATCCTTTCCATAATCTTCACCACAATGCTAGTGAGACTAATGGGTCGGAAGTTTTCCGGTTTAGTTTTGTCACCTTTCTTAAAAATTGGAGTTACTATCGCATGCTTCCAGTCTCGAGGCAAGTATCCAGCTTCAAAAGAAGTGTTCATTAATTGTGCTAAGACAGGAGCAATAGTATTAACACAATTTTTAAGTATGCAAACTGGAAGTTGATCTGGACCGGGGGACGACTGAATATTCAGGTTCGCAATTACTTTCTTTACATCACTTTCAGTAAAAGAAATGTCACACAAACTTTCCTCTACACGGGGAGTTGCAATAGTCATAGTGTTTTGATTGAGCGCTGGTTCTACTGAATATGCTTTTTCAAACTCAACTGCAAAAACCTCAGCAATATCACATGGTTTAGTTACTAGGTCTCCATTGTGGTTTCTAATTGCTGGTGGAATACTGACAGTAGAGGTAGTACAGCGTCGCAGGTATGAATAAAAAGCTTTATCACCATAGTCAAGGATTCTGGCCTCATAAGCACTCCTCTGTTTCCTGGACAAGGCAACACACATATTATTCACCTCACGAAACTTCTTATAGTCATGTTCATCCTTGGACATTCTGTACCTGTCCCATAAGATTTTCTTTTCCAAAATTAACTCCAGAACACTATCATCAATCCATGGTTTATTTTTAATTGGTTTAGATCTTACTTGACGTAGAGGCGCATGGTGGTCTGTAGTAATATTAATAGCATTTATGATACCATCCCATAGCTGTTGAGGATCATCCGTTTCGCATACGGCTTGCAAAGTCTTATACAAATCAGAATTGTAACTGTCATAATTTATGCTCTGATAGTTTCGCCTGAGCTTGGGTATTGTCCTTTCTTTTTGCATTAGACACTGGATAGAGAATTCTAAGACACAATGGTCACTTTTTCCTATTGGTGGTTTATGGATAACTTCCGTAATTAATGTTTCATCATTGACCATTATAAGATCTAATAGAGAAGGTGCCTGGTTTGATTGGTAACGTGTAGGTGTGTTTACAAGCTGGTGCAAATTGCTATTTAGGTACATATTTATAAACATATTTTCTGGTTTGGTATTCACATCTCCGGACTGTTGCTGATCAGTTAAGATCGGCCACTTTAAATTAGTGAAGTTGAAGTCACCGGCCACCACTATAGTGTTGTTTTCAGATGCTGTAAAGAGATTTTCCAGCAGTTTAGTGTCACGTGATCTCCATGCTGTCTCTTCCTTATCGTCAGGCCGATATACCCCCACCACCAAGAAATGATGCATACCAAACTGAATGTCCAGATAGAGTGCTTCCACATCCTCACACATATATCTCTGATTACGTTTAGCTATGATCGGCACACCGTCCAAGTGGTCCCTGATGTATATTGCTACTCCTCCAGCTCTAGTTTTTCCCTCAGATTTCTTCTTTTTGTGGCTCCGGTCTAATCTAAACAGTGTATAGCCAGGAATATTGTAAGTGCTATTACGGTCACTACTGTTCAGCCAAGTTTCCGTTATTACTACTATCGCAGGATTCTGAGCAGTGACACATTGCAGGAAAAGGTCGAATTTAGATCGAATAGAGAAAAGATTTGTATACATGAAAGTAAGGTCACTATAAGGGTCTCTGCGAGAGGCTAGTTTTTTGGTACAATCTTAGGAATTCCTTTTATGTACCTGATAGTAAGATTGGTTTCACCCTTTTCAATTCGGCTTTTGAGAGTGTCCCGTAATTTGTTGAGCTCCTCTCTTTGTTTGGGTGTCTTATCATCATAAACTCTTACCTCTTTAGGGGCCTTACTCTTATTCTTAAGAATCTGCACAGCATCCTGACGGGTTTTGAACACCACCTTCAGCGGCCGTTGCTTTCCAGGTTCTCGACGACCAAGACGCTGCACTGACAAAACTTTCGAGTAGTCCTCCCCACTATTGATGTCCTTGAGGACCTTATTCACAAACTTTTCATCGTAACTTTTCCTGTCCGTGCCATTGTCCGAACCACTCTCCTTAATGCCCACCAGGATCACATTGTTTGCTCTGCGCTCGCGCTCCTGAAGTTCCTCCAGAATGGCATTAGTGCTGAGAGGCGACGGCTCGAGTACTGCTGCCACTGCGGGCGACTGCATATCGTCCCGACCCGCACTGTTCGTCCGAGACAAGAGCTCCTTCACTTCGTCAAGTTCCTTTCTCAGCCCGTCGTATGATTTTATGAGCTTGGGCACTTGAAATAAGGCTTCTCTGCACAAATCACATAAATACAGAAGTGTGCGTTTGCCCTTCAGCCCCATGACGCGCGCCTCGCTACTAGTTAAGTTGCTGCATTGTAAGCAGATGTATCTCTTGCAACCATCACATTGAACCACGGAGTCGTCAGTAAAGTCATTTTCGCACACAAAGCACTTCATTTTTGTTGATCGATTTGAATTCACAAAGAAAAAAAAACGGAAAAACGGAAAAGTTTATCTCGTATTTAACAAGTCACTGCAGCAAAATTCCGAATGAACTACACTTTTCACCGAATAATTGATAGTTTATCGACCAAAATAACACTATTTTAACGCGGAATTAGCGAATTTAACAATATTTTAAGAAATTATAAATAGCAACGCAAATTCGACACTGCTTCACTCTCGAGGGTAGGCGACGAAAAAAAACATATATATTATATTATATGTAAGAATATAACGTATCCAGTTTCTATATTACGTTATTTTCGCCGTAAACAGTTGCTGTCAGTCAGTCAATCACCAGAGGCTTAAAATAATAAAATAAATATATATTTAGTATTCAACAAAAAATTACAGAAACATATTATGACAGAAACTTCATAATAAATGTTCTTTAAGGGCGGCCTTATCGGCTTTGACGACTTCTACCAGGCAACCTTTGTATGGACTGGATCTTACAAGAAAAATGCAACTACGGTCGATGGTGTACAAATACAGTAAAATAAATGATGATGTGGAAAATAAATCTAAAGATACTTTTTAGATATTTGTGCATAGAAGGCCCAATTATAAAGGCACCATTGTAAATTTAATAGCAACGTAAAAAGGATTCTCTCTTTCGAATGCATATATTAAAAAAGAAACAGGTATATTGCTATTATAATTACGATGGCGCCTTCATAATTGGGCCTACGGGCTTAGTATAGATTAAACCTTTAACGCCTGCCATAAAACTGCTAGCCACCAACACAACACAACTATCTAGGCTGATTCCCGGCCGGGCAAAGTTGGGTGATACGCCAAATTCTTTTTTGTTCTCGCAATCATGCTTTATTGGAAATATAAATCACTAAATATGATTTTCAAAAACCAACCTTACGTGCTTAGATTAATTAGGCACAGTATTAGTTATGTAGGTACAAGTCAAATTCAAATTCTTTATTTTCTTAATAAGTAACTTTACAGTAAATACCAAAACGTTACTTATTTTACACTTAATTACATACAGAAAATAGCTTTAAACTACTACATATAAAAATATAGGTAGGTACCTACTATGTTTACAATGCTGTTATGGCACATCCATGGAAGAAACAAGCTCTTAAGATTGTCTAATAAAATTAAATAGTAGGTAATTAAATTATATACAAACTTAAATTTTACATAATTATAATAAATATTCAGTTAAGTTACGTACAAATTATTCCAAAATGGAGTGGTTTTCACTATACAGTAAAGAGCTATTAAGAAAAACAGTCCATCTGTCAGCAAATACATCAACTTGTGGTTGTGCAGACACTAGCGCATTGAGGTGTCGGTGTGCTCGGCAGATGGGGGACTGGTCTCGCGCCACGGTGCGCGGGGGTACGGGGGAGAACAGTGGTACTCGACCGCTGCGGAAACGGGTGAGGTTTTCTGGAACTGAGAGGCGACTCACCTCCGACAGCAGGAATTTACGTACGAGAAACTTCCTTGGTACAAGTACATGTAATGACCAAGGAGGTAAAATACGTATATTAGACCGAATCATACAAGTCGGCGGATATGAAGTTAGCTACAGGCAGGCGCAATATCCATTTTGCGCAACCTGTAGTAAACGTATTTTTGAAGATAAAACTTCTTTAGCGATGGTTAAAAAATGTTAAACTCGCGTCAGGACACGTGACCAGCTAGTCCAGCATGCGACCACGAAAAGCCACGAAAATAACTATTTCGACGTGTGAAAAAGTGACAAATATATATTTTGCCATAACACTGTCTCGTTCTGACACGTCGAAAGAAATATTGCGTGGTGCGCATCCTAGCCCGGCTGATCGAAAATTCGTAAGACGGCGAAGGGCGCTTGCGTGAGTGTGTGTGTGTGTGATATTATTTATTTTTACTATGTGTTTTACTACACCAATGATAGTACTTAATATGTTCAAGTTTTCACTTCTGCCCGCACTTTCGGAGTGCAATCCGTTGTTATTTTTCGTACAATCAAAATAAATAAGTTTCTGGTAAAATATGAAAATGTATCAAAAGATCTACCTTTTTGACCGAGCAAACAAGTTGACAGAATCTCCGTTTTAACTCGACATTTTTGCTTTTGCCTGTCCAAATGTTGATTTTCCTTTACAGATCTCATTTTTCAACGAATATTGACAAAACTTGGTATTCCGGTTATATGTAGCTGCCGCGGAGGAGTGCGGAAGTGTGCCCGTAGCCCCGACACATAGCGCAGTGGCGGAAACACCCCAGGGTTTTAGTAGGTATGCCACCGACTAACGGTGGAGACTCCCACAAAACCACTGGCCTGGTAGTATCCTTATAGGATTTTCCTGGATCAAAAAAAAGGCTAAGTATATGTAGCTATTTATGGGATATTTTATCGACGGCGGTTTTTGAATGAGAGGATAATCCGTGTATTTTTAGGAATAGCGCTACGACGAACGCCCGTTTTGAAACAGGAAACAGGGTTATTGTAAATAGCGCTATTTACCAAGCGATTTTGATAATATTTGGCAAGATTCTTTAGTATCTAAACCCTAACAAGATTTGCGAACATGAACAGTATCAGTCAAGAGCAATTCAGGATATAATAGGCTTAATTCAGTTAAACAGACGCGAGGTCTACGGTTCGCAGAACTACTAGTGTAATGTGTATTATAATGGACCATCCACACTCTCACGAGGCGACACGAGCTCTGCAGCTTGTAGCTAACTTCACATTCAACGACTTGTATAACATTGCAATACAACTCGGCGGATGTGAAGTCAGCTACAAGCTGCGCTGCTCGTGTCGCTTCGTGGAGTGTGGATGGCATTTTAGTGCTATACATATAAACAAATACAATGTAACTACGTATTAATACTTGCAAATGTAGTGTGAATAACGTATATTCTGTTTATCCTTGTTTTTATGTGTTTCTTGAAACCTCCGATACAGGGAATCCCAGTTTATCAGCTTATTCACTAAATGTTATAAAACACTGTATGTAACATTTGGTTATCAGCATACCTTGTACTAAGCCGAAAGGAGGTGTTTAAAATGGGCGTAAAAAGGGGGTGATTAAAGGGTGGTTCCAGGTTCGGAATTCGAGAAAAATAATAATGGTCTTTCATAATGTCATTTTGTTACAACATGGAATCGACAAAATGTATGGAACAGATACTTTATTTTATCGAACTCCGGGTTGGCCAAATAGTACAAGTGGTTCATAATCATCCCTTTACAGCTTAGTACATCAGTTCTGGATAACCCTGTATACGTTTATTACAAAGGATAGGAGAAATAAAATTACAAAAGTCATATATTTTACAGACTATATTTTATTGAAATAACTATAGTAAGGTACATTCGAAATTCGCAAACACCATTCACACAATTACGTTGACTGAAATTCATGTAAATACCTACAAAAATATTTTTTAAATATTACGCCTTGTATATTCTTGTTAAAATGATATTGACGTTGATTCTGATGCACCATTTTTAAAACTAAACGTGTATTCGTATAACAACTGAAAAATAAGTATACTCAGCCTCAGTTTCAGACGAGATAGCACACGCGTCACGACATAATTTTATCGAAGTGTCTAAACGTGATAAAGTTACTGAACGAGACAGATTTCTTGTGAAGTATATCTGTCACTTTGTCGTCGACAGAAATTATGTCGTGGTGCGTATGCTAGGCTAGCAGGTGTATGATATATGTCTGGTCCAAATTATATTGATTACATTGATTTGGTTTGCCATTTTTAATGTGATTATAATATAATCTTCCATATAATATATTAATACACTTAAAATCGACATTATCGCCCTTTTTTTATTTTTTCATTTGTTCGATGCCATTAATGTCATGATGCTTCGTTGTCAAGAAAGCATCATAAGACGACATGACTGGCAGAGTAATTCAATGTTATCATATAAGTTTTAAAAATGGAATATCAGAAGCAACGACATAAACAAGCGTTCATTTAGGCAACTATTGCAACACAGCTATGTCGGATAGTAAAATGATACGAGAAACACCTAACCTAAGTATTTCTCGTAGAAAAAGGATGGAAGGTTAGCCTTCCACCCTTTTCTTATCGTATCTTTACATCAATTAAGCTTAAAAAATGTTTGAAGTAATAAAAAGGTATTAAAAAATGAACTATTTTCTGTTCAGAATGTGTTGTATCTTGGCCTAACTTGACATCTGTCATTCGGCTTTTGATATTCGAAAATCAGATCAGTAATGCATTTGCTTACATGTTTTCATAATACTGCAATAATACCTAAGTGAACGTTTGCCCTTAATGGCACTCATAGCCTTAAATATTCGATGTTTTTTAATAAAGGTACATATTTGAAACACTGTTGATTTTATATACATATTATTATACTTAAACTAATATTATATTTTGATATTTAACTAACCACGTATACATTTCAATACATGCCCTGACGTTTAGCCTAATGAAAATTATAATTTTTCCCATTAAAATACCTAGTTAAAAAATACAAAATTTATTTATACTTATTTTTAAGTGCTAATAACTTAAAATTTCGTTGTTAAGTGTTATATCAACAAATGCTTTGTAACAACGAGTTATTAACAAAAGTTACCCCATTTTTATTCTTACTTCTAAAATTCTTGTAAAATTAACGATATTATACTTAGCTATTTATAATAATTATTACCATGCTTCTATATTTTGTACAAGTGCCTAGATTCCTTGGAATTTTATAAATATAAGGCACAATTTCATTAGTACATGTTGACTAAATATCGTTTAAACTAGGCGTAACTAGTTTTCGGTTTATATCATAACTCTTTCTTAGCAAATTCACTCGTCTTTACGTAACTAAAGACGAGATTAAAGCCCCTGATCGACGTACAAAATAAAACCGCGGTTTTAGTTTTCTCTGTGTCAGGTATACTGTGACGGTATAACGGTATAACTACAGAGAAATCCTTAAAACCTCGGTTTGATTTTGTACGTCTATCAGGGGCTTTAGAGACCTATCATCACTAGGATACCGTGGTGGCACAATAAAAATAATTTGGTAGCGCAACCAGCGGACCCAGGTACTCTCTCTGTACAACTGCATACATTTTGTTGATAGCACGACCAAAGTTGCTGAACCAGCGTACCCAGGTACCTTCCATACAACTGGATTTATTTTGTTAGTAGCGCGACCAAGGTGTGGCCACTATGGTTTCCTAGTGACATAGAGCCTTAATTATTGCGACTCGGACACCAGTGCAATGCGGTAACCTCGACAGCATGTGATATTTTTTTTCATATGAAAGCATTTTTATATGTCGCACGGATATAAGAAAAACGAGAATCAGACATTGGGTTCGTGGGCCAAGATTATGCTTAAAATGGCGTGTCCTCCGCCTAAAACAAAATGAAAACCAGTGACATTAGACAAATATGACATTTGAAGAATAGTATACGTGCCAGTTTCTTTTTATAAATGGAAGACAACATTTAGGTGCAGATAGTATTTCGAACTCGAGTGACTTTACAGCAAATCCGCTCTATAATACCTACATCCATGATTGGTCAGCTAATTGCGCTATTAGCTTTGACTGTAAAGAAAAATTCCTGAAGAAAAAAATATAGAAACAATAGAAACATTATTCATTTCAATTATCGACTCAACATATTAACAACGAATAATTGTAGTACACGCTTTCGAAATCAGTTCCATGTACCTAATTCCGTGCAAATTTGGAAGTTAAACGTACGAAAATCAATTTGACAGTTACTAAATTCGATTCAGTATGGAATTAGACATGATCTTTACATTATTATTTATCACTTATTATCACTTTGCATTTTTTTTTTTCTACAAACCTGCGGAAAATTTTTGCAAGTTATTGTAATTAGAAAGTATAACTGATGAAATTTTAGAGAAGTTACAATCCAGCGAAACAAATTAACTAATTTTTTAGTGTGTAGTAAGTAAATAAGTGGAAAGAAAATGAGAGAAGTTGTATGTAGTAAAATAGTAAAATTGACTTTTTAGACTATTTTACTATTACTTTATAAACACAATTAGGGTTCAAAAGTTTCATAGAGATAAACAACATTACAAAATATATTGTAGTTTAAAGCGTTGTCCGGTTTGTACAACAAAGAGTAATTGGTAAAATGAACAGTACCAATTACTATCGATTAAGCTCAACCTCTTTTTAAGGGGGGCGATGTAAACCCGTATTCACACAATAAAAAAAATGCTAGTCCCTCATTTGGTTGGGTAAAAAAATGGGCAGATATTCGCGTATATATAAACGTAATGAAGAATACGAGTTACTAATAAAAATATAACTGGTCGTTTATGTGAAAGTTCAACATGTCAGCTCAATAGAAAAGAAACTGCAGAAATATTTTTACCTCAGCTCCTCGAGAGGTAGCTAAATCGATAGCAATCAGTACCACCTGCATACCACATCTATTTGTAATTGTAAATAATCAAATGAAATATGTGCACTACATTTCTTACTCTACAATAGTGGGACACTATTGTAGAGAAGACAAATATATTTATCATGCACAAAACAATAATTATAATATTATTTGATGACTCTTCAGCTGTTTATAAATATTTTCAATAGCGTTACTGTTAAAGTCTCTACCATGGATGTGAGAAAGAAGCGGAGTCGCTGTAAAATAAAATCAAAACGAAGATGTTTTAGAGAAGGAGGCGTTGCCAAACCCGCTTAAAATTCATTGAAACTACTAAATTCTGCGCCGCCATGGAAGTCTTATAAACGAGGCGCCTTATTCACTTAGTTTCTTAGTATAGGCCGCGCCACACAAGTTGGCGGATGTGAAGTTAGATACAAGCTGCGCAATCGCCAATCAACGTGCGGCTTTATGTGAGCTTCAGTCAGGATTGGATATTGCGCAGCTTGTAGCTAACTTAACATCCGCCATCTTGTGTGGCGCGGCTTATACTTAGTTCCAAAATTCTGCCGTTAGACTTCAGTATATCAGTCATATTTTGATTTAACTACTTTTCAAGTGTCACAGTAGTCGTTTCTGCAAGATGGCAGACATCTTAAAAGCGGAGCTGATTTTTCAAAGACAAGTGACTGTACAGCTGATCCTTATACGTCCATGGTATGCGTTGAACTGTATTCGTAATTCGAATCGAGGTAAGTACTGAGCCGTTTCCGGTTGGTTACGCGCAGTGGTGTCTCCACGCTGAGCCGAGAGATGGCGCTGGATGACTTGGCGTGCTGTTATCTGAAACGTACATAAAAATAATGATATAAATAAATCTAGGACATAAAAATAAATCTATTGAACCACTATGACGTAATCAGCAGACATTGGATTGTAATCTCGAACCCATTACGAGTTCAAATCCCTTGCGTCTTGACCCACATCTCCTGGCTCCTGCACATTTGACACTAATTTTAAACAGTGAAAAAAATCAGGGCGAAACAGGACAATAAATAATCCTGAAACGCTATTCTAATCTAATCCATTATCTAATCTCCTCCGCTATTCTATTTAATTAAAGGATCAAAGTATGTTAAAAAAGAAATAGGTGCGCGTTGATGTCTTTTGTATGAATGTTTTTGGGTCTACGGATTCTACGAATAGATGTTTGGTTCGCTTAAATGATTGATATCTCTTGTTTTTCCACTTATTTTAGCTAAAAGTTTAGGCTATTTCACGTTAAAATGCACGCAATAGGTAAATTAGTAGTAATAAACACACCTAAGCGCATGCCTCGAACTGTGCATATCTGGCGACACAGTCCTACGGTCCACCTCATCCTCACCTTTTTGAAGTTCTGCCACCAGCTGCAATTAGCTCGCGTTTCTTTTTCAGCTACTTCCAGCTACCAGTAGTTATAATGTTGTATATGCATACCTAGGCGCATGCCTCGCTCTGTGCATATGCGGCGGCACCTCCCTGCGGTCCACTTCATCGGGCCCCAGTTGGAGTCCTGCCACCAGCTGCATTATTTCACGTTCCTTCTTCAATTCTTCGCGTCCAGTCTCCACCTGGAAAATACACAAACAACGAATTAGTTACGCCATACAATTATTTAGTATCATGGGCCACTAAAATTCTAAAATTATAATTTCTGAAAATACATCAAGCAGTTTTCGCGACTTGCGAAATATTTTATGCATGAATTGCTCACTTGAAGTTATGAAATAATACATAATCATATAGGTAGTATACGATTATCAGCACTGACAACATGTAACTGAGAATTGTGATCAACTTGACATTAGTATGACATATAAGTAATGTTTCTACCCCATTTTAAAACATTTAATTAACCATTAAATATAATCAAAAATGGTAAAGGCTTGTAAAAACGTCATCATAACATTTTTGGTGATTACCTTAACATACTTTATGGGACAGAATTTTTTCGACAGATATAAACTAGAATAGGTACGCACTACACAGTGCATTAATAGGCAGTGGGTTTTTGGATTACTTTGGATTCGGATTATCTTTCAACCTTCAAGGGTCTTTTGATGATACAATGGACAACATTTCAATTTTGCAAAGAGTCAAAATACGAAAACTATTTGGAGATTATCCATTGAAAAACCAATAAACCATTTATAAAAAAAATCTATCCACTATTTTTCAAGTTATTTAAAAAATAAATAAAATAGTGGAATAATAGGACAAACGGGCAAATGTTCATTTGCCAAAACTCGAATTGAAAAAATATGAATCTATCTTGCCATATATTTCCGTTACCCCGCATTTGTTCAAAAATTTAAAATTAATAATAGTCATTAATGGCATAACGTCATGTTCTATCTACTTATGAAATATTAATGAACCAATGCGATTAAAGAACATAAAGTTGTGGAAGGACTAGACTATTAAATTGTATAAAATACTTACGCTTTATTACTTTATCGTTAAATAACAAATAAATGGAAAATCTAATTTGAGTCCTGGCATCCCGGTACATGTTGTTTATTTTGATGTTGACAAATTTGACATTTGACACAAGTGTCTAGAGCAATGTCAATGTCGAATTACGTGTAAGCTTTTTTATATTCGTCTGGCTATGGTATGAACAGCTATAAAGCCTATGATTTATAAAAAGATTAAAAATTATTTTAAAAATAAATACTTAGTACACATATAATAAAAAGAAAACTAAAAACACGTGTCCAATATTTTTTAGTAATCTATCAATTAAACCAATAATTATTTATAGTAAAAAAAATGAAATGTTGTCCATTGCTTTTTAAGTCATAGTAGCTTAAGCATATTGTTTTGTTGTGTATATTGTTGTTAACAGCAGTAAAAAATAGCGCAGAAATTGTACAATTTTTCTTATAGTATTTACAAAGAAATTAACCGTAATAAAACCCTGAATTTTATAGAACTTTGAAAACCTAACCATGAAACGGTCCATGAAGGTTTGAAGACGTATGTTTATATTTTCATCGTGTTAGTTATCTTCACACTCAAGTTACGTCTCACTCAGTCCTGACGTGATCATTCACACCTTTCTCCAACAGACTTCATAATTTACTGCGCACACAATACACCATGTTAGAGCCGTGTAAATTCTCCCTATGGCTATTTATAACTTTATGTGCACTTCGACCATGTTACTAGTGGAAGTAGCTGATTGGGGAAACTAAAAGGAGATATTGCAAAAATATATAGAAATTGGGCCACCAAAGGGTACAGTATTTCATAATTTGCTTCGTTTCTTTCGGATAATTATTTTCCCGTTATTTTTTACAATAACAGTGTCCATTAAAAGTAATTTAATGTATTCTGATTGAAAATTACATTGACATTGTTTAAAAATAAGGCAGCCATACTCTTCTTCTTTTATATTTTGGTGTCGCATGGTTTATGCATTTGCTAATGTTACCTATAAGTATTGAACCTTTTTTTTGGATTTTATCAAAATAGTTACAGTCTAAGCCACGTCATAGTCCGAAAAAGTCGCAGTCAAGTTAGACCTCAGTAAAGCGTCGGCAAACTAATTATCACGGATAGAAACATATTTCACAAAATAATATAATGCGGCGACATGATTTTTCCCCGTTCCCGCCAAAAACCACCCGGCCATACTCGACTTGAAACATTAATAAAATGTCACAAATAACAAAAATAGGCTAAAGGCCTAAAAACCGAAAAAAAAGGTTTAAAACCGATTTCTACATTATCCTGGATTCTTATAACAACGAAAAGAACACGTTTTATTGCATTTCGTAGGATGAATTTTTATTGTTAACTATTACAGGATTTAAACACCTCGTAGTCAAACTATTTTATTCAGCATTCTCCGATCTTAGAAATTACAAACATTTTTTTTATTCTTCGCTCCATTTTCACACCATTGATCCTCCTTAGTTTCTTTCCCGCCAAAAAGTAAGTATTCATCCTTCATTCTCCTTTTTTTTTAAATGGATGGAGTCCCGTGAGTTTGATTACTAAAGAGGTTTCAATGTGCTACGTGATCTTCATAAACCATTATAAGAATACAGTAATGTGAATAAGTTACTTCGAAATAA
This sequence comes from Hypomecis atomaria, assembly GCA_964007245.1. Lineage (NCBI taxonomy): Eukaryota > Metazoa > Arthropoda > Insecta > Lepidoptera > Geometridae > Hypomecis > Hypomecis atomaria. The sequence goes on from OZ023301.1 coordinate 12,434,958, forward strand.
TCCACAGTTGTTTAGATCCATTTATACAGAAATATGATATAACATAATACTTTTAAAAGAATATAAACAACATTACACTCATCACACTATTAATGATGGTTTTACAAAATTAATATAACGATCGCGCAGTCTGGAAGGAGGGAAGGGAGGCCTTTGCCCAGCAGTGGGACAATACAGGTGCAAAATAATAATAATATAACGACAAAATTTTCTTGATTATTTACGAAAACAGGAAAATAAAAACAAACCTCTTACACGTTTGCCTTCGACTTTCTCGGTGACCCGCGACTTCACCAAGTAACAACTTAATCCTCCTCAGGGCCAGCGCAGTGGATATGAGTGGATAGGCCTAGCCTATGTTCAGCAGTATACTTTTAAAAATTACAGATACATGAAAGGTAGATACTCGTACATACATATACCGTGTGTCTCTCAGAGATCTAATAATACTGAAACCACCTATATGTAGTACCTACGATATTATGAACAACTGAAGATTGCTGTTGGCCCCATAATAATAAAAATAAAAGAAATAAAAGAAGCGTATAAAGTCTTGATCGAAATATACAGTACCTATAAACGTATCAATTTGATGTATCATTAACGTCTGACAAGTTTTGCTAACAAAACTAAACTCTTCAGTGCATTTTTTACATGTAGGCCATTAATTTTATGTAGGTTATATAAAAAAGGTTATATGTGACCAAAATGGCAGTAATTCAATAACTGAGAAAAAATCAAATTGGAAAATGTGAAATTACTCATAAATTAAGCATTTAATGCGGTTGTTTTACTCTGCGCATTTATTTATCATAGTTTATCGGATTTTTTGAGCTACTGTACCTAGTCTTAGCCCTTTTTGCAATATCACCTTTATGTGTGTTTTCTTCGGCCATCAAGATGGTGGCTCACATTTCAAGTGCAGATGAAGTAGTGGTGAGGAACCTTTGTAGCTGGAGAAACTAAGCGGTAACGTAAAAGGTGCCGTTAAATATAATTCTATACTTGTCTTTCTGACGTATTTTTCTCTGTACTGTGTTATGTTTGTATTCTTTTTTTTCTTTTAAGTGACTTGGCCCGTAATTAAGAAAAAAGCTGTACTGTAGCGATCCATACAAAAAAATCAAAATCACGGGCAATTCATTCTGTTTACATAATACGCTTTTACACATAATTACTGAGGAATCAGCACTTGTATCTTTATAATAAATTTTAATTTGAAACGATGAAGGATACATTAGAGATTAAACGTACATGAAAATATATTATGTTATCCACGAGAGTAGTCTGTAAGAGCAGTTAAAAGATCAAATTTTGGAAAATTCGAAAATTTCTCGATTTTAAGTTTAAAAATGTGGATCCCAGAATTTTTGTGCCAGATCCTATGTTCAACATGAATTTACCTAGCCTACATGACATCTCAGTTTGTTCAACGCTAGACCAAACACCCTATATATTTAATTGTATACAATTATACATTTTAAATAATATTTTTGTCGCTTAAAGCCTATCCTGCTAAATACCCGTGATTAAAACTAGCCGTGCTCTGCGTGCGCCCATGGCACCGCATGGTAAATTGCCCGTCATAAACGCGAACCATTACGTTTACGTTCGATCCGCGCCACGTAACTAGCGTTGCGCAATCGCGATAGAGATGCGGTAACGATACGACGTATCTGCTATATTTATTAGCGTTTATAAACAGTTCTGCTATAATGCTATCATAACAGCAATAGTGACGTCTTTTTAACGCTCGAGCATAATCCGGAAGAAAATAACCGAAAATATAATGTTGCTATATTATGTTCTATATTTTATAGTTTTCTGGAGAAAGAAGAAAACCTTCTTATGAATAAGGTTGCCGCTCATATTTTTTTTTTTTGTACGGGACCCTGTTACTAAGACTTCGCTGTCCGTCCGTCTGTCTGTCACCAGGCTGTATCTCATGAACCGTGATAGCTAGAACGCTGAAATTTTCACAGATGACGTATTTTTGTTGTCGCTATAACAACAAATACTAAAAATAAGTATTTAAGGGGGGCTCCCATACAAGAAACCTGATTTTTTAGCCGTTTTTCGCTCGATATTAATAGCGGTGACAGGAAGATAAATGCCTTTATAAACTACAGTAATGATTAAGTTTTATATTCCCTTCAAAAATAAGTAATTTAATTAAAATAAAATATATTAAGATTGCTTTCACACGGTACGGAACCCTGCGTGCGTGAGTTGGACTTGCACTTGGCAGATTATTTTTTTATTTTTGGTTTATGTAAAACAAAGAGGTCGCATGCATTGATTTCCACAGTTTTTTTTTTAATTATGCCTGTTTAAAAATATCCAATTCTTTCATAAGCTGCCTCAACTTGTCGGGCAGACGTGGTTACTTTTGCGCAAGGATATGTACAATCAACCCCAACTGAAAAGAGATCTAATAAATAGCTGCTGCATAAGTGGTATATTATTCTTTACGTGACGCGAGTTTGTTCATGCTCATTGCTCATATATTATGCGATCGTTAAATTGTAGCTATCAATTCAACTCCAGTAATATAAATAATTACAACGTAAACGCTATTCGCATTAACAATTGAGTGCAATATTTCCCGTCGGCGAAGGAACTTCAGTCTGGTCGGCGCACGCGCAGCGAATGAAGCGCGACGCTTGCACAAACCGCGGAATTGGGTCACAGTGACGCACGAACCTTGAATTCGTAAGTTGAACCGATACGCGCTTAGGACTTTCTTTATTATTCGATTTAGGAGCTTATGAAGTTATCAATATCAGTTATTTGAGAAGTGTGTGACCCCTACCGTAGAACCTAACCTCATTGGACAGATTTTATCGAAATACTCGTAAGACAGCATAGACGTGCTAAATACAAGTTGCTTACAATTTGTCCAATTGGAAATAAATACAAAAACGAAACCATTCTTAAAAAATAAACTCTGTGGAACTGTGGAAGGGTATCATGATCTATTTTGCGATTGCGAATCGAATCGAACCTTCTACGACTTACGAACCTTTAGAGCCAAAATAAAGTAGGTAATTTAAAATTGTAAAACACAAGTTCACCAACGCTTGATTAAGTTAAACGTGTGATTACTGTATTTAAACAACGATTTAACTTGGGTTTTAGACCCTAGTTCTCAAACAGATGTTTAATTTATGGTTAAATCTTAAACAGCTTTTTAACGAAATTTTGCTGTTCAGCAAGCAAAACCGTTGGTTAAATACAGTAATCACACGTTTAACTTGAACCAGCGTTGGTGAACTCGGGGCTTAGTAAAGATTTTAAATCAACATTAATCATTACTACATATCATAGAGCAAAGTAACCTTTTTTGTGTGTCTGTCTGCGTAAGCGCTTAGATCTTTTAAACTACGCAATAAATTGCAATGCGTTTTTCCAAATGTTTAGTATAATTTCCCGGAAAGTTTATAGTCATCATTCATTCAAAGCCTGGCAAAGCCGGGAAGGGCAGCTTTGTTTTTATTACATGTTTGTTGATTTCGTTTTGTAGATCCGTATTTATAGCTTCCACACGAATACTTCTGATTTATAAAACGAATAGTAAAAAGGAGGACTTTGCGCAGTTGAACATTGCCAAAAGCAGGTTGTATTTACCATCTGGGAGTCATTATTTCAACAGGTGCAATAAGGTTACCTACACTTTTATGCTTGTTTACATACTCAAGTAAACGTTTAGTTAGTCTGAATAAGAAATATTTCTCAGTTAGTTTATTCTATTTCTGATTTCCTATTTAATAGCGATCTAAAAAAGTAAAGTTACTTTTTATCTCTTCAAAATGATTTTCATAAAGTAGTTAGTTGCAAAAAAAACTTCTTAGCCTAGAGCATCGCCGTAAGGTTGCGAGTCTGTCCATTTTCTATAGGATTCATTTCGGAGAGTGTGCATCTGAGCTACACTACCTTATCCTACCATCCCCTTTTACTACAGGACAAGTAGGAGGACGCCACATTACCACCCCTACACCGTCGATTTTCCTTCGATACGTACGAAGCGGTTTGACTCAACATTTCTGATTCGTACCGCCAGGGAATGGAACAGTCTTCCTGCCTTCCTGTTTCCTAAGAGATATAATCTAAACCTTTTCAAGGTCAGAGTGAATAGGTATCTTCTAGGTCTGCGTGCTTCATCTTCGACCACAACGTCGCTTACCATCAGGCGAGTAGATGATCAAGCGCAGACTTATTCGCGATAAAAAAGTGCATGCTATGCTATTGCCACTAACATAAATATTCAACCTGCGCTCCTACTCTATCGTGCCATCGATCCAAAAATATAGCCCTTGAGCACTTAACATGGAGGACTGATGACCGATGAGGCTCAAAAGTTCTCGAATGGAGACCACGTACCTAACGACGTTAAACCAGAAAGGGGATAGATGATCGCATTAAGGCCGTAGAACAGCGCTAGGGAGGGTTGTGCCCAGCAGTGGATGTTTTACAGCGAATATAATGATAATGAGTAAAATAAAATTTCAAAGTTCTTAACCCTTTTTAAACGATGTAGATATTATATTTTACTAGGTAAAGCTGTATAGGACTAAAAATAGCTATATAGGAAAGCTGGATGTACAGTTCTACATTCGACCCATGTGGTCGTATACATTACTTACTACAAAGTATGCACGGACGGACGTGATTTCCGCTGCATCTACCAACTAAACAACGTGCAATTTTCCACATACATTTGAGGAAAATCTTTTTCTCGAAGCTGTTCTTTCGCAAGTCATTGCAATTTCTTCAATGCCAGTAGGTAGCAGGTGCTTGCCAAATAAGTTATTTCCTACGTGTTTCAATCTGGTACGCGTATGGCTCTACGCCAAGATTATGCGCATTCCAAGCTCATAGATGTTGTGAAATGATCTTGTTACATAGTGCCTAAGTAAAGTAAATAGTAGTATGGAATCTTTTTAGCTAATACAGGTTATAAACTAGATACATAATATATCGTACATAGCACGCTGGACAGGCCAACCGATGGAGTTTCAAGTTCTCGAGTGGAGAGAATATTGCGGAAAGCGCAACGTAGGACGTCCACTAATAAGTTGGATAGATGATCTTGTTACGACACTATAATATGCAAGACGTTTACGATCAATTTAATTAGATATCTATAGAAAAGTCCTACATCAAGGAGTTAACATCCCATAAATGAAATTAATGATGACGTATGTTAAATTTCATCTTTTCTGGCACAAACAATGTTATGAAAATTTTACAATGCCAATCTATTTATTAAAATCCGTTAAAAACGATAACAAGCCTTAAAGAGAAAACTATTTACGATACGCCACTAACAGCTCGTAAATTGTAAAATCACATGTAACCTTATAGCTTACAAGTCGGAACATTTCTGAATCTCAGGAGCAATAACTTACTAACTAGTCCCGATGGCATCGTAACAGGAACAGGGAACTTAGGTACAAAGTAGAGTCTAGACCACAGAAATCTAAAGAGGGGCTTTCTCTTAACCCTGGGTGCGAGACATGTATGTGTAGTTTTTGAAACATATGAAGAAGTGATTTGGTGTACTCTGTGAGTAGTAATTGTATTATTGGCGTTACTCAGACTTTTAGTTGTAAGTAGAACTTTGTGTGCAAAATCAAGTCCCCGCTGGATCAAGGCATGTCTCATTTAACGAGATCTTTGATCGCGACGAACTGGATTCGTGTTTCTAAACATGCAAGTTTATCTCTGTCTCTATTTGTCGCACTAAACATGTAATGAGAGAGAATGAAAGCGATCGATATAACCTTTAATGGTAATGCCCTCTGGCGTCTTTTCCACTAGATATCTATCTCAGCTGCTCTTAATAAATTTCTAATGAGCGAGATAGTGACAGACATACTAGTATGGACCCAAAGTCTAGTTGGCTACAAGTATGTTTCGAACATGGAAGAAATCAGGACTCTCTAGTCTAGATGCATTTGAATGAAATACGATGTATTCAAAATTGATTCTGACAATACAATTTACTCCGTTTTAGAGTAATTCGTGTGGCTTCATTTTTTCAAAGGCTTCTGTGTTAGAATAAAGTATGTTAAACAGCCTCGATGACTACACACAATTACACAACACTGTCTCTGTGTGTGGGATAGAACGATTATAATATTGTGACAATAATAGAGGCGATACCTTGTGTCTCTTAAATATCTGGGACAGTTAAAAACGAGGGATCAAAATCGTCACGAATTCAAAATATAATACCGGAACTTGCTAGACGACGGACATACATATTCAAATAAACTATTGTAATCATCATTATGACTACCGCGATATAATAATATATAATCGCGAGAAATATATAAGAGAGATAGAAATCAGATGTTCTATACAAAAAGTTCGTCGAGTTTCGATAAAATGTATGAGACAGCTGGTTTATTTCGCGTTTTGAAGGTTGGTCCCGTAGTGACAGTTCATAATGATGAATCACTACATATTAAAGATTAATCAAAGTCGCTTCCCGCTGTCTGTCTGTCCCTATGTATGCTTATATTTTTAAAACTACGCTACGGATTTTGACGCGGTTTTTTAAATAAATAGAGTGATTCAAGAGGATGGTTTATATGTATAATACACCTGTGCGAAGCCGGGGCGGGTCGCTAGTAGGTATATAATTATTATGTGGACCTCTCAAATATCCTGCACTTTGCAACGCATTCAACGCAACAGCCTGTATTTCAAACGCGCTTAAAATAAAACCATAAATCGAAACATAATGCGAGTTTATAAACAGTAGGTACCTATGTATAATTGTATATATTTTGAATTGAAGCTCTATAGTCTATTACTTTACAGTAAGTATGACGTCATCTGGCGAGCAAAATTGGCCCCACGCTTGCCGTCTGTTCTCTCGCTAAAGGTTAAGGTTTATATTACAACATAGGTATTTTTTTTATCTAAAACTAAACCACAGACTCCAGGGTCCGTGCCTTTTGTTAGGTGAAGTTTAACAGTATCCTACTAATATTATAAACGTGAAAGTTTGTAAGGATGGATGGATGGATGTTTGTTACTCTTTCACGCAAAAACTACTGTACGGATTGAGATGAAACTTTGCAATTATATAGCTTATATATCAAATAACACATAGGCTATAAATTATAATGATAAATTTTCCATATTTTATGTGTTAAGTAAGTAGGAAAAATTCTGCCATCTGCGAGCTATTATAGCGTGCGCTCCAATAAATGTCAAAAAAGTACTGTCGAATCGAACAAATGTCAAATCGTTTTTTTTTTCACCTCCTTTATTATGGGTGGTAAGCCGCGGGCAAAAACTAGTAGGTACATATTTAGTTATGACTTCTCACATAACTAAATCTTTTTCTACACAATTAACATATTCAGAGACCACAGATTTCATCATTTCCGTAAATTCCATGTAAAAAATCCATTGACTCTCGACAAAAGAAATGAAACAGGTATTTTTTGTGATTACGGGGTTCCCATAGTTAAAGTTATTCACATGGATGAGTAAATCTCGTTAAATTCCTGCACTTTGCAAAGCAAAATTCCTGCCCCACCTCTCCCATTTAGAGTAATAGCCATTATTTATGTCTATTAGGCAGTTATTAGCCGCTAGTTATTATTAATAACCGGAAATAGTTTAGTAAGGACCCAGAATTAGCGTCTTTTGAACTTTTACTTATTTGTAACATTTCTAAAACAGGATTTGTCCTGCTCGGCGGTGAGTCACCATGAGCCAATGTAGAGCCAAACCGGAGATGCCAGTAAACTAGGTTTTGAATGAATCAGGCTTACATCTTACATTTTCTACAACTGAAAAACTAGTACTAAGAGGATCGTGAAATTCGTGAATCAACCAAGCGCTGATTATGCTGATTACATGAAAAAAAAATCACTCGAATCGGATGATATTTAGAGGTAGATAACAGCTTATTGTTTTTGTATGGACAAGTTGGCACCTCACAAAAGAGACCGACTAAGTTTCGCTGGGAACCAAAATGAAAATGAAATCAGAGTTTAGTCTTAAAAAAATGTGCCGTGTTTTTAGAGATAAAATTAGAAAAAAAAATGATTTTATTTTTAAAGTGATTCCCACACTAGGTTTATCTCAAAGAGTTATTTTTGTGACGGTATTACGAAAGATGCAGATTCAGGTCCATGATCGCGAAAAATTTTTGAAACTTTTATCACAAAAATAACTCTTAGAAAAAAAATTATAACTCACTAATTTGCTGGATTGCAACATATGCGGTTCTTGAGTAACATGTCCAATATATTACAGATACGAGTATGACCCGTTAGGTACCCTACCTACAACTTTTTTGATTGTTTGTTCGTATTGGAATGGTTTGTGTTTGTTTTCTAAATCATCATTAAAAAAAAATCTAAAAAAAAATTAAAACAATTAATGAGAGATGAGAGAGAACTAAAGACATTATTTTACTCGTTCCTACTGGATAATGATAATGATTTTATACAAATGCTAAACTACATTACGTATTTTTTTTTTCTATATTCGTTAGTAGGTATTTAATTTTATTGATTTGAAGTAAAGTAGCGCACTAACTCTTGCAACACAAATTGTAAGAACTGAAGAAATAAGCTGAATTAAGTGTCCTATTAATATACCTTAGCTAAAATCCAGTTAGATATAAAACAGCAAAGATCTTGAACTCGTGACGAACACGTCCAAATTAATTTTAGCAATAAGAAACAGATATAATCCTGATCGGATATTTCTAACCACATTCTTGTTATCTCATTTATTGTAAGGCCAAAATGACACCTACTATCTCTAGCTGTCTTATTTAAAAGTCTAATATAGATTGGGTAAAGGTCTGTTCAGATTATGATATAATATCCGATTGTATGCTCACCATGTGGCTACAAAGCACTTTACATAAGTAGGTAATTCGTCTCTACTTAGTACATACATACTAGTGCGATATCTGGACACGATTAGCACAGGACCGAGACAAAATAAATAGCATCGTAAGAAAGAGGCCTATACCAAGTAGTGGGATAGAGAAGGCTGGGGATGATGATGATGAATGCGACATCGCGAACGCTAGAGACTCCTGCTTTTACTAATGCAATTTGCTATTACGATACACCCGCGCGTATTTACCTACTAATAACTTATTGCGAACTATAGAGCCACCTACTTTTGCAAATGCCATAATATCGCGAATGATAGAGACACGTGCATTTACTAATATAATATCACGAATGAAATATATATCTGCGTTTACCAAATAAATGACACATTTTTAGATAGCATATGTTTTTCCCGATAAAAAAGGAAGTCTCGTGCAGTAAGGGGTTATTATGTGTTTAAGATTTTTGTTTTCGAATTGTTAGCTGCACTATCGCATTAGGTAAAACCTGTAAAGATATGTGTATTGTGGAAATAAATGAAAATAAAATGAAACACATTAGTTCATTATGGAACAAATCAATACCTACCACATGTTTATCAATACAAATTAAATTATGTATATATAGTATGTAAGGTATGTCTCAACCATAAAAAAAAAAAAATCGGAAACGGAAAAAAATATACAATAATTTGAATAGCAGTATGCTACAAGCCAAAATTGTAGAGTTTACGTCGTAATGATATGTTACATATCCTATACCGTGACATGGATGATCGATGTGTACTTTAGTCCAGTGTTCCATTAAAGGGCAATTGATATCCATCCTCTAGCCACCTAGCCCAACCTCTTAATGCCGTCTTATACCGTCGCGAATATTTGACATACAGGCATTTACTAGTGCCATATCGGTCGGTAGTAAGTTCGTATTAGCCAGGTGACCAGCCCTGCTGTCAGAGTTTTTAAGCCGTCTAAAGACCACTGACATAGCTACCATTTTGCCTGGCACTACCATTCAGCATGGCAGTGGTGTTAGTATTCTGGGCACGCTGCAAACTGACAGTGTGTTTGAGCATATGGATTATTATCTTTAGATCTTCAAGGGTCTGTGGATGATCTAATTGCTTTTTATTCAATAGATTAAGTACCTAGTTTTAGTTTAAGTGAGTAGTATTATATAATGTTACAGTTTATAGAGGCACTTGCCCTATAAAAACATACTCGGTTAAAACAACCATACCGTGTTATGGTTTAACTAGTATTTACTAGTACCAGGTTGTGACTTATAGCGTAATCTGAATAGGCCACCAAACTGGTCAGCCGATGTGGTCAGTCCAGTCAAGGTGAAATGACGCGAATGCTAATACTATTCACAAAGTTATTGCCATTGCCATATATTATTTAATGAATAACAAAACATATTATGGAGGTATGATTTGCGTAACGAAAATTTTATCAGATCCATTTCTTTAGTTTCGTTTTAAAAAATATTGTACGTGAAGCCGTATAGGAACTATGTCGATGTCACATTTTTTTTTAAACTGGAGAGGTGTAGGTGATAAACCCTGTAGAGAATCGTAGGTCATCCGCTGTTGGACGATCCTCCTATAAAAAAAAACGGTGTGTTGCTTGTTTAGCATAGGCTAAAGATTTTCAATAGAAGATAAAAAAAGGTTGAATGTTGCTTGTTTAAAAATTGTATGTTGCTTGCATCCAGCGCGTGTTTGCAGTTTTAATCAGATGACGATCGGATCATTTTCTTGAGTGGACCGTCCTAAGGTGATTTAGATTTTTTGTGTTGGTTTTCTTATCTAACTTAATTTAATTGTCTAAGTTCTAAGTCTGAAGTTCTTTATGATGAAAATGTGATCTAAGGTAGATTTATGCTAAATCGCAAAGTCCTTCTCATTCTTTTTTTGTACATGCCGTTTAAAACGTTAAATATTTACTTAGTAGCAATAGGTATACAACATGTTGTAAAAACCCGGTATTTCCATGTCGCAACCGCAGTGTGTCAGATATACCATGAAGTCTAGATTAGACCGTATTGTGTGCAATAGGTACTAATTATAATTTCATACAACACGTGAATACGAAAATAAAAGTCGTTGTTTTTCCTCTTACTTTTACAAAGCTGATTTTATCTTTATAATTTTAAATAGATGTTATGAAACTCCACTGTAACTAGCTATAGCTACGAGATATTTAAGTGCATGATTTACATTCTGTTTTTTTATGTGTTTACTTAATATTATTAAACAAAACTATCCCAGTTTTGTTTTACAAGCAAATTGCTTTTCAGTTATTTTAAGTCTTCGTAGTCCTGAGTCGATCATGATTGATCGGGTCGTTTTGATTGGGTCGCGAGCCGCAGGTGAGTGATTCGATCGTTCATCCTGCGCCGACCCGATCACTTCCCGCAGGTCGGTCGCACGGTTTGATTGACTCACACCCGTTATGATGAGTATTTGTACCTTTATCTTTGTAAGTATGAAGTCGTCAAATAGAATCGGGTCGATCAAACGACACGAACTGTACGGTTGCACAATCGGGGTGCCAAATGTCTAAAATGAAGTCATAAACGATTGCTATTATGATTGCTATTGCTTAGGCGGTCGGGGGGCGGGTTGTTTCACCCGGGTCGTTTCAGTAGTGGGTCGGTCGCGACCCGGGTGGTGAAAAACGATTGATCGACACAGTACTAAGTCTTCGAAATAATGAATTGCGTTCAGAAAGATATAATTATACTGCTTATGCAATCAATAAGTAAACAGTTCTCCACCTTTGTGATGCGTACCACCTGGCACCCTTAACATGGCAAAAGGATTCAACCATTTTATCCACTTTTAATGACAGTCCATACTTTTTTTCCTCTTCGAAGGGATAAATTGGTGGAAATACAATTTGTCTATTCGCCATGATAGGGGGTGCAGAGACCGAAATGTTTAACCTGTGACAATTGAATTATCGGGATATCTAGGAGGCTAAAGCATTTAGGTTATTTTATCTTCGTTGATAGACAAACTTAATCCTATTGAAGAGCACGGGAGCAGTCCTTTTTAAAAACGGTTCTATTTACAATTACTTCGTTTTTTAGCAAAACTGTTTCGACATCAAACCAAATTTTTACGATTAATAACTTAACAAAATAAGTAGGCTGTATCGTGCCATTTCCGAGTATGGGCAGGGCCATGCAAATCGTACCGGTATAGGTTTGTGTTTTGTAAGTTGCCTTACTTTCTATCGACTACTGTGCAAATATTGCGCCTCACGTCTATGCTAAATAGTCACACATTATACATGCAGTAAGAGCACGTCTGATGTTGTCATTCTGAAAGGAATACTTTCAAAATTCTACAAAAAATTCTTAAAATAATTCTAGGAGAAATTAAATTGGCAATTGGGTCGAACTTTTGATCAAGGAAGTTTCCTTCCTTTCCTTTCAGCCATAGGACGTCCACTGCTGAACATAGGCCTCCCCTAAAGATCTCCAATAAGACCGGGTGGTAGCGGCTTGCATCCAGCACGAACCTGCGGTCTTAATGAGGTCGTCCGTCCACCTTGTGGGTGGACGTCCTACGCTGCGCTTGCCGGTACGTGGTCTCCACTCGAGGACTTTTCGACCCCATCGGTCATCAGTCCTCCGCGCTATGTGCCCTGCCCATTGCCACTTCAACCTGCCAATCCGCTGGGCTATGTCGGTAACCTTGGTTCTTCTACGGATCTCCTCATTTCTGATTCGATCGCGTAGAGAAACTCCGAGCATAGCCCTCTCCATGGCTCGTTGGGCTACTTGAAGCTTACTAATAAGGCCCATAGTGAGAGACCACGTTTCTGTGCCGTAAGTCATCACTGGCAACACACACTGGTCGAAAACTTTCGACTTGAGGCACTGAGGTATGTCGGACGAGAAGACGTTACGCAATTTTCCGAACGCTGCCCAGCCGAGTTGGATTCGGCGATTGGCCTCTTTCTTGAAGTCGGACCTACCTAACTGGACCACTTGTCCTAGGTAGACGTACGAGTCCACGACTTCAAGAACCGAGTTCCCAACTGAAATGGGGGTGGGTACAACATGGGAATTACACATGACCTTTGTCTTGTCCATGTTCATTTTAAGACCCACCTGTTGAGATACTCGATTGAGGCCTTCGAGCATCGTACTGAGTTCCTCCATCGACTTTGCCATGACCACGATATCGTCGGCAAACCGAAGGTGAGTGAGGTATTCGCCATTGATGTTGATGCCGAATCCTTTCCATTCCAGGAGCTTAAAGGCGTTCTCCAGAGTAGCAGTAAACAGTTTCGGAGATATAACATCTCCCTGTCTTACGCCTCTCAAGGAAGTTTAATACGAGAAATTACCTAGCTTTTGACACAATGTCAGTGATTAAGACGACATTGATAATCGTGAAACAATATGAAAGCCATAGAGCTATATCTGTGATGAAAGCAACCCAAGCTATAATGGCCAGAAAAAAGTCAAGTATTCTATTTGGGCCAGTTAACATTTTTAAATATATACTGGGTATTTTTCAAGTCAACGGACATATTCTCCTATTTCATCTTACGCGTTATTCAAATCAGCTATTTTTATCGAAATTCGTGAATTTTTTTATATGGGATTAGCGACCTGCCCCGGCTTCGCACAGGTGTATTATACATACAAACCTTCCTCTTGAATCACACTATCTATTTAAAAAAACCCGCATCAAAATCCGTTGCGTAATTTTAAAGATAAGCATACATAGGGACAGACAACGGGAAGCGACTTCGTTTTATACTATGTAGTGATAATCCTAACAATGAATTTAAATATTTCAATTAAGTTAAACTAAAACAATAGCTATTTTTCTGCTTCATCCATACTGTCATTATGCTAGACATTAGTATGCACACAAGCAGCCATCGACAGCTTACTCAATAAGGCCTTTGGAACTGAGGCTCGTTTTCTAATTAAATATGCTCAACTACTGGCTATGTCATAGTCATCAGTAAGCAAGCTTTATGGATGTTGAATCAGTCATTTTGGTATATTAACTAAACACCGCTAAATAAATAAGTACGTACTTTTTTACTATGGAAATTTACGTGGTTTTATATCGTTTAAAAGTACGTACTTACCTATTTACTTGGTGTTACAATTTTTAACCGCCTACATTTAAAGGCCTATGCAAATAAATAAATATTAAGTACTTTTGATGTCAATAAACAATAAATGTTCTTTGACTTTGACTTTGAATAAATTATGTTTATGGATAAGAAGGCGTGCCAGTAGTAAAATGGCAAATCAAGGAGTTTGATTAAAAAAAGCCCTTCATTTGCACCGTGACATAAAATATTTCCGATCTATCGAAAATTTGCTTTTTACTAACACTTTACCTTCATTATTATTATAGTAATTAATTGTTTAGGACACCAAAGTGGCCGTCGCCCCTTGTTTTATAAAATGTTTCTTTCAACGAAGTGCTAAGCGCGTATTTATGTTCCTACATTTGTAGCGGCTCCTTATAAATAATGATAAACGAGCAAGCACGACAAAAGCTTCACCCGTGAATAGTAACCATTTGAAAGCACGATCTGTGTTCGAACTTAAAGCTTTGTTTTATTTTATGACACTTTATTTTGACGGAAAACCTCCGACGCACTAAATTTGTACCGCAGCTAACAAAAGAACTGATAACTAAAACGGCTAAACCGATTTTAATGAAACATATCTAAGAACACTCCTGACTAATTAACTTTTCAACCAAAAAGAAAACCATACATTTTTCTTAGTTCTCCTTTGTTTCCGCCAGAGGCGCTGTACAAAATTGTATGTACTACTACTGCAGTAACCGTGTACAATCTCATGCTTACGCTAGCCCCTTTGAGCCCTTAGTATGAGTGTGCATAGTAAACGAAAATTATTATGGTCTTCGTGAACGTGAGTCCATTATTTTTTATCAGTTCTGCCTAATTTCCGCCAGGGACGCTGTACAAAACTGTAGGGAACCACACGGATACCTTGCGCGTGAACTCATACTCAGTAGTTTCGCACAGCGTCCGATACAGATCCGATCCAAATCTGTAAAAGTCCGGTTCGGCGTAGGTCAGCCATCCCATTTTAGACGACGATTCTAATAACGGATACGTATGAGATTCGGATGGGCTTCGTTTCGGACCCAGTGCGAAACCACCGAAACTCCACTCATATACAAGGCTATCTGCTTACCCTGTGTTAAGCCAAAAAGGGGTAATTAAGACCATCATTGTGAACAACTTTTACTATGTTACCTACTCAAAATTGGAGAAAATATAATCAGCTGTTCCATACTGTACTGTACCAGCCTTTTTTACTAGTCCACTGCAGGACGTAGGCCTACCCACAAAGGGTAATTGGGCTATATCCACCACGCTGGCCCAGTGCGGGTTGGTGGATTCACATACGCCATGGAATTTCTTCCTTGGACATATGCAGGTTGCTTCACGATGTTTTCCTTCACCGAAAAGCCAGTGGTGTGAAATTCCGTACATAAATTCCAAGGAATTCATTGGTAGAGGCCAGGTTTGAACCCACGACCTCACGATTGTAAGGCGGGTGTCATTACCACTAGACCACCACGGCTCCTCAGCTGTTCCATACAAAACTGTAACTTGGAATTAACAAAATGTACGAAACAGTAGATTTTTTTCTCGAATTCTGGGTTGCCCCATAGTAAAGTTGTTCATAATGCTTTAAGCTATAGATATTAATTCGATGTAAAAGCTTTCAAAGCTAAGCATTTTAGTGTCAACGAGTATATTTTAATATCGTTTATCACCTTGTCTCTTAATTTCTCTAACTTTAACGAGGCGCGGTACTCTTGACCTCGACTTTTGATTTCAAGTTGGTTTACGCACAGATAAAAGCGTTAAATTTATAGCGGTCTCTTTCATTCTTAGAACATTAACAATGAGAGGACAGTGATAGTTTAATTGTTCAGAATCTGTGCTAAGTACAATACAGTAAAAGAGAAGTCGCATAGAATTACCTATGGTGAGATATGTTATTTACCAATATAATTTGTACCTACACCTCTGAAAGTCCAAGCACTTTAAAAAATAATACCTTGTTAAAATGTTAAAAACCACGTTAGTTTCCATAGTGAAATTTTAAACCTCTACGGGGAGGTAAGATTAAATGAGGTTAAACGGTTCGCGAAATTAAGAATTAAACGTAACAGACTCGAATGTGGTTTAAATTTTCTAACAAAGTGCCGGTTGTCGAGTGTTGTGCCGAAATTCATGGAAGTTAAACCAAATAAGTGTATTCGGGGTAACGATTCTTTCTAGGTGTTCCGCCCCTGCCCCCGCACCGCGCCCGCTGTCATCGCGAGCGCTGCGCGCCGCGGCTCGCAGTGCTATGCGAGACGAGCCCGCGTGCTAGTACTCCAACCTTGAGAAAGATCGCCAAATGCGATCGAAACTATAGTAGTATCCTACTAAAAATCAAACGTGAGCAACACCTGTGTTTTACTTAATTAAAATTGTTAAAATGATATTCTATTCTAATAATAATATGATAATTATATTCTATGGTAATGAATAAGCTCAAGTGCAGCTTACTGGGTACCTATGTCGTAAGTCGTGTTAATGGCGTATGTAAATGAGCCCTTTGCTGTACCTACTACCTGGGTACCCATGTAAACGGCATGGTTAAAGTGACTGCAAATATCTTATGAAATGGTAGGCAGTAAAATCACGACTGTTTGAGAAATAAATATTTTGAAAGAAGGTTTAGATTTAGAGGATGGAATTACGTTATTGTGTCAGATTAGTATCATAAACAAGTATAAAAAAACCCGACCACAATTATTTTTATTTTACTTTTGTGGATAAACCATAGACTTGGCTTTTTTAGTTTTTAAATATATTGATGAGATACACAGAACAACCTTGTTCCCTCATCTGTGATGATATACATGTAGCTAGGAACCGATTCGATCACATCAGGTTCAGAAAAAAACTGCACCAAATAGGTACGAGTACTATAGGATTGTTTTATTACAGACAAAACGTCACCTATAAATCTATTGAACAAAACCGACCTACGAGACAAAACAAAGTGAGCAGACAGACCGTCGTATAAGGTCCGCAGGGACACGCACGCTAGATACAATACATTTTTAACTGATCTGGATATTTATCTATCTAACAATGGACATCAGTGTTAAGGATTTCGCTCTATTTTAGGCAGGGATTTAGAGTCCAAATCCAAAATACAGATCCAAATTAATGCTGTGATGTGAAACCAAACACTGTGAGCAGGCTCCGCGCTGGAAACCCTTCTATGATTTCATTAGCCGAAACACTTTTGAATATGTTTTGTTTATTTAGGAAATCTAATCCTAAGGGGAAGCTCTGGTAGACATCCTACGGCTTACATGATGACAATAATCCTACAGACAGCTCAGTTACCATACGTTTTACGAACTTTATCAATTTTCCCATCTTAACTCATACTTACGTAATTTACAAGCAGATTCGAAGAATCAGCCATCATGACGCGGTTCAATTTATTCTATTCACAAAAATCTCTTTTGCAGACGCCGAGTCGATCAATAAGAAAAAATCATTTGTCAGTGACGTCGCAGCCTTTGTAGGTCACTTTGTCCATTCACATCGTGTGCGACACCGCGAGACTCCGTTCAAGGTTATAGCTTTCACAATCAGCTGCTCAGGCCGCGTGCGCCATCGCTGGATCGTCGCGCGTTCGACACGCCTTAGCCAACACTTATGTCTAGGGTTGTATGTTTGTAACTGTATACTGTACCAGCCTTTGTCCATAGCATTTAGCAATAGTCCACTGCAGGACGTAGGCCTACCCACAAAGGGTAATTGGGCCACATCTACCACGCTGGCCCAGTGCGGGTTGGTGGATTCATATACGCCATGGAATTTCTTCTACGGACGAATGCAGGTTGCCTCACGATGTTTTCCTTCACCGTAAAGCCAGTTGTGTTTCCTTACATAAATTCCGGAAAACTCGTTGGTACGGGACTGGGATTTGAACCCACGACCTCACGATTGTATGGCCGTTGTCATTACCGCTAGACCACCACAGCTTGTAACTGTATAGGTCATTGTTAAGCATAGGCATATCCTCGGAAAAGGATGGGGATGAAGAAACAACTCTACCAACCTACAACTCGTCTGACTCTACTACATTTCCTTCACCGAAAAATTAGTGGCTTGGGTTTCCGTGGTAAAAATTTGACAGTGCCAGTTTAGGAGTACGAAAGTCCATATTCAGGAAATTCTTCGTGATGATCAGTCACCAGATATCAAAATTAATTACTATGCTGTATTTTCATGCAGTAGGTACACAATTACCCGTTTTCACAAAAAATCCCATCTGCACAAAAGAAACAAGCTTCGCGACTGTGAAATGCGCCAAATTTTTTGTCAAATGGTAACCCTAAATACAACTACATAAATAGGTAAGTACAGCCAACATTTTCATTCAGCCAAAATAATAAAACTAATATTTCCAATGACAAGCTATCGAATTCGCATAGAATTACGATAGTAGCTCCACCAATAAACTCTACAAATAACTTGGTGCCTCTCTGTTCAACCTAATCGTGCATCAACGCTGCATTCCAAGCATTTCTGCCGAAAACCTTGAGTTGTAAAGTTTATGACTAAATATTTCACGGACTTCTGGTATTTTGTGAAATATTTGAGGTTATATCAGTAGCAGCCAATATGTGCAATTTTTTTACGACTGTCTCAATTATGTCTATAGTTAGTGAGTCTTTCTTTCTATTATGTATAATTATAAAAATAAAAAAAACAACTACACTGTCTGTGCTCAGAGTGACATTAAATTAAAGTGAAGCTAATTAAAAAAACTGAACTGATTTTCTCTTTTTCAAATTTCGAATAAAAAAACAACCAGGTTGAATTGAGATTCTTTATCTCACTGCATGTTTTTGTTCGTTGTTAGTAAAAGATAGGTCTATTTTTTTAGTACTGTGCAATGAGCACCGTAAATGAGGGATGTCCCGCAGACAAAGTTCCAAGAATTAATTTACGATTTTTTCAAAATAGTTTGTTATCTCTTCGTTTTTGTACAATATCTCTTCTTTTTGAGCGGCAACATCAGGTACTTACAATATGTCAGGTAAGTCATATAACAAGTGTATTTAATTGTTAGATTTTCCAGATAAACGCAAATTCATTGAAAATCAATTATGTATCGCCCTTGAATGAATGACAGAAAATTAAGTTACTCAAAGTCAAATCATCATATTTGATACTCGTAGATACAAAAATTAAACTCATTAAGTATATAAAAATACATATAGATATGACTCTGCACAACTCATCACACTGACATCTTGGTAACAAAACGTTTTTGTAAGATCAGATAATATCAGTGTCATGTTATAACTAGATAAAAATCAAATAATCATTAGATTACCTCCCTGTCAGCACGTTTCATAAAAAATTAAAAATCTTCTAAAACAATAACAAAACCACAAATCAAAAAAGCACGCAATCAAATTTCTCTGAAATCAACAATACATTGATTTATTTTCCAAAAACGACTAATGGCATCACAAGCCGCCGCCATTTGCCGAGAAAGTAAAATACACAAAAAAAGTCGCACGTCAAGTTTCTCCCGCCAAAACCGAGATCACTGACCGATTGACATTCGATGGACCCGCCCCGCAACGTATATCGATTCCAAGAATATGAATACACATTTTTTTCTCATCTCATCCGACCAAGCCCACCTGCGTCTCCGAATAAAATATTATAATGATTGCCGGCGTAATAATTTATTATCACTGCCAGAAATTACTGGTTGCTTTTGAATATTTTTAAACGAATTCTCTTTTGCGTGCACTGTCCAATGTTGCCAGCCCCTGGGGCAGTGAATACAGACACACTGCAATTTTGAATTGCCATCTTTGCAATGTACTTCACTCAGGATGTGCATTTATGTAATTCACATTCAGTAGCAGATCTAAAAGAGGATTAAGG
Organism: Hypomecis atomaria; assembly: GCA_964007245.1. Lineage (NCBI taxonomy): Eukaryota > Metazoa > Arthropoda > Insecta > Lepidoptera > Geometridae > Hypomecis > Hypomecis atomaria. The sequence goes on from OZ023301.1 coordinate 12,454,846, forward strand.
GCTGAGTGCGCCCATGGATCAGAAACACGTTTAATTAATGGTCCGTATTGCTTTAAAGTTTAGCCGTGTCGAAGTCCTTCAGGCGGCTTTAAAATCGACAAACTCACTTTAAATGCAATGCATAGAGCAGTTTTCAAGTTCTATAACACTGTAATAAATACAGCAGATTTAATTTTTAAACATTTAAAAAGATATTACTATGATTACTTCATTTTGTACTTTTTCATTTGATGTCTCCAAAATCATATGAAGTGTATGATAAAATTAGGTAAGAATTCTTGTAAAAAAAATAGGTACCTACTTCTTACTATAAGTTACGTGTACTAATTTTCATATGCCTTATTGGCTAATGGTGTCGTAGATACTATATAATTTAATATTTTTAAGATCTTTTGTTATCACGATTACGAAAAAAGACTTTAATTTTTTAACGCCCCTAATACCTACCTTCCGCGCATATTTTGTCTCAACTACAGCACCTAAGCCTCTAGGAATGCGTTAGAATGAATTTGAATTGAGAACCTTTACAAATCAATTACTGCTTGCGATCAACGACCATGAAGTTGACAATTGCCTGCTTCTAATTTAATTAAGTTGTTGGCTTCGGCAGTCATTGTTATTCAGCTTGTTAAATTTCCGGTACTGAGACATTTCCTTCTAGTAAATACCCTGTGTTAGGCGCCAGCTATGCTTTTATTATTTCTACTGCATGTTTTAAGACTCTAAAGTAAAATAAGTAGGAACTACCTTGATTGTACCTCGCTTAAAGCGTATAGACACAAGCTAACAAAAACAAAACGGAACAACTTTTAAATAAATAAACCGATTTTCTTAAAAAGGCTAGAAAGAAAATAGAAAATTTATGGATTATTTATTTATCATGTTTTGTCCGTGAAACGACGTAAAGTTAGACCGAAGGTGTAGGTAACATTTTCTCAAACCGGCTGGTCTATGTTTATTTATTTCTATGAAAGCTATGTTCTGGAGTAGTTGCCCACTTGTGACCACTCCAAAAAAACGGAAAGCATTCACTTTAATTTTAAGGTGGTTTATAGCCTTCTGCATCCCCCTTAGCTAGGCTAATGACTTCTACGGCTGACGACTATTGAAAAGTAACTTATACAGATTAGGCTGAAGCTAATTCATAGTAGGTACCTATTGTGCATAGTAAACTACCACTTTACTATCTAGAGGTCGATCGCGCCGTTCCGGGCCGCATTCCTCGCGAGTGCCACTTGCCTGCATTTGCATGGGCCTACATCGGGCGTGCCCACGCGTGCGTGCTTATCATGCGCTTGCGCTTGTGATAGCGCAACCAATTAAGTAAATTAAATGAAAAGAAATGAAAATGGGTAAGTAAATTTTAATACGGTGATCCTGTGAAAACAGCGCGGTAATAAGTTTTCAATTTTCGTCACACAATTAACTACTGAAAGACTGATGACCGATAGGGTTCTGGAGTGGAAACTACATCCCGGCAAGCACAGCGTAAGACCTTCACTTACATGGCTGAGATGATGCAAGCCGCTCCTAACCAGTCTCTGTGACAATCTATAGGGGAGGCCTATGTCCAACAGTGAATCTCATATGGCTGTGAAGAAGAAGAACTAACTATTAATGATCGGTATTTTTCCCAGCTCGTTCTTAGACAAAGGCCTCCTTTAAAGATTTACAAGTCTTGGAAGTCGTCTAGTGGTGTGTGAATCTCTATGTACAATACATACGAGTAAGTTCCAAAGATCTCTTAAGTACGAAACTGAGATTATAACCGACGGTCTCACGATTGTAAGTCAAATTCTAACTACCACTATACCACCATAGGTCATTTATTTATTTATTTGTTTATAGGCGAGCAGAGTATACTGATGTGCCTATATCAAGCAGAGTCGCATAAAATTACTATTTATCTGTCAAAGAATGTTTTCCTTCTTTATCCAAATGTCCAGTCTATTCTTAAATATGTTTATACTTAGTTCTTGCTGAGATTATATCCTCAGGAAACCTATTTCAATTGTAGGCAACTCTATTACCATTTATTTAAAATCAACACTGACTAGTAATGTAGCTATAGAACCTGCATTACTAGTATCTACCTGAATCAGTCGAGTCAAGGAATTTAGTTATCTATCATTTTACATTGACTCTGCTGTAATATCCTATTATCCCACAGCATTGCAACCTAATGAATGCTCTCCAACGTCTACGCGTCTTAATTACCAAGTTAAGTAAGGTTATGATATGGAATACGCGATGATGTTACGAAATGATAGGTTTTACTCTGCAGTGTGCGGCGACGCATGGCGTGGACAAGTTCTGCCTGATTCTCGTGCAATCGACATTTTTCCTCTAAGGTAGTAATTTTAATAAAGACACGTCGAATAACCCTCTTTTATTAAGTCTTCCTTTATTTTTGTTGAAATAGTCAGTCAATGTTGTAAAAAACGAAGTTGAAAATGTATGTTTTCTTCAATATTAGTAGCGATAGGATTGTATAGTAATACTTTGGAGAATTTAGTCAGTCTTCGGTCTTTTCCAAGTAAATTAAAATTGTTAAATAAACAAAAAGACAAATTACTTCAAAGTAACTAAGTTTATTAAAAGGCGGCAAGAACATGGAACTTGGTAAAGCTTATAGAATTAGAACTAAAGTAATAGAAACCGTACTAAAATAGCAAGAGATACATCACTTCGTCCCATTTTAAAGATGAAATGTTAGAAAAATATTCACCTACACCCGAACTGACGTAATTTCGAAGGGTTTCACAATCTAGCATTGAGCTATCTCTGCTGTCCAAATTCAAAAAGTAAAAAGTAGGAAGGTAAAATGATTAGAGATTTGAACCTTTATACTTGAACTGGAGGGTTCAAATTTCAGATCATATCACAAAAGACAAAGTGGAACCACTTTTGACTTATGCCGACAGAGGCGACAGACAATGCGTTTTTCTTGTTCTACTCTCGCGTATGCTGTATAACCAGATATGATTAAGACAGCAAAAACTAAGTATTATATTACTTTACTTATAATTCTATAGTAGAGCTAGTGACTGCTACAGAAAATAAGATAACTGATATCGTATAAACATATCAATGAGAGAGTAAAATAAGTATCTATTGACCGAGAAGAACGTCGTTTTGCAATGGTTACTCAATCGCGAACTTATGTAGCTGTGGTCATTTTATATTTTATGTACGATAGGTGCACGTATCATGTTGCTAGAACTTTCAAATAAATCATCAACTTCTCAAATACACTGAAATGTGATAGAATTATGAACAATAAATTTGTCTATTTTTGATTTTTACCTCATAACTTCACAAGCACAAGATTACTTTGTTCATCAAAACCTGTATGAAAATAAATGTAGGTACATAACATAAGAAGCTGATGTAAGAATTTTGCAGTGCGACCATATATGTATTTGATCAAATACAAAACAATAAAAAACATCAATTTTGGTAGTAAGCAATAAATTGTATTATTAGACGTAGGACGTCTACTGCTGCACATATGCCTCTCCTATGTAATTTCAATAACATTGGTTAGAAGTTATGTAGAGAATACATTTAATTTTATTTTAAATGACCTGAACCGCACATGTAAAATACAAAGTACAGGGCTATTTCTAAACAATTAGCATCGTTTTAGGGGCTTATTCTATACATCAAAACCAACAACATTTGTTTTTTGCCTAATCTAAAAAACAAACAGTTGTTCCATACATTTAGCCAAGGGTAAACGATATTTTTCTAATGAATGGCATTTTTTTTCTTGAGAATTAATAAAAGTCGTAGAACAAAAGTTGTTAGTTTTGATGTACAGAATAAGATGTTATAAAAGGATGCTAATTGATTAGAAATAACGCTGTATAGATTTAGATCAGTACCTCAATTTTGACAACAAATTCTTGCGGGTTTTAGGTTAGCAACAGCTAAATTAAACTTTGCAAATATTTTAAAAACAATGCAGTCCCATTGCCAACTGTTGCAACACGACCCAAAATAATTAATAAACCTGAACCAATAATAATTAAACATCAAATTAACGCATTTATGTGCGCTATTAATACCGAATTTCCGCTTGCATACTCCCATCCGTTCCGATTTTGTGTTTTCTACATAAATTTGTGGCAATTATGCTAGAAATCTTTATGACTTGCATACGTTACGTGTTTTCTAGTCTAACAGCTGAGCAACAACATTTTAATGTAATTTTTGACAGTTTAAGTTAGTACTTCCGTTAGATAGGTAATCTGGTTATTTGAAAAGCAAGTTTCATGATAGTCTTCGAAGAATAAATACCTACATTTACAGTGTTATTTCTAAACAATTAGCATCCTTTTAGGAGCTTATTCTGTGCATCAAAACTAACAACTTTTGTTCTGCAACTTTTGTCAAAACTCAAAAAAAAATTGTTTTTCTATATCGAATCGTGAAACAAATTTCTCGCTAATCTTCTTTGAAAAATATCGATAATATTTTTCTTTGAAAAATATCGTTCACCCGCGACAAAATGTACGATAAATAACAAAAGGTAGTTCATAAATTTCCGAAATGAACAATAAATAAATTAGAGAAATAAATAATAGCTATAGGTACATAATTACATTTCGTTTTTATTTACACCAGCAGTGTACGATAAATAGCAAAAAGCAGTTTAGCAAAAATATTCACCATGCGCAAGCAAAATGTTAATGACCCAAATAAATTCTCGTGCTTGTAAAATATCCGCATAGTATGCAAATGAAGTGCATTAAAATAATTCACCTTACGAGTATCAGCGCATGCAACTCTGCGAATCTTACATTACAAGAGTAAGAATATTGTACCTACACTCTGTTTAATTTTGGTTGATAGAGTCGCGTTACAAGACGTCCCGATTTTGGCGGGACGTCCAGATTTTTATGTGTCGGGCGGGATGTCCCGCACGGGATAGGCTCTGTTCACTTTTAAAGGATAAGTCGACCTTGACATAAGACTAATCTGGTTTAAAAAACATATTTTTAATAAAATACATTTTCAACGGCTATTTTTGTACTAGGTGTACTGTCGCGTAAACATAATTAAAAACTCGAACACTAATCAAGATAAATGTTGAAAAACTTTTAATATGATGAAAAGAGCTGGACTATTTCGTCGAAAGCGGGACAAAAACGTATTTCCCCGCCTTTTTTCATTCAAAAAGTTTAAAATTTCCTACTTGGCAAAAAAAACTGGCAACGTTAATAGACGACGTTATTGTGTAATACATTTATTATCTTTTTAGCCATAGAACATCCTAGACCCTAGACTTAGCTAAGAGCTTTTGCTCGCCGCTTCACCCGCGTTATTGATTTTTGTACAATCCCTTAAGAAACTTTTATTTTTCTGGGATAAAAAGTAGCCTGCGACCTTTTAACTGCAATGTATCCATGCCAAAAATCAAGTCAATCCGTTGCTCTATTGTTGCGTAAAAGAGTAACAAACACACTTTCGGATTTATAATATTAGTAAGGGTAACCTTCCCTTCGCGGGAGTGTACGACTCTGTATATCAAGCTCAAATATTAACTTGAAATTCGGTTTTTTGGCAATTTCAAAAATCGTTGAAAAAATCCTTTATTTCGGTAGGACAGGCGCCAAATCGTAAGAAATACCGAAAAATCGGTGGGTTCGAGACCACTGAGCGTCAGCAAACATGAGGAGAGTCAATGCACAGTAGCAAATTCGTTATGTCGCTGCGCTACGTCTTGTGGATTTGCGCAGCTTGTAGCTAACTTCTCAGACGCCATTAAGTTCGATTCGGAATGTACCTATACCTACTTATTATAAAACTACAGTAAAAGTAAGGAAACGTGTGGTTTAAACAAGTTTGTAGCCATTACCAGCTGTATGCAGCAAGCATAACAACGTAACATGTTGTCGCAACATTCCTGAGCAGCAAAGCCTACTCTAGGCTTTTATACTCGTACCAAGCAGATATGAAAACTCTTTTTGCGAAGTCAAAAACAATTTTACTGAAACTCCAGTAGAGAAATTCATGACATATAGTTGGCATAGCAATAATCCCAGGCTGTCTCTCAAAATTATTATCATCCGGAGGTTTCCGGAGAGTTCGTTTCAAGTATAGGGTTTTTTTTGTAAGTATAAGGAGTAGGCAACACACCTCAACATGTTATCGTGTTTACCAGGAGGTTCGCCAGCGTTATATCACTTTGAATTCGGTTTACGAAAAGGTTACGAAAACTCATTTTGTGACCATGAAAAGGAGGTGTCAACAAGGTCACCAAAATAGTTTAGTGCATCAACTAAAAACAAAATTTAAAATCAGTTGATTGATTTTTCGAGAGACGAGTTTTCAGAAACATACTACGAACATTACTCAAATTTCGAAATTCAAATTAGAATTTCGCACGCTGACCAATAGCATACGCCCATTGAGGCTTGAAACAATTCGCTGTCGCTTTTGTAAAATTTCGTAACGGGACTTCGCGGCGAGACCGTGGATTCCGCAAAACCGCTGGCTACAAATAACCAAAGTCCCGTTTAAACTTGCATCGCTTGTCCTCTTGTAGTTGCACTAAGCCCTGAAACACAGCTATTACAACCTAACAATGGTGTGATAATGTGGTCGATGAAAGAGACATGAAAAATATCTCGATTCAGTGGTTGTTGTCGTGTTTTTCTCCCGATAGTGTCAACTTCCAATTCAGGTTTGACAGTTTTGATAGCTCTGGGCAAGATTTTCTATACATTTTTCTGGTTGAGTATTGCTTCAAGCGACAACAGCGCTATCTATCTGGTTGTATTAACTTTACGCCCTGATGTGAGGTTGCCATCTTGAATGTTGCCAGGTTATAGTTTCAAGGAGGATTTAACCAGGGTTAAATTTAGTTTTATAATAAATTTTTATTCATTTCAATGTCTTTGGATCTATGTGTCTGAAAACAAATGAATTTTGATGGGATTCGATTATGTAAGTATACCTGCGCTCAAATATTCCCATATTTTCGATAAAAAGCAAAAGTTTTTTGTCAATTTAGAAATTTTAGATTTTAGAGCGATATCTCTACAATTTATCATATCTCAAGGTTTGCCCTGAATTCTCAGAACTAATAAGCTTTTCCGGGTGACGTTCGTATATTTTTACGACATAACGTAGACAATCGCAAATAGGTATCTCGACAAATTCAAATCAAACGTTTATAACAAAGACGAATTTCTAAGCCAGTTAATCGTTTAAAAGAAATCGTAAAAACTAGTAAAACTAGTACCAGCAAACATTATTATGTAAATATTTAATGTTTTAGTATTCGGTCGGACAGACGAAGACACGCTTTCAGAATTAATGTACGGAGAGTCAGTAATTATGATCAATAAGCTTTGGTAAATTGTGGATTTCTCTGATACTGTGAATTATTATTGCGCTATTGCTGTGGAGCAATTTGCTGCGACTCTGTATTCTTTGGAACTCAATCGAAAAGAGAGATCAGAGCAATCTTTTAAAAGTTCAAATATTTTATCTGACAACACAAAAATAGGTTAATTGACCATGAGTTTTAGAATTTCGTGTTTATTTAACTATAAAAAGTGGTATTTATACAGTGAGTGCCTAAGCCACAAGTACTCGTACAATACAAGTGTGGGCATAATGTCACTTTACTTGTTTACACCCTACTCTTTCATAATATTTTCGAGTATTAATTTTATTAATTTTGGTATTAAACTCCATAGTTATTTATTGACTACTGGCAAATGTATAATACCGTGATACCAAAAGCACGCTAGCTAATATTAAAAAATAACCACGGACTTTACAACTAAGCTTTTTTGTGTAAGTGCCAAACACGTTTAAATAATAAATGACGCGATAACTTGTAGGTCCCGGTTGTTTAACCGTTCAGCCATGTAAGAGGCCTAAACTCTGAGCTAGCCACCGGCCTATACGAACTTAATAAAATAAAAAATGAATCACTTATGTTTTTTACGTCTAACCGAACCGTGTCGTCGCCTAGCTTAGCCTGTAAAAAAGGTATAAAAACCATAGTATCTATGACCGCTATATTGATTGCCGCCGGCGACATGGGTCCCGTTACTGTTAATTGAACAACGAAAATTGTACGATACGCACTTTTGTTTTGTGGAGCGTACTCGTACCGGTGACCATGATGTGAAATGAAATGACTTACTCGTTTGTACATATTGGTAATAGGAAGCTATGTCATCATCATTTTCAGCCATAGAACGTACAGAGATGTTCCGATGTACGTAAGTTCCTTTTATGTTTATACTCATACTACCTGTGGAAAATAGCGTATAAGTTTTATAAATGTATAGTATCCAGGATTAAGAAATGACATTAAGTCATACAGGTGTAGTGTCCAGGATGATGATTGGTATAAAAAATAATAATGAAAAATATGGCTACCGAATTGGTGTTTTAATTGTTTTATCGTCGTAAATTAATCTTAAATAATCCAAGAACCTGCGAATAAACATACAAGAGCCACTCGGAGAGTGCACAATTATGGCGACCAGTGCAAATTTCAAGAATTGCGGCGCCGATGGATTGAAACGCCAACGAAAAGTGCTACGAACATTATTCACGAAAAACTGTAACAGTTTAGAAAAATTACTCGATTCGTCTGAGACCTCTGATGAACTGCAAGTCACAACACAATACCTGAAGCTGAAGGATCTGCATATACAACTGAACGAGTGTGACCTTCAAATCAGATTATTATTGTGTGAGAACGACGAAACAGAATTACAACAAGAAATGGAAGACGCATTTGAGTACAAATCAAGATGGATCACGCTCGACGCAAAATATCAATCCAAAGACGCGTCTATCCGACCAAATCACATTAATCCGACCGAAAGCCATATAGGAAGGCGCAATTTTAAGCTGCCCACGCTACAATTTGTCACCTTTAACGGCAATTTAAAGGCGTGGCTGCCATTTTGGGCGCAATTTCAGAAAATTGACTCAGACTCAGATATCGATATACATGACAAATATCAATACTTACTACAGTCAACAGAAGAAGGATCAGACCCAAGAGCATTAGTACAGAGCTTTACGCCGACTTCATACAAAGAATGCATCACACAACTGAAAGCTAGGTATGCCCGAGAGGATTTACTTATACAAGTTTATGTGAGGGAATTGTTGGGCTTAATTAATAAAACCCAGAACTTAAGCCTGACAACAATGTTTGACAGAATTACGGCCATGCTAAGGGCACTTGACACGTTGGGAGTGACCAAAGACAAGTTCGCTGCATTTCTGCTTCCAATGGTAGAATCTGCTATACCTCAAGACCTTCTGAAAATTTGGGAACGGACCAAGACAGAAAATGAAGATGAACTCAACAGCTTACTAAAATTTATACAAAAGGAAGTAGAAGGCGAACAGAGAATTCTATTAGCGCAAAAATCTTTTGATAACATCACCGACAGCATAGAACATCCAACAGTACCAACAGCCAAGTGCTTATTGACCAACGCTACCAAACCTACATGTATATGGTGTGATAAAGATACACACAATAGCATAGAATGCTACAAAATGCAGAAGATGAATACTGAAGAACGTAGAGCTCACTTGAAAGAAAAGAAGGCCTGCCCAATTTGCTTAAGAAAGGGACATCATCCAAAAGTGTGTAAGGCTCCAGTGAAATGCATAATATGCCAGCAACGCCATTCAGTGGTTTTATGCACAGGCCAGGCACAAAAGTCTAATATCAAGACATCTAATGCAAGTGGTTCCCCTAAAACTGATACAAGTGAGAGATATGCTTCGCAGGAAAACTCAAGCATGAATATGTCCACTAGAATAAAACAGAACACACAAACCACGCTATTACAAACTGTGTGTGTTCTCATCGGCCATGGTGATAAACAGTTAAGAGTACGAGCCATGTTTGATAATGGTGCTCAGCGGTCATACATTCAAGAGGACGTCGCGCGGAAACTCAACATTCCTGTTCTAGGTAACGAAAGCTTATCTCATACATTATTTGGCGGAATTGAAATGTCATCTAAACTGTACCAAGTCTATGATTTTAATGTAACAAGCTTGGATAGAGCATTTTCTTTCAAAATGACAGCTTTAGGACAGACATGTATCTGCCGTAACGTTCCTAAATATGACAACATATCACACTTGCTCACCAACCACAACATCACACTTTCAGACAAAGGCACACACTCTGACGATATAGGCTTACTTATAGGTGCTGATTTTTCAGGTTTGGTGCTCACAGGTGATATGGTTAAACTGCATGACTCGCTAGTAGCAATTAAAACGAAACTTGGCTGGACTCTTCAAGGAAAGATTACAAGTCCATCCAACACTAACATAAAAGCAGCCCACGTAGCAATGTTTTGTTCTGCAGATGTTAATGACTTTTGGTCTTTAGAAACTTTAGGTATCCGAGACCCTGTGGAGACCAAGACTAAGCAGCAGAATGAACAAGAGGTGCTGGCGGCGTTTGAAGAGAATGTGATAGTGAATGAAGAGGGCCGCTATGAAGTTCTTCTTCCCTGGAAGGTAGGTCACGATGAATTATTAAATAACCTCGATGTAGCTTCTCGACGGTTGCAATCTGTAACAGATAAATTGAAAGCTAATGATGTCTATGATGAGTATGACAAGGTATTTAATGAATGGAGAGACCAGGGGATAGTTGAAGTAGTACACGACCCTCAGGAGAACTTAGAATCTTCTCATTATTTGCCGCACCGACCTGTTATCAAAGATAAAAGTCTAACTACACGAATTCGACCCGTATTTGATGCGTCTACTAAAGACAAGAATGGTAAGTCTTTAAATTTATGCCTCGATAAAGGGATCAATATGTTGGACAAGATACCTAAATTACTGAATGGGTTTAGAAAGAGGGCTATAGGAATTACTGCTGACATCTCTAAAGCTTTCCTGCAAGTGTCAGTATCGCCTAAAGACAGAGAAAAATTGAGATTTTTATGGTGGGATAATGAAGGTAACCAAAGAACTTACCGACACCTCAGGGTTGTGTTTGGGCTAACCTGCAGTCCATTTATACTGTCTGCCACCATTCAACACCACTTAAACCAGGTAAATGATAATCTGAAGGGGACTGCTGAATTATTGGCTGACTCATTCTATGTGGACAACTGTCAAACAAGCTTGGATTCTGAGAAAGCAGTGAAGAAGTTCGAAGCAGAGTCTAAGGTAATAATGAGTCAAGCTAAATTCGACCTCACTCAATGGGTGACAGCTCCTCTACCAAACCAGAAAGAAAATGCTGTGGTGTCTGTGTTGGGCCTGGAGTGGCATACATTAGAAGACCAACTTGGCTGCAACATTCAAGACCTTCCACCACTGTGCGAGCTAGGTAAGGTAACCAAAAGAAACCTACTCTCAATTACTCAGAGAATTTACGATTTGATAGGCTTTACAATGGCAGTGACTCTAATACCTCGTCTGATTTTAAGAGAAACATGGCGGCGCAAATTGGACTGGGATGAAGAAATACCAGATGACCTGAAAAGAAGATTTATAAACTGGTATAAAAGCATACACCATTTAAAACAATGTAAGATTCCCAGACGTCTCACAGCAACTCCATTCGATGAAAGTTCATTGCAACTTCATTTGTTTACTGATGCAAGCCAAGATGCTTATGCTGCATGTCTCTTTCTAAGAGCAGAATATAATGGCGTTGTGTCTGTTAGAATGATTTCAGCTAAATCTCGAGTAGCACCACCTGGAAAAATAACGATTCCTCGCCTAGAGTTATTAGCAACTCTAATAGGTTCGAGACTTATAGCAGAAGCACGCAAAGACCTGAAGTTAAATTGTGAAGAAAAATACTGGACTGATTCATGTGTTGCCTTATGCTGGATTAAAAGAGAACTAGCTTGGAATACTTATGTAGGAAACCGAGTGAAAGAAATAAGACAAAATACTAACATTGATAACTGGTTTCATATTCCAGGCACTTCGAATTGGGCTGACCTGGCTTCTCGAGGATGCGATGCGGGTCAACTGCTGTCTTCTCGCTGGCTGGAGGGACCGACATGGTTATACTCTGCACCTAGTGAGTGGCCAAAATCATCTTTTGTCTTGAATGAGGTTGAAGCGAGGTGCGAGCTAAAAGTAACAGCTACCTGTATTACAGACAACGTCTTTGAAGACGATATGACTGACAGGTTATCCTATTTTTCGAAATACAGTAAAATTATACGAACTGTAGCATGGATGCTTAGATTTGCATACAATACTCGAAAAGAAGCAATAATAAGAGGCGAACTAAGCTACGAAGAATATGAAGAAGCTGAAAAGAGAGTGATAAAGATTATACAGACTGAAAATCGAGAATACATAGAAAAGAAAATCCAAGGCATCTCACATTTCTATGATAAAGATGGACTATTAAAAATTAAAACTAAGCTACTACTTACCAATGTTCCACAGACCACAAAGTTTCCTGCGGTACTGCCGGCAAAGAATATCATCACACGTAGACTGGTCGAGCAGCGTCACTCGCAGCTGCAACATGCTGGACTAAACATGGTATTAGCTGACTTACGTACTCAATATTGGATCATAGGCGCAAGAAACCTGGTCAAGTCAATAATCGCTCGTTGCATCATTTGCAAACGCCACAGAGCCAAACCTATACAGGCACCGATAGCTCCTTTACCGATTGAGCGCACACAATGCAATGCTGCCTTTGAGGTGACTGGGATTGATTTGTGCGGTCCGTTAGAGCTCCGTGACGGCGAAAAATCTTGGATAGTGATTTACACTTGCGCAGTTTATCGCTGTGTGCACTTTGAAATCACAAAGTCCCTGTCGACACAAGATTTTTTGTTGTCGCTACGACGCTTCATAGCACGCAGGGGCAGAATCAGTATGATAATCAGTGATAATGGGACTAATTTTGTTGGGTCCAAAAATCTTCTTGCTGGACTAGACTGGGAAGAAATTCAAAGACAATCCACGATACAGCAAATCAAATGGAAGCTGAATGCACCAACAGCAGCATGGTGGGGAGGCTTCTGGGAAAGACTCATTCAAATCCTGAAAAACTTACTGAAAAGAGTCCTTGGACAATCTTCTGTGACATATGTGGAACTTGAAACAATTTTGTGTGACTGTGAAGCGACCATTAACTCGCGTCCATTGACCTATATTGAAGATGAGAAGATGTCCACACTCGAACCCATCAAGCCCATACATTTTCTTCAACCAATACCTCACACTGATGTCACCGATTTAGATGCTATAGACTCAAGTAGTCTAAACAAGAGGCTACGCTACCTACAAACTTTAAGAGATAATTTTAGACAGAGATTCAAGTCAGAATATTTAACCACTCTGGTGCAGAGAGGAAGAGAGAAAAGAGATAAATTAAAAATAGGTGATGTTGTTTTAATTGAAACAGAAGGGAAAAGACTTCAATGGCCTTTAGGAGTGGTCGAAGAGATTTTTACAGGTCGTGATGGCATCAACAGAACAGCGAGGGTTAGAACGTCCACAGGTTATAAGGTACGTCCATTTCAGCGCTTATATCATCTCGAAGTTACAGATCCTCATATTGAGCTTCCTATGCACAGCGAGGAGATCACTCCTACTGCGGATTACCAGCCGATTCAGCCAGATGACGATTCTACACCATCATTAGATTCAGTTCCTGCTAGCGCTCCATCTCACGATCAAGCGCGAGTCACTGAGAAAACCACGCGTTCCGGGCGAGTCGCAAAGATTCCCAGTAGGTATTTAATTTAAACAAAAATGGTTGGATTCTTTGACTCCATATTGTACACACACACTGAATTACACACACTTCAGCATTAAATCTCATACACCAATTGTTGTCATTAATAACTTACATAAAATATTGTGTGTCCTAAAGGTGATTAGACTCTGAATAATGTTTTTTAATTTTATGTCAACACAGCAAGATAAACTAATTCTTACTTTACTGTATATTACCCTACAGAGTGTTATGTTAAATTTATAATTCTTGTTATGTAGACATAATTATATGTGTAAGCCTGAACCATAGTAATTATATTAATTGTATAACTTGTGATTTTTTATAAAGATATTTTTAAGTCAGGCTTATTATAAGTATGTAACTTGTTTATCTGGTAATTTTCAAAAACATGTCTAATTCAGATTAGTAATAATATGTTACTCATATAACTTGTAATTTTCATAGACATGTTTAATTTGGTTAATAAATATTAACATAGTCATGTAATTTGTAATACTGACGTTTTTGAATTGTAATATGATTTTTTACTTAATGATTTTAGTAATGTTAGTCAGGTAAAGGTTGTTATTCTTATTTTAACTGTACTACTTATGACTCAACAGATTCCCATTCTCCTTAGATTTGTAAAATTTCCCTAAATTGATTTTTCTGGGTGTGGAGGATGTGGAAAATAGCGTATAAGTTTTATAAATGTATAGTATCCAGGATTAAGAAATGACATTAAGTCATACAGGTGTAGTGTCCAGGATGATGATTGGTATAAAAAATAATAATGAAAAATATGGCTACCGAATTGGTGTTTTAATTGTTTTATCGTCGTAAATTAATCTTAAATAATCCAAGAACCTGCGAATAAACATACAAGAGCCACTCGGAGAGTGCACACTACCCCTCAGATTTAGGTTCTACGTGCTATCTTAGAGGCAAATCGCATAATAGACATCTCACGACTAAGATGTTTTTTTTTCTAACTATTCAATGAGGTCGATATTTATAAAAATTTATAATATAGTTATTTAGTTTAGTTTTGTACTGGACTTCATTTTGTAGGTTTTGTAATAGATTATGTTGATAGGACCTACTACACTAGCAAACTTATCTATAAATGATGTGGAAAGATGAGTAGTGTGACAAACGAGAAAAAATCCCGTTACTCACCCTGGTGTGGCAACGAGTCGGTAATGATGATTATGAGGTAAATCTTTCGATGTCTACCACTTTTCTATAAAGTTAACCGGCATACGCTGATATGTCAATGCATAACAGTATTTATTATCGCATGACACAATCTAGTCGCACGTCTCGCTCTACGCGCCTTCTATACAAGTCGCCTACATAGCTAAGTCGGTGGTCTTGTCTTGTCGTTAAATAGATAGCAAAAAGCATTATTAGTACCTATTCAATCAACATCACTATCACTACATAGTATAAAACAAAGTCGCTTGCCGCTGTCTGTCCCCATGTATGCTTATATCTTTCAAACTACGCAATGGATTTTGATGCGATTTTTTTCAATAAATAGAGTGATTCAAGAGGAAGGTTTATATGTATAATAGGTACACCTGTGCGACGCCGGGGCGGGTCGCTAGTATGGTTTAAAACAGACTCTACTCAAAACAGATTTTTTTTCGTAGGCGATGCGTTATAATTTTCTTTTCTACAACATATGTATTATTAATACTACTATCTGCTAGTCCAGCATGCGACCACGAAAGCCACGAAAAAGACTCTTTTCGACGTGTGAGAAAGTGACAGATATATACTTTGCCATAACGCTATCTCGTTCTGTCACGTCGAAAGAAATATTACGTGGTGCGCATCTTAGCCCGGCTGGAGATCCATTGGGGAGACCTATGTCCAGAAGTGGATGTCCAATGGCTGATGTATGGAAGGTTGAATACTACTAAATCATCCAAAGACCGTAGCGCTCTTATTGCAGTTTGAGTTGGTGTTTCTTAGCGAGCGCCGAATTCAAGCAAAATTCAGCACGGCCAATCTTCGGAGTGACCGCGGATGGCATTTAGAGTTGAGCGCTGCCGTGACTCGTATGACATTATTATAGTGTGTATATAGTGTTAACACTACAGAGGCATTTAGACGGCGTAAAAACTCTAACACCAGGGCTAGCCACTAGGCCTAAACGAACTTATTTACTAAATCTATAGACCATTATAGGACTAGGTTTTTTCATTGGGCAAATGTCACGAAATTAAGAAATCGAAAATGAATAAAAAATATCGGCCGTGTTTACGAGAACTTTTACTGGTTGTACTTAGACTGTCGTTTTGTTCCCCTTAATAACTTATTCATCTACATGAAAACTTTTTTAAATAAAATTACAAACAACGCAATGAAAAAAAAAACCGCTTCTGCATATTACACATCGATGAATTAAACAAAAAAAAAGGAAGCGCAAAAGATTCTCCTTTGTTCTCATTTATATTACACGTACCTACGTTAATAAATGAAATGTTATTTTAGTTAGGTAACCAGTAAGTAGGTAAACTTATTTGCAATCAGTAGCATTCCTGCAGAATAGCGGGCGCCGAGGCACTTTCACTGAGCTAAGGTCAGAAGTGAAGTAAACGCTCTGAAGTTACTGACCTATACCTACGCTGCGAAATTAGCTGCTTTTTAAACTAGTACCGTGTTGAAGCCGTGGTGGTCTAGTGGTAGTGGCACCCACCTTAAAATCGTGAGGTCGTGGGTTCGAATGCCGGTCCCCGTACCAATGAGTTATTTGGAATTTATGTACGGAATTTCATACCATTGGCTTTTCGGTGAAGGAAAACATCGTGAGGCAACCTGCATACTTCCGTAGAAGAAATTCGATGGCGTATGTGAATCCACCAACCCGCACTGGACCAGCGTGGTGGATATGGCCCAATCACTCTTTGTGGGTAGGCCTACGTCCTGCAGTGGACTATTAAAAGCCTGGTACAGTACAGTACGGTGTTGAGTTTTGTATAGTTATTTCTGTAATAAAGTGGCATCGCAACGCCGCGATGACACGATGTCAACAGTTGGATCAAAGCAGTTGGAGGAGACTACCGCCCGACTCGAAAGTACTACCCCGGGATTGATGATGTGTAAAATGTTCCCAATCATAATGACGGATCTATAGAGCAACTCAATCTCTATAAACAGGTGTCCGTATAGGACAAGCGCTGTCGCGGAAGTATGCACAAGCGTCAGAGAGAGAGCAGTAAAGCGGCAGAGATGGAACACCCAAGGGATCCCTGGGTAAAACAGTCAGTCACTTAAAGGTACCCGAAATAATGACGACGACGTAGAGGCAGACTAAGTATATACCAGCCCAATGATCATAGAATAACATCAACTATATCAGAAGGTAATAGACAAGGCACAAAACCAGAAAAATAGCGAGAAAGAGAGCCCTCTACAACCGCAAGCGCAGCGTAGGCGTTCCAGTCCTATTGAGAATATAAATTTGGGAGATCTATGTGCAACAGTGGATTTGCAGCGCTCGTAGCGTAGTTTGATTAGGTGTTTGTCAGCGATCACCGAAATTAAGCAACGTTCCGCACGGTCAGTATTTGGATGGGTGACCGCGGGTGGCATTTTCCAACTGAGCGCTACCGTGGTTCGGATGACACGTTAAATTGCGTACTTCAGGAGGCCTAAAAACTCATACGAACTTACTTACTTACTAGTTGATTTCCTACAGCTATATAATTAGCAAATATTATCCCATCTAAAATACATCCTCATTCGTTCACTACTTCGTATAGCCCGTTCCATAACCGCTGGGATTGGATCAGTTGAAAATCTATTGTAGAATTTGGCACAAGTCGTAAAAATAATACATAATTATCGCCAATTCAGCTTGCAGTTATTATCTTTTAAATGCTTCCAGAATGTAGTGTAGTGATATTTTATAAGGCAAACCTAGTAGGTAATGTTCGTCAAAGGTCGCCGCGACCCAAGTTCTCAGCGGTTATGGGACGAAGTATAGGAAAGAATATTTTCGCCTTGTATTGTTCTGTTTATACCAACTCGTTATTGAGAAGTATTTCATTGAACAAACCATCTGTCCGTCCGTAGGTTGATGCATATGGATGCAACAACTCAGCCGTAAACAAAATTAAAAACAATAGCTTGTTAACTGGATAATAACTCTCATTGTAATCCAAATTGATAGCAACGTCGGAGCAAAAACAGTGACCTACTCAACTGTACGGATTAGCAATTGAGAAATATTGAAAATTCAGCTAAGTACCTAGTTATAAACTTATTTGGCAGTAAGTACCTATGTATGTAGATAGACAGATGAATTATTTATTGTTAGCACAACGAAAATTTTTTTTTCTTTTTTTAGTAGTTAGCGGCAACAGAAATACATCATCTTTGAATTTCAGCTTTCTAGCTCGCACCGTTCATGAGATACAGCCTGGTGACAGACAGACGGACATCGCAGTCTTAGTAATAGGGTCCCGTTTTTGCCCTTTGGGTACGGAACCCTAAAAAGCAAGTTCGTATAGGCCAGGTGGCTAGCACTGGTGTCAGCTTGGTGTTAGGCTTCTGATTCTGACCTGGTTAAACGGTTGTAACAACCGGGGACAACCTTGGCTGAACATCGGTGATCGCTGACAAACCTAGTCAACTAGGTAAATATATGAGCACAAAAAAATATACAAATAAAAACAAAACTATAACGCCTATGACACGTGGCCCTATTGTTAGACCTAGGCATGACAGACTATTAGGGATATTATAAGCGCACTTACTAACTTAATCAAACATTTCTTTATTTTTGTATTCAAACTTCGAGTAAAACAAACAAAACAAAAAATGTGTCTGTCAAGTGGGATCTAGGTACATATTTTACTATATTTTTAGCGAACATCTTGCGTTACGGTTCATATCCGCGGCCGAACAGCCTCTTCTGGCTTCCCATCAGACCGGTTGGTAGCCGCTAGCATGCAACATGGTCCCGCTATCATATTCCCTGCCCATTTTATAGGTAGACGTCCCACCTTCATAAAACAAATGGTATATTTTATGTGGCTCGACCGTATAAGCATTGCCGTTCAGCGTGGTAGGACCTAATGCTGCCAGCACGCTGGACACACTGAACTGGCAATGGGCTTGAGCGTTTGAATTATCTTCAGACTTTTCCAGGGTATGTGGATGATTCGATTGCTTATTATGTAGTAGTAAATTACGTTTATAGTTATATTTTGTTGTAGTAAGTAAAACATTTTAGAAGCCCTCGAACGACTCATCTCGTCGAACTAGTATTTTTCAGGCTTATTTCCACTTCAAACTTCCAACAGTGTTGTGTAGGCAATAGACTACCTCGGCGGCTCAGTGGTTAGTGATCCTGACTTCTGGATCAAAGAGGCGTGGGTTCCATCCCACCCAGGGCAAGTATTTATGTGATGAACATAGGTGTTTGCTCTGTGTCGGGTGTTATTTAGGTAGGTACTATCTTTATAAGTATGTATTTAAAATATGTATATTCTATGTTACTACATAGTATATCAGTCTCTGGCAGCCATATCACAAGCCTAGTTTAGTTTAGGGTCAGATACCGTGTGTAAGATGTCCCCTAATATTTATTATTTATTAATTTATTTAATTTTTTACCCCGGCCGTTCAAAACGGACACTGGCACAGGATCAAGGCAATGGCAATGCACAAAAAGTCCTAAATCGTAAACAAATCCCAGTATTTCAGCAACTGAAGATACAGTTGATAACAATGCATACCTCCTCGTTTACCTACAGATGCTCTCTTACGTCACCCTTACCCAAATGTCCTTGGCACGACCCATTGTTACGAATGCACGCGTGCTACGTTAAAACACGTTCTCATGTTAAAAGCATTTCATTGTGCATTATAATTTTATTTCACGCTCCAGTTGGCAATTTTCGATTTAGATTTTCTGGCTGATTGACTTGTTCTCGTTGGATATTTCAATTTATTAATCTCAATGGTATTAATGCATATTGTAGGAAATTGTGAGAATATCTAAGCTCTAGATATGTAAAATAGATACCCAAAAACGGGATATCGTAAGCCTGGGACTGGCTGATTACAAGTAATAAGATTCCATTAACTTCCTTGCACAACATCTAGTGTATAAAAATCTCGTTCCGAAACGAATTGACTGATTTTACGATTTTTTAGTATACATATTTGGTAAATCAGATAAATATTTCGTAGGCCTTCTCCAGATTTGTTTTATGTGGCAAAACAATGCTGATTCAGCTAGCATAAATATAAGTTGTGTCACAGTCCATCTTTCATAAATATTTATCATACCACTATGTATACTACCAGAAAAAGAGCGCTACAATACTTATTTTACTATGGATTCAACCATTTGATTAGGATTATTTTATTCTTAGCTCACAAAATGGTTGTCTGTGCTCGAAATACTCGTAATTGCATCAAGCCTTTTACGTTTCGAATTATATTTCCTTAACGCATACTTACCTAATACACAAGCAACACAATAAACCGCTCGAAAGCGACCGAACACGAGTGAATGTGTGTCTTATGAGATTTTCACGAATTATTTGAGTAATAAAACTGCAAAACGGTACTATTTCCGGGGCACAATCACTTCCTAAACAATGCACAAATTCGACAATTATTGCAGTAAACATAAAACCATTGTGCTGTTACACAAGAATCCGCTAAAATTGTAATTTGACAGTCACTTGTTTCAAATTACATTTCGTAACAACAATTTCTGCAATTTCTTGAAATCGTGATTTTTGCTGGAGCTTGCTATATTTTGTCGGAGTTAACATGATTTGAGAACATGTTGTTTATTGTTTATGTTATCAAGTACCTGGGTGACCAAACTTCGTAAGTTATATGAAAACTTTTGATCCAAATCGGGTTTCTGAGATACACAACATAAAATTCTTTACTCATTGAAAGGCCAAATGTTAGTTAGCGTACATACGTAGTTCTTCTTCGTTTCAGCCATTGGACGTCCACTGCTGGATATAGGCCTCCCCTAAAGACCTGTTGGTAGCGGCTTGCATCCAGCGCGATCCCGCGGTCTTAATGAGGTCGTCCGTCCGTCCGTGTGTACCTATATGTATGAGTAAATAATGGAAAGCAGTAAAGCTTTTAAATATAAATGTTAGGGTGCTAATCAATCCACAGCTTGTCTATTCCAATCCTGGGTACAGGTCTGTTTTACGGTGCCATTTGCCTCGGTTCTGTGCCACTCGTGTCCAGATTCGACCGGCCATTTCCACTACTAGATAAACCGATAAGAGTAGCGTTGGTCGTCGGACATCGAGGCTGAACTATGATTACTTCAAAATCAAGTTTGCATCCCAAAGCATTGAAGTTGTCTTTGTCCCAGCGATTTGCACGAGATAAACCGATAAAAGTAGCTGTTTACATCCCAAAGTGCGATCCTCATCATTTTCAACCTGTAACACCATTTCTGTTCTGCTACGCACGCTTCGATACACGACACAACCCAAAGAGCTGGTAGACGCGCCACGCCACACAAAGCGTGAGTAGAACGTAGCCACAGCCGAGCTAGATTTAATTACAAAATAGATGTTACAAAAGACATCGACCCGCAAGTTTTTCTATCCCAAGTCACAGTTACACTGCACTAGTTTACTTAAACGGCATGATTCAATGCGTGCGACTGTCTGCCATTGTCGTGTCTACAAACTTATGACATCTACCTGCCAATCAAAATTGACCTCTGACTATTGTAAGATAAGAGCTGCAGAAGTTGCAAGTTAAGTTGGTAAGTTCACTGTCCCACGTGATGCGGTCGCACCCGCGAGCGGTCAATGTTCCTTCGTGGCTATTATTATATGTAATAGAGTTCTATTATATAGAGGAGTATAACCACGTGACCTAATAGACTTTGGGTCTATGTGCTGCAAATAGCTGTTGGTAGATAAAAACTGAGTTTGTGCGTTTTTGGCAGCGGTTTTGCGAGTAGCTGTATAATTATCTATACCAATATTATAAAGAGGAAAGATTTGATTGTTTGTTTGCATTGAATAGGCTCCGAAACTACTGAACCGATTTAAAAAAAATTTTCACTGTTGGGAAACTACACGGTCCCCGGGTGTCATATGCTATATTATATTTTAAATAAAGTTAGGGAGGCTGCTAGTACTCGTACATCATACAAGTCATCGGATGTGAAGTTAGCTACAAGCTGTGCCAATTTAAATTTTATCGAAATCGGCTGGACCATTCTTGAAAAGATCAACAATAATGTAAAAATTGTTTTCCATCAATTCCAGCGAATTATTAGAATTTTGTACACGATGGAAGTCGGTTTTGCTATCTTTTTGCGAAAAGTAATTATTGACGTGACATCGTCTTATAAATTGGTTTGCCGGGTGACACTTCAAGAAACTGCGTTACGCTCCGCTCACACTTCATGCGCTCTCATTCGTCTCAAAGTCGTTGTCACGTAAAACTTTCGCCCGTATACCGACTTTACAGGCAACAGTTTTTTTTAAAAACCACACAACCGATTCCGATAAAATTAAATAGAACCATTTCTCTAATGATCTAACAAACAAAAAAAGAATCATCAAAATCTTTCCGTAATTGGCGGAGTAACCAAAAACAAACATACAAAAAAACGAAATGAGAACCTCTTCCTTTCTGAAGTTACCTTTTTTAATATCGCAGTCAAGAAGTGCCATGTCTCACGGTAGTTAAGAAATACACTCACTGATTCGTCATCCATCAATGGAACCGCTTTTACATAAAAGTGAAAACAGCCGTCGATAAAATATAAGAGTTATTCGTGAATTTATAATTAACTTTAATATGCGATTTCATAAAACACCGAACATGATGTATGTTGTATAAAGTTCGTATAAGCCGGGTGGCTAGCCCTGGTGTCAGAGTTCAACGGCCTGAAGGCCTCTGACATGGCTCAACGGTTAAAACAGTCGGAAACTACAGTATACATGATGACTAAAAAATATTATTAAACCTAATTTTTTTTTTTATCTATCTGACATATTTATAAAAAATAGTAGACACGTATTTTTTTCTTTTGTCAATTAAACAAAAATGTAAAGTTAAAGCTAAAGTTAAATCCCGTTAAAGTTTCGCGTGACGTCACGAGTGCAATGTAAATGTACAGCCTACGTCGCACTAGTGACGTCACGAGCTTTCACTCCCAAATTTTGATAAGGTTTATCTTTGTCATTTATTGTTTGATTGACAATTGAAAAAATACATATCCAATATTTTTAGTAATCTAACTAAAGGACTAATTATAACAATGTTTTTTTACCCAGTCATAATACCTATTTAACGTGTCATCCGGGGCACAGCAGTGTTCAGTTGTAAATGTCAACCGCGGTCACCCATCTGAAGACTGACCGTGCATTACGTTGCTTAACTTCGATGATCGCTGAGAAACATTATAGTACGCTATGAATGCATATTGATTGATGTAATTAAATAGTATAGAGTTTTATTATGAAAGCAAAGGTGTGCATATTGATTGATATAATTAAATAGTACTTATAGAGTTTTATTATAAAAGCAAAGGTACCTATGTGGAGTAGAGCTAGAGCGAGATTTTTGCATCCTTGCCTTATTTGATAGAGATAAAATATTTATGAGACCAAACCTAAAACTGAAATATATAAAATATTTATAAATAAAATGATGCAAAAAGTTCATTGGCTATCAACAAAACTAAAAAAATGCTGTTACGACTTATCCAGTTGGCTATAAACGCCATTGCCAAAAATCCTATACAAAAGACTTCGAAGCGCTCGGGTGCCTAAATATTTTGCAAGAAATAAAATATGGTGATGCGTTGTCATTCAAGTTTAATTAATTCACATTTTATGTAGCCATAATTGATTTAGTATCGGGCTTCTGCCTTATATCCTGCAGCTGGTAAAAGGAGCTTCGTTGAAACAATGAGTGATTAATCGGAAGAAACGATTTCAATAAAACAATAATTGCACCCAGAAGACCCAATGCTAAAGTCAAAGTTCAGTTTACTTGCTACAAATACAATCTACTCGAAAGAAAGATCTCAATGAAAACCGCTTCGACTCAATATTTTTTTTAATTATAAAGCCCCATTTTTTATCAACTAGAGATCGTTTTGCGCCCGGAAGTGATGGTCAAGTATATGTGACTTCGGCGTTCAAGAGGTTTAAACAAACCTACAGGGCCCTGACTTCTTAACGACGAATCGTAACGTAACTAGCCAAGGTATTTTTTACAATAGACAGTTATTTATTAAGACAAAAATAAAATTTTACAAAACCACAAAGCAAAAAACACAGCAAAACAAAATAAACAGCATAAACAATTAATCTTAAATATTTACAGTTATCCTAATTACTTAATTTTATTTTTGTCACAACCCGGTCCCACCTCTGCATATGTTGGTTGTGGACCAACCAGCGCTGGTCTTCCGGAAGGACTGGCAGGTGACGTCTCATGCAAATATTAAAATATATATATATATATATATAGCAAGGTACTGCACCGGCCATAGTCATAGTCCACTACTGAACAGGCCTACCCACTAATGGTGATATGGCCTTATCCACAACGCTGCCAGAGTGCAGGTAGGTGGATTCACATACGTCATCGAATTTTTTAACGGACGTATGCAGTTTGCTTCACGATGTTTTCCTTCACCTAAAAGCCAGTGGTGCGAAACTCCGTACATAAGTTCTAAAGAATTCATTAGTAGATTTGAACCCATGGCCTCACGTTTGTAAGGCTTGTGTTACTACCACTGGACCACCACGGTAACGCCTGGGTAACGGAACTCAATGTTTTTACGGGAAGACTAATTTATCGATCATTGTAATTTACCAAGGGTACTTTTTGCACGATCACGTAACCACACATCATCGTGATGAGCTCATGTTTAAATTAAAATTACACGATAATTTAAACTTATGAAGAAAAGATGTTTATTATATGGGTATTTAGGTCGAATTTAGCATAATGCTTTTGGTTTGTTGTGTTTTTTTTTACTAAAGTCGAAGGTGTGTAATATTACTGATTTAGGTATGATTTCCACATAGACACGGACAAAAATTCAAGAGACATTTACAGGAATGGGTAAAGAGAAATCATTTAGATACAATGGCTACTAATGTCAAGTATTTTACGTAACTTTTTTATACCATATTTGTGTTAAAAACTTATTTGTGTTAAGTTTTAAACATTTAGAATGCACAATAATACAACGTATTATGAAAAAAAGACATTTATACCACAAAATCATAGCATGTACATAACTTCATCTAGAAAACAACCTATCAAACGTAATGACAAAAAACAACTTTTTTTTTTAAATGGCTAACCGTTCGTGCTAACGGCACTAAAAACGTGCTAAAATCCGACAAATCACTTAATTATTGTAGAAAATATAACCAACCAACCATTGCTTGATAGATTTCGATAGATCTTTACGTTTTATCACAGAAATGCGCTGTAATGAACAATTAACAGAGGAAGAAAATAAAAAAATGTTTAAGAGCATAATGTACGTGTGTGATATTTCATCACTATCATTTATCACGAGTTTTAATTACGTATTTTTCTTCTTCGAATTGTGCATCTTTATTGCTTTATTATCTATTGCCAAGAGTGCCTTTATTAACTACAAAAAAAATACAATTGGTACTACTTTATATGCTATAACTACCTACAATTTGCTTCATCTAAGCATAGTACAAATATTGTAAAAAGTTATCAAATTAATCAATTATAAAACCAAATATTTCAATATTATGAATTTGATCAGAGTTCACCAAAACTTTGTCTAAAGCTTAGTATCTACTAAGCTTTAGACAAAGTTTTGGTGAACCCATTGGGATGGATGGACCCATTGAGTCCATATAGTTAAATTTCAAGTTAATCAGATAAGTAAGTTGCTAAACTATTCTACTCATTCGCCATATGAACAAATCGCCAGTGGACCAATAGAGCTATGTTAATAACCTAGTGCATACCCATTTAGACGTATCGTGGAGCGTCAGAATGTTATTTTAAAAAGCTAGTCCTCATATATACAAGAATATTGAAATAACCGGAGCCTTCCCCATTCCGGCGCGCCTTGGCGTGGCGACATTCCGGGCAGTAAAAAGAAAACGTTATAGCATGCTGTACGGAGAGCAGTTGCATCAGCGGCCACATTCTACCATGGCCCCGATTCTCTACCGATATGTCACGTTACTACGTTACATCGATAGAAAATCAGTACCCAGGAGATCTATAATTGAAAATTCGAACCAGTCATTATTCTGAGATTCGAACATTTCGAACGGCTAGGACGTTTCGAACGTTTACGAATCTTTGACAGATTGATTGTATTGAGTGTCCGTAAAGTTTCATATATGTACATCCCATTCGAATGTTCGAGTAACAAAAAAGATTATTTTTCACACAAAAAAACTTAACACGTAAAGCGAGTTACAGTACAAGAGCTAAGTTCGTTTGGGCTGATGAAGTTTTCTGTAAATCGATAAGTTTGCGGTCTGCATAAGTTCATGGAATACTGCGTTAGATATGCCAGCTGATCCAAACAAACTCAGATGGATGGATGGATAATATTGCCTTATCCTTATTTGAAATTGCTATATTTGGGCCAATTTATGGGAAAAATGCCTTATACGCTCGTCAAAATCGCGAATCCTAGGAGGGAGAGTCCCTCCAGTAGGTGCTACGACAGTCTGAAATTGCCGTATACGTATTAGGAAAAGTCTGCTGTACTGCCATAATATACATACGGCAATAAGTAACATACGGCAATTCAAGTTGTGTTTCTGGAAAAGAAACAACTTGAATTGCCGTATTTTATGGCATTGCCGTATCAATAATAACACTGTTTCATACAGAATCACCCTACTGGTTGGCAACCCGTTCGGTTCCCTTGCACGTAACCGCAGCTACGGCGTTTCTAAAACTGCTAACTGCATATTTTATAGCCAATTTCAAGTTTCTTAGTTTGGTTTTTTTTATTTTTTTTTATTTGAATGTTACACTCCAAAGACTCCAGGGTCTGTGCTTTTTAAGATTTAATTTTTTTTTTTAAATGACATTTGAACAACATTGCTTATAACTAAAGGCTTTACAAGAGGACACTAAAATGAATCTAAATCTAATTTTCTTTCTCTTTAAATACGATTTTAAACTACGATTAAATTATTTATTTATTATTTTCCAAATAACTACTTATACCGCTCAGGGCCACCATCACCGCCGCGTTCCGGTCTTTAAAGTTGGTTTTAAAGTTGGAAACGTGGAATGATGGAAAAATGTCAAGATAGTTGGAATATAGTCCATAGAATTTCAGAAGTCATTTTATAGAATTATATATACAAAAATTCCATCGTTAGGAAACATTAGGTACCTCAGAATATTCCAATTTCCGAAACAAATCTCAAAGATGGATGGATGGATTGTACAACTAACAGGTAGGTTACTAGGTAGTTGGTACGTACTTACGTACACTCGAAATATTATTGTTTTCATTACTTATGTGAAGAAAAAATAAAGTATTTAGGACGATAAGCTAACTCCAGTAACAATTACTGAAAGAATTGGACACGTAAGTTTTATTCCAAATTCACGAATTCACGCGAAATTAAACTTCTCACTGATTGAAGAGCATTCATTCAGTCTTCATCAAATCGTACTAAAACAGTCGTAAAATATCAAAGATCAATTATTATCAGCCACCAAACTTGTTGACCAACAAACAAGAAAACAAAATCCGAATGATTTTCCCTAGAATCAAGTTGTAATAGGTATTTCAAAACCAGTCTAGCCACAATCCACATAGTTCACAATGTTTCGTATTGCGTTGAATACCTACTATGTACAATGTACCTACATGCATTCAGTGTTTTGCATTTGTAAACATTTCTTATCGCTGCTGCCTACACTGGCTGGTGTCAGGTAGAAGGATGTTTGCTTTACATACTTCTTTTGTTAACTTTTACTACTTTGTACTGCGAAAGTGATATATTACGAGCATGGGCATGATTCATACTTCATAGTGCAAAAACTACGTTAGTATTTCTTTGTACGATTTCCGTTGTTTTTAGAAAGTGATTTATGGCTGTTTCAATGGTATTAATGATTATTTTTCTCAAGCATTGTCGAGGGGCGATCGGCGTTGGTGATGGGGACTGGTGTGGGAACTCGTTTTTGAATGAGACTACTGGAATGTACCGTTACTTATCTGATGACAGATTTTTTAATTCAGATTAGAAGCTACTCATTGCACGATTCTTCCGAGTATGAAAGCTTTGGTTTCGAGACATAGTTTATAATCACAGAAATTCAAGTTTTTGTCAGGATTGAATTAATTACATTATTAGACTAACCGAAACGTACAAATTATTCAATAGCCACCCGGCCTATACGAACATACTTACTAATGGTTTTATATATGTTTAATACCAGTCATTTCTAAAACTATGAATTCAATAAGTAATATGTATATCTAAATGTAGGTATGGACAATACTTACTAAAATAATTAAGAATCAATGTCGACTCTATTCGCCAAAAGCCAAAAGTAGATAGAAATCTAGCCTGCTGAAGACCAAAGATTGGTGTTTAATCTAAACCTGCTTCATACTGACTGACATTGCACATATTATAAAACATTTGCTATAGACGTTAACATAATAAATAGATAGGTACGAAAGATTTCTAATAACTAAAATAAAACTAATGCTTCAACTTCAAACGTGCTAGCAAACCTCGGATGTAAGCAAATATCGACGAGGCCATTTATCGATCATAAACAACATTCAGAACCCACAGCCTTACGCGATAGGTATTTATGTAGGTACCTATTGATTGCCGTGTAAATTACAAACAAGGTGAGCTGCGGGTATGGAGGACGTGAACTCTGGGCGAGACCTTTGCTTTCACAACGTCTGGGCAAGATTCTGTATAGCCCGTGATATGAGTACTTAGAAGTACCTAATATTACTTATGACGGATGAAGTCCATTTTAAACGCAAAAAGAATGGTATTTAGGGAAGCAAGTCACTGGAAGTAATGCAAAAAAAATGTTTGAATAAATGATTTTAGTACAGAATACTCCTATTTGATACATAACGTCACAATTATAAAGTTAGATTGTGAATTTAATAATACACGTTTAAAGAATATTTTGCTCTTTAATATTGTTTATCGGTTTTAGAGTAATTTATTGTCATGTCATCACTAATGTAACTTTGAGAAGCATACATTTTCAATGATGATTAGGATGTAATCATAGTACTCTATGTAACCAACTCATCAAGACGTAAATGACATTCCTACGTGGAATTGCAATCTGCATGTAATGATCACCTCGAGTTGCGTAACCTTTCGCATCTCCAGCAATAATTACCTACAATACTCAATCGTTGTCTGCAGACGATTACCAAACCGCTACTTTGTCACGTAAACGAAACCTTTTGTAAAGATACTCGATGTTTTACGTGGAGAAATCTTCCACCGCAATGTACAGATGACGTCGTCGCAACTTTTATCATGAAGCTGGTGTAAAACAAACTTTAGATCAGAAGCTTCAAGATTAAAGGACTCACCTCAGGTGGAGCGGCGAACTTCAAGTTGGCGAGCGAGCCGTGCGAGCGACTCCTGTGCTCCTGCCGGATGCTGTAGGAGAAGGCCCGCTCGTTGAGGTGTCCCTTCTTCCTGTAGATGCCGCCGGCGTCCTCCACGGCCTCGAGGCCGGTCATGCTCTGCGCCGCCTTGAGCGCGGGCGGCGGGGGCTTGGAGCGGCGCGGGTCCACGGTCGCGTACTGGATGCGGCCGCGGGGCGGGCCCGGCGGGTACGGGCCCGGGCCCGGCGCCAGCGCGGCCGGCACGCGCCCGCGGTGGCCCAGCGTGGCGTGGCGTGCGTGCGGCAGCGTAGCGGCCGGGTGAGCCACCAGCATCATGGGGTGGGGCGGGCCGCCCGCCCACGCGCCCGGCGCACGCCCCAGCGACCGCCCGTTCATCATGGGCGCCGGGCCCGCGTACAGCTCGTCCGCCGACGCGGACGACTTCTTTTTACTCTTTTTGGTCGTCCCTTTCTTTTTGGGCTCTTCGGGTGGAGGAGGCGGTGGCGGCACGGAGGAGGGTCTGGTGATCTGGCGCGGGCGCGGCGCGCGCGCGGGGTGCGGGATGTCGTCGCTGGCGTCGTCGCGCTCCAGTTCGCCGATCCACACCTTGTGGTTCTCGTCGCCGTCGTACGCCTCGAGCTCCTCATCGCCGTCGGCAGGCAGCGTCGGCGGCGCGCGCTCTGCCTCCAGCCGCTTGGCGTACGAGCTGTCGGCGTACGCGTGGAAGCAGCAGCGCACGAGCGCGTTGGCGGCCGCCTCGCGCCGGCAGATGAAGGCGTGGCACTCCAGCACCTTGATGCCCTGCGTGCGCCGCAGCACGGCGGCGAACAGCGGCGGGCGGCGCGGCGCGGGCGCGCGCGCGAACGGCGAGTCGAGCGGCAGGAACCGCGGCGCGCCCTCCACCGTCACCCGCCGCACCGCGGCGCAGTAGTGCAGGCTGGAGATCGGGAAGAAGCGCGCGACCCGCGACCCGCTCTCGTCCACGTTCTCGAGCAGGATCCCGTTGGACCAGACCGAGAGCCACGAGTCGATGCCGCCGGTGGTGGCCCCCTTCTCCGGGTACAGTTCACGCAGCGGCTCCTGTATGCCCTGCAGGCCGTCCTTGCTCTGCTGCGGCACCGCCGAGCCGAGGTACAGCACGCGGCACCGACATATCGGCGTCGACTCCATTTCCTCACTGCACTATCACAACATGACACCGGACTCGTTGGAAACACCGATCGGCGGCGGCGGTCGGGTACGTGCGGTCGCCGCGAGACAGCCGCGGATCTGAGGTGAGCGGAATTCAAGATGGCCGGCGGCGAGGGCGCGGGGCGCGGGGCGGGCCGGAGCGGCTATACCTGCGCACACGCACCTGTGAAGACACCTCTACGGGCCCGGTACTCGGTAGGTAGACGGGTAGTGCCGATGAACCGGCATTGTGTCAAACGAATCGTCGCGAATTCGGCCGCATTTCTCCCGCCGGCCGCCCGCCGCCCGCGCCGCGTCACCACATCACCAACGTGACGGAATGTCACACTTTTGTCTCGCTGCAGTGAAATCTGAAGGTCGACCGACCATCGGGAGATCATTTTCTCTAATCGGGGCCTTTATCTAGCAAACAATCCGTCGGCAAATTCTAGCTTATTATCAAGACCTTGGCATTCCAAAAACTGTACGCGATGAACATACTTACCGTTGTTTTGAAACATCTAAGACCTTCAGGGATCATCATGCAAGAAATTAAATTTAACTTGACCTTAGTTTGACCAGAGGTTTTTTAACAATGCTTTTTTGTATCGTCTAACTCATTAAACCGCATTCCTTTGTAGCATTAGGAATGGGTAAGTAGTAATTTAGTATTTATTATAATATTAACGGTTGGGCGCACAGATTCAACTAATGATAAGTGGGTTCTATAGAACCGGTATAAGGACAAGTACCTAACTCAGTGTCGAAATATACAACTTATCGTAAATATCTAATTACTATCATTATCTAATGTTAATGTCGCCTATGAATCATAAATAGGCATAAATACCACCACGCTACAGAGCCAAGTTTACTCTGATCCTAGAGCCAGGTAATGGATAATTGGATATCGTTGTACAGCATCGCAAACTAGTCGAGCAAAAGCAAGTGTACCTTTATAAAAACACATCACACTCAGGAATAATCTGAGTGGGGATATTTCCCGGAACACATACAAACAACGCAAAAAATAGTTAAATTCATCATTCAGACATCTGTCGGCCAGGAATCAAACCCTTGGACCCCTCGCTTCGAAGACAGTTAAGTTACTAGGTCGCTACGTCACTAGGGTCGTGAACTTATATTTCGACTTAAGTTGTGATTTATCAAAACTGTAACAGACAAAATAGAACGTTAACTGAATACTGATAAGACTACCCTATCTAATCGGGTAGGTATGCTGCAGGAATAATATGTTGGATGCAAGCCGCATCCAACTAGTGCTTTAGAGGTCTCCTTAGACCTCTGACCAACATTTACTATGGAACTAACCTTGAAATCCCAAAAAACAGCTGTTCCATTCATACCAACAAATGTTTTGCAAAGTAGGTACAATATAGTGATTCATACTGATCATTATGAATAATTTTTACAATGACACGAAATCCATAAATAGGTATTTACATTATTTGCCATAGTCAATGAACTTATTGCATTAGTACCTAACTCCGATACATTCCACCAGACCAAAGACAAGCCACTTAACTATTTTCTGTGACTATTTTCAATACTACCTTCCATTGATAGCTTTTCGTACACGCTACCTCTTTACTTTCATTCCAACATTTTATAAAGCGATCGATAAAACCACAACATGGCATGGAGGAAACAAATCATTGATCTCACATCCCAACGACATTCTGCAAACTTCAGATTGGTTCCGCGCTCTATAGGTGAAATAGATCTCATAAAAATCCACGCCCCCTAGCGCTACATTAGTACCGATTTGACTCGCGAGAAGGGGACGTCTCGTGCAAGCTTATTTATAACTCAAAGCAATGCCCGCTTGTAGCATCAAGTGGTGTGGAAAGAACAGCAAGATCTCAAATTTTAAAAAAGATGGTATAACATTTCACAGGTGATTTCTGTTGATATTTGGCTTTATTTTTAGCGAAAATCATTTTGTTTTCTAGTCATTATCTTCCCCAACATATTAGTCTCATACCCGTCTCTCTTTTTTTATGAGCCATGTTCTAATTGCATCTCTTTCTTTCCTGCCAGATGTCACCTTTGACGTTTTACGTCACTCAAGATGTAGCTTTTACAGAAAATGTTGCCAGTATTGAGTTAGCATAAACTACTATTTTTACGGTTTCATAAGTTAGGTACCGTAGTTAATTTCTATTCTTTTTGTGTTAAAATAACTTTGATATTGTTTTAGGTATCCCAAAAACCCGGAGTTGAAAGAAAAATGGATCAATGCAACCAAGCGGGAAAAATGGTTTCCAACAGAATTTAGCGTCATCTGCTCCCGCCATTTTACTCAAGACTGCTTTTTAGAAATGAAAAATAGACGGAGACTGCTCAGCACAGCTGTCCCTACACTGCTTCTTCCTCAACTGGTAAGAAAAAATACTCAAAATTCATTTATTTTGTTTCTATACAAGTATCGGTGATACATACCTTATTGCCAGGAAGATAAAGATACTCTATTATTCTTATTGATCTTATTTCGTCATCATTATTCAGTAGGACGTTCACTGCTGGACACGTAGTCTTCCTCTATAGATTTCCAATAAGATTGTTTGGAAGCGGCTTGCATCCAGCTTGTTCTTTTGGTCTTATTCTTGTTTTCTTATTTTTAGTTTGTAGCATTTTAGGGAACCAATTAAGTCAACCTATACTGTTCAACCTAATGGAACCGGTGAATTTTAATTTTCTCGTCTGTCACTACATCTAAGGTAAAGGTTTATAAACCTCGTATTAGGTCGAAATCGGTGCAGTGAAAACTATAGATGTTAACTTCACGTACAATACATGTACCTTTCACAAAAACCATACTAGTTAGTCCTAGACTCTCTAGATCGCAGTCCAGGACAAACTGGTATAGTTTAGTCTAGGCAGAATAATGTGTAGAGCCAAGAGAGTACACACTACCCATTCTTGTTGGAATCATCCGGTTCATACTGGAGCGAACTAATTTGGCCTAACATAGGGGTTAGTCCAGGTTTACACGTAAATTGAAACTACAGCTGTATCCGTACAGCTGCATACATTTTTGTACAGCGCCATTGGCGGAAACGAGGAAGAACTAACCAAAATGTATGTAGCCACACTCGAATGCGAAAGTTTAAGAAACCTACGCAAAACCTGGACTAAGGGATCAGAATAACGTAGTTTGGTAAGCCATAATAATAAATGATCTAATAAACAAAATAATAATTTTACACTGAAGACTTTCCTTGCCTTACTCCTGCCCTTTATTGAAAAAAATTGGCACTACGCTAGCGCAACATTTACCCCTTGCTACAGTCCCGAAACTGAAACCCGCAGCTACCTACGCATAAATGTTTATACATTTGACTTTCTTTGACTTCAAGATCAATTACTGAACCCTGAAAATATGTCACTGCAATATTAGTACGACCACGGGCACGAAATGTTTGCCTGTAATCCTACTAGAGCACTTGGTAGGACCACGGGAAAATATCTTGCCCGTCGTCCTACTAGTAGTACATCTAGTTGGACCACGGGCAACAAATGACTTAATAATATGCTGTTTATGACATTATT
Source organism: Hypomecis atomaria (assembly GCA_964007245.1). Classification (NCBI taxonomy): domain Eukaryota; kingdom Metazoa; phylum Arthropoda; class Insecta; order Lepidoptera; family Geometridae; genus Hypomecis; species Hypomecis atomaria. The sequence goes on from OZ023301.1 coordinate 12,488,937, forward strand.
ATGATTATCATCGCATATTGGAAAAACTGGTTTGTCCTCAGTCCTAAAATCAGTTTTAGATAATAAAGCATACTTCCTTCCTTTCCAGGGTGACAAGTCTTCCTTACTGACACTTATACCAGTCGTCCTTGTAAAAAGCGAATCACCAACGCCCACCACTGATTTATCACGGTCTGGAGATATAAAAACAGAAAATTCCACACTGGCAAACTCATCCACTGCACAGGCAAATTCCAACGTATCAGAGAGAGACAAAACATCCGACAGCGAATTAAACTCAGTCAAGAAACGCCTCGGCAGAAGGATCATAGAACTAAATGGTCATATTAAACAAAAGAATAGACAAATAAAGAACTTGCGGCAGAAGACCACTTACCTATCGACCAGAGTGACGGCGTTGAAGGAGACGATTAAAGAAATGAAAATGTCTTGTAGATGTAGAATTATGCAATATAATGAGTAAAATTAAGAAAATGTGTATTTTTTAATCGTAGAAGTTTCATTGAACCCACGCTGTAGTGCTTACACTTGAAACGGTAGAAATGGCTTTTAGAATCGCTTAGTATTTTATGCTGCTAATGCTCGCTCCTGGAGCTCAAAATTTAAAACGGTACATAATTACTTTTGTATAGCATGCTATGCTATCCCTTTAAAGACACTACAAAGAACAAATAAAGACACTACAATACAGACTACAGAGCCACAATCCCTTAGGGAAAGTAGTAAAAAAATGTCCGAGCGCCGTCATACATACCGACTTAGATATTTACATTAATTCACAATGACCAGTTTTCTCGACCAAGCATTGAAAATTTATGCTAGTTAGCATGGGATAGCATATCAAGAGATTTTAAAAGTAATTTCTATCGTTTCTCAAATAAAGCTTCTGGACTACGCTTACGCAATACGACTACGCTTTGCTGGGTAGGCGAATCATACAAGTTGGCGGATGTGAAGTTAGCTATAAGATGTGCCATATCCAATCCTGAGTGAAGCTCACATAAAGTTGCGCGTTGATTGGGTTTCGCACAGCTTGTAGCTAACTTCACATCCGCCGACTTGTGTGATTCGGCATTTATCTTTTTGAGATAAGGAGTAGGTAAGAGTTAATTGTTTTAATAAAAACCAATTCATTTCATGTCCTTTTTGTTTATCAGTGAAATTTTAGTATAAAACTGTTTCACTTACAAACCTTATCTATCTATAGATAGTATTATAACTTCATATAAGTGCATAGTCTTAATTCCGATATAAACAAAACTACAACGACAACAGCAGCGCTAATGAAAACCAACATGGTACAAAGAAATTACCTTTGTCTCAGGTCGGCAATGTTACCATCTGGATAAGATCAACAGTCTGTATTTTCGTACCAACAGACATAGTCCGGGAGGTAAGCGCCAAAAATGCAACTAAGTACTTTCTAAAAGCTGAATTATTGGTATTATGTTGTCATGGTGGTGTACAACAATACCCCGGAGTCAGTCAGCTGGGATGCTTCGCGCTGGTAGGGATACCCGTTTGAAAAAAATGAGTATTTTGCAACTACTTCTAAAAACTGGAAATTGGTGGACGGATAGATAAATCATTTAAAAAAGTTCAGCTTTTAGAAAGTAGCAACATTTTTTGCGCTTACTCCCGGGCTATCCTTACAAAATCCGTATTACATTTTGACTAACGATTAGTACAAATTTCGTAAACAAAACGTATATTTACCGCATACCTTGTGCTCGCAAGGTTGCTCTTTTTTCACTGCATCTGGCAACTCTTCTAATAGGCTGAATCATACAAGTCGGCGGATGTGAAGTTAGCTACAAGCTGCGCAATATCCAATCAACGCGCAGCTTATTGTGAGCTTCAGTCAGGATTGGACATTGCGCAGATTATGGCTAACTTCACATCCGCCGACTTATATGATTCGGCTAATACAGTCAGTTCAAATGGAATATATCGTACCTTAGCATAAATCCGTACCCATAATTTATTGCCCGTATTGGAATTCCAAAATCGGTTTAGAAAATCTGTATATATGGCAACATTATGAGTTGGTTCTCATTAGCACTAGATTGTTGGTGTGAAGAATTCGCCTTTGTAACGTGATCGAAACGCGTAAAATATCGAATTACTACTATACGAGATGTATTTTAGGCGACGCACATATTCTGGGATGTGACTGTACTCGTCGTGATCAACTTTTATTATGAAACCAACTCTGAAATCGTAGAAAATAAAATTCTATACATTGTTCAATGACCTTCAACAAAAAAAGATCTTGCAATGTCGGCCAAGACTTTGTACAGTACTGTACTGTACTGTACCAGCCTTTTTAATAGAGGACGTAGGCCTACCCACGAAGGGTGATTGGGCCATATCCACCACGCTGGCCCAATGCGGGTTGGTGGATTCACACACGCCATCGAATTTCTTCTACGGACATATGCAGGTTGCCTCACGATGTTTTCCTTCACCGAAAAGCCAGTGGTGTTAAATTCCGTACATAAGTTCCAAAGAAACTCATTGGTACGGGACCGGGATTGAACTCACTACCTCAAGAATGACAGGCCAGCATTACAACCACTAGACCACCACGGCTTATCACTTACTTTGTACAGTAGGTAGCCCAAAAAAGAGCGTTAATGATCAAAAATTCACAGCAAAAAAACAACGGTATTTGATGCTTAATTATTACAATGCCGCCATACTTTACAAGCAATGACAAAGACAATAAAATCCGAACAGTATATGAAATTCCTTAAAATAGATTTTGTCATTAAAGAAAATAAGAAAATCACTTTTCAAAACAAATAATCAAATACTATACAAGGTAATGACCTAAGCTCGATATATTTTTGCATTATCTCTTTTAGGTAGGTACCTATGTTATTTTTTGCGGTTATAGGGTTCAATGCAATTCTTAGAAAGGTCATTACAAATAAATATTATTGTATTGGGTTGGGTTAGTCCCATGGTAAAAGTTGATCATAACGATGAATACAATGATATCCTATAATATGTGAGTCGTCTAGAGATACACCCCTTATACAGGGTTATCCAGAACTGTGTACTAAGCCGAAAGGAGGTGATTCAGACTACCATTATGAAGAAATCGCCATGGTTGATAAGGCCGCCATTTTATCTTTTTTTTTTCATATATGTGTAAATAGTATTTAATATTTAATTTGTGGTTGTAAATAAGGAGTTTTGTCTGCTTGTCTGTCTATGAACAACTTTTACTATGGCGCCAACCCAGAATTCGAGAAAACAAACCAACTGTTTCATACATCGAATGTAATTTGTATGGAACAGCTGATTTTTAGGGTTCCGTACCCAAAGGGTAAAAACGGGACCCGGTTACTAAGACTCCGCTGTCCGTCTGTCTGTCTGTCTCCAGGCTGTATCTCATGAACCGTTATAGCTAGAAAGCTGAAATTTTCACAGATGATGCCGCTATAACAACAAATACTAAAAACAGAATAAAATTAATAACTAAGGGGAGCTCTCATACAACAAACCTGATTTTTAGCTGTTTTTCGCTCTATATTAATAATGGTAACAGGTAGATGCTTGAAATTTTCACAGGATATTAAGTTGTATATTCACTTCAATAATAAATAATAAAATAAAAAAAAATATTTGAGAGGGGCTCCTATACAGTACGGAACCCTCCGTGCGCGAGTCCGACTCTTACTTGGCCGATTATTTTTCTCAAATTCCGTGTTGACCACAATAAATTTGTTCATAATGATTGTCTTATAACCCACCTTTGGCTAAGTACAGGGCAAGCAGATATTAACCCTGTGTTCGCACATAATACCAAATTCTTTTGTAGGTACGCAGACAGTGTTTTAATTCACTTAAAATTATATACAAGTAATGTAAATGTTTCTAGTACTTGGAAGCTTTGACCGTGGGTTCGTCCCCGCCTTTAGTTTTCGGTGCTTTTCGCTTTTGGATGATATTTTGAATCTGTAACAAAGAATTTATATTATTTTTACTAGTTGTCCAGCCCGGCTTCGCCCCAGTACGGACCGATTTTAAAAGTATAAAAAAATGCAAGTGGAGTCCCTCCGCGCGGAAGAAGGGATACTTCGACGCAACAGTGCTTTCATACCCCCTCCATCGTAGCGTTAAACGTTTAACGCAACCTTGTTGGAAGACAAGACAAGACAAAACAAAAACTCTTTATTTACAACCACAATTTAAAAATAAAAATAATTTTCACATACAGACAAAAAAGAAACAAATATGATTATAAATTGGCGGCCTTATCACCCATGGCGATTTCTTCCAGGAAGTCGCATTATGACTAAAATAAACAAATGCGATCATAAATTGAGATATACTAACCTATCTCTCAAGTTGTATCAAACTGCACATACTCGTAGTGTGCAAATATTTGGTTAAAATTGGTTAAAAAGTAGTTTAGGACTCCATCACGGACAAACAACGTGACGCGTAATTTATATATTAAGAGAAGATTGAGAAAAAGAGATGGATGATCAACATAACATCAACTAGAAATTACTTTTCTGAAAATATTACTTCCTTATTTTTTTTATCTCGAATAACTCCGCGCTTAACTACTTTACGCTTTGATAAAGTACGCAAACTTAGAAGATACCTATTCACTCTGGAAAACTTCAGATTATGTCTCTGGGAGACCGCAGGTGGCATTTACTACTAAGCATTACCGGCTCGGATGACATCTTAAATTGTAAGTCCCGGTAATTTGAACCGGTTGGCCATGTCAGAGGCCTTCAGGTGGCTTAAACTCTATAATACCAGGACTAGCCATCCGGCCTAAACGACATAGTAAAATAATCGGCTATTCCATACAAATGAATGTTCATTGTCCTTAGGCCTTGGGCAGCGCCTCTTTACTGCTCATGTATGTATGTGTATGTTTGTATGTATAATATATACAGGGTCATAGGTATTAAACGCAAAACCTTTTAAGGCGGGTCTAGTACATCTAGACAAACAACTTTAAAAATATATACATACATACTTAATACATTTGTTAAATAATACATATAATACATTTTGCCGCGCGTTGACGAACTTTTTGTATGAAAAAGCTGATTTTTAGGGTTCCGTACTTTGGGTAAAAACGGGACCCTATTACTAAGACTCCGCTGTCAGTCTGTCTGTCCGTCTCCAGGCTGTATCTCATGAACCGTTATAGTAGAAAGCTGAAATATTCACAGATGATGTATTTCTGTTGCTGGTATAACAACAAATACTAAAAACACAATAAAAAATTAATAATTAAGGGGGGCTCCCATACAACAAACCTGACTTTTTTCCGTTTTTCGCTCTATATTAATAATGGTAACAGGTAGATGCTTGAAATATTCACAGAATATTTAGTTGTAGATTCACTTCAATAATAAATAATAAGAATATAATAAATATTTAAGGGGGGCTCCTATACAGTACGGAACCGTCGGCGAGTCGGACTCGTACTGGGCCGATTATTTCTTCGTGATTTTCCAAAAGTGCTAGGACAAAAGTTGTTTGTCTAGATGTACTAGACCCGCCCTTAAAAGGTTTTGCGTTTAATATTTATGAACCTGTATATGTGTGAATGTGTGTGTGTATACCTGCTGCCACTCGCGGTCCAGTTCAGCTTTCTCGCTCTTGTCTTTAGTCTTCCTCGTTTTCCTCCCGTCCTGTGTTTTCACTCCGTACTGGAAGGCGGCCTTGGGCAGCGCCTCTTTACTGCTCATGTACGCGCTGTATTCTTCTTGCGTGTCGAAGTCCCACCGACCTGAGGGAAAATTATGATATTACTAGCTGATCCCGCGAACTTCGTTTCACGCGATATCTCTATAAATTGTATCCTATATGATATTCTGATGTATAAACATTAGTATTAGTATGACAATGCTATTGCAGATACCTACTATATTGTTTTTAATTTTTTAGATTATTTTAAGAATTAATTGAATTGTTAGGTATTCATAATTTGATGAATATGTAAATTTGCACCTATTATAATTATATTATGTTTGTAAAAAGACGATTCTAAGCGCATTTCTAATTAATGTCTAAAGAATAAAGCATATTTTGATTTTGATTTTGATTTTAGTATTGCAAATTTTCATCTCAATACGTTCAGTAGTTTTTGGGTGAAAGAGGAACAAACATCAATACATACTTACAAACTTTCGCGTTTATAATATTAGTAGGATTAACAATCAGTTATTCCGTACAAAAAGTTTTAAGACTTGCGAGGAAATGTACAGAACGTCTAATTATTTTTAGCCGTAGGTAGGCAAAACGCGGTCTTTCACTATGAATAAACTCAAAATAGCCCAACTTGCTATGGACAGTGCTTTGGCTATGTATGGAATCTCTCTGCGAGATCGAATTAGGAGCTGTGTTGTATGCTACATAACATCGTTGCTTGCATCCAACTTGGTATGGTCGACTTCGTCGTCCGAGTCGTCGACAGCGTCGTCCGAGTCGTCGACAGCGTCGTCCACTTCCCTGAAGCCAAGATAACGCTGGGCGTATCCTTCACACTCGGTCGCTACTGTCGCTAGTTTACAGAGCCACGACGCCGACAGTTTGTTACTACTTACCGATAGGTCCCTTCTTATTGCCAGCATCTATTTTGGTGTAGTCGACTTCGTCGTCCGAGTCATCGATAGCAGCGTCCATTTTCCTTAAGCCGGGATAACACTCGGCGTAGCCTTAAGGCTCGGCCGCTAGTTTAGAGTACAGCATCGTAGAAAGTTACTACTCCGTCTACTCACCGATATCTCACCAGAATATCAGCGTTGAGTGTTGGGATCTCCCAGCACTCAACATTAATTGCTGAGGTGAGTCCCTTTCGACACTTTATTTCGTTTTACTCTAAGTATTTCGTATTGTGTATAATCATGTCGAATAAAGTCAATTTAATTTCTTGTCATTTTTCATTTTATTTCGATAGTTCCCTTCTTATTGCCCGCATCCATCTTAGTGTAGTTGACTTCGTCGTCCGAGTCGTCGATAGCATCGTCCGTTTTCCTGAGGCCGGTGTAGCACTTAACGTATGTTTGTTATTCTGTACTACTACTCACCGATAGGTCCTTTCTTATTGCCCGCATCCATCTTAGTATAGTCGACTTCGTCATCGGAGTCGTCGATAGCGTCGTCCATCTCCCTAAGCCCGGGATAGCACTCGGCGTATCCCTCAGGCTCAGCCGCCAGCTTGGAGAGTAACATGGCCGAGCGTTTGTCGCGCTCTTCCGTCGTCGCCGCGTTTGGACGACGCGCTAGTGGGCCTGGACCTGATAAAAAAATAACATATTATTTATGTTAAAATACTAACTGATCCGAACTTTCGTATCACGTCAGAATCAACAAAATTTATGTATATGCAGCCAGCTAGCTTAATTAGGCATTCAATCAACAGCCTATCCTCTTTACTAAACAGCCCCGTTCAACTAGCGGCCTAAATGATATTAGGTTATATACAGGGTTATCTAAAACGGGTATACTAATCCGAAAGGAATTGATTCAGACGATCATTGCAAACAATTTTCACTATGGGGCCAACCTGGAATTAGAGAAAATAATGTAACAAAAGACAGTTTACCTTCAATATCTTCTTTTTCCACGGGTTTGTCGAAGTAAGGCGCGCGCGGGCGGTCTTCCCTGCGGTCGGCGCGGCGCTCGCCCGGCACGTAGTCCCCGATGTTATCGTATATGGAGTCCTCTGCGCGCCCCTTCTCCGCACCACCTGTCTTGTCCTGAAATAACAACCGAATATTATATTAATTAATCATACTGTAGTTTATAGTTTTAATTCATAATTCATTTATTCTGCTTCCATAAAGTACATGGTGGTAAAAAAATATAAAGGGTACAAAGTGGCATATGGACCCCGTAGGGCGCATCAAAGTGTCACAACACACCTAGGACTTACAATAAAGATAGGGTATAGCTCCATTCAAATTTATTGGCGGCTGGCTTGGCTGTGAAGTTAGCTACGAGCTGCACGAAACCCAATTCTCGCGTAGGTGTTAATTGAGCAACTTGTAGCTAACATCACTGCTGACAAATTTGATTCGGCGTTCAGCGCTCAGCTGTAAAAGCAATGTTTGGCACGGTTAGTTTTGGATGGGTGACCGCGGGTGATCCATCCAAAACTGACCGTGCCAAACTTTGCTTAACTGGCTGGCACATGTGCCATACTCGTGATCGGGTGCTGCTTGCAGGTCACCGGTCTGCTCGTAGCATTCACGCAATGCACCGACTTGATAACTTAGGCTAAGATTTAACTATGTTATAATACTCTTTGTACAGTAAAATCAAAAAAATTGCGTTTAGTTAACAAAGGGCACAGACCCTGGAGTCTATGGTTGCAAAATATTCGAATAAAAAAAAAAAAAAAAACATTGCTTAACTTCGGTGATCGCTGACAAACTCCTAGTCGTGACGCTATGCTAGGAAGGCCATGAGTGGCGATACTTACCCTAGAAAATTCTTAGTCCATCCTAGAAACATTGAAAATTGTTTTTGGATCATTTTGTACAAACCACATCGTTAGCACTAATTGTGGAGTGTGAATTAGTTTGAAATGGATGATTTATTTATGTGAGTAATTGATTTCTTGTTAAGTCTTTACCATTGTGTAGATTTCTGTTGACTATTCAAAAGTGTGTCACTGACACCTATTTGTCGAATTAAAGAACTATGAACTAGTGCTGGAGCTGCCCTCTTCAGTTTCTGGTACGTCTGCTTTACTACGCGTGAACGTGGTGGGTATATCGCTGTCTATGATTTCACACAGCTATGTTAAATTAGATCATATTGCTATGACACTACTGTACAAATTACCTTGGTCTTCTTCAACTTTCTATGCCGTCCATGTCTCAAATATGAGAAGATTTGCGTTAGTTTGTCCAAAACCACGTCATTGGCACTTGTGGTAGAGCTGCCCTCTTCAGTTTCTGGCACGTCAGCTTTACTACGCGTGAGCGTGGTGGGTATATCGCTGTCTATGGTTCCTTCTTCGTCCAACTCCACTACGTAGGCCATCCGACCCGGGGCAAACAGCTCGTTGCGAACCACTTTCTTGCTCCTGAAATGTTTATTTATTTATTACTAACTGATCCGGTAAACTTCACGTCATTTTTAGGGTTCCGTACCCAAAGGGAAAAACGGGACCCTATTACTAAGACTTCGATGTCCGTCTGTCTGTCTGTCACCGGGCGCCACCAATGGTAGGAACATTTTGTATGGGAAAAGTAAATCGACGTTTTTATTATTTTCCACGGAATTTTCTTATGTTTTTCTTTCATAAGGATCTTCTCCTGACAATAACAAATAAAACAAAAAAGAATTAGCGAAATCAGTCCACCCGTTCACGCGTGATGCTGTGACCAAGGAAATAAAGATTTATTTTTCAATAAAAGATATCGCCATGAGCAGAAAATGCTCGATAGTAGTGAATTACTAAAATAAGTTTCCTTTAAAAGTTTTTATATTGTTGTTGGTATAGACCGAATCACACAAGTCGGCGGATGTGAAGTTAGCTACAAGCTGCGCTATATCCAATGCTGACTGAAGCTCAACTACACGTAGATTGAACATGGCGCTGATTGTAGCTATAGTTCGGCCGTTCAGAGAACTCGTTCTTGACACGTCATCTTGAAAAAATGTTTTAACTTTAACTTTAAATAACGATTTATGGCCTAAATTAATGAAATTTCATTAAATGGACCTTAAAACATTAAATGGTCCATAAATCGTAAACGGTAAGTTGTACAAAAAAGCTTACTGGAAACAAAAGATGCGAAATTTTATTTTCTACAATAATGATATTAATGTTTTTTGCCCTTAAGTACAAAGTTTCCGAGATATCGGCCAAGAACATTTTTTCAAGATGACGCGTCAGGAACGCATTCTCTGAACGGCCGAACTATAACTTCACATTCGCCAACTTGTATGATTCAGCCTATTTTTTCACAAAAATAGATATTTAAGAAATTATTGAATAAGCAATCTTTTTTTTTTTTTCATTTAAAGTTCAAGGCATGTCCTAAACAAAAAAACATGTTGAATAAAACACCTCGTACAAAATCTTAGTTTTTTGAATATGTATTAACAAATGCAAATTTGTGCTAAAATTAGTTTAATACTTACTTCTGTTCCATGACAAAGTCGAAAATATTCTTCCCCATTAGCGTCTTGAACTGTAATTCTTCTGGTTCAGGCTGAAATTAGTAGATCAATAATATCATTATACAAGGTTATCTAATTGCCCTATGCTACGCCGAAAGGGGATGATTTAGACCATCATTATGAACAACTTTTACTCTGGGGTCAACTTGGGATTCGAGAAAAATAGATCTACATCTAGTGTTAGTAGATTGTTCAATCAGTTTTTAGGGTTACGTACCCAAAGGGAAAAACGGGACCCTATTACTAAGACTTCGATGTCCGTCTGTCTGTCTGTCTGTCTGTCACCGGGCTGTATCTCATAAACCATGATAGCTAGGCAGCTGAAATTTTCACAGATGATGTATTTCGGTTGCCGCTATAACAATAAATACTAAAAACAAAATAAAATTAATATTTAAGGGGGCTCCCATACAACAAACCTGAATTTTTAGACGTTTTTCGCTCTATATTAATAATGGTACCGGGTAGATGCTTGAATTTTTCACAGAATATTTAATTTTATATTCCCTTCAATAATGAATAATAAAATTAAAATAAAATAAATATTTAAGGGGGGCTCCCACACAGTACGGAACCCTCCGTGCGCGAGTCCGACTCGTACTTGGCCGATTATTGATCATCATTTCGTGGCAATGGCTGAGGGGCCGTTCAAGAATTACGTAAACACTATAGGGGGCGGGGGGGTTTATCCTTTGCTTATTTTTGATGACATGGGAGTTGGGGGGGTCTAGATGGTGATCACGTCAGCAATAGTTATTTATTTTTTTACGAATATGTGTGTTAAGTCCAATCCTAAATCTTTTTTTTATTTCTAGAATTAAATCTGCAACTCATGAATCAATTAAAAAAGATAAATGCATACAGGTACCAATGTTAACGTAAGAATGGGGGGGGGTAAGAGCTTTGCTTACTTTTGCTGACAAGGGGGGAGGGGGGGGGGGGTGGGTAAATAATTGTAATAAATCTGCTTACGTAATACTTGAACAGCCCCAGAGAAGAAATATTTTATTTTGTTTTTAATTTTTTATGCAAATATGCACAGTTTTTATAGGAAAAGTACATACCGCTGCTTCTTTCTTTTCCTTGACAGGCTCCACGGGAGCCTCGGTCTCTGTGACTAGTCGCTCCATCTCCGCTTCCTGCTCTTGCTCTCGAGTCTGAATCTCGGACCGGACCTGGCAAACAAACCACCGACATTGATTAGATATTTGATGAAGGATTTGATAGGCCGTGGTCTTGAGTCTGGTCTGGTCTTTAGGTAGTAAGTCGTGGTGGTTTAGAGGTAGTGACACCCGCCTTACAATTGTGAGGTTGTGGGTTCAAATACCGGTCCCGTACCAATGAGTTCTGGTGAAAGAAACCATCGTGAGGCAACCTGCTTACGTCCGTAGAAGAAATTCGATGGCGTATGTGAATACACCAACCTGCACTGGGCCAGCGTGGTGGATATGGCCCAATCACCCTTCGTGGGTAGGCCTACGTCCTGCAGTGGACTATTAAAAAGGCTTGTACAGGCATGATAACTGGGTAATATATCATTACAAATTAGTCCATTAGATTATCAAAAAATATTAATATCTAGTATGCCTTTTGTCAATGAAACAAGAAGTGACAAAGATAAACGACTTGTCAAAGTTCGGGAGTGGGGGCTCGTGACGTCACTTTTACGCGAAAAGTACAGCTAGTCGTGACGTAAGGCGTTATTTTAACGGGATATATCTTCATGAATTTTGTTTAATTGACAAAAAAAAATCGTGTTTAATATTTTTTGAGAATCTATCTGACAGACTCTCTAACTATTAGGGTTAGGTGGCAGAACTTTGGCCATGATTCCATAATCATGGCCAAAGTTTAGTTTTTTTTTAAGTTATAGAATCCGGCATCGGGATCTGCTTATAGTAAGAGCCTACTAAAAGGGGGCCTCTGGACACGCCGGTGGTTGGAAGTCATTGTTTCCACATTTAGGGATTTCGCCCTAACTAAATGTCAGTTATCATTGTCAATCCATACTTTATTTCCTCTTTGTCCCTTTGATTGCCATGCTTCCCGTGCAGGTCGTAATATAGAGCATATTACGACCAGGGGCGTTGTTACCGCCGTATCAATGATAGGGGGCCCCGGGCTATAGGGGCCCTAATGTGTGTGGCAAACAATAGCCAAATGTCAATGTCTCTCAATCTCATGCTTCCCAGGATAAACTGACAGACATAAATGGCCAATAAATGTTCTGAATCAGAATAAAAACATATAAAAATTGTCATACGTGCCTATTTGTAATATTTATTATTGTATAATTTAATGGAAGCATTTTTGTTTTTTTTTTTGTGAGAAATCTTTTCCCTTCATTTGGGCTACTTTTTTTGGGAACTAATTTTGATCCAAGGCACGCTATGCTACTAATTACGACTTTAAGATTTCACTTTTAAAGTGTCTTTTATTAAAAAATTACCTTTTGTAGTAGGGCATAATCCAAACCCTTCACCAAGTGAGTATGCTCCATATCACCACCAAGGTATTTTGATTCCTGAAATCATAAAAATCATTGTTTGTAATTAAAGCCCTCCGCAATGGCTTCATCAATTTTTATGCAGCATTTGTGTATATTTAGGTCTGACAATAGGTTGTATGCTATTTTTATACCCCTAGGTAATAAGGGTGGCCCTTTATAGATTTTTTTTAATCAGGCACAACATTTTTTTCTGGCTCACCTAGTATACATACAAGGTTATCTAGAACTGGTGTACTAAGCCAAAAGGAGGTGTTTCAGACCATCATTATGAACAACTTTAATGTGGGTTCATCACAGTATTCGAGAAAAAACTCAGCTGTTTCATAAATTTTGTCAATTCTGACTTGCAATTTTGTATGAAATAGCTGTTTTTTTAATTTTTAAAAGTTGTTCATTAGGATGGCCTTAACACCCACTTTCAGCTTAATACAGGACAAACAGATAACCCCGTGAAGTTGTCATTAAAATGCTTTACCTGAATCATTTGTCGCCTTCTTTCTTTAGCATCCATTCCTGATTTCACATCTGGTGCTACCGCTCTGAAATAGCACATTACATGAGTTAGCAGAAAAGTTTATATTAAACCACACCAAACTTCTTGGTCGCTGTGATATTAGTTAGCGAACCCAATTCTCGCGCAATTGTTAAGTGAGCAACACTCAGGATTGGGTTTTGTGCAAGTGCGCGAGCCCAGTTAGGCTACGTTGCTCTCGTTTGCTCTGCTCCACTTACTATTGGTGTTACAGACAGCCCTTTATGCAGAGGATGCATGGAGGTAGACGAAACGGCCGCGCATATGCTTCTAGAATGCAGGCGCGTGGCGGAACAACGAACAGGCATCCTTGGATCACCGAGGACGCTTCGGGAGGCCTGCGCCGGCGTCTGCGAGCTGCTGGCCTTCCTCGGGGACATCAGGTGGCACAACTAGGCACCCGACTCACGCACAAAAGGCTGCCTTCTTCTGCAGCCTGAGTGCGGGAAAGGCCTGCGTGTCAAAGTTCAAGGTGCTCTGCTCCATGTACCCATCACCAGTTAGCATTTCGATTTTATAACCATATCCATAAGTATGAAACTTCAGTGACACCTGCCCCAAGCCTCACATAAAGCTGACATAATGTAGTGAATGAGAATCATAGTGTGTTTCTAGTCCAGAGATAAACCGTCCCAGCTACTAATGCACTATAAATTCTTTATGTAGGATGTCTGTGCAGAAACTATCTAGTTCTTCCCCTCTTATGATAAAATAGTATGTGTAATGCGAAGTAATCTGAACATGCAACCTTTTGATTTGGAGTCAGAAGGTTGCGTTTACAGATCATGTTGTAATGCATGTTTAATATAAGGGCAGAATTACAGTTTTGATAATTTCTCCTGTAAGTTATTGTTTGTTAGTTTTAGCAATAGTTTATTTATCCATCTAACCTATATGCACTGCTAGTATTGCTAGTAGGATCAGTGGGACCAATTTCATTGACCCCATCTCTTCGCTCTCGCGCTCTGTCTCTGTACTTCTCAGCCAACTCTGCTAATTTATTGTCTTCCTGCTTCTTCAGAGCTGCATAATATGACTTCTTCTTTCGGCGGAGCTCACTTTTGTTCTCTGTAGAAGGTGGTGGCATAGACCTGAAAGGTAAAGAAACATTTAGCTTGCCCATTACTCTGTATTATTTTATTAAGGAAACTAACATGGTTTTCACACATTTTAATACAGTAGAATGCCGACTATCCAAACTAATTGGGACTGGGGTCGATTTGGGTAATCGAAAATTCGGATAATTGGTAAAGAAAAACGAACTGTCACACAGTATGATAGGCGCCGGACGGCAAGAAGTTGTACACCGTCGCATTCGGGTTGCCACTCCATTCACTTGAGGGCGTCATCGAAGCACAGAAACGCCTCGCTGTGAGATGGTACACTTTGGTCTAGTGCCTCTTCCCCTTCGGAGGACCAATTCGAATAATTGGGATCCGGTTATTCGGCGTTCTACGGTACAGCTCTGCGCCACTAGCACTCGCCTCAAATTGAGAAAGATCACGCACAAAGGGTTGCCCTCTTCTGCAGCCTGAGTGAGGGAAAGGCCCGCGCATCAAGGTTGCGATCGAAACTATAGTCGTGTGTAAGGACTATGAAAATAAATGTGAGTGTATTCCCATTATTTCAAGTATTAAAATACTGTGTGATAAACAAGACTTAGTAAATTATTTCACATTAAAGTTTCATCTATATTTTACTAGATAAATTAACGATATACCTAGGCCGAATCACACAACTTGGCAGCTATGATGTTAACTACAAGCTACAGATAGCCCAATCCAGACTGAAGCTCACATAAAGCTGTGCAAGGATTGGGTTATCACAGCTAACTTCACATCCGCCTACATGTGTGATTCGGACTATGGCTAATTTAGAAAATAAATACCTAATACTTGTTTGTTGATAGTGTGTTAACTTAGTTTCTAACCCCAAATAGTAATTAAAAAACAGAACATAGTATTGATACCAGTTAATTCATAGGTCTATGTATATAAGAGAACTAATCAAATCTAGTTTAGGTATGCCTATGGAACAGTAGCCAAGTTTGTATTTTCAAGACGTGAACATGAGTGTGTGTACAAACCCAGAGTTAGCCATGGCCTCTCTGACTGAGCCTGCGGGGTGTGATCCTCCAGAAGGAGTAGACCGTGGAGTCATCAGTAGCTTCCTGAAGTCATCGTTGGTCAGCCTTTGAGAAGCTGGAGTATCCTCGACACTCCGATCATCCATCTTGGCGGTTTCCTGATACACCACTTCAGAACTACGGCCAGAACTTAATGGCTAAACTAGAATTGGAGAACTGATATTATTCTAGATATTTCTAATAATCGCGAAGCAGATTTAGATAATAAGTATTTTTATTTTAGTCCATTAACCATTTCCAAATTCCAATCCAAGTTTCCAACCAATTTCCAAGCAAACAGCAAGTTGAAGTTTTGATTGTGAGTGTTGCCAATCAAATATTTGGAACATCGCTAAACAAACCTGATGGTGCGTTTCCATGCTTGCCAAACACAGAACAGCAGATTTCCTTCTCTCTTCTGTGTTGCCAAAGCTCGGCAAGCATCCACAAGCACAATCGTGCAAACTCGCAAAGACGGCTCGGCGCGCAGCAGCGGCGTTTGGCTTGGCTTGCGTGAGCTTGTGAACGCTTGTATCCAATCCGATCGATCTTGTGTCACTTTTTGGACACAGATCAAATACTTGATATGACCTTCTTTGTTATTATACGTGACTGACATCAATTGTCATTGTATTAAAACTATCTCCAGAAATATTTACAACTAAACATAGATTTTAAGTTGAATAAAACCAAGTTCCTAGCTAATTGGTTTTTGCTTCTATCATGAATTAGAGCTCTTGCGGCAAACGCTTGTGACGCGTTTTGACGCGGAGCGCGCGCTTAGTAGGCGCTGTGATCTCGTGTCGTGACGAACGCATGTCTATTTCTGTCTTCAAAATGAGTGGCTGGTCGAACGAAGAGAGTTTATCGTACACACTGACGCATGCACAAGCGAACAAACGCACCATGAAATGTAAAATTTTGAAGTGGCTGCAAAAAAAAAGGAACAACCATTTTTTTGTTACCAACAAGAAGTGTCCCAAATAGTACAAACTAGTGTTAAATCCCCGAAACACGGCAACACTGTAAGTAGTTTTGCCAAAAGTCACAAAATGTCCACCGAATGTCAATGTCACAATCACAGACAAGAGTAAAACTTTTTTTGGATTTGGCATCGAATGTTTTAATTATTCATCGTAGATGTATGCAAATACCAGTTGACGCGGCAAAATTCAAACGTGATACCTATTTTATCTAAATATCATCTTAACTTCCACAGTTAACTTCTCTTGTTTAAAAAACATTAGAAACCACTGCCATAAATTCCTCCTTTTAGGATCCTCGATCGTCAGAACTTGTTCTCTTATTGGTTTGTGATCGTCAGTAAAGTTTTTTGTACCAGTAAAAATACCATCAAATATTTCCGTGATTACGCAGACGGTCATCAAATACTAATTGGACCCATTTTTGCAAACAAGAACCAACCCACAGTTTGAGTGAAATTGAGTTTAGTACATAGATGGCGCTCAAATCACGCATTCTAGCTTCTCTAAAAAAATGGTTCCTTTTCACCGACTAACAACAGAGATACAACACTGTCACTTGCGGAACCAACCCACTTTGGCCACCTTTTAATAAACTGTAAAGAACTATACGGCATGGTCCCCTAAACACTTATTAAAACTAATTGTTAAACAGACCCATGATCCTTGGTACCTTTTCAACTTAAGCATTTTAATTATGCAAACCAGAACCAACCACCAACCAATGTTCGTTGGTTCCATCTAGCATAAAAAGTTATAATATTTTTATAACTAAATAGAACCAAGAGAGTTTGGTTCTTGTTTGCATAATGCAAATTATGTTAGTCTTGAAGGAACCATGTAGCATAGTTCTTAATGGTGTTAAAATTTAGCATTATTTAATCAAAAATAAAAGAACCATTCTAATCGCGGGTATCGTTAATACAGATAATAATAAAAAATAACAAAATGTGACAAACAAAACTTCACCCTTGCAACCAATGTCGCCAGAGACAACAGAATTATTTAATATTCTAGCTGATTCCCTTGACAATGAAGAATCCAACATTAATAGCAATGAAAACGCTGCACTAGGTTCACCGATTCCTTCGGACATAACAAACATCATGAATAGTGATGACTCCGTACAGGACCCAGACTTCGTTTGTCATAATGAAAACGGAATATCTAGTGATAAAAGCTCTGAAGATTCCGTATCTTTGTTATCGACAATAGAAGAAGGACCTCAAACTGCGATAGAAATACGGGATGAAACTAATACATCAAACCATAACTCAAGCAGTCTAATTTTGCAAGAAGAAGATATTGAAACTGAAGCATCATTCCAAGGAAGACCAAAAAGGGGTAGAAAAAGATTATATGGTGGAGACCTAAGAGAAGACAGAAAGAAGAAAAAATATAATAATCTAAGCTTTGTGAACACCAAAAAGTAGGTAGTCGAAAGTAAGGTATTCATTGACTATAGCTGTAATTGTCCAAAACAATGTCAAGAAAAGGTATCATCTGAACAAAAACTAGAAGAATTTAATAAGTTCTATTCGTTTGGTTCATATGTAGCACAAAATATGTATTTGATAGCTTGCATTAAGGAAAAACCTAAGAAACGAGCATACGTCACGACTGCGCGACATAATTTAAAAAGAAACAACAAAACATATACTCGGAAATATTATTTGAAAAATATCTTAGTCTGCAAACAAATGTTCTTGAATACACTTCAAACGTCATCTAAAAGAATAAACACAGCTCTTTGTAAAATGCGGAATAAATGCCTGAAAGATATGCGAGGACTACAAGCGGGTCAAAATGCGGCTTCAACTGACAGTGAATTGTTTCTGGAAAACATAATTAGGAAATTACCAACTTATATATCACATTATCGCCGAGCTAAAAGTAACGACGCAAAGTTTCTCACATCGGACATGACACACTTGCAACAGATGTGACTTCTATGAAAGTAAAAAGAATCAGGCATCGGAAGAAGAAAAAAGGAAAATCGAAGAAGACCACAAAAAGCATATCGACAAAGCTAAATTTTTGCAACAAGAACTCAAAAAAGATATGAAACTGGCAAGAGATGACCCAACTATAGAAACTATTACTTTTGATCTTCAAAAAACGTTGCCTCTTCCGAGGATACCCACAAATCTTGTTTTTTATAAAAGACAGCTATGGGTATATAATCTGGGTATCCATACAGGCAGTAATGACCAAGCACATTGTAATGTGTGGGTGGAAGGGGAGGCAGGCAGAGGGTCGCAGGAAGTCGGTTCGTGTTTAATAAAACATATCACAGAAAGATTAAAAGATGGTGTTGAGAGTTTATTCCTCTGGAGTGACTCATGTGGGGGTCAAAATAGAAATATTAAACTGACCCTAATGTTGAAAGCATTATTGAATGATCATCCCACTCTAAAAGAAATACATCATCGATTTTTAGAATCTGGCCACAGTTTTTTACCAAATGACACGGATTTTGGCCGGATAGAGTGCTCTCTTAAACACCAGCAACGATTGTACACCCCAGATGATTACATAGAGATCATGAAAAACTGTAGAAAAATTAAACCAATGATTGTAGACAGGCTTACCAAAGAAGACTTTTTGTCGTCACGCAATTTAGAGACAAAAATCACAAACAGAAAAAAGGCAGTAGATGGATCTAAAATAAGTTGGCTGAATATCAAAGATAGTGCTTAAAAAAGAAGAAATGTACTCTATTTTTATGAGAAACAATCTGGACGATGAGTTGAAGGAAGTTAGTATAAAGAAAAATATCAGAAGCAGGACCGTGATAACCAAAAGTGATATGGACTTACTTTGGCCTACAGGCAAAGCCATATCTGAGGCTAAGCTATCAGATATAAAAAGTATTCTGCATCTAATACCAAACGACGCAAAAGATTTCTACAAAACCTTGACAAGTTCAGACATAGAAGACGATATCGATGGCTTTACCGGGCCTATCGATTTTGAGGTAGAAGGCGATGATGATAATACTGATGTTTAGTTTTAAGGGTTCTTGCTTCCATTGTTCTGTAATATTGTATTGATAATGATTAAAAAGTATATTTTATAAGTAATTACTTTTATTTTTAGAAATATCATAACAATTGAATCTTACGTTCATTTTGCAAGTAGGAACTAAGCAACAAAATATGTTTTTGCTAGAAAGAACCAACCGGGTTTTTAACGATTTACTTTATACCATAACTTCATAAAATGTATAAATCTGATATTCCTAGATAGCCTACAGTATGCCACATATGGTCAACAAGTAATCATTCATTAATATACTAAGTATGCATTTTGCACACTTTGTTTACAAAAGTTTCATTTTCTCGAAAGTAATCTGCTGTGAGTTGGTTCTTGTTTGCAAAAATGGGTCCAATTGATTCGTAAATTTCTAAACGTGTCATAAGCTTTGAGGAAATATTACTACGTAGTAATATAGCTCGATGGTCATAAGCTTAGTTTGCCATTTTGCTCCAAAACAAATTGGTTGGTTTAAAGAAACATTGATTTGTTTGCTATAGACGGAATGAAACTACTTGGCGGCTGAGGTGTTAGCTACACGCTGCGGATAACTCAAGCCTCGCTCGCCTCGCAGCTGAGAGCTGAGAGCTTCAGTCAGTATTAGTTTATCCGCAGCGCAGCCACCAAGTTGATTTGGCTTAACCTAAGGTATACTCATAAAAAAAAATTAAACATTCATGAGTTATAATACTACCTATGTATCTCTATGGAGTAAGTACACAAATAAAAAAACACTATGAATTTCAATAATTTATTTTAAATCATTTTCACTTACAACTTTGCCTAAAAAGAAGTTAACAAAACAATAATATAGAAAAGCTACCTACATACATAAACATGCATGGTGTGACTATGCAAATTGAGTTGCATTTTTCATTGTGTGGTATTTTTTGTTTATCCAAAAATAGCATGGAAAGTAGTACCCTTAAATCCTACATTACCGGTTGGTTCATCTTGGAATGTAATGTACATCCTGAAATAGATATATAAAAATTGGTATAATGCAAATTAAAATAAAATTTTCAGTATGAGAAAAAATCCTTTCGACACACCCATCTAGAATTTCGATATGTTTATCTTATTCCTATTTCACACACAGGATGATGTCTGTGGTCAGGTCAAACTCAACGCAGCACGCATTATGTATGAACAACATTGTCGGTCAGGCAGGGCAATCAGACAGGGAAACCGGTCAGCAAACCAGGCGATGTGGGCAGGGCAGACGTGATCGTTTCACTGCCCGCCGCTCGTCCTTACGTTCCTACCGCGGAATCGCACGGGCATATCGCATATCTATACAAAATGTACAGAGACCGACAACATTGTCCATTAATGTGGGCTGCATTCAGTTTAACCTGACAGCAGTCCGCAGAATGCATCCAGTGTGTCAAATCTTTTAAGCAATTCTTGTAAATGTATTAATTTAAATATATTATCACACAAACGGCTTTAACGATTTTGATGAAAGAAGGATGTCTCAAACATACGAATACCTGTTGTATGTATATGAATACAAATGCACTAATTTTTTCCCAAGTTTATTACTAAAAATGTTATGTTCGTCAGAGTAATTTATGACGCTTCTAAAACTGTTCTGATTTGTACAAGTTTGTTTTCAATGAAGTTTTAAATTATTTGGCCACACAAGCATTGACAGGTGATTTAGATGGTATGAATAAAAATCATTGTAATTTTCTGGTGGTCTAATTTTAATTATTGATATGAAAACAGCAAAAAATGGCCATATTTTTGAAGCACACATCATTGTTAGAAAAATTGTTTTGTTCCATGATTACAAAAAAAAATAAAAAATGTTTTGACAGGATGAGTCTCTTCATCCTTCTTTGGTTGATAGACTTGATAGAGTAGAGTTTTTTATTCTAAGTCTAACTATATTAGCAGCATTTCTGAGATAACATGTTTCTTTCCAAATAATGTAGCTTGAAGCGGGGCTTGGTCACTCCCAACTACTTTTTATTATTTGTTGCTCATAACATATCTTAATAAAGCAATAATTATAGGTCACAATCACACTCTGCCCACGCGTCTAATTTACAGTTTCAGTTACAGTTATATAATCCAGTTAATATAATTAATTTGATTTCTATATCGGCTATAATATGGCATTGCACACAAAATATAATAAAAATACACAAGAAGAAAAAAGTTTTATCATTACTATGCACTTACAATAAATGTTATATGTAATGAGAAGCAAAGTCCATACCTACTCCATTATCATCAAAACGACTAAGTAGCTTGATCAAGAATGTTTGATATTTGTACCTCATTCAAGATAACAAAGTCGTCAACAATAGCTAATATGAAAATTGTGAGAACAGATTATCCCAATGAACCTAATAAATCATGGTGACATGTTGATATTTACATTTTTAGGTTTTAATTTTAGCTAATTACACTTTTTGCAATTTATTATTATAGGCCGAATCACACAAGTTGACAGATGTGAAGTTAACTACAAGCTGCGCAATATCTTACATAAACTTACATAAAGCTGCACTTGATTGAGTTTTGCTTAGTTTGTAGCTAATTTCACATCGGCCGGCTGTTGTGGTAAGGGAAGAGGCTAAGGGATGTCCGCAGAAGATATTGAATCACATTATAAAGAGTTAGATACACTATCTCTTAAGTATCAAATAAAATAACAAATGTACTATGTTTGTACCTGTCATTTTTAACACCCAGTTCTTTTTCAACAATTTCAAACAGGACTTTTGCATGTTTTTTGTTCTGTTCCACTCCAAGGGCTCCAATGGACATGAGATTGGCAATCGCACAAGGCTCAGAAGTGCCACCAAAGCTCATTGGCACATCTGGGATCACAGATACTACACAGTACTGAAAATATCCAACAAAATAAAAATATTTATGTACTTAAATTATGCCAAATTGAGATGGTAGTTAAATGCAGTATGCATTATATTCACATTCATATTATTATTCCAAGTACATGTAAAGGTCACGAAATTTCATTTTGAAAACATTACAAATTGAACATCTTGGCGACTGTGATATTAGCTGTGGGAAACCAAATCCTCACGCAGCTGTTAAGTAAGCCTCAGCCAGGTTTGGGTTATCCACAGCTTGTAGCTGACAGC
Organism: Hypomecis atomaria; assembly: GCA_964007245.1. Classification (NCBI taxonomy): domain Eukaryota; kingdom Metazoa; phylum Arthropoda; class Insecta; order Lepidoptera; family Geometridae; genus Hypomecis; species Hypomecis atomaria. Next base: position 12,511,420 of record OZ023301.1, read on the forward strand.
TCAGCCACCCAGTGTTTGATAATATTGCATTGGGCAATAGTAAAATAAATGAGTTGTCACTTTTCTATCTAGGTGCTAAGTTGTAGTTCCAACATTAGGTACTTAGAATTTTCCAGTTTTAGATCTAGATCAGGACTACATTTTCCAATAGGCAGTGCAGGCCGGGACCCCCCAGATCAGCTAGAGTCCCATCATCTTTGCCCAGAGGACACCTCGTCAAGTTTTGGCTAATTTGTATTTTTGGCCTATGCACACAGGAGTGTTCGCCGTCAAACAATTAAAAAAAGTTAATTAACTTCGCTTTTGCCCTCTAAGTATGTACCTATTAAAATGAGTAAAAAACAAAGGCACATACTTGTTCTGGTTTTCCCAAGGCCTTCGCCAATACCGGCACAACTTTTGTTACGAAATCAGCTGGTACTTCACTTCGGGGAACGTTAGTCTCGATACGAAAATGCGGCATTTTCGTCTCCAGTGAATTAATAGGTACTGGCTGAAAAATCTCCTTAGTTTGTGCAGAAAAATAAACTGAAATAAACAAAGCCGTGATTGTAAATCACGAGTCCCTATATTGTACGGCACGTATTTGATGACACAAAATTGTACGGGCAGGAACATGCCTCCAATTATCAGGCTGTACAATACGTGTCGTACAATACTGGCCGGAAATTATCACCTCGTGCAAATAATGTACAGCCCTTATTTTGCGACCCAATAAAGTACAGCATTATAAAACGTGTCCCGAAGAAAATGAGACGAAATATCATGCTGTACATTATTGTGTCGCAAAATAAATAAATACGGACTGCACATTATTTGCACGAAGAATATTTGCTCCTATTGGTTGGTTTGTCTGTGACTTCTGTCAGTTCCACAAAGATATACTAAGCGCCACACAAGTCGGTAGATAAGAAGTTAGCCGCAGATGACACTTTGCCGTAATTCGCTAATGATTGCGCATGTGTACACAATGCCAACACCGCGTGGCGCAGTGTTGAGCACGGGTATAGGGAGCGTGCGAGAGGCATGAGGTTGACGGGCGGGGGTGCCCCATCGTCTCGTCGCTCTGGCTCCCGCGCATACCTTTAAAGTATCATCAACTCATAATAAGGACAGGTTGTTTCTGGCGCTTCGCCGGCCGCTGCCACGGCACGCTCGCTTCACTTGCTCCGCTTGCGTATTGTTGTCACTGTTCATACCTAACCTAACCAACAGAGTCGAATTACATATTACCTTAGAACTCATACCTTGCCTTTAAATAACCAAGTTCCAGGGACACAAAATATCTGGCCGACAATATCGGGCTGTGCAATACTGTGCTGGACATTACCGACAGGACGATAATATACGGCCCGTATTTCACAGTCCAATCTTGCACAGCCTGATATGCCATGGCCAGGGACACAAATTATCGTGCCGTACAATCATATCAGGCTGTACATTATCATGTCGTGAATTACTGGGTCGTACAGTATTGGATCCCATTTTAATTCATGAAATCATGAACAGTGCCGCCAGTCGCCAGTTTTACCAACCCTACTGTTTTAACAGTAGATTTACTGTTTTCTCATTGATTGTTTTCGGTTTCATTCCTAATTAGCGTACAGCATCAGCTTATTTAATTTTATATTACATGTTGTAAATCTTTTTAGATGACCACTTAGATGTTTAATTATAACGAAATATAACGCTGAAATATTATAAACTAGCGACCCGCCCTGGCTTCGCACAGGTGGATTATACATAAAAACCTTCCTCTTGAATCACTCTATATTTAAAAAAAAACCGCATCAAAATCCGTTGCGTAGTTTTAAAGATTTATGGGGACATGGGGACAGCGGAAGCGACTTTTTTTTATACTATGTAGTGATAGTGATTTAAATAAAAGTCTAAAAGTACTGAAAATGAGGAATTGAAGATGAAAGTCGATAATGATTTTATTTGAAGTTTTGTTTTTTATTGTGTTCTTGTGGTTTTTTATCAACACGTAGCTTTATGTGCGCAGCTTATAGCCAACTTCGCATCCGCTTGTATGATTCAGATATTATACCAATGTTCAACTCGATACTTGTATTCATTCTGTGCTTGTAGGTATTCAATAATTCGAAGTTCTGGGGCCCTATTTTTTAACTTCACATGGCTTGGTCGCCTAAGGTCCTATAAAGTAAAATATAAAATTATTTACATTATTGTTGATTTTTCAAAAACGGCTAAGTCGATTACTGAAAAATTTAATTGGGACCACCTCGGGAGTATGCCCTCTCGAACTAAAAAAAAAATTTTTCGATTCAGTTCAGAATTGGCGGAACTATCGATGAACAAACACAAAAAAAATATACAGACGAACGTAGAACCTCCTCCTTTTTGGAAGTTGGCTAATAATACTCAAATATGTGTTCTTATAATGGGTTTTTTAATGAAATATAAGGATATAAAGCTCAAGGACCGCTGATAATAATGATGTAATTCAACTTTAAGCTCAACTTGAAGAAAAGCCCTGAAAAAAAGCGTATTAAGTTTTGAAACGCAAATAGGCAGATTCAATACGATTAAAACGATATAACATTGTTTTGAGGTTAGAAAAACCCCTGAAGAAGCCAGAAGGTTGCGGGCGAAAATTCACAATCCCCCACCGAATTGCGTCAAACGGATAGATGGCGCTCGCCGGCTGAGGGGTAGCCTGAAGTGATTATATACCTTGGGGAGGTCCCCAGTGGAGTATCAGTGGAGTCTGATCACCACACAAAGAGCATTAATATACCTAGTCACATCCAACGACATTAATAAATTTATAAATGTCGTTGGTCACATCCTCTTTTTCGTCTCGGCTCGCTGAAAACTTAGATTCGGTTATACCTACTAAACTTTCGAAATCCGTTTATATGGCAGCACTGATTGTGAAAAAGTTGTTTTGTTTCAGGTTTTGTTGGAAATATTTTGGCAACTCGTTGTATGGGCATATACACGGTCTTTCTTTCTTACGATTATCTAGATATTTTATATTCTACTCCCAGGTATAATATTTGTCTATGTGATCCTGATATAAAAATCAAGGTTTGATTCTGGCAAATGCATCAGAATTCAACGCCAAGATTTGGAACGATAAAAAAGTGCTTGATTGTCTTTAGGCGGTAATTTCCGTTTGTGCTTTACACTTTTCGTTCTCTACGACACTAGTGATGTAAAGAGTCGGCACAAGTCATCCACCATTGATATTATTATTAACCCAAAAGAGACAAATAACCATCCTTGATTTGAACTGTCATGATCTGAACCATTCCTGATTTGTTGAGTTGAATTTGTATCCGAATTGAATAGTGTCCCTAACTTAAGAAAAAAATAGAGAAAACTTTTTTCCGAGACATTAAGTGCTTCGAAATTGGCTGAAACAGCTAGGAATTAATTACACTTATAATTACGTTCTTATTCCTACATAAATTGATTATAGAGATAAAACTTATCGGTATTTTAATCATAATATATTTATACCTACTGTGATCTTATTTTACAAAGATTTGTAATTAATAAATAATTTATTGACATAGAAATTTAGTTACGTCCGGTTAATCGTGTAGTTAGCGTGTGGCATACCCGTGGCCTTCCCGAAACGCTCATTTTTAGCCGACTTCAAAAGAGTAGATGTTATGAGATTATTCCGCCAATTAGGAACCGATTTCGACGATTCATTTTTTATTTGGTACTTCAAAGATGGACTCGTTTAAATTCTATCGAAATGAGCTGGGTTAATTCTTCAAAATCAACAGTAGAGTTTGTGCAAGAAGAGAACCGTCGTGGCGTTACGGTGAACTAATAAGATTTTAATCAGCAGCCAAGGTACCGACTACTTGGTAGATGCGAGTCGACTTATGAAAACTGAATTGGTGACTACCAAGTATCAAACACTTTTAATTGTACTAGCAATGACAGAGCAGTGTTGTTAACGTAATAAAATAAGTAAAATGGTAAATGCAAATGGGTAACCTCACCTACGACGCTTCCCTCTTTGAACTCTAATCATGAATTGTATAGGTACATCGAGTTGATCGAAATATTGTAGATCACTGAATCACTGAATTAATAATAAATATGTAAATTATAATAATAATGAAACTACGGTTTTGCCATTTTTGGCCATAAATAATTATTCAATTATCGAGATGCTATTCCTAAAATATTCGAAATGTTCCTTTCCTATAATTCCCTTCCTGAAAATAATATTCTACTACGACTGGGTTTCTTCGGCGCTGTAGCTCATAATAATACTGTTGTGAACGATAATATTGGCATAATATGAAATTTTAAAGGCATCTACATCTGTATCCAGTCTTGCAGCGCCCCAATCGTCTATACAGTAATTCAAATAGAATAAAATTTTAGCAGCTCTGCCTATGTTTGTTTAATATATTGTGAAGCGAAATAAATAACCATAACCTTTTTTTGGTTGTAAAATCTATATTTCCTTCTTCACTTATTTACACGTAATAATTATAATCTTCATTGACACAAAAGTACAAATAAGTACGTAGGTATTGATGCAAAAAATACAACGGGTTGCACCCCCGGAAAGCCGGCAGATCACGTGTTCTGACGCGAGTTCAAGATTTTTTATGCATCCCAAGAAGTTAAACAAAAATCACCCGGCCAGACAAGAAATTCTCATTCGCGGATAATAACATCTTCCAACGTGTGAATTAAAATTTAAAGAAAATAAAATAAAACTCATTCAGTTGTTGTTTAACCCTTAATAAGGCGCGAGCCAGTAGGCTAGTTAGAGAAGAAGTTGAAATTGATTTAGGGTAAGTTGATACTCTAGAATATGAAAAATTAAAAAAAAGGGGGGGTTTTCATGGGGGGAGTACCTTTTTTTTTGGGCGGGAAATAATATCCCTTTGCCCGATTAGGTTTACGCATTAGGTTTTTGGGTGGGAAATAATATCCCTTTGCCCGATTAGGTTTTGTACTTTTAGCCTCAGTTTCATTATTTCCATATACAAGCACTAGCCCGTGGCTTGGTTTGTATTTTTTGTAAAATTATAAAAAAATTAAGTAAACTAAAAAAAGGGTCTTGTCATATTGATACTTATATAAAATTTTCTGTTTTGCCTTATTTTATGTAGACCCCTGAAATAAATTTGTAAACTAGAAGATTAAAACTATTTAGAATTACTTATAATAGTGTTTTATTTCGCTTATAAAACTAAGAAACTTATACTTACCTAAAGGAACATAAAAAAAAACATTCTTCATTCCGCTGTGGGACCTCGAATGTTATGTTAGTGTTATAAAACTAAGAATGGTACCATCTGATTCTGTTTGATAGTAAGCATCATCGTCAGAGTCTATATCCGACAAATCTGACAGATTTTCTAGCACTTCTTCTATATCTCTCTTATTCATTACACTTCTTCTCTTACTCATGGTTGACAATCCTAATAGGAAAAGAAAAAATGAAGGTAAAGAAAAAAGCGTGCGACAGAGAAAGAAAAGGGGAAACTTGCATGTGCCGTTAAAACGAATAAATAAAAGAAATAAACAGGTGAGATGAATAATAAATGCAAGAGCTTGCCACCAAAAAAAAATGTTCTGAAAACCATCCGCAAAAACATAAAACAAAATAAATTCAAACGAAGTCGGGTGCAGTAGCTAGTTAGCCATAAAAAAAATCATGACCTTATCGGGCAAGGGGAAATAATTTCCCACCTATAAATTTGCATTTTTTGAGGTTATGGTTTGTTACATTGCATTGGAAAACACATAAAACAGCTTCAGAATAGACCTTTTACCAGATATAGCAATCAAATTGTACTTACAGGATTTTTTGTAGAACAAAAACTCGTTTTTACTTCGGATCGTCACAAAAATCAACGCTCGTTTACTCGAAATTCTGACACTGATACTTTGACATAAAAAAAATAAGTCAAGGGTTGCCATGAAGCAAAAAGTGTTGCCAGGAAAAGAAAAAAAAAGTCCAAAAAATTTGTGGTGTCTTTCATTCGTTCACTGCAAATAATTTGTCGATAATATTTTACTTTAAAAATAAAACATCGTGGTGGGAAATAATTTCCCCTTGCCTTATTAAGGGTTAAAATATTAGATACAGTTTTTCATCGATGGCGATATTTTTATGTAAGTTAGTGTCACAACACTAGTTATGCGATAGGCTGATGAGTGATGACAGAAAACCATAGAGAAACATCAGAAAAACATTACTTAAACTGACAAAAACTGACTGCGTTATAGGGTAAGATCTATAATTATTGGCACCCTAAGCGGCTCAGCTACATGTTTTTCTATTATAAGTATTGCTATCTACTAAAATTGGTTAGAAAACTGCTAAAAAAATAAGTAGATTTATGTTCGAAGAGGTAAAGGCAAATTTTACTAAATTTTTGGTAGTTTTATTGATCAAATATAATATCAAATTAAATTTTAACTTATACTATAATAATTGGCACTTAAATATAAACATTGGCACGTACATTTACTATAATCATTGGCATACATCACAGTCATTGGCATGGAAAGGTTTAATAATTGACACCTTATAATTCTAGATTTGTCTAGGTAAATAGGCTACCTAGATAAAGTCATCGTCCTCCAACAATTGCGAAATATCTGTTTTAGACAGGTTCTCCTTATTTACTACATATCTTTGGTCGGATTCTTTAAACTTTGAAGCACTTTCAGCAATCTTCTCCTTTTTTATCGGTTTTTCTAAATTAGATTTTTGAATTTCATCTGTTACTTCTATATCTTTAATAGAAAGAACTGAATATGTGGTTGTCAATGTGTTTTTGTTGCGTATTGTTGAATTTACTATTACATTCGATAGTATTATGGGTTTGCCACTGGAATTTGGTTTTGAATCTTGTGGTTCTGATAAGTCATGCTTTTTACCAGCCCATTCTTTTTCAATCGTTACAGAATTGGAATCCTTTTTTGTTTTTTTAATTAGAGTAGCGTTCTTGGCTTTATTCTTAGTAGTCTTAGTGTTTTCGGCTTTTTTCTTTCTTTTTGCTTCTATTGTTTCTTTTCTCTCGCGAGATTTTTCTTCCCTTATACGTTTTCTCTCTTCTTTTTCTATTATTATTTTATTTTTCTCATCTTGTTTATCAGTTTGAATCTTCTGCCAGACTTTGCTGGTTAAAACAAAAGGTTGCTTAATAATTTTCATTTTGCTGATTCTAATAGGTGTTTTGGGAATTATTAAAGTTTCTCGTAATGTAGGTGGTTGCTTTTGTGGTGTAGACTCATTAAACTGTTTTATGAATGAACAGCATGGTTCTGGAATGAACTCTGCTGCAGAAGTAGCTGCATTTGTATTCGTCATAGGTGATATTGTCCTGTCCTTGTTTGAGGTATTCACTTCTGTACTATTGTTCATAGCTACCTCTTCTGGCATACAAATTGGCACATTATCAATGGGTACTAATACCCCATTTATATTAAAATGTGTCATTTCAGTAACATCGTCGGTAATGTTGTTGAATTCATTTATGTCTGCATGTGTGCCCACGAAGACATTTTTAATGTTTTCTTTTAGTGTCTCTTCTCTATCAGTGTTTTTATTCAATTTTTCTGTTATGTTTTCTCTTTCTTCATCTATTTCTTTACTCTGAGCCTCTGTAATGTTTTCTCTTGCTATCTCTTTTCTATGGCTTTCTACACTCTGAGTCTCACTGATGTTCTCGTCTACATTGATGTTAAAGAGATCATTTTCTCTAACATCAATGTGCACAAAATCGTCATCCAACTGTTCTTCTTGTCTTGTTGGATTTGCAAGAAGGAAATATTTATAAATCTTCAGCAATGCTTTTCCTTCACCTGATTTTACAACATTACCATTTTGTAGTCGTCGCATCACTGTCGGTCCAACAATATTTTGGAAATTGTCGAAGCTTATATTGATATTATCTGTTGAAACCGCGTTTTTATTATTAGCTTGTTGCACCCGAGTTCCGCCCAAGCACTTTGAATAATCAATTGCATCTGGGTTCCAGGGGACAAGCCCACATGCACGAAATCCATTCTTCACAATATTTGGGTTTATGTGGTTGTCAACTATTTTCACTAAAATTGGACCAAAATCAACTTTGGTCAGAGTTTTCGTTAGATTTTCTTTTCGCCAATCCAAAACAGCCTTTTTCCACGCTGACTTAATTGGACGGAAGGCAGCTACGTCTGCGGGTTGTAAGATTCTGGTTGCATTGGGGTACAAAGAAATCAGTATAATGCCTAACTTTTCACACATTTGTGATAGTTCCAATGTTGTATGTGATTTATGTCCGTCGACAAACAATATGATTGGAAATTGTGTATTTTTGTTTACCAGAAACGGATAAAGCACATTTTTTATATAGTTGTAAAAAGTCTCAGCTTTCATCCATCCGTTTTCTGACATTCCTACACCCCATGACTCTGGCACAGATCGTAATATCTCATTTCTCATTCTTTTTAATGGATACACTACCATAGGTGGTGTAGTAACCCCGCTCGCGGAAAATGTAAACATTACAGTTAGTGATGTCTTGCTTGGAGCGTGCTCCACCTCGTAAACATTTTTGTCACCTTTTGGGGCGATGACTTTAATGTTTTTGGGGTTAAACAAAAACCCAGTCTCATCCCCATTGAAGACCCTAGAAGGGTCATTCAAGATTTCATCATACTGCATTTCTTTTAAATAGTCTTCAATTTGACGAAACCAGTTTCTTATATCAGTTTCGCTTATTTTAGAGCTAGCTGATGTTACCGCTTCCGACTGTCTTAAAGAAAGCTCTGTATGTCTTTGTAAAAACAATTTGAACCACCCTTTTCCAGGGCGATTGTCAATAAAAGAGTTTTCTCTTGGGTTCTTTACAAGAAACTCTTGCACGGTGTCTAATATGTCGCTTTTTCTTCTTGGGAACCCCTTTCTGCTGCTTGCCATGAGCCATCCTACAATTTCGCTTTCTTCTTCAGCTGTTAATACAGTGCTCGGACCTGGTCTAGTTTTAATAAAATTGTTACTTAACCTAAACTGAATGGTTGCCCTAGGCACATTAAACTTTGCAGCAGCCAGTTTTTTTGACATTCCATTTTTGACAGCTGCCAATGCCTTCTGGATCTCTTCCTCCGTATATTTTTTTAGGTAGGGTTGGTTTTCTGTTGTTTTCGGCATTTTCGATGGAGACCTGGCGAAAAACCATCAAAACAAATACCTGTTAGTAGTAACGCAGGCCTATACTTTTGAATTTTCACGTTTCATTAAAACTTTTTTTAGGTAACACAGTAATTGTCACATGTGCTGACTATAGTTATTGGCAGTGTCAATCATTCGATTACAGCCTTTTTGAAACGTGTTCTAGGTTTATTAAATACGTAAATCTTACAACCCTTTAAAAAGGTTTGTTTTTAGACAGTTTGAACAATTTTCGTAATAGTATAAAGATTGGCATAAGGTGCCAATGACTAGATGTCAGTACAAAAAAATAACTAATAATTGGCACTGGCAAAAACAGGCGTTAAATGAAAAACAATGTATTGAAATCGTTAAAAACATCCTTTTAAAAACAGGTTTTATCATTAATAAATAAAACATACTTATTAACTTACCATTAATCATGAGAAACGTAACGCAAAATGAGGGCTGTCTTCTGTTTTTCTTAATTTTTCTCAATTGAATCCACTCATGACCGACGCCAGTTTGGAAAGATCAGCTGAGACAAAATGGTGGCCAATATTTGTTTGACCAATGTTGCCATTTCATAAGTAATAAATTCTTCTAAGTAATTTTAGTATTTCCATAAGTAAAAAAGATTTGTATGCCTAAAAACAAGCATAATAAAAAATAGGTGCCAATCATTGTAGGGATGCCAAGAATAGTAGACTTTACCCTAGTATAGTCTGCGTTCAGGCAGTGAGCATTGCAGTCGCGATAAGAACTTTACGACCAAACGCCATTTTAAAACAAAGCATTTCTGCAACTGCACTGCACTGCTCATGCAGTGTAATGCAATAAATAAGTTTTATCTTTCATAACTTTTAGCAGTGAATTAATATTGTCATTGTTCTATTTTGTACATAAGCAGTGCAAGAAAGTTATCAAACATGGGATCGGAGCAATCGAGTAACAAGCGAGAAAAGTATGTTATGCACTATTATTAATACTGTTATGATTTAATGTTTTAGTCTTTTACAATTTATTTAAACACACCCACGTCAACATTGGGTTGGAAATAGATTACTTAGATTTTATTATTTTTGGATTACCTACTTACACGTCGCGTCAAGTAAAAAGAACGCTGGAGCTTCAAGCTGCGCACAAGAGAATATAACTCCTATTGCACAGTAAATAGGAGTTAATTTTCATAGTACGCAGCTTTCTGCAGCAAGGAGATTTATTTCATATTCCGTGTGCAATAGAAGTTAAATTCCCTTGTGCGCAGCTTGAAGCTCCAGCGTTCTTTTTACTTGACGCGACGTGTACCTACTAAGTAATTTTGTACCTACATTTTAAGATATTTTTTTTGTTATGACGGTACCAATACCAATGAAAAGGTATTTTTTGAACATTAGTAGGCATAGGCCGAATCCATTTTCCTACTTCTTGGCGTCTGTAAAATTAGCTACTACTTACAAGCTGCACGGATCCCCTCCCCTCGCGCAGCTGACGCGAGTCATCGACGAATTTTTACTGCGCAATGACTCGTCGTGTTCACAGCCGCCAAGAAGATTGATTCGGGTTATAGCCGCTAGATAGGTATTTTATACCTACCTACCACGCAACCACTTATCAAGCAAAGTGAAGGGCCTTTAAGTCGACGATTTTGCTCATGGGGGGGGAGTTGTTATTTCCTTCAAAAAAAGGGGGGGTTGTATGATTTGATTAAACCATAGGTATAGCATTGTTGAAAACATTACGTCACAATGTACGTATCAACCAAATACGTCAACAACGAGTTGAGACACGGTAATGATATCTAGATATTACCGTGGTTGAGATAAAGGCTTAGCTTAGAACATTCAGTTAGCTAGGTAAGCGTGCTACACCCTAGACCACGCATAGGTATTTTATCTGCTTAACATCAGGCAGTAGGTATGTAGCCAAACGCAAACCTATACGAAATATAAATAAAAAAAAAGTTCAGAGAACTACTACTTTTCTTTTGACAATAAGTACATAATAATAAATAATGACCTAATTTCTAATCTATGTCATGAATTAGCTTTGTTTGGTTTATTTATTCCTTTGTTTATCCACAATGAAGCTCAATTGAAATTCCTACGAAACTCGTCGTTGTTGTGACTTAATTCAATATTATACCTATATATACTTAGTCCAAATCATACAACTTGGCGGCTGTGAAGTAAGCTACAAGTTCCAGATAACCCGATCCTGACTGAAGCCCACTAACAGCTGCGCGAGGATTGGGCTATCAGCAGCTTGTGGCTAACATCACAGCCGCCAAGTTGTATGATTCGTCCTAATCCACGACATGTTCCCCGCGACGCCACTGGGTACATTTTTAGGGTTCCGTACCCAAAGGGTAAAAACGGGACCCTATTACTAAGACTCCGCTGTCCGTCTGTCCGTCCGTCTGTCTCCAGGCTGTATCTCATGAACCGTTGTAGCTAGAAAGTTGAAATTTTCACAGATAATGTATTTCTGTTGCCGCTATAACAACAAATAGGTACTTATAACAAAATAAAATTAATAATTAAGGGGGCTCTCATACAACAAACCTGATTTTTAGCCGTTTTCCGCTCTATATTAATAATGGTAACAGGTAAAAGGGGGGCTCCCATACAGTACGGAACCCTCCGTGCGCGAGTCCAACTCGTACTTGGCCGATTCTTAAAATTATAACCCAGAATACTATTGGCGTCTCGGAACTCGAGACTAAGGGTGGGTTGCACCAAATTACTTTAACGATATCCAAACCCTAATCAGTGATGTAACTACATAGGTATTTTAACGATAACCAAACCCTAACCAGTCGTCAAATTTCTAGACGACTTGTCATGGTTTGGTTATCGTTAAAGTAATTTGGTGCAACCATAAAGATTTAACCAATTTGGTTAAATCTTGATTTGGTTAAATCAAGATTAATGATTTGGTTAATTAATCTTGGTTTGGTTAAATCAAGGTTAATGATTTGATTAATTAATCTTGGTTTGGTTAAATCTTTATCAACCCACCCTTACAGTCGTAAAATCTCTGGTTACGTTAAAAATATTTGACGTCACCAGAGATTTTACGTCTGGTTAGTGTTTACTTATTTACTTATCGTTAAAATCTCTGGTTACATAAAAAATATTTGTTGTAACCAGAGATTTTACCACTGCTTAGGGTTTGGTTATCGTTAAAGTAATTTGGTGCAACCCACCCTAAGACTCGCTGCGCAGTAGCTTTATGGACCAGCCGCGCCGGAGTGAGGGCTCGGGTTTTGCTCAGCTTGTAGTGCACTTCATAGCCAGTAGCCACCATGAAATTCGACCCGACGTCTACCCGTATGAATTACCAACAAGATCGGTTGGAAGCGGTTTGTATCCACTATCCAGTTCGTATTTCTGCTATTTTGAAACTGATTTTCTGTCCACCTTGTGGGAGGACATTCTATCCAATTCCAATTTTTTCTCAGAGAGCATCATCATCATTATGTCAGCCGTAGGACGTCCTCGGTCAGACATATACATAGGCCTTTGCAATAGTTTTCCAATAAGTCTAGTTACAGTTGGAAGAAGCTCACACCCAGTGCGGCCCTGCGTTCTTTATGAGATCGTCTGTCCACCTTCTCGGACATCCTACGGTGCGCTTGCCGATGCGTGATCCCAATTCGAGTTTCTTCACTAGGGGACAAAGTCGCGGGACTCGCGAGACATTTACGTGAGACTGTCCAGCGACAATGTCGATCAACATCACGTACCACGGTAATGGTATCTCACAGCAATGTTGCTCGGCCCTGTCCAGCTCTACAGCGCCACGTGGCCACGCAGAACTTATCACGCGCTAGGGCTGCCCGCCTTCAGTATTTTAATTTTATCTACTTACTCTTCACCTACTTGAGTTTATTTCTTGTTTCTATCTAATGATGTAAAATTATTATATTTACTGTAATAAATTCGCTGTGAATGAAAAAGGAAACGTTCAATAATAATATCGAACGCTTCCTAAAATACAAATCCACACGTCCGTTCGTCACTACGGCGCGCCGAGACTGACTAGCATACCAAGAGCATACCAAACTCCGAGGCGCGGACGCTTATATGGAAACTATACCTTCACACAACTCTCATGACGTCAGAGACCGCGTTGCCGTCGGGTATATTTTCAAAACCAGTAAACTAAAATCATTTCAATAAAGCGTACCTTTATCTAACATTTGTGACGTCACTGTCGCGTGTTGATATCGGGTATACATTGAGATTTAGTAGGTATACGCCCCGCGTATTTTAAAACATACCCGACCGCAACGAAGCCATCGTTCGGTACGCCGCGCAGCAGCGGCCGGCGAAGTGCCAGAAGCAAACCGCCTTGATAGATTAGGTGTGAAACAAAATATGGGTTAGGTTAGGTTAGAACATGACAAACAACGCACGAGCCGAGCGAGCGAAGCGAGCGTGCCGCGGCAGCGGCCGGCGAAGTGCCCGAAGCGAACCGCCTTGATAGATTAGGTGTGAAACAAAACAAAAAATAAATAAACCTAACCTACAAAACACACGTCCCTTTATCTGATACCTACCCCAAACGGATGTTGCGGTCGGGTATATTTTGAAATCCTTAACACGACGGTTCATATTTTTAAAGTATCCCCAAAACGAATGTTGCAGTCAGGTATATTTTAAAATCCTCAACAAGGCGGTACATATTTTATGGTATACCCGAACTCAACACTATGGAGCGTTGAGTAAAGGTATAGATTCCATATAAGCGGCGCGGACCTAGGTATGAATCGATTTCCGACCGTTTGTATGAAGACGTAATACTGTTAGATATCATTACCGTGACATTGCGCTCGTCCACACATCGAACTTGTGGTCGAGATGTCGCCCGTACAAGTAATGTTCTTGTAATAGCCGCGGATAGTCACGGAAATCAGAGCGAGACGCGTCCTTACTACTCAAATGCCGTCGGGCGACCGTCGCGCTGTGCTGCCAACTCGTTTTGGCATAAACGTTCCTTCCCCGGCTACCATGGCTTCGTCGTCGCCGTTTCAGCAATAGAACGTCCACTATCAGACAGGCTTCCCCTAGATCTGCAATAAGACCGTTTGGCAGCAGCTTGCGTCCAGCGCGATCCTGCGGTCTTAATGAGGTCACCCGTGTGGGTGAACGTTCTATGCTGCGCTTGCCGGTTTCACTTTTCGACCCCATCGATAATCAGTCCTCCGTGCTATGTGCCCTGCCCAAAGCCATTACAACTAGCCAATCCGCTTCCATGGCGTTATTTACTTTTACTGTGTTTTTACAGAGAGCCTGCTGTCTCCCCTCAAGATCTGCAGAGAGCGCTGGAACATCAAAGAATGATGTACGAACAAAAGATTAAAAATATCATGACTGAAAAACGTAATGAGACAACTGCGCCGGCAAGTTCGCAAAACATTGTCCACGCCTCTACTGGCCCGCAAAAACCTTCAACTGCAGGGTTAAAACAGGTCCATGAAGTCCTTGAAAACTCCAAACAAGCTGGAGCGGCTCCATCTGCGGTCTCATACAGCCGTCTTCAGGCAGCCAGCCAGCAGCAAACTGTACGGGAGTGGGGCAACCAGCGCATCGATAAAACTCAAGATGCTACGACAATAACCACGCACCAACAACCAACACCCACAGTGTAAGTAACATAATTATATTGGGGAAAAAGTCTTTTCGCTTTATAGTATGGATGAACTTGTAATCTCTTTGGCTATACTATTTGTATCTGGCTGCTTTTGGTATCATTGAAAGTTTAAATTTTAAAAAACATAATTCCAAATTCAAATTTGGAAAATGTGTGATTGTCATTTGTTTTTCGTACTGTCAAGATGAGTGAATCTAATGAAGAAATTCGATACATTTTAAAATTTTACTACAAAAAAGGTAAAAATGCAACGCAAGCCGCGAAAAAAATTTGCGATGTTTATGGATGGAGTGCAGTGTCTGTGAGAGTAGCACAAATTTGGTTTAAGCGTTTTCAATCCGGAAATTTTTCATGTCAAAGATGCACGTCGCTCTGGTCGCCCTATTACGGATAAAATGGATGCCATTCTTGAAAAAGTGGAGCAAGATCGGCATATCAGTAGTTACGACGTAGCTGAAGAACTGGGAATTGACCACAAAACAGTTTTGGCGCATTTGTAAAAAACTGGGTACACAAAAAAGCTCGATATTTGGGTACCTCACGAGCTCACTGAAAGAAACCTAATGAACCTCATGATAACGCTAGAACCTCACACATCTTTAGCCACTCAGCAAAAATTCAAAAGTTTGGCTGGGATGTGTTAATGCATCCGCCGTATAGTCCTGACCTTGCACCTTTAGATTTTCACCTGTTTCTGTCTCTTCAGAATTATTTAGGTAGTGTCAGGTTAACATCACGAGAAGACTCCCAAAACCACTTGTCGCGGTATTTTGATCAGAAGTCCCAAAATTTCTATAGCAATGGGATCATGTCCCTACCTACAAGATGGCAAAAAGTTATCGAACAAAATGGTACGTACATATACTTTAGTTAAATGTAAATAAACTAAAATAAAAAATGTTTTGAATTTTCTTAAAAAATGCAAAGAAACTTTTTCCCCAACCGGGCAAATCCACGGAAAAGTCTCCAAAATATAACTAAATTAAACTATCAATTTTGAAATTTCAAATGATTTAGAATATTAGCGATACTATTCTTGATTATAGATTGACTGTGAAATAGTGACAGTTTTTAGTGATCATTTTTGAAGAAAAAAATTTTTTTTTACTTGTGACGACGTAGTTAATGAGGAATTAAAGCATGTTTTTTTGGGATAATTATTTTAATATGACTTTTATTGTTTATTGTATATCATAGCTCATATCCTTATTAAAACCAAAACAAGAAGTAATTTTAATAAAGATCTCTATTTTTTTTAAATTCTTAGAATTTTTTATTTCAGGCAAAACTTATAAAACATTTCATAAACTTAACTATATATTACAACTACTATGCTATATGTACAAACCTAAACAAATTAAAAAATAAAAAATGAAACACTTGAGCTAAAAAAAAATTAAGTATGTATAGATGACGATGAAAACCCTAATCTAAAAGCCCACTGTTTTATCTATTTTTTTAATATTACATGGATATTACATCAATATTCCGATGTAGTTTCAGTCACGAAAAAACTAGATATATTTTGTTTCAAATACTTTCACTAATTATACAATTAAAAATTATAAAGCCTGTGATGAGGAAGATTTTTGTAATATACAAACACTCTCGAATGCGACTTCCTTTTGCATGTACCTATAGGTACTGTACCTATAGTGTCAGTCACGTTTACATTTCATGAAATATATCATATTTCAAAACTTCATTTGAGCAGATATTGAACTAAAAAGCGATAAGTGAACTAGCTATAAAACTATTCTAAATTTAAAACTGTAAACATACTAATCGTTGTAATATAGGGAAAAATACAACGAAATGTAGAGGTGAACTGGGTCAAATGTAGAGTCAGTCACATATGGAATTGCCCAACCTATTATTATACCTATGTATTTAATCTGTATAATAATAGGTTTATGTTAACATGGGTTTAACCTTACCTACTAATTTGCTTAAAATGTAAAGTGGCCACAACTATGGCCCACCCACGTGGCTTAAGCCGATGATATATGGCCATAACCAACGTTTTAACGTAGCTACTCTTTAGGGTTCCGTACCCAAAGGGTAAAAACGGGACTCTAGTTCTAAGACTCCGATGTCCGTCTGATCTGTCCGTCTGTCTGTCTGTCACCAGGCTATATCTCATGAACCGTGATAGTTAGACAGCTGAAATTTTCACAGAATATTTGTATTTTTGCCGCTTTAAAAACAAATACTAAAAACAGAAGAAAATACATATTTAAGGGGCTCCCATACAACAAACGTGATTGTTTAGGAGTTTTTTTACTCGCTATTTTAATAACGGCAAGAGGAATGGGGCTAAGGGGGCTCCAACGCGCTACGGAACCCTTAAGCTACGAAAACGGAAAAATCGGTCAAGTGCGAGTCGCACTCGCTTTTTTATTATTAAAGAACACATATTGTAGAATATTAGATATGTTTTCCCAATGTTTGTAGGTAAAAAAAATGTCTATTCTATCATGTAAAAAATTAAAATCGGACAATTTTTATTTTTATTTTTGGCGAATTTTTAAAACATTTATTTTCTTACAAGTGGGCAATCACCTCGCCTATAATATAATAGAGGCTACTAAAAGCAGATGTACATGTGCTATAATAAAAAGTAGGAAATCCCCGTCAATAACAGATAATCTATTTTATTTCCCGTTAACAAAATATAGATAATTATATCTTTTAAATAGACTCAGAACCTTCTAAAACTTTTTATTACACGTGTCCGTTTCGAGGTGCCAGAGCCAAAATACTTATAAAATGGGAAATCCATTATTAAAAACTTAAATATAACTAGGTATAACATTTGAAGATTGCTTTTATTGCACGGAGTCACGTACGGGGAATTCCCATTTACAAATAGATATTTTAAATAAACAACTAGGTTTAACAAAGGGTATGAAGCTCAAAAATTTTACGCACGCTATAGACAATGTTTTCCAGTAGAAATTGCACAGTTAAACAGTGTTTAAAGCGTGTTTAAATCTTATGTGGTAAGGCGGTTAAACTTTCTATGGCAATTGATTCTAGGTAGGTATGAAGATAAAATTTGAGACAGCATTTTTTTTTAAAGACAAAGATATTTTTGTTGGATACACAGTTATAGGCCGAATCCTTAGAGAATAAATAACTAAGCCGAATCATACAAGTCGGTGGATGTGAAGTTAGCTACAAGCAGCGTAATATCTGATTGAAGCTCACATAAAGATGCGTGTTGATTGGATAGGTATTGCGCAGTTTGTAGCTAACTTCACATCCGCCGACTTGTATGATTCGGCCTATAACTGTGTACCTACGTGTGTGTTACGGTCATAATTACCTACTTGCAATGTACCTACGTTATCGCTGGGTCTTATGACTTTGTTTATAGTTAGTTGGTGCTACTGTCATGTAACAATAGTTAGAAACATGATTATAATGAGTCATTACCCACCTACCTACTTCGTCACCTGAGGTAGTATTATTATATCTTCTTTGACCTGAGTAAAAATTGACAAAAGTAGGTAGGTACAGGTTGTGTGGCGGCATGTGCGTATCTCAGACTAAATAAAAAAATCAAGACAGAACGTCGTGAACAGACAAGTGAGGCCGGTGTTTTTATACATATGTTAAGTGCGTCGGTGTTGCGCCGCCATAGTTCGGACTTTCCAAGGCGTAGTTTCCTTGTACGTGTATGTGTGTGTAATTGTTTCTGTAGGTACACGGCGAGGCGTAGATTTGCCGGCCTCACTTGTTTTGTTCACAACATGCTGTCTTCATTTTTAGGGTTCCGTACACAAAGGGTAAAAACGGGACCCTATTACTAAGACTTGCTGATATTAAACATGAGTTACACATCACTACTTAGGTACAGTAGAATCTCGATTATCCGGCCCTCGGTTATACGAATTCGCGTTTATCCGGACTACTATCCGCGATCAACAAAAAATATTTTTCAAGTTAAATCCAAACGTAAACAGACATCTCAGAAGTTTTATAGCGCCCCACTCTTTCTCTGCTTTTCGCGAATTGTTAGTTTTTGTTGATAAGAGTACCTACGCTGCGCTTAGTATCTGAACTTAAAAATTTCTAAGCTTATGTGAGTGATGTTATTGCTTAATCATAAATAAATATTATTAATTCATCAAAGGGAGGAGAAATTGGCCGTAAGTTAGCTAAGATAGTAAGAAAAACAGCTTTTTCATTAATTCGATTATCCGGATTTTTGATTAAGTATCCGAATGTTATATAATTAATAGTCCGGTTAATCGAGGCTCTACTGTATTTTAAAGCAAAGCCTGCTATATCTGTGTGTATGACAATGTCGTCCCGTCTGTGAATATCCGCTTATTATCTTCTAATCTTCTCAAACGATTCGAACGCGGTGTTCACTTTCTTTTAGTGCTTCACTATAAAATCGTATCTGGTCGAAGCCGGCCCGGGAAGCTAGTCAATGATAAATTACTTAAAATTTATTTTTTTGTTACAGCGTCGAACGTCAGCGCACACCCTACAGTTACAACCAGAATGACCTGCCAAGTCCCGCGAATTCGAATCCGGATTCTCTTTATCCGAACCTTCGCAATGCATACTCGGCTTCGCCTCAAGGGAACAACAATATGGGCTCTCCTGTAAACCAACCTTGCGGAGCTGGCCCAAAGTTGTACTCCGCACCTCCAGGGAACAACAATATGGGCTCTCCTGTAAACCAACCTTGCGGAGCTGGTCCAAAGTTGTACTCTGCGTCCAGTGGTACCTTTAATTACGGAGCTGGACCAGATTTGTTCACCGCGCCCGATAGTTCTTATCAGAACAACTCGATGCCTCAAAGGTAAATTGAGCTACATCATATAGGGTGGATAGCTGACGCCGACATTAATTTGACTCACAAGCAGTACTTACTACTAACTAATAATAAAATAAAAAAGTAATCATAAAATCAATAAGAAAAAAAATCCTTAAATTGAAAAACTACAATTTTAAAACAAACTAAATATTTAAAAAAATGCAAGTGGAGTCCCTCCGCGCGGAAGAAGTGAAACTTCGACGCAACAGTGCTTTCATACCCCCTAGGTACATGGTAGCGTTAAACGTTTAACGCAACCTTGTTGGAAGTAGCATTAGAAGTTTCACTACAATAAAAGAAGTAAATACCTATCTATTCCCGCTATTTTGACCATTATAATAATGTAGGAAAATCTCAAATCGCTGTTTAGTTACAGGTTGCTCTAAAATGATGTTTTAGAAAATCGGAGGTAAAATAACTAAGGAAATAGCTTTATTTATTAAATTCTAAATAATTTGTTGAAGGCTTTAAACGGAGGAAGGGTTTATCATTTAATGTCGGCATCTGCTCTCCACCCTGAATTGTTAGATAAGTTGGTTGGATTAGAAAGTTGAAATGGCAGTGAGCAGGGTGCACAATTTGAAGAACGGAAGGCCGATGGAGCCATATAGTTTTCAAATGGAGACTACGTACCGGCAAGTGCAGCAGAGGACGTCCACCGACAAATTAGGACCGCAGAAACGCGTTGGATACAAGCCGTTTCCAACCAGGCTTATTGGAAATCCATATGGGCCTATGTTCAGCAGTGGATGTTCTGCGGCTGATAATGATGATAAAGTTGTAATTTTATTTTAGGTGTATTCAATTAAGTACATAGTTATTATGTAGATAGATAAATGACTAACAAGCTAACGGGCCTGATAACCTTAGGTCGTAAAATCTAAATTAGGTGATTCTAGAACACTTTTAGAAGCAGTGTGCTTTCAAAATCAAAACAGAGAAAATAAAGGATAAAACATCACAAAGGTTTTATTTACAATTTGCAGGTATACGGCGTTGCAACCGTCGGCTCCCCCTGTAGAAATCGTATCGAATAAGTAAGTTTTGTGCGTTTTGTTTCGAGAGAAAGAATCTTCATTATAGATATAACTATAATGAAGATCTATATCGTCGTCATAGTACATAAGCCTTCAACCGACTGCTGCGCATAAAGGTCCCCACTGACGATACTTCCGAATGGACGGCGTCCACCCAATGTTGCCAATTTCGTGACTTAGAGAATATATACGCATTTTCTGGGTGTGCGTACAAATAAATATTTTGGCGACAAACAACCCATCTGATTAACTTGAAGCTGATGTTTCATGAAATCCGCAGATGTTTTTGTGGATTTATTTCTAAGTATACAGTATTTTCGTCTGTATGTGTATTCAAACAATAATTGTGAGATTGGAGACTGTAAAATATGCAGCTAAAACTTGTCATCGCTAAATAAGCAACATCTGATGCTGAATTAGCAACATTTAATAGGTGCCGTCCGTTCAGAAGCATTGTGACTGGACTCACTGGGGTCATTTACCCTCTTAGAAGCCGATTCAAACGAGTCGTTGCGCAGTAGAAAAGTCATATGTCAGTGGGGGCGAGGAGTGGAGTTTTGCACAGCTTGTAGCTAACTTGTAGCTAGCTAGCTGTGGGCAGGGCACATAGTTCGGAGAACTGATGGCCGATGGGGCAGTAAAGTTCTCGAATGGAGAACATGTACCGGTAAGCGCAGCGTAGGACGTCCACTGACAAGGTGGACCGACGATATAATTTTAAGACCGCAGGAACACGCTGGGTACAGGCCGCTTATTGGAAATCCATAGGGGAGGCCTATGTCCAGCAGTGGACGTCCTACGGCTCATAATGATGAAGATGATGATCGTTATCGTACCATCTCCGTTTAAACCTAAACATTTTCGTTCAGTTCTAGATCGCGCTCCCAGTCACGCCAAAGAGGTAGCGACAACGAAGTGAACTGTGTAACCTGCGGCCAAATGTACGGCGAAAGAATCTACCAGTGTAACCAGGGGCACAGCTCTTGCGAAGTCTGCAAGACGCGGCAGGTGGCGTGCGGAGCTTGCAAGCTGCAGATCACCGCTCGGAGGAACTTTGATCTGGAGAAATACATCATGGAAGTAAGTTGTATCGCAAAGTGACTTGGGTCACAGCCCGGACACTCCGCGATTTTTCATACAAAATCTGCTGTCTTACGCACACCTACACAGTACTTACTCACAGACAACACACATACGCACGGTCGCTACACGCGCATTTGTGTGCGGAACGTCTATGGCTGTCAGCGATCACCACATCGTGACGTCATGCCGCGTGAGTGAGACAGTTGCGTACATAATTTGCAAAAATGAATATTAATCTAGTGCTTAAAATAGTATAACAATTACTTAATTTGGAAGCATATTAACAAAAAGTAACCGATCTACTTCTTTTGTAAGATAATAACAAGAGGAAGTTACCAAATAATGTAAAATAAGTTCCTTTTATTAATTTATCCTTAGGGAAACATTAAAATTTCTTGTTTTGTTACGTATCATTGATATTCAACCATACACAGTACAAGTCTTCCCTATTGTCACAGTCTAGGTAGTTTTTATTAGAAAATCCACCGACCAGTGCAGCCCGCGCGCAGAGTGCACGATGCGGTACGTAGACGCGGGGTGGAAGTGAGGAAGACTCAAACGGGTGGGGGGTAACGAGTGGCCGTTCTATACGTAGTATTATTATATATTCTTTGCTTGGGTATTACTGCTTTCAAGTCAGATTTTGTACCTATCGAAAGATCTCAGAATAATGAAAGTTGTAATGCATGATCACAGCAAGATGGCGTCGATAACGCATAGAAACTCCTATGTACTCGTAATCTTGACACGAATGACATTTGATCGAATGATCAAATGTCACGTTGGATTATATTAACATGGCGGACAAACTTCAAAATCATCCTAAGTGAAGCTTATGTTTTGAACCTTATTGTGATAGTAATGATGCCATCTCATTTCAAACACCCGGACTAGTACTAGTACATACGTTCATGCTATTGATAAACTCCAAGTAAGGCAGCTGTGTTTATATGTAGGTAAGGTGAATAAAGCGTAAGACGAGTTAAGGTAAAAAATCTAATTTTAATAGAAAATGTTTAAATTGTTCTAATTAATTTAAAAATTGAAGTAGGTAACCAATTCCGGAGAAGGTTCATCCCTCCCTCCTACATTTAAAATATCCAAATATGTACCATCTTTTTACAGAAAAGGGTGAGATGTCCCAACTCTAAGGACGGTTGTCAGCTGTTCATCAAGATGGGCGACATGGCGATTCACGAGAAAGAATGCCCGTTCCAAGCCTTGCAGTGCCCGAGCTTGGGATCTAATTGTAACTGGAAAGGTACGTATCATAAATAGATTTAATGTAAAATAAAGTTTAAACTTAATGGCGTTCGTAACTAAACTAGTAGTAAAATAAACATATATTATGATTTATGAAATAAAAATAATAAAGATACCATTTGCGTAATTGGAAATCTAACCACCACATCGCAATTTTCAGGCAAGCTGTCCCAACTAGCCGGGCATTTCAAAGAAATGCATCCACTGCACAACCAAGGCGAAGTCGACAAAGAGATGTTTATGTCCAACGTCATTAATAACAGTCACACTATGCACTACGTCCAAATTGGGCCATTCAACTTCCTATTCCACATAAAAGTCTCTCAACCAGATGCCAAGGTCTATATGGCCGCACAACTAATAGGGACAAAACACAGTGCGGCTAAATGGGACTACGAAATTCAAATGTACAAGAAAAACGAGCCCAGAAGGAAATACCAGTACGTCGATAGATGCTCGTCGGCAAATCAACCGTTACAAGAAATAATCAGTAGCACTCAATGCGCGGTGATTCCACAAGATTACGTAAAGACGTTCATATGCGGAGGAACCGTAGCATACAAGTTTTATATAAAAAAAGACGATTCCAAAGCGCATGAGACAGCCGCTGGCAACACTGCACGTGATAAGAGCTGTGGCCCGCAACCGCGACGCCATTTTAAAAAGTTTGTAAAAAAACACTAAGGAAGAGGTAAGGTATTATAAGCGAGATTTTATTTTGATTTTGCATGAAAAAAATTGTGGAAATACTATGCCATGATTAAAACTGAATTAGTTATAAACTGACAAATTTTAGGTGAGGTAGTTAGTGACTTTAGACACGGGTATAGGCCACGTCTCACAAGTTGGCGGAAATGAAGTTAGCTACAAGCTGCGCAATATCCAATCAACGCGCGGCTTTGTTTGAGCTTGTAGCTAACTTCATTTCCGCCAAATTGTGTGGCACGTCCTATACCTATTTTATTATCTTTCTTCACATAGGTATCTTGTATTTTCTTTTAGCTCTCTGAACATTAACATACTTATCTACCCAATACTACATAATTATGTTTTTCTTTTATGTGACACGTGCTTTTTATCCTTTATTCTTAACAGTTATTTCCTTATTTCGTGTCTGTTCTATTCTTCCTATCCTTATCACTGTGGCTATCTGCGATTTTTTTGTACTCTGTTAAACGTTCAACTGCATGCGATGGTCCATTATACTACCTTTACCTAAACATTCACCTATATATTTTAGTTATTATAAATTGTAATTAGCATTACGCCGGGTCTTTATATTATATCATTTTGCATAAATAAACTATGAGTCTATGACTGAAACTTTGTATACTGCCAAAAAGTAGAACTTTCGTGAAGAAGCGGGTGAAGGACGTTGTCTGTGACAATTTTGGACTCAGCGCATATGTTCCCAACGAGTAACACCCTCAACTGTCACACTGTTACTCGATGGGAAATTTTTTAGAAAAAATTCCCAACCAGTTACACTGCCAGTCACACTGTCACTCGTTAGGAATAAATGCTTATTAGTAATTTCCCAACCACACTGTTACAGGATTTAATGAAAATCAAACAGGTTTTTCAATTATATTGAGGCGTTTTCTCAAAAGAAAAAAAAAGGTTCCATAAGTAAAAATAGATGGCGTTGATAACTTGAAATTCTTTTTTGTTTTTTTTTTTATTATCGCGATAAGGGCGCGCTTGATCACCAATTTGCCTGATGATAAGCGACGTTGTGGTCGAAGATAAAGCACGCAGACCTAGAAGATACCTAATTAATTCCGTGTTTAAAATTTGAGTAGTAGTATTAAATCTAGACACGCGGAAGCGTGTCCATCCAAATCTAAGAAAAAGGAACTGGCGGGCGACGCGACGTGTGTAATATTACACGAACCATTTCGAGCCACTTTTGACCCCTTCATAACTCCAAAACCATTTTACCTATATATATGAAATTTAGCATATTTATTAATTTTTTTTAGCTTATCTACAATACAAAATTTCATTAACTTTGCTCCGACGGTTAATTAAATATTAACGTTTAAAAACCGGGGTTTCATTGACTGATTCACTCACTGACTCACTGACTTATAGATCAAAAACCTAACGCACTTCCAGATGACCTAGAAGCTTGATATTTGGCATCTAAGTAGACTATCAGGCATATCAAAAGGAAAAAATCTAAAACTTTGAACTTTTACCCCCCGACTCTATATAATAGGGGATGAAAGCTTGTTTGAGACTTCCACAAATTTTCATGCTATAAGTATAAAAACTGATATAAAGACTCCCTGTTAGAAATAATAAAACACGTATTTCAATATTTTTAATAAATCAGCCCCCAACCCCTAAAATTGGGGGATGAAAATTTGTATGTCACTTTCGAAACTTTTGATGCCAGAAGTCAGAAAATGGATATACGAACTCGTTGTAATAGATAATATAACACAATTTCAAGATTCTTAATAAACCACCCCCCAAACCCTAAAACTGGGGGGGTGAAAGTTTGTATGACACTTTTGCAAAGTTTGATGTCCAAAAATTGATAAAGGGACTATTGCAAATATAATAAAACACGTATTTCAAGATTTATATTAAATCTCCTCCTAAACTTTAAAATTAGGGGTTAAAAGTTGGGATGAGACTTCCGCAAGTTTTGAAGCTAGAGATGTGAAAATCGATAAAATTACTCCTTGTAGTAAACTACAAAAAGAAGTGAAATCCAAGAAAAACATTTTCATGTGAAATGAAACCAAGTCTAAATCACAGTTCCCACTATCAAAAAGTTGTCAGATCTCACGTAAAGCCAAGCTTCTAACTCTACACGCCTTACTCTACAAGTCCTTACTTCACAAACTCTACACCTTAGTCAATTTGTTACTAAGAATAAAACCTTAAAATAAGGATTACCAGCAATTTGACGAATGCTGATAAAAGTTTTACATCCATTAATTAAGTAACTGTATTAGCCAATGTTGTTATAATGTTGATTTGTAATTATAAATTTAAAAAACTGATTTAATTATTCTTTTCATTAAGTCTTGTAGCAGTGTGACTGGTTAGGAAAATACTAATAAAAAAGTTCCCATCGAGTAACAGTGTAACTGGTTGGGAATTTTTTCTTTAAAATTTCCCATCGAGTAACAGTGTGACAGTTGAGGGTGTTACTCGTTGGGAACATATGTCATTATATTGCATTTAGAGAGTCCTGCCCTGATTTCTTCCATATTCGAAGAATTTGTATTTTATTATTATCCTCTTATAACTATGATTATTTATAATATGATGATACAATGTGATGACCATGCTGGTAGGTAATAGGTATTAGTTATAAGAATTAATATGTTATTAGAATGGTTTTATATTAGGTATTGTGTACTACCTAATATAAAATCATTCACACGACGTACATAGACGAAACAAACTTTGTTCGTCTATGGAAGTACTGAATCTGTAATGTTATCTACTAATTAAACACAGATCCAGTGGATCGATAAATAAATAATTTTTAAGAAGTGTCTGAAACACTACGCATTGCATTGCAAATATCAACACTGCAAGAATGTAAACGGTCATGAAACAAAAATGTACTTTGTAAATTATAAGGACGAAATTTCGTTAGCACATACTGTAGATGTAGATTCAATCTAAAATTATATATTCTCAATCATAGACATATATGTAGGTAAAAACTAATCTTGAGTGCTCAATAATTAATCCCAATCTACGAGACTTGCCAGATCGGTCGATAAATTGTAGACCGTAGATAATACCTACGTCAATATAAACTACTAAGATTATGATAATATTAAAATAATAGGGTCACTGTATGCAGCCTTATTAAATATACTTATTCGTAAAGTAAAAAAAAGTTACCTACGCGATCATGTAATCGCACAAGCCTAGCGAATAAAAAAGTAAGTACATCTAATGTTTAATCTGAAACTTGCAATGTTTTTCCTGTTTAATTTGATTGTTTATTGAGATACAAACGAATAACACCAATCCTATTCAATCTAAGTCACAATTGATAAATGGCATCTTTTCTGTGTGTAAAATACTGACATAGGAATATGATTCGTATAATAAGAATGCGTGTAACTAAGATTTAAAGATTATTAAGATTTGTCTTTTTTTACACTGGCATTTAAAGCCGCGTATTTGACTCGCGAGCATACATATGCGTAGTGAGCGGCAGAGTGAGAGTCAGCTGCTCGGGGGATCTATTCTTGAATCGATAGTCCGATAGGACATATTATGCGTAAATGGTCACAGAAACATCTATGTTAGTGGAACGGGATAGCATAGCATGCGACTACTGACAACGCTTCTAAACGGACGACGCACATACGGGTATTTGATACAAAAAACTGGCCAAAACCTTTTTTTGGTAATTTTGGGTCAATTGTGCCTCCTAATTATTTTTCATATTAATTTTAGTATAACCCAATCATTTCTATACCCTTTTCTCCAAAGGGACTTACGTGTGAAATAAAATCGAAATAAAATAAAACATTATTTTCTATTTCAAGCATTATGGTGATTTATTTGTACAATAATTAATAAAAAAAGCATTTAAAAATACACAATGATTTAAAAATAACGCTTACTTTTTACATAACCTTACAAAATACATAAATGAAAAGCTATGTACAAACTGTAATTTACATCGAAATAAAAGTTAAATATACATTTTCTTGTAATATTTACAGAGAAACTTATACAGCTAATATTCGTCAGACTCGCTATCGCTATCTGCTTGATCAGTACTAGTGCCCGGGTCAGCATTATCAGTGTCAGTGTCCGCGGGACACTCGTATTCAACTTTAAGAAATTGTAGAATTTCTTGCGATAGTGGTTTCCTGTTCCTTTTGAATTGCATTCTGCTGCTGCTACTAAGAAAGACATCAGAGGTCAGAAGAAGGCGGTTCATGACATCTTGGAGGCAATTCTTTCGCGAAAACTTTCTTGCAAAGTTTTGCCTGTATAGGCGGAAATGTTTATTCCGCGACTCAGCTGCCTCCTCTGATAATTGTCCAATCGGCAAAAGAGCATGTTTGATTACCAAAGCCCCATGACACAAAACTTTATGCAAAGTTGGCGTCATGGGGTGCCAGTTGTATAACTGCACATATAGTTCGGCTGTTGACTTCAGAAACACCGAAAATTTTTCCGTGTCAATAGAGAACCCACTCGAAATAACTTCTAGAATCAACTTGAGGTTCTTAAGGAAGTTTATATCAATCCCTGTTATTGAGGCAGTTGTTACAGGATCGGCAAAGAATCTCCTAGAAATATTTCCATCGTTAGTATTTCCAAAGCCAGCTTTCGGCACGTCTACAAGCAAGCCCATTTGCTCTCGAAAGGCCTCTTGAATCTCTTTCTTTTTATCTGCCGAAAGCTGCTTTTCCTCCTTGTTAAGCCTCCATTTTTTGATAGGTAGTTTGTAGGCTATATGGAGACATGTTTCGAGAAATCTAATCCGAGCGTGCAATATTGATAGTCCAAATTTGAGCGAGTTCGAATCTATCAAACTTTCGTCGGTTTTAAGATTGTTGAAATCTTTGCTGGTCTGCTTGCATATGTAGCACTTCATTGTTGACGTGGTATTAGTTGCGGCATTGCACACTTTACCATCTACCATTGTAAGCACAAGTGTGTGCGACACCTTTATGACTTTATTGTCAGCCTCAACTTCAGTGGGGTTTATGTTTTGTGCCTGGTTTTCAATGTGTGCTATTTCGGATCGAGTCACTTCATTATTTTCATGCACAAACTGAATCCTTATAGGACGGCAAAATCGGCAAGATGAAGGAGCTGGATTCTGCCACCAAATCTTCAGTTGGCCATTCACATTACTTGTCAGTCGTAGGGGTACTAATGAGCTTATAAAAACATGGGCATCGGAGCCTGACTCATCTTGGAATTTTTGTTTAAATTCTTGTGCTTTCGAGCCATCACATCCCCATTTGCAAATGAGTTCCATATTCTGCCCTTCAATTTCTGTTGCTGTCATTAACACTTTCTGGAGGTACAGGCAAAGGCGTTGAGTGGTGTGGTCAAGAAGATCTTGTAAAGTAATTTCTGCTATCGATTCGGAGACAATAGATTTAGGATAGCACTCCGTTTTCGCTCTCTGTAGGAGAGAATAACAGGGGTATATATCCTCCTGCCCATCTCTTATCACATTATATTGTTTGCGCGTTAGGTCGGCTTCCACGTATTTAATCAGTGCTTGTGTTATCGTTAACTTGCCGCTTTTTGAACTTTTGTCGGCTGAACTTATGATTTTGCGGAATCTAGTGGCTCGTCTCGGAGTCGCTGAAGCCTGTTTTATTATTTGAGACAAATCATTGTTGCCTGCGGCTCGTTCACTCATCACGGCAGCATACGTCAACTCTTCATGCGATATTTCTGATCTCACTTTCTCTGTTTTGCGCCTTTTGCTTCTTTCACTACATTCTTGGAATTCCTTAAGAGGTCGGCCGGGTTTATTGTGTCGCCAAACAGGTAGAGAAATTTTTTCTTTAAGCCATTGTTCATTCGTTTTTCGGAAACGACATTCTTTGTAGCTTGCTGAGGTCCATTTTAGCTTGTAATGATGTTTAAATGATTTTAAGCAATGGCGGAGTACTTTAGTTTTGTCCTCGGGGCATTTGGTCATTTCAATTAGTTTATGCTCAAGAAAGTCCAGTTTTTTATCTAAATTTTTGTAGTCGCACTGTTTTATTACGTTAAACATATCCTCTCTTGTTATTGTCATCGATGACTCATCATAAGGACCTGCCAACAAGAAAAAATCTATGTTAAAATCAAAGAAACACAAAGTGTTGTTTTTTTTTCGAAAAAAACCTATTTTTGTTCAGAGGCTATAATTCATAGGGGCGGAAAGAGGCGGAAGGTTTTTCTCTTGATATGAAATCTAGAAGGTTCAAAGAACACGATTATGTATAAACTTTAGCTTAACTATGTTTATCTGATACTTAATTTGACTAAGGAAACCTATTTTACGTGTTTTTTTTTGCATAAAAATACTCATGACTTTATGGTACAATTAAAGAATGAAAAAGTGATCCTAACAGTAGCACAATAGATTCAAAATAAAGTACATACCTGTGCCTGAAGATTCCATGGTGGTTTTTGGGGTTTGCACTAAACACAACAGTATGATTAGTCTTAAACAGCAATTGAAATTTGCGAGCGCCGAGAAAACAAACGTGTCACTAGCACAACAGATGAGTTCCGACTGACGTTGAGGGCGCATGGAGCGCTCTAGCCCCTTCTGGGTACCGGTTTCTTAATGAATAGAGTGTCCCATTGTTAAAACATAACAAAGGATAGCTGCGCGGTTACTATTGTAAAAATGACTTTTGGCCAGTTTTTTGTATCAAATACCCGTATGTGCGACGTCCATTCAATGTTGCCAATTTAGGTATCTTGTCGCTAGAAATGACGACTTGCCTTTGTTTTAGCGGTCAAATAAAATCTTTAGCGATATAAATAGTTTAGTAACTTGATTAACACTAAAATATCCGTGGATTAATCTATAAGTTTACTGTATTTATGGTTACTAACAATGAAAATATAAAATGTTAAGCCAAAACTTGACTTGAATTGGCAACATGGACCGTCCATTCGTACCTGTGATTTGGACGCATCGGCAGTGGGCCCCCTTTAGAATATCAACAAGTTATTAGGTATTGATGTTTTAATTTGTAATGATTGATTAAATATTTGCTATTATTTGATTGTTCGACGCGTTTAATGCTTAGCAAAGCTCGGCGCTCGAAGTTATTTTACCTAATAGTTTTAACAAAAAAAAGCATTTGCGTTACTGCAAATGTAGCCAGCTTTTTGGGTTTACCACTGGCTATAGGTAATTAGTAACAATTTAATCAAAGATTAACATTCAGAATAATAATTTGACTTTATAGTACATACTTAGGTCGAGAAATATCTTGCTATTAAAATTTAAGCACTATTTTATGGTAATGGTTACCTATTATGTTCAAGTGGCATTTTTAATAAACATTTAAACTACGAGTACCTATAGTATAATTTGGCGGCGCTTATATGTAACTACTTATATCCTATTACATTTCATTGCTTTGCCACAAAATTGCCAAAAAACGACGCCATAAAATTTGTTAGTAGATAAGTGCATACCTAGTTAATTTATGTATTATTTAGTAGGTAAGCAATGTACCTTAATTTTAAAAATTCTATTTAAGTATTTCTTTCGAGACAATGGTATTAAATTGTATTTTTATTATAAATAAATTCTATTTCAAGTAAAACTAGATGTTTTAATTACAATTTAATTTCGACAAACTAATGTAGTGATCAGTCATACAACGGTAGATTAATTATTTAAATTGTAGGTAATTAGGTATCTTGCACATCCAAAATAAAGTACATAAGTATTTGTCACGCTTCGATGCTGTTTAATAGCTCACAGAAATTCCTTTAGAAGCTCTTCAACACCGTCATCCTCGAGGGCATGGAAAGGAAGCGTGGTGGTGTTGTTCTTTAAAAAAGGTGACAATACCTTATTGAAGAATTACAGGCCCATCTAGCTTCTGAGCCATGTTTATAAGCTGTTTTCAAGGGTCATTACGAAACGCCTCGAGCGCAGGCTTGATGACTTCTAGCCTTCGGAACAAGCCGGGTCCCGAAAAGGCTTTGGCACCATGGACCAAATCCATACGCTGCGGCAAGTTATACAGAAGACCGAAGAGTACCTTGCCACTTTGCTTAGCGTTTATGGACTATAAGAAAGCCTTCGATTCGGTCGAAACATGGGCTGTGCTTGAGTCTTTCCAGCGATGCCGTATTGACTATCGGGATATCGGTTGTATCATAACGCCACTATATCCGTCCGAGTACAAGAAGAGAGCTTGAAGGCGATCCCTTTGAAAAGAGGCATCAGACAGGGACGTGATATCTCTGAAAGGTTTACTGCCACTTTGGAGAACGCCTTTAAGCTCCTGGAATGGAAAGGATTCGGCATCAACATCAATGGCGAATACATCACTCACCTTCGGTTTGCCGACGATATCGTGGTCATGGCGAAGTCGATGGAAGAGCTCAGCACGATGCTCGAGTTTCTCAACAAGTGGGTCTTAAAATGGACATGGATAAAACGAAGGTCATGTGTACCATTTGGGCCATTTTGCATCCACCCTAATATCTGTTAAGATCTCGGTTCTTGAAGTTGTTGACTCGTACGTCTACCTAGGACAAGTAGTCCAGCTAGATAAGTCCCAACTTCAAGAAAGAGGTCGATCGCCGAATCCGACTGCGTTGCGGCTGGACAGCGTTCGGAAAATTGCGTGACGTTTTTTCATCCAATATAGGTACCTCAGTGCCTCAAGACGAGAGTTTTCGATAGTTGTGTTGTCAGTGATGACATATGGAACTGAAACGTGGTCTTTTAATGTAGGCCTTATAAATAAGCTCAAGATAGCCCAACGTTCTATGGAGAGGGCTATGCTCGGTGTCTCTCTGCGGGATCGAATCAGAAATGAGGAGATCCGCAGACGAACCAAATTTACCGACATAGCTCAGCGGATTAGCAAATTAAAGTGGAAATGGGCACATAGTTCGAAGAACCATAAAGTCCTCGAATGAAGACCACGGACCAGCAAGCGCAGCGTAGGACGTCCACCGACTAGGTGGCAGTAGGTGGACTGACGATGTAATAAAGATCACAGGAATGCGCTGGATGCAGGCCGCTTTAAATTGGCCTTATTGGAAATCCATGGGGGAGGCCTATGTCTAGCAGTGGACGTCCTACGGCTGATAGATAGATGAGACTTATCACCAAACAATCATATTTCAATATTTCATTCAATATTAGAGGCGCTCCATGACATCAATTTGAGAAAAAAAAAGCGATCCTGAGAAGCCAACGGAAACGCGTTCTTCAGCGCATTAATTCAATTCAATTTATTTATTTCATGGACGTAATAATAATAGCAGGACTGAGCACTGTCAGCCAAAACCCGGTCCGAGGAGAACATAAAGCACGGAGGCCGTTTGTTTCTTTCTAATATGGTGACCATGATATTCTTGATCCACGGAACAAAAAATATATATTTGTAAGAAGCAATTGTCACTACATATAGTTCAGGCTCATTTTTTAGCCGTTCTAGTAGTGTAAATTTACTATTATTGCTATAATTTACGTGGACAAAGTCACGAGAAAACAGCTAGTATATATCTATGTATAGTATATAATATGTCTGCTATGTGCGAAGCCGTGGTTAAAAGCTCCTTTTACATAAATATAAAAACTATTCTAAAATGGACTAACTTTCTATCTTTCAATAAAAGAACAAATGGATTAAGATATTTTTATTGCATCAAACATGACTAAACAAAATTGTTTTATGTAATTTCTGACGCAGACCAATCTTGCTGCCTAACTTCTTCAATGAGTTAGTTTTTGCATGATGGAATATTCTTAAATTTAAATATGAATTAGCTAATGTCTTCACAAGCTGTAACTCATGTGGTTCTTCATAACTTTCAACAGGGTGAGACGAGTCAAACAAATTATTAAGTTTTGTATGAAAAAATTGTTTTAAAATCAACAAAATCTTATTCTTGCTAATATTTCTTAAAGAACCAAAAGCTACTTCTGAAAGGAACAATTTTTCAGCTTGCTTTATCACTTCAAATGCAAATCGAGACACATACTTTAAACTGCCTTTATCTATAAATGCGGTAAAAGACGAAAAATTTGTAATATCTACGAAATATGTGTGATCATAATGCTCCTTAGCAATTACTAATGCATCGCGACAGTGTTTACATGAAATTTTATCGAACATCTTATTTACAAAATGACCTGCGATATAATACAAGATATTCATCTTGTAATCGGACATGGTGATTGATTCAATGTAATACATCAAAGCATCCAATTGTTCTTCTTCATGTGAATCAGAAGATTGATCTTCAGTCACAGATCGCTTATCGCTACGAAAATCTAAAATTGGAGACAGTTCAAACTCATCATCAGTACAGTTAGCATTCATACTCGGTTTAATACTATTGCGATAAAGTAATTTTCTCAGAGCATACCTAAATTGTAACGCATTTGGATTATTATTACCACCACCTTGTATTCGAACACAAGAGAAAAACATTTCCAGTTGATATTGAGAAACTTTGTACGGCAAGAAATAATTTAAACTGTTTTCAACTAAAAGATCCATCGCTAAGTTTGAAACACTGTACGTATCCACTATTAATCCTAAAACACCCATTTTTCGCCGATGTAAAAGAAATGATTGGTTATCAACTTTAAGCGTTGATAAATATTCTCGGGTTTCAGTTAATATTCCCATCCAAATATTTTTATTATTGAGCCGCATTGGTGATTTAAATCCTTTTCCTAAAGGGGATTTAGCATTTAAGACATCGAAAACTCTATCTACAGTTCTGATGTACTCGGTAGTCGCTTCACTGTTTTTGAATTCTTCATTATTAGTAACACGTAAGAAGTCAATAGCATTAGCTACCGAAGAACTCAAAGTCTGAGCCGCCAATTTTACGTTCATTTTCTTCCCCATAAAGTTTATATGGGTAGCGTTTATTTTATTAGCAAGTTTTAACCCCTCTTTATCTTGCAAAGCATGTAATTTTTTAACAAAATTGAAATCAATTTCTCCATTATTGGAACTCATGCTTTTTTCAGCAAATACATTTCGACATAATTTAAGCATGTGAACGGGATCAAAAATACAATGTATGTTAGTTTCTTTTTTTGGATGTTTAAAATTTGTTTTAACTTCTGGCAAATTGAAATTGCATCCCAAATTTTCATATGTGGCCAAGTTACTAGCAGTTCCATCACATGTTAGGCTTCGAACAGTAATACCGATCTCATATAACATGTTAATTGCTGTGATTATTAACTGTGCCTGTACTGAGGCTGAAATTTTATCAATAAAAAAGTAAGCGATGGGGCATTTGAATTTGCGTTTAAATGACACAATCTGAAGAACAAGGACCTCTGTCGCTAGACATTCCGAATCGTATGGTACAATGCCAGCAAAGTCAACGTAGCCCCACATTTTATCATTGTGTTTATCATAGGCCTCCTCTGATTTAATAGACATAGAATCAAATATTAGAGCAACATTTTCGAGATCATTTTCAGATACTGACAATTTTAAATATTCAAAAACTTCAACTATAAATCCTACATTACATTCATGACTGGCTAACATTTTGCGTAAGGTTGCAGGATGAGGTAACATGGTGTGATTTCTAAGAAACATGTATGCTTTAGAAGAATAGAAATACAAAGATAAAGCAAACTGTTTAAGCTCCTTTGAATATCTTACACCTTTGTTACTTTTATCTGTATTAATATGTTTATGTATTTCCACAAAATTATTTTTCATCATATGTTCAACTTCATCGAAATTGTTACTTCTTTTTTTTAAAATTCCGAGAATTGACTTCAAACTGTCTAAACGAACATCACGCCTCTTTAACTTCTGGGATAATACTTTCACTTTACGCTTGAGTATATTTTTTGAAGGACTGCTGCAGTTGATTTCAGTCTGGATTGCTACTTCTTTTACGTCCGAGCAGAACTTTTTGGCGAGCGGTGTGTAGCTTTCAGATTCATAAGAATCTTTTGAGGTTCCTGGAGTACAATATCCAACAGGTTGAAATGGTGGCTGTATAGCAATGTTACTCAGAACATGTATCTCCTGATTTTGTACCTGCAAAAGAAGTATCAAAATAAGTACAGTTCTCAGGATAGATGACTCAGTTTTGTAATGTATTATTACTTTATAAAGTGAGCTTGTATGTTTGGTTTTTTGTTACGCTTTCGCACTCTATCTTTTGAACCAATCG
Organism: Hypomecis atomaria; assembly: GCA_964007245.1. NCBI lineage: Eukaryota > Metazoa > Arthropoda > Insecta > Lepidoptera > Geometridae > Hypomecis > Hypomecis atomaria. Next base: position 12,547,331 of record OZ023301.1, read on the forward strand.
TCATGAATTTTGCATATACGTTGATAATGATACGAAGAAAGACATAGAATATATATTACGCGGGCGAAGCCACGGCTAACAGATAGTTTTTAATAAAGAGATAGCTCTATACTTATTTTAAGTTAGTTATTATGTTTTCGTTAATGATATAAATAAAGGTTCATATTTACATAAGTCTAACGAACAAGGATAAAACAGTAGGTATTCTATAGTAAAATATTAGCTTACCAATGGAAAAATAGATGGTATTACATCTATTTTTAATAGCTGCCGCGAGTTAGCTGCATAAAAGTCTTGTTTTTTGAAGTGATGACTACAAACAACGGAGTTTTTTGTAATTTTTTGTGATACTGGAACAACATCAAGCCACTTTTGTTTAGATTCTTCATCCTTCGGAAAACTGTCAAAGAAATAAAATCACGTTATTTTTCTCGCTTATGACATACACTATCATAAATACCTATGTGACGAAATTTGTGTTTTTGTAATCGTGTTGAAAAGGGTTATGTCGTAAGATATTTGTTAAGCTAACATTCACAGGTTGCCATGGTCAGTACTGTATGGATAATAACTTTAGATATAAGTAAACAATTCTGTGTAACTAAAATTATTATTATTATTATTGTCAGCAGTCACTGTAAGTAGGAAGGTACTGACTCTTATAATACAGGTTTTGACTTAGCATAAGGGCCAGGGAACCAAGAAATCAATTGTGCTTCTTAATTGGACAAATAAACGATCACCCGCATGGTCACCCTATTTGTAAAAAGTCTATCGAGTCTTGTTTTGACTTACCTGTGAAACGATATTCCACAACCAGCGTAGGATTCACTTTTACAAAATTGGATACAACACTTTTTCACCATTTTGAAGTTATAAGTCCTTTAAAACTGAGAATTATTTCAAATGAATACTAACACCACAAGATTTACGCATCTGCCGATCCACCATGACACTTTCACAGTGTTGTCAGCTTTATCAAAAAGAATAATTCCACAAAAATATATTAATTGTTTATTTTAAAGTTTAATGGATAAATTACAAAGTACTACATAAATTTTAATTAAATAAATAACTTACGCTTTAAGTATAGATGAAAATGTTATTAATTGTTGAAAACAATCATTTTAATTTTCTACTATCTGCCAACTTTTTTCCGCGTGGCAAGTGTTAGAAAGTGACAAACAGCCTCCGTTATACCCATCCTGCTCGGACCGTTTTGCCTCTGTATATGTTGGTAGCGTAAAACTATGTCTTATATACGACGTCTTAAAGTTTGTTTTACAAAAGCAAAATATTGAGATTTTTTGCTTAGTACTCAGTCCTGCTATTATTATTACGTCCATGATTTATTTGAACACAGAGATTACAAAGGAATTTTAAATATAACAATACATAAACAGAGCAAAACGTAAATAATGAGATAATTCCAGCTATTTCCAGCGACCCCACACTAGGCTCAGAGGCCCGTATTGTGGCGACAAGCGAAATACATACCTACTTATACAAAATTAATGACATAGGTAGTATGGAGGTGTTCTAGGTTACAACAAAAACTTGGTTCTTGTTAAAAAATCAAACTGATTGATTTGCATTTTGATACTGTTTTTAGTCGTTAAAACATTTTTAGAGGTGTTTTCGTGATTTTTTTTCTATCGAGCGAAAATAATGGAATTGTGTTTTGGAAATACTTAACAACAGTTGTTAAGTATTTCCAAAACACAATTCCATTATTTTCGGATACATTCTAGTTACTAGAATGTATCCTGTAGAATAAAATGTATTTTTTTATTTAGTTTCATGCAGTGAATCAAGTATTTTTTGTGCTATAAAACTCGCATTTAGCTCTTCACAGAACCTTAAAACAACATAGACTTGTTTAGGGAAACGCCCTTTGTATTTTTAAAAACTAATTTTAATTAAAATTCAATTAATTATAAAAGGCGAGTGTGTCACGCAGTGACCGAATACAGAATGACGAAAATAAAATGTTAACTACCTACTGGAATTTTTTGACGTATGCAATTTTGTATGAATAAATGAGTATGAGTATTTAAATCTAGAGCTTAGTCTAACTTATTGGGTGGTCGTGAGTCGCTGTGTCAGCATCCGGTGGTCTCATGATCACGCCATTTCCCGTGGGTGTCCAGACGTAAACATGATATGCTTACGAGACAAATATGCCATGACCGGTGGCTGGCGACATGACTCCTCCCTCCTCAAGTTCGGGATTATCCACAGGGTGGGGATGATCCCGAATAGTTTTACATAAAGACTTAATTTTACGCTTAAATGCTACTAATACAAGGCCGATTACAAGGATTACACAAAATATAAGGTTTCCTATGCTAACACTTCTATGATCTAATGCACTATAATGGCTTTCACTATCACTAAATTCACTTCCACTTTTCTGCAATAAATAATTCAGGAACTGCGTATCCGAAAGATCGACTCCGTTAAGGTTGACAGGTCTCATCCCATGCGTACAGTCTGACTCGTTCCGCAGTGTCGCAGGTAATTGAATGAGCTTGCTGTCAATAACGTTCTTTCCCTGATCTTGGTGTTTTTTGAGCTTCAATTCTTTTATCTTTACTTCACAGTCGTCGTCCATAGTTAATAGGTACGTTCCGGCTATGGTGTCTTGGGTGGTTTCTTCTTCGCAATATTTAGTAAGGAGTGTGTCGGAATTTGCGTAAATGATCCAGCGATTGGGTTGTATTAAATCGGCTCTTACGTCTTTGATGATTACTGGAATCGGGTGACAACTTGAAATATTCATGGAAAATTTCATTAGATCGGTGACGCACTTGTCTTCAATTAGTGGTGATGCGTCATTTTCGAAACACAGGAAACGGGCTTCGTCGACCTCACGGCATGGCTGGGAGAGCGGCTTAGCTTTCAACCCTTTCACAAGGATATAGGGATGCCTAGGGATGATTAGAGAGGTAAGGCCGGTGTCCGGATTACGAACGGGTAAGGGAATCAATTTTATGTAGTTAAAAACCTCGTTTCGTATTAAAGGAATATGCATAATAAATTTTATCTGATTTTGTTTTATGTACGCTTTCATCTCTATACACTGCTCTATTTTAACAATGTTTTCCATGTTTACCGTAAATACAAGTTTTTCAGTTTTCTCAATTTTCTTTAACAATGCGATTAGTTCATCTGTGTCTATAACTGATTGGTGTAATAGTTTAACTTTAGCAAAAGCAATAGCTGTTTCAATCTCGTTTAGTTTTAAGTAGAGGGTTTGGAAATTATGTATATATGCATTATAGATGTGAACAACTCTGTTATTGGTTTGTATTAATTTGGAGTCGTTGAGATTTCGATTGATATCTTGAATGCTTTCCTCAATGAGGTCAAAATTGCTTTTGGTAGAGTTAGCCATTTTCGTAAATGTACCCAACATTTCGGCAACTATCGTCATTTTGGTATCAAGATTATTTTGTTTTGACTTTACTTCCTGAATCAATTTTTCGTATTCTATAGCATCGTCATTGTCAAGATTACCAGTTATAGCTTTAATAAGTGAACCGAGGGGATTGATTAAGCCACGCTTATATCTTATTGACGGAATCAGTTCTTTATACTTTTCTATAGTTATATTCATAGTATAATCGGTTTGCTTCTCTATTTCGGTAAAGTCTATTTCAACGGTGTTGCCCTTAAAATAGTTCTTTACCTGGTTTTTTAAACTTTTGTAATTGTTAATATTAGATTCTAGTTCCTCATATAAAGATTTTAAGTCTAGGATCTTAATGACAGTCCAGGTGTCATGACTTACGACTGCTTGACCTTCTTTTATGGGTAACAGTCCAGGGTTCTTGTCAATCCGTTGCAGCTGGAGGGCTCCCGCTTGAGCCACCAGGAGGATTAACCTGTGGAGGGCGCTTGATGTCTTTAATAGGAACTTTGGTAGCTCGATTTTGAGTAGTAACTGGTACGACGTTTCTATGTATGGCTCCAGTTATTTGAGCTTTTTGGTATCGCGGTTTGTCTTTACCTCGCCTAACGTTTACCCCTTTGATAAAAACCGTATCGCCTACATCTATGTCAAAATCTGTATCTCCCCCACGTTTCTTAATTTCGGCTTTTTTCGTATCAATAATTTTGTCGGTTAAGTATTCGTACAGATGTTTCGTTCGCCTCACATGTTCTTTTACTAATTGTTGCGTAAATTGTTTGTTAAAGTCTACATGGAATGCCGTGTTTGCCTCAGTGTGTCCAAAAACTACCTCAAACGGAGTGAGGCCTGTGGTAGAGTGAATTGTGTGGTTATATGACATAATTGCATAACTCATAACAGACGCAGCGTCCGTCACCTTTTGTTCGTACTTAGCAATTCGATATATCTCTATAATTGTTGAATGGAATCGCTCTACAACCCCCATAGAGTTAGGATTATGGGGTGTGCCGATGTGTAAATCTATTTTATGGAATGATAGCATTTCTTTCATCAATGCATTATTGAATTCAGTGCCTGGGTCTGCGCTGATTCTATTCGGTGTTCCGTACAAGGAGAAATACTTTATAAGGGCTCTAACCACTTCAGGGGTGCTTTTTGCGCTGATTTCAAAGGCTTGGCCCAGCTTGCTGAAGGCATCTACTATTGTCAGATATGATTTTCCATCAATTGTGAAAGTATCGATAAATAATTCTTGGAATGGTCTGATTTGTGTTTGCGTTAATTGTAGTTCCGGTTTAAGTGGCTTTCGGTCATATTTCATTTTTTTACATAATTCACATGCATTTATGATGCATGACACTGTTTCGCTCATATTGTTCCAATAATATGTGCGTCTGAGGTGTACCAGAGTTTCCTTAATTCTTCTATGGCTATTTTTAACTACATGATATTTAAGTACAATTTGGCGCTGTTCTTCCTCTTCTTCTACATAAACTACACGCCTGGTACACTCGTAAAACTTTACTGTTCCTTTTTGGAAAAGAAATCTACTGGTTTCCGAAAACTGACTGCGATGTATTGGGTCTTCAAAATAGAAAAAGTATTTAATTTTGGGCCTGATATAATTTTTCAGGAATCGCTTAATCAGTTCTGTGTTATTTAGGGGTAGGTGGACTTCTAATACCTTTTGTTTATCTCTAGACAAATCTTTGACTGACAATTCGTTCCTATTCCATGTGTGTATGAGTATCTGATTAGGCTTGGTGTCTATAGCCTCCTGTAATATAAGGATACCATCGGTGTCTAAGTTGTCGGCTGAATGGATTGTACCTATAGTATCTGTTTCGTCTTGGCCTTCAGAGGCAGTTGCAGTGACGCTGCCTTCGGATGGAATCGAGTAGGGAGATCTTCTACCTGAGCTACATATGGATATTACCTCTTCAGAGTCAGTTGACGGTTCTATTATGGATGTAGGTTGTTCTCGTGACGTAGAGGGGACAGGTTCGGTTTCGCCTCTAGGTTGCTGTCGTTTAATTTTTTTTCTCTTTTTTATCTATATTGACTTTCATCGAAACGTTGTCGCTTTCTCCTAGTGCGTTTACCTTAATTCTGGATAAAGCGTCGGCGTTACAGTTTTGTTTTCCCTGTTTATGTATTATATCGTAATCAAATTCCGCTAAGCGCAATTTCCATCTTGTTAGTTTACTATTTGGTTCAGTTATGGATTTTGCCCAAACTAGCGGCCTGTGATCTGTATAAATGGTAAATTTCTTTCCGTATAGGTAAGGTCTGAAATGTTTGGTTGCCCATACTATGGCAAGCAACTCTTTTTCTATTGTACTGTATCGTGTTTCTGCATCGTTTAGCGTGCGACTCGCATAGGCTACGGGCTTGTCGCTTCCTATAGGTCCTTGGGAAAGGACTGCGCCTATGGCAAAATTTGACGCATCGGTTGTAAGGACGAATGGTTTAGAGAAATCCGGGAATTGCAAGAGCGGTGCGTTTGTTAAAAGCTCTTTGCATTTTTCGAATGCGTCTATATATTCTTGTTTGGTACAGTCTATTTTATTTCTTTTTTTCAAACACGCGGTCATGGGTTGAGTGAGTTTGGCGAAATCTTTGATAAATTTTCTGTAGTAACCAACTAAGCCGAGGAAGCTCTTAATTTCCGTAGCAGTTCGCGGGAGTGGGAAATTTAATACTGCCTTTATTTTATCATCGTTTGGCATGAGGCCGTCCTTGGTGATCGTATGTCCAAGGTAAAGAACCTCTTTCCTGAGAAATTCGCATTTATCCAGGGTTACCTTTAGGTTTGTCTTTCTAAGCCTATCAAATACCTTTCGAAGTTTCTCGACGTGCTCTTCCAGGCTGTTAGAGAATACTATTATGTCGTCAAGATATACCAGGCAATGCATACCCTGTAGGCCTCGTAGTACATTGTCCATGGCTCTTTGAAAGGTTGCCGGTGCTGTTTTCAGGCCAAACGGCATTCTTTTAAACTCAAAATGTCCTGCTTGTGTTGTAAACGCGGTTTTTGCCCTATCACGTTCATTTACTTCAATTTGATGGTAGCCACTGGCGAGATCTATTGTTGTAAAGTATTGGGATTTGCCTATTTTATCGAAAAGATCCGTTATGTTAGGTAGAGGGTATTTATCGTCTACCGTTATCTCATTAAGACGTCGGTAATCTATGACCATCCTATACTTTTTTTCGCCTGATGCATCTAATTTTTTGGGCACTAAATGCACAGGTGCACTCCAGGGTGAGTGAGACTCTTCTATCACATTGTCTGTCAAAAGCTTATCTACTTGTTTTTGAATTTCTTCATTTATAACCGGTGGGTGTCTATATGGTCTGATATATATCGGGTCTTCGTTGGTTGTTCTAATTTGGTGCTTTACTTGGTTTGTAAAAGTCAGTGGTAGTTGGTCACAATAGAATATATCTCGGTACTCGTAGCATAGTTTGGCAATAGCGTCACGTTCCTGTTCATTTGTATGATCTAGGCGTAATTTTTTTAAATTTTCTTTCATTATATCATCAATCACACAGTCATTTTTCACGATGTTTACCTTACATTCCTCGTTTTCAAAAACCGTTACGTGGAAGGGCTCTTTGAACGTGATAATGGTCTTAGTCTCTGTTGTATTTTGTATAATTGTTTCCGCAAAATAATTCTCACACTTGACGAGTGCGGTTGGCATGCGGACGCCTTCCTGAAATTGTAAGAAATCTAAGATTGCTTCGCCGTGTTGCAAGTCCGTGGGAATTTTTACTTTCATTTCAGATCGCGGTGGAATCTCAACCTCGTAGGGTGGATTGTAGATAATTGGGATTTTCGCGTTGTGCGTTACCAACATTTGGTTACGCATATCAATATTTGCTCCTAGTCTCGACAGAAGGTCGGACCCTATCAAGCCGTCATAACGTTTGTCTACGTCATAGACGTAAAATTTTTGACGAAGTGTGCTTTTAAATGTTTTCAGCAAGGGTATATATATTACTTCGTTGTGCGTGCTTTGCGCGTGTGTACTAATCACCTTAAATGGTTCATAGTACCTAAAATCATCGAAAAACTCTTGCGCTTTGGCAGGGCTAATAAAAGGTCGGCTACTTCCGGTATCGATTAAGAATTTTGAGTTTATTTCGGGAATTACCACGTGTGGTAATTTAAGGATACTATCGCATTAATTCAAATTAATTATTTCACCACATTCTGCGAGGCTGTTGCCTGAAAATTTTCCGCGTGGGCGGCTGTATCGGTATCGTTACTATCGTTTTCAATTACAGGGTACGAATAGTCGAACTCGTTAACGTTTTCAGTATAATTACAATCATTCATAGCGTATTCTACGTTATCTTCGTAACCATAACCATGCTCAGCTTGTTCTTGACTGGGCTCGTCGTAGAACAGTTCGTTAACCATAAGGTTTTGCCTAACAGGTGCCGTACGCATCGTGACGTCTGACTCCTGAAGTCTAGGTGGTTGTATCTGCTGGTTGGGTATGCCGAACTTGAACTGATTGGCATTCGGGTGGTGTTGGTTCGGGATGCCGAATTTAAAATTTTGTTGTTGGGGAATACCAAATCTGTAGCCACCGTACTGGAACGGTGCGCGTTGTGGGGGCGTTTGGCCGAAATTACGTTGGGGTAAACCTTGTGGTTGTCTAAATTTATGAGGATTTTGCATGGGTGGCATGAAACGTGGTTGTTGTGGTAAATTTGGTCTAAAACCTTGGTTCTGGGGGATGCCGAATTTAAATGTCGGCATTGGCGTCGGATTGATATTTTGCCTAAAAACTGAAGGTGCGCTGAACGGTTTTGGTGTAGCTTGTGAGCTCATCGTAGGTAGCTGTACTGAGGCTTGTTTAAGTAATTTATTTTTGGCGTCATATTGGAACTTAAAGTTAACTTCCTCAGTTACGATACTCAGTGCAGCTTCCAATGAAGGGGCTCCTTTTAACCTCACAATGCGAATCATATCTTCTGGGAGGTTGTATAAAAATACATTTAAAGCTGTATTGTTGTATACTATCATTTTTGCGGCTTTAATGCCTTCGTCAGCGAGTCTGTTAACTTTGGCAAATAGTGAGCTTCTAACGTTTTGTATGCGATGGCAAAACTGTATGTATGTTTCCCCGGTTTTTAATTTAAGGGTCTCTAATTCGATAGCAATGCACTCTTCTGAGCGCGGGTCGCCAAAATGTTGAGTAAGTAACTCTTTAAGAGCTTCATAATTGGTTATATTTGGGTGATCGCTAAGTAGAGTTGCGGCTCTACCAGTTAACCGACTGGTAATTGAATGAAATATATATAGCTCTTGGGCTAGGTTTCCCGCAATTCTACTTCCGTTGACCACATAATCACATTTTGAAAGGTATAAATTTAATTGCTGTTCATCTCCGTCATACTTCGGAATTATACCTAAAATTTCTTTGGGAATTACTCTATATTCCATTTTTATAAGTTACTTTACTTACTTAAATTACACTGAATTTTTACCGATACAAGTGTAAAACAAATCAGTTCAAATCAAGTTAAGTATAACTTACTTAAAATTATTTCGCACAATAATTTTAATTGCGGAAAGTTTACTTAATTAATATTTTAATTCACTTAATAATTGTGATTAAGAGAATTAACCTAAAACTAATCTGATTAATTACCTATTTGCGTGTAAAACAAAATCAGATAATCTTACTGCTATTCCACTCAATAATGTAAATCGAGGGGAAAATTGGGAAAAGTCACGGGAAAATAAGAGCAGGATGTGAAAAGGTTTACTCACATTAGGCTGCTCGATCCCATGTCCTCCTGATTCTGTGCCGGTCACTGGGTCCACGCGTTTCCCGGGGAGTCGTATTTGTTTGGTTCGTAGTTTTCCGTCTTCGCGAAATCACCGTATCGCGTACCGATTTAGGGGCGCTGCAACACCGTAACTCGCGAAAATTGTGGAAAATCCACAAGGCTGCGCCAGACTTGTTTAGGGAAACGCCCTTTGTATTTTTAAAAACTAATTTTAATTAAAATTCAATTAATTATAAAAGGCGAGTGTGTCACGCAGTGACCGAATACAGAATGACGAAAATAAAATGTTATTTAAATCTAGAGCTTAGTCTAACTTATTGGGTGGTCGTGAGTCGCTGTGTCAGCATCCGGTGGTCTCATGATCACGCCATTTCCCGTGGGTGTCCAGACGTAAACATGATATGCTTACGAGACAAATATGCCATGACCGGTGGCTGGCGACATGACTACATAGATAATATTATGAGTTGTACAATAATAATAATAAACGTATCAAAATAAAAAATGAATATGTATTGATAATGAAGTTATTGAACAGCAATTAGTGAAGCAATTCAGCGCTATATGTACGTGTGTAGAAATGCTGTAAGTATGATGTATTTCTGTTGTCGCTAACAACAAATACTAAAAACAGAAAACAAAATATTTAAGGGGTCTCCCATACAACAAACATACGTTTTTTGCTCAATATTAATAACTGTGTCAGGTGTGTGTCTGTGTGTGTGTGTGTGTGTCACAGTCGTAGACAGAGAAAACAATAGACGCTAACCAGCATTCTATAGTTTTAATTTTCTAAGGTCACAGTAATAAAAGTATGATTTTTTTAAAATAATTCGCCCATTTTTGGGCAGGCTAAAGCCTTTAAGGCCATACCGCCGTATAATTTTCTTTGATACCGCCCAAATACCGCCACTTCTGATGTATGTTAATCTATAAAGAAAAAACAATAAAAAATCACTGTAACTTTTCTGGTGGTCTAATATTAGTTTTAATTAGTGATATGAAAACAGCAAAAAACACTATGTTTTTAAAGCACATATCATTTTTAGAAAAGATGTTTTGTTGTATACTTGCAAAAAAAAATCGACAGGTCCAGTCTCTGCATCCTTCTAACTTAGATAAAAATATAAAAAAATGAAAATATCTTTTAATTATTCGACAGACACTAGAGTACAAAGAACTTATAAAATAACGAAAAAAAAAAACAAATGTGTCGAAAGGGACCACATTATTCCACCACTGTACCAGCCTTTTTAATAGTCCACTGCAGGACGTAGGCCTACCCACGAAGGGTGATTGGGCCATATCCACCACGCTGGCCCAGTGCGGGTTGGTGGATTCACACACGCCATCGAATTTCTTCTACGGACGTATGCAGGTTGCCTCACGATATTTTCCTTCACCGAAAAGCCAGTGGTGTGAAATTCCGTACATAAGTTCCAAAAAAACTCATTGGTACGGGACCGGGATTGAACCCACGACCTCGAGAATGACGGGCCAGCGTAACAACCACTAGACCACCACGGCCACTTATTATTCCACCACACCACACATTATTCACCTCAGCTATAAATGTTGAGTGCTGGGAGCACCCTACACTCAACACTGGTATTCTGGTGATCGTTAAAAAATATAGTTAGCGATCGAAAACTGTATCTCTTTGCATTCAGTTTTTTGTTATTTTCTTTAACCTCGTAAGCCCTCATGTGCCTTTAAAAGAACTAAAACTTAGTAGTCAGTAACGCCGAGACTTTTAAGGGGCCTAGTAGCAAGTATCGCCGGATTGACGCCAATTTTGAATTCAAAAATTCGCGCTAAGTGAAAAAAAAATGTTGTAGTCTATGGCTTCTAATATTTTAATAGATCACTAGCTAATGAGAAATTAATTATGATAAGTAAGTATTATGAATACACTAATAGCAGTCGACGAAAAACATCACGACAAACGCCATTTTAAATTTAAAGCAAAGCATTTCTTCAACTACACTGCACTGCTCATGCAGTGTAATGCAATAAATAAGTTTTATCTTTAAAACTTTTAGCAGTGAATAAAAATTGTTATTGTTCTTTGTTGTAAACAGTACAAGAAAGTTATCAAACATGGGATCGGGGCAATCGACCACGGTAATAGTACCTGCTTACCGTGAATCGAGTAACGAGCGTAAAAATAGGTATGTTGTGCATTGTTGATAATATATTTATGCTCTAATTTTATTTTTAATTAAATAAACCCACGTCAATATCGGGTTGGAAATAGATTAGGTACTTCATAGATTATAGTAATTGGATTACCTAATATTATTGTACCTACATTTGCTTTTTTTTTGTTATGACGGTAGGTACTTATTAAAAGTAATTTTTAGGGTTCCGTACCCAAAGGGGAAAACGGGACCCTATTACTAAGACTTCGATGTCCGTCTGTCCGTCTGTCTGTCCGTCTGTCACCGGGCTGTATCTCATGAACCATGATAGCTAGGCAGCTGAAATTTTCACAGATGATGTATTTCGGTTGCCGCTATAACAATAAATACTAAAAACAAAATAAAATTAATATTTAAGGGGGGCTCCCATACAACAAACCTGAATTTTTAGACGTTTTTCGTTTTATATTAATAATGGTACCAGGTAGATGCTTGAAATTTTCACAGAATATTTAGTTTTATATTCCCTTTAATAATAAATAATTAAATTAAAATAAATATTTAAGGGGGGCTCCCATACAGTACGGAACCCTCCGTGCGCGAATCCGACTCGTACTTGGCCGATTTTTGAACATTAGTACCTATACGCCGAATCTAACTTCTTGGCGTCAGTGTTCGGCCCTGCGCACACGTAGGCGTAGCGTAAGCGTATCGTAATACGCGCGCAGGACGAGAGCAATATGAGCGCGTACATGTTCAAACAAGTCCGCGCACGAGGCGTAGCGTAGTCATATCGTAAGCGTATCGTAATACGCGCGCAGGACGAGAGCAATATGAGCGCGTACATGTTCAAACAAGTCCGCGCACGAGGCGTAGCGTAGTCATATCGTAAGCGTATCGTAATACGCGCGCAGGACGAGAGCAATATGAGCGCGTACATGTTCAAACAAGTCCGCGCACGAGGCGTAGCGTAGTCATATCGTAAGCGTATCGTAATACGCGCGCAGGACGAGAGCAATATAAGCGCGTACATGTTCAAACAAGTCCGCGCACGAGGCGTAGCGTAGTCATATCGTAAGCGTATCGTAATACGCGCGCAGGACGAGAGCAATATGAGCGCGTACATGTTCAAACAAGTCCGCGCACGAGGCGTAGCGTAGTCATATCGTAAGCGTATCGTAATACGCGCGCAGGACGAGAGCAATATGAGCGCGTACATGTTCAAACAAGTCCGCGCACGAGGCGTAGCGTAGTCATATCGTAAGCGTATCGTAATACGCGCGCAGGACGAGAGCAATACGAGCGCGTACATGTTCAAACAAGTCCGCGCACGAGGCGTAGCGTAGTCATATCGTAAGCGTATCGTAATACGCGCGCAGGACGAGAGCAATATGAGCGCGTACATGTTCAAACAAGTCCGCGCACGAGGCGTAGCGTAGTCATATCGTAAGCGTATCGTAATACGCGCGCAGGACAAGAGCAATATGAGCGCGTACATGTTCAAACAAGTCCGCGCACGAGGCGTAGCGTAGTCATATCGTAAGCGTATCGTAATACGCGCGCAGGACGAGAGCAATATAAGCGCGTACATGTTCAAACAAGTCCGCGCACGAGGCGTAGCGTAGTCATATCGTAAGCGTATCGTAATACGCGCGCAGGACGAGAGCAATATGAGCGCGTACATGTTCAAACAAGTCCGCGCACGAGGCGTAGCGTAGTCATATCGTAAGCGTATCGTAATACGCGCGCAGGACGAGAGCAATATGAGCGCGTACATGTTCAAACAAGTCCGCGCACGAGGCGTAGCGTAGTCATATCGTAAGCGTATCGTAATACGCGCGCAGGACGAGAGCAATACGAGCGCGTACATGTTCAAACAAGTCCGCGCACGAGGCGTAGCGTAGTCATATCGTAAGCGTATCGTAATACGCGCGCAGGACGAGAGCAATACGAGCGCGTACATGTTCAAACGAGTCCCTAAAAACGATTTATGGACCATTTAATGTTTTAAGGTCCATTTAATTTAATTTCATTAAATGGGCCATAAATCGTAAACGGTAAGTTTTACAAAAAAGTTTACTGAAAACAAAAGATGCGAAATTTTATTTTCTACAATAATGATCTGAATGGTTTTTGCCCTTAAGTACATAGTTTCCGAGATATCGGCCGAAAACATTTTTTCAAGATGAGGTGTCAGTAACGCTTTCTCTGAACGGCCGAACTATATATTCTTATATCATGGCATAAAGAAATTAATACATCAAATTATTGTATTTGTAGAAAGCTATACTATGTAATATAGTAGCTCCAACCATATTTTTGGTTGTGTCCACTATTTTATTATTATAGAACGGGAAACCATTTTTTAGGGTTCCGTACCCAAAGGGTAAAAACGGGACCCTAATAATAGGGTCCCGTCTTAGTAATAAGATTTCGATGTCCGTCTGTCTGTCTGTCTGTCTGTCTGTCACCGGGCTGTATCTCATGAACCGTGATAGCTAGGCAGCTGAAATTTTCACAGGTGATGTATTTCTGTTGCCGCTATAACAACAAATACTAAAAATAGAACAAAATAAATATTTAAGGGGGGCTCCCGTACAACAAACCTGATTTTTAGGAGTTTTTTGCTCGTTATTAATAACGGCAAGAGAAATGGGGCTCCCATGCGGTACGGAACCCTTCGTGCCCGAGTCCGACTCGCACTTGGCTGTTTTTTTACCTACTACATTAGTAGGTATAAGTAGTATATAGGGTGTAATCTTTTTGTATGAAAAAACCGCGGGTATAATTTTCTAGTTACGTACTCGTACATACCTAATAAGCCCGTTTACAGATGCGCCAGCGTAAAGAAGGATGTCGGCAGCTCATACATACGAATACCTCAGTTGTATACGAATACACTCATTTTAATCCAAGTTTATTTCTAAAAATGTTATGTTCGTCAGAGTTAATTTATGACGTTTCTAAAACTCTTCTGATATTTACAAGTTCGTTTTTAATGAAGTTTTAAAACATTTGGCCACACAAGCATTGGTAGATGGTAAAAACAATAAAAAAACATTTTACAACACAAAAAAAACACGGGGGGGGGGGAACCATTTTCCTTAAAAGAGGGGGGTTTGCCGTCGCGCTATTTGTCAGCTGCTTTCGATAATTTTTGGCAAGATTGTTTATAAACAATTGGGTATTGTTTATCGGGCAAGAGCGAGTCAAGATATGAAAAATGGCTTATGAACACAAGATTTAGTCAAAGAAGTGTGTCGCGGGGTCTGCTGCTCGGAGAATTACCAGTTGTTATTTTTATATAACTTAATAATTAGCTAATGACCTCATTTATAATCTAAATCATTAATTAAAGTGGAGTCATTTTAATAGGCCACATTTGACAGTTCATGTATGCAAAGAAAAATATACCTTACACTAAAGGAATAAAACTCCAAGCCGTCTTCGAGAACAATTATCGGTCGTCGTCAATATTGTTTTCATGAGTTTTATTCCTTTAGTGTAAGGTATATTTTTCTTTGCATACATGAACTGTCAAAAGTGACCTATTATCTTGTCCCTACTGTAGCTTTGTTTGGTTTAAGTAAGTATTTCTAATTATCTCCAAAAGACATTCCTACGAAACTCGTCGCTGTTGTGTCGTATGTTTTCTATATTATACGAGTACCTATTTGCCGAACCATACAACTTGGCGGCAGTGATGATGAAAAGCAGAAATACTCGCATTGGGGTCACGCACCGGCAAGCGCAGTGTAGGACGTCAAGGTGGACAGAGGATCTGATAAAGAACGCAGGGATGCACTGGATGCGAGCCCCTTCCAACTGTACTACCTAATTGGAAATCTACTGCAAAGGCTTGCTATAAATATTATATCATATAACTTGGCGACTGTGATGTTAGCTACAAGCTGCGGAGAACCCAATCCTGACTGAAGATCACTTACCAGCTGCGCGAGATTGGGTTCTCCGCCATCACAGTCGCCAAGTTATATGATATAATATTTATAGCAAGCCTTTGCAGTAGGTTTCCAATTAGGTAGTACCTATATACAGTTGGAAGGGGCTCGCATCCAGTGCATCCCTGCGTTCTTTATCAGATCCTCTGTCCACCTTGACGTCCTACACTGCGCTTGCCGGTACGTGACCCCAATGCGAGTATATCTGCTTTTCAATCCGAGAGATTTCGAAAAGCCGCGCGAAGAGTAAGCTGTATACTGTAAATATTTATAATATACAGACAGACAGAGGAACACCGGCAGTGGCGTAACTATACCACCCGAGGCCCGTGGCAAATTCTTGTAATACTCCCAGTGCAAATTGTCGCGTTAAAATTTTATTTTAATAAACAACTTAAGTAATTAGATTCACCCAACACTATTATTAGTTGTATGTATTTTAGTTAATATCTAACAAATTTTACTTTCTAAAGCAGCAAGCAAGGGACACAAAGACTTTTGAATAGGTACAACTTTTGGAATTAGTAGCTAAATTTAGCCTTATGGAAACTAAGTGACGGAAACAAATAAGTATGTTTATTTTTACTTAGGCGTGAGCGCAGCGAGTCCGATTTGTTGTGATAACAGATAAGGATTAGAAAACACTTAATTAAGTATGAGCGTGAGCGCAGCGAGTGCGAAAATTTTGGGATGTTTTATTCAGTTAAAAAGATTAATTTGAAGCTGAGATGAAATGGGAGTAATGGAAACACTTTTAACTGTATGAGTACCGAGCGGAATGAGCACGAAAACGTTTCATGTATTTTTTAAATTATTAGTTAGTACAATATGGTAATTAGATCAAAATGTTAGGTTATTTCTGAGTTCGTGGCCTTATAGGCTGGGGCCCCCTCGGGCCGGAGGCCCGTGGCATTTTGCCAGCCCTGCCACCCCATAGTTACGCCACTGAACACCGGGATTGATAGCAGCCGTCTACAACTACTCGATCGACCGATTCCTCAACAAATCTGATATCCAAGCGCAGAAATCACCAGGCAAGCTTTAAAATGGAAGCTTGCCAATAAGACTCGTGCCAGATTCTGTCAAAACCTTTGGAGATGTCCCCTTGGACATCTCCAAGGAGACATGCAGCGCCTCCCCGTGTTTCTCGATGACCTCAAATATCGCCATTTGGGGGTTGTCTATACCTTACTTTATAGAATCAGGATTTAAACTACTCGTAGGTAACGGCCTCGTGATTCTAAGGCGACGATTCATCGTCGTCGCTTGGGCCATAGGCCGTCGACTGAGAACATAGGCCTCCCCTATATATCTCCAATAAGACCGGTTGAAAGCAGCTTGCATCCAGCGCGATCCTGCGGTCTTAATGAGGTCACCCGTCCACCCTGTGGGGGGAAGCACTACGCTGCACTTGTTGGTACGTGATCTCCACTCGAAAACTTCATGGTCATCAGTCCTCCGTGCTATGTGCCCTGCTCACTGACGTTAAAACTTTCCAATCAGCTTCTAAGGCTTAATAGAACTCTATATTTACTTTTACCGTATCTTTACAGAGAGCCCGCTATCTCATCTATAGATCTGCAGAGAGCGCTGGAACGTCAATGGCCTACGAGTGAGCAAGAAATTAAGAATAATATCTTGAATGAAAAACGTATTGAGACAACTGCACTGGCGAGTTCGCAAAACGATGTCCACCCCTCTACCGGCCAACAGCAAAAACCATCGACAGCTGGATTGAAAAAGGTCCATGGAGTCCTTGAAAACACTAGGTACGCTAAAAACCTGCTAATTTTTCTTTTAATAAAACGGACCTCCTCTCTCGCCATTCTCAGCATTTCACGTAGGTAATCCATAGGTATATTTCAAAACAAGGCTATAGATAGGCAATCGAATAGGTAATGGGAATTACACATATAAATTATTCATCATGTAAACAATCAGGATTATAATGTTTCCAAAAATTGCAGAATGTTTTCTTCCCAACTTTGTTTTACTAATTCAATTTTCATAGTTGTCATAATTAATGCATAATGCAAAACTGATGGCAGTTATGTTAAATGGTCTCGTACTTTATATGTAGATAAAATCTTACACTTAATCCATTTTTTCCCCTTTGTAAATGTAGCTAAACCATGCACATACCTACTGTGTTTTCTCCTGAAAGTGATCGAGATGAAAGAAGTTTTTGCTGGAAACGATTTCGGGTCTATTTTCGGTAAGCGCCCGTAACATGATCTTAGAGTTTTTCCTACCTAAGTAATCCTGCCATAATTTGGAGAAAAAATCAATTACTATAAGGTAAAAATTTGGTTTCTGTTTGGGCACTAAAAATAGCTATGTTTTTTTCGAAAATTTTCAACTTTAAAATTCTCTCCTGTAAAGTTATGGAAATGTCGCTTACGACCTTTTGGCTTTCAACCATCGATATGCTCTTGGGGAGAATACTTCAATGGGGAGGTGCAGCAAAATCTCACATGATTGAAGTGAAGCGAGCACAACGTGCGTAACGTGCGTTAGTAAAAGAAATAATTACCTTACCTTTTAGATTATCTACCACAGAACTATCAGGGTTATTCCTAATCAATTAGCATCGTTTTAGGGGCTTATTCTGTACATCAAAACAAAAAATTTTTGTTCTGCGACATAGAAAAGTAATACCTAATTTATCTATATCTAAGAAGAGACTGGATAAGTGTCCTATACCTAGTTATAATTATTGTGCCCTTGCATGGAGACATTATAACCATTTAACACCTAAAAACTAACTATTAAAGCTTATTATAATATCACACTATCTATTATATAAAAGGCTTCGCTGAGTGACTGACTGACAGACAGCCTACAGCCCAAACCGCTAAAGATACGAACATGAAATTTGGAACAAAGATACATTGGACCACGTAATGGAGCACTAAGAACGGAATTTTGAAAAATCGACCTCTAAAGGGGTAAAACGGGCCCTTTTCGTTTGTATGTAACTTTTTATTCCCTTTACCGATTGACTTGAAACTTTGTATACATGCTACTCAAACAAAATAAAAGTTATGTTTGTTCCTGTTTTTACGAATTTTCCTTATCTAAGGGGTCAAATTGGGTCCCAAAGTTGGTGAAAAAAGCGTCTACTACATCCAACGAGCTGATTGGTTGTGGATGAAATCTGGTATGGAGGAAGCACACAACATGTTTCAACACAGGAACTATTATTATCCCGGAAATTCTATGGGGATCCTTAGGGATAGCCAAAATTAATCAGATTAGACTACAACCCAATCCGCTAAAGATAGAGACTTGAAATTTCGAACATAGGTACAATGTACAACTTAATGAAGCACAAAGGACGAACGTTTCGAAAAATCGACCTCTAACGGGGTAAAACGGGCCCTTTTCGTTTGCATTTAATTTTTTATTACCTTTACCGATTGACATAAAACTTTGTATATATGCTTTACAAAGAAAATAAAAGTTACGTTTTTCCTGTTTTTCCGAATTTTCCTTATCTAAGGGGTCAGATAAGTTCCCAAAGTTGGTGAAAAAAGCATCAATAATTACATCAAACGAGCTGAACGGTTATGAATGAAATCTGGTAGGTATGTAGGAAGCACACAACTTGTTTCAATACAATAACTATTTTTATCCCGGAAAATCTATAGGGTTTCTTAGCAATAGCCAAAATAATCAGTTATAAAGCTAAGATAAAAGGGGTAAATGAATTCTAACGAAATTTGGTACGACGCTAGACAATAACACAAATTACCACTTGGGGTACTGCTATTCCGGAAAATTTCAGTGGGTCCTTCAGGATATCAATTTCCTAAAAAAAAATACTAAATAACTGTTCGAAAACCGATGCAATTATTGTTTGAAAATAGCCCACCCTTTTAACTAATATATGACTATTGACGTCCTGGGAAAAGTCCCGGATTCCTTGTCTAACGCTAGACCAAACATCCTATATAAGCGTGAAAAATAACTTGATCGCGTTTTCTTTAAAACGTAAAGAATTGTCTAGAATTAAATTTAGATAATTTAGATCCTTCAATGGGGGCAAAATGGGCCCCTAATAGTTTATGAACGATTTTATTTTGTGAGCCAATAGACTTGAACTTAGGGTACATACGGATCAATAACTACTTACTTTACTATGGGAACTACCCTGAAAAAGCGAAAATAACCTATTCTTTACATTTTATAGAGGGTCGATGAACTTTTTGTGTTGAACAACTGATTTTATTTACGTGATTTCTGGGTTGGTACCATAGTAAAAGTTAGTCAAATGATGAGTATAATAGAATCCTAGAACATGCCTGTCGTCTAGATGTAGGTGCACCATGTATTTCTCAAATAAAATATACCTTCTTGTGTGCTACTTTTTCGTCTGTATTTGGTCAGAGAATGTCTGAAAGTCCTACAAGTGTCTCGATCACTTTTGACTGGGTAAAAGAGGGCGAGATTGTCATTGGGTTCAGAATAATCGAAATTAAATTTCTAATGACGTACCCAAAGGGTAAAAACGGGACCCTATTACTAAGACTTCGATGTCCGTCTGTCTGTCTGTTACCGGGCTGTATCTCATGAACCGTGATAGCTGGACAGCTGATATTTTCACAAATGATGTATTTTTGTTGCCGCTATAACAACAAATACTAAAAATAGAATAAAATATATATTTAAGGGGGGCTCCCATACAACAAACGTGATTTTTAGGAGTTTTTTGCTCGCTATTATTAACGGCAAGAGGAATGGGCTCCCATACGGTACGGAACCCTTCGTGCACGAGTCCGACTCGCACTTGGCCGAGCGCGGGTTGTTGAGTTCACATACGACATCGATTTTTCTCTAAGGACGTGCCTATGCAGGTTGCTTCAATGTTTTCCATCAATGAAAAGCCAGTAGTATGAAATTCCGTACACAAGTCTCAAAGAGCTCGGTGGTCTGACCAGGATTAGGACCTTACGATTGTAATGTAGACCATGACATGGAGTTGGATAAAATTTGGTATACGAGTGGAAAACTACATGGGTCAACTCATGATCGAGCAATATGTCGAAAAATATTATTTTCTAGTTATAAAAAATCAGTAGGTATATTAAAATATAACTTTATTAAGTATTTATTTTATGACGAGTTATAAAATAACGCGGTCCAAACCGTGGGCTATTAAAGTCAAAGATCATTTATTGTTGAACTGTGTTACATTGACATTTTAATACTAATCATAAAAATATTGAATTATCAGTTAAGTCCAATATGGCCATAAAATAATCATAAGAACATGAAAAAATTTTAAAATCATTATTACTAAATTTGTTTCGAATATTTTGCAATTTATCATCTAAAAATTGTCGTACTCTATAATAAGCTTTAGACACAAGTAAATTTAAGCAAATACTGAGACCCAGCAGGCCAATCCGTGGGCTAATTATTATCCTTGCAAGTAATACGACAACACGGGCTAAACCACGAGCTATTATTTTAAGCAAAAAAAGTACTAAGACAACGCGGGCCAAAGTGTGGGAAATTACCATTTAAAGTAAGTACTAAGAAAATGCGGACCAAACCGCGCGCCATTATCATTTTGAGGAAATACTATAACGACGCTGGCCAGACCATGGGCTGTTATCATTGCAAGTAATACGGCAACGCAAGCCATACGGCAGGCTATTATAATTTTAAGCAAGTACTAAGACAACGCGAGCCAAGCTACGTACTATAAATTACCATATCAAGCAAGTACTAAGAATGCGCAGGCCAAACCGCGACCTATTATCATTCTAGCCAAACACTGGGACAATTAAGGCCAAACCGTAGTCAATGCCTATTACTTGAAAAGATAATGCTTAGTAGGCATTATCTTTAAAACGTTATACGACAATGCAGGCGAAACCACGAACTATTATTATTTTAAGCAAGTGCCAAGACAACGCGGGCCAAACTGTGGCTTATTATCATTTTAAGCAGTTACTCAAACAACGCGGCCAGACCGTGGGCTATTATCATTGCAAGTAATACGACAACGCATGCCAAACGGTAGGCTAATTATAATTTTGAGGAAGTATTAAGACAACGCGGGCTAAGTTGCGTGCTATTAATTACCATCTTAAGCGAGTACTAAGAATACGCAGGCCAAACCGCGACCTATTATCATTTTAGCTGAATACTAAGAGAATTCAGGCCAAACCATAGGCATTTTTTTTTTGCAAGTAATACGTTATACGAGAATGCTTTGCTAAATCACGACCTATTATTATTTTAATAAAGTGCCAAGACAACGCAGGCCAACCGGCAGACTTTTATAATTTTAAGCAAGTACCAAGACAAACGCGGGCGAAGCCGTGGGTTTTAAGCTAGTATATCATATAACAATATGTATGTAATGTATTCATATGTAAGTATACTCGTAGCATAGTATATAAATATTATATACTAGAGTTTTTAGGCCTTCAGGCGGCCTAAAAACTCTGACACCAGGGCTAGCCACCCGGCCTATACGAACTAACTAACTATATACTAGCAGTTCCCCGCGGTTTTACCCGCGTTGTGCCCGTTCCCGTGGGAATTTCGGGAATTCTTATATATATAAACCTTCCTCTTGAATCACTCTATCCATTAAAAAAAACCGCATCAAAATCCGTTGCGTAGTTTTAAAGATTTAAGCATACAGACAAACAAATAAACAAACAAACGAAAATAGCGACTTTATTTTATACTATGTAAGGATACCGGGTGACTGGTAAATTAGTAGCATCCTTTTAGGGGCTTATTCTGTACATCAAAACTAACAACTTTTGTACTGCGACTTTTGTCAAAACTCAAAAAAAAATTGTTGTTCCATAGAAAAATATCGTTCACCCGCGACAAAATGTATGGAACAGCTGATATTTTTTTGAGTTCTGACAACTTTTTGATAGTAGGAACTGTGATTTAGACTTCATATGAAAATGTTTTTGTTGGATTTCACTTCTTTTTGTAGTTTACTACAAGGAGTAATTTTATCGATTTTCACATCTCTAGCTTCAAAACTTGCGGAAGTCTCATACCAACTTATAACCCCTAGTTTTAAAGGTTAGGGGGAGATTTACAAAAAATCTTGAAATACTTGTTTCATTATATTTGTCATAGAATAATAACGCCGTTATTATTCTATGATATTTGTAATAAAAAGTCCCTTTATCAATTTTTGGACATCTTTTTTTTTTTTTTTTTTATTCTGAATAGGTTTGCGTTTGACCACATAATGCCTGTTGTTAAGCAGATATGCGGTCTAGGTTGTAGCACGCTTACCTAGAAGATACCTATTTACTCGGGATTTGAAGACGCCCACATTGTACTTTAGCGGGAAGACAGACCCAGGCAAAGCGTATCTAGCATCAAACTTTGCAAGGGTTTGGGGGTGGTTTATTAAGAATCCTGAAATTGTGTTTTATTATCTATTACAACGAGTTCGTATATCTGCGTATAAGTATCCGCGTATAAGTGACATACAAATTTTTATCCCCCAATTTTAGGGGTTGGGGGCTGATTTATTAAAAATCCTGAAATACATGTTTTATTATTTCTAACAGGGAGTCTTTACATCAATTTTTAGACTTATAGCATGAAAATTTGTGGAAGTCTCATACAAGCTTTCATCCCCTATTATATAGGGTTGGGGGGTAAAAGTTCAAAGTTTTAGATTTTTTCCTTTGTATATGCCTGATAGTCTACCTTGATGCCAAATATCAAGTTTCTAGGTTATCTGGAAGTGGGTTAGGTTTTTGATCTATAAGTCATTGAGTGAGAAAGTCAGTAAGTGAATCAGTCAATAAAACCCTGGTTTTTAAACGTTAATATTTCATTAACCGGCAGAGCAAAGTTAATGAAATTTTGTTTGTTTTGTTTTTGTTGTAGATAAGCTAAAGAACTTAAACTTAATAAATATGCTAAATTGCATATATGTAGGTAAAATAGTTTTCGAGTTATGAAGGGGTCAAAAGTGGCTCGAAATGGTTCGTGTAATATTACACACGTCGCGTCGCCAGTTCCTTTTTCTTAGACTTGGCTGGACATGCTTCCGCGTGTCTAGATGTAGATAACTTGTATTTTAAACGATCAATTATTTTGTATTTTTTTTGGATTTTTGTATTCTTTGTGATATCAAAGATCAAACTTGTGATATCAAAGAAATTTTACTAAAATACTACAACTTTTGTTACAGTGTTGAACGTCAGCGCACACCCTACAGTTACAACCAGAATGACCTGCCAAGTCCCACGACTTCGAATTCGGATTCTCTTTATCCGAACCTTCGCGATGCATACTCGGCTTCGCCTCAAGAGAACAACAATATGGGCTCTCCTGTAAACCAACCTTACGGAGCTGGTCCAAAGATATACTCCACGCCTCCAGGAAACAACAATATGGGCTCTCCTGTAAACCAACCTCACGGAGCTGGTCCAAAGATGTACTCCACGCCTCAAGGGAACAACTATATGGGCTCTCCTGTAAACCAACCCCACGGAGCTGGTCCAAAGCTGTACTCCGCACCTCAAGGGAACAACAATATGGGCTCTCCTGTAAACCAACCTCACGGAGCTGCTCCAAAGATGTACTCCACGCCTCAAGGGAACAACTATATGGGCTCTCCTGTAAACCAACCCCACGGAGCTGGTCCAAAGATGTACTCCGCACCTCAAGGGAACAACAATATGGGCTCTCCTGTAAACCAACCTCACGGAGCTGGTCCAAAGATGTACTCCGCACCTCAAGGGAACAACAATATGGGCTCTCCTGTACACCAACCTCACGGAGCTGGTCCAAAGTTGTACTCCGCACATCAAGGGAACAACAATGTGGGCTCTCCTGTAAACCGACCTTACGGACCTGGCTTTGGTCCAAAGGTGTACACCAATAGTTCTTATAAGAACAACCCTATACTTCAAAGGTACATTTTATTGACCTACCTACATCATATAGTTAGATAGTAGTTGGTTGGATTCGCAAGTTGAAATGACAGTGGGCAGGGTACATAGTTCGAAGAATGGATGGCCGATGGAACTATAGAGTTCTCGAATGGTGACCACGTAGCGGCAAGTGCAGTGCAGCTGATGATGCCCACCGACAAGAAGTCCCGACAACATAATTAAAACCGCAGAAACGCGCTTTGTACAAGCCGCTCAGACTTATTGGAAATCCATATAGGGGGGCCTAGTATTTTCAGCAGCGGATGTTCTGTGGCTGATAATGACGATATAGTTGTAATTTTATTTTAAGTGTATTCAACAGTGGGGGCGAGGAGTGGAGTCTTGCGCAGCTTGTAGCTATAACTTCGCAGACACCGTTAAGTTTGATTAAACCTATTACTACCTATCGTTATCGTAGGTATAGGCAGGTGCACCGGTTGAGGACGCTGCACTGTACAGTAAAATATCCAGCAGTAGATATTTTACTAAAAATATATTAATAATGATGATGATGATTATAAGCGTAGAGTAGCTGCATGTGATGTTGTGAACTAAAATAAGTGACCAAAAGTGATGTTACGAACCAAATCTCAGTTTTAATTTCAACAATCAGGTCAAGGCAAGAATGGCCAAAACCCGTGAAAGCTATAAAATGTGTTGCACCGGTTGTGGTCACTTTGATTGTGGCCTCCCCTATGGATCTCCAATAAGACTGGCTGAAAGCGGCTTGCATCTAGCGCGATCCTGCAGTTTTAATGAGGTCATCCGTACACCTTGTGGGTGGATGTTCTACGCTGCGCTTGCCGGTACCCGGTCTCCACTCGAGAACTTATCGTCCCCATCGGTCATCAGTCCTTCGCACTGTGTGCCCTGCCCACTTGTTGCCTCGTTACCGTACCTTTTATTATTTTTCATTGCTTTAAATATTAACAGCCATTTTCCGTTATGCAAGTTGGCTTGCATAGTCAGTTATAAGTACTATCAAAATAAAAAAAAAATCTGTCTGAGTCAGTTTAACGAAAAATAAAGAAGGGTACGGTAATTAGGCAAAAATCGCCAAATTGTAGAATGACCGAAACATACCTAATTTATAACCATACGAAATAATTTAAAAAAAAAAAAAAATTTTTTCAGTTCTAGATCGCGCTCCCAGTCACGCCTAAGAGGTGAGGACAATGAAGTAAACTGTGAAACCTGCGGGCAAAGAATCTACCAGTGCAACCAGAGGCACAGCTCTTGCGAAGTCTGCAAGGCGCGGCAGATGGCGTGCGGAGCTTGCATGCTGCAGATCACCGGTCGGAGCAACTCTGATCTGGAGAAATATTTCATTGAAGTAAGTTTAGAAAGCAACTCGTATCGCGAAGTGAATTGACTAACCTGCTGGGATTGTAGCTATCTCTCTCTCTTCTTTCTTCGTATCCTACCCACGTCGGGGCAGAGGGCTGATACAGTGTTACGCCATTCCTCTCTGTCCTGTGCCTTGCGTTTCACTTTGCTCCAAGTCAGTCCGATGCTTTTGGCCTCAGCAGTGATGGAACGCCGCCATGTCTGTTTGGGGCGGCCAGGTTTGCGTCGGCCTTGAGGATTCCAATCCATGGCTTGCCTAGGAATGTGGTCCAGCTCCCTGCGCAAATTATGGCCAACCCAGTTCCACTTACGGTGCCTTACTTACTTATAGGATCTTCATGGCATTCCCTCCAGAGGTCTAGGATTGTAGCTATAGGTAAATAAATTCAAGGTAGGGCATCTTTACTTACTTACATTTAAAGCGGAAGCATGTTTGTAGTCGGGTTTAACAGGATTTTTTGTTAATAAGGTCGAAAATTGCCATTCAATGCCTTTTCCTCTGTTTACGGTCTTGGGTCAGACATACAGAGAGATGGGCTGCTACTTATATTTCTGGCCTAATAGTGAAAACACATTTATTAATGATTGAAATTGGTTTTGTTGATTTAAAAAACATTTTCCATGAAGATCAATGCTAGTTTCAGTTCATTTAAATCAATTTCAGCAGTACTTTTTCCATTTTGAATGCAGAACCGATTTCTTAGCGTTTATCAGAATTTCGTCAATTTTGCCAAAAATCAATGCATATAATTCGTTTTTACGGTGAAATGTTTATGTAATATTTTATCATTGTACGTCTGTGTTGTACCTACGTCATATTGATGCCCATAAAAGCTTCTATCTTACAGTATATCGTATAATATGACATTGATTTATTAAATCATACACAGTATTGATATGTCCTAGCGGTCCTAGCCCATAGAAAAATGACAAGTACTCATTTTTCTATGTCCTAGCCCAACTACTGATTTTAAACAATTGTCATGAAATTAATCCTGGAGTGAAGTTCAAAAATAAAAGAATAACAAGTATTCGTTTTTTGCTCAGCTTTAAAATAGTACCTTATTTGATTACGCAGACGGTCGTCAAATACTTGATTCGTAAACTAAAAGTGTCATTTTAGTATTAAAAAAAAAAAACAAGTCCATTGATGCACTTTTAGATAAATCCAAGTCGAAAGTTAAGTAAAATTGACGCACAAAAATATTGACGATTAGATTTAATTTTTGACCTTATAAATTGGTTTGCCGGGTGACACTTCAAGAAACTGCGTTACGCTCCGCTCACGTTATGCGCTCACAATGAGAGCGAGTGAGAGGAACGTAAGTGCCTCTCACTCGCTCTCGTTCGTCTCAAAGTCGTTGTCACGTAAAACTTTCGCCCGTATACCGACTTTACAGGCAACCAATTTTTTTTTTTTCTTGATTTTTTCAAAGTACTGTAAATAAATTAAATGGCGAGTATTGAAAATGTTTTGAAATAAGTTATACTAAAAAATGTAAAAAAATCCGATAGGAACCTCAGTTTGCACATGGTAACACTAATTCTTGCCGAGGCCAGAAACTTAAGTAGCACGTTAGTAGCACCCTATGTAATATAAGTACAGGGTTATTCCTAATCAATAAGCATCCTTTTAGGGGCTTATTCTGTACATCAAAACTAACAACTTTGTCAAAACAAAAAAAATTTTGTTCCATAGAAAAAATCGTTCACCCGCGACAAAATGTATGGAACAGCTGATTTTTAGGGTTCCGTACCCAAAGGGTAAAAACGGGACCCTATTCCTAAGACTTCGATGTCCATCTGTCTGTCTGTCTATCTGTCACCGGGCTGTATCTCATTAACCATGATAGCTAGGCAGCTGAAATTTTCACAGATGACGTATTTCAGTTGCCGCTATAGCAACAAATACTAAAAACAAAAAAAAAATATTTAAGGGGGGCTCCCATACAACAAACCTGAATTTTTAGACGTTTTTCGCTCTATATTAATAATGGTACCAGGTAGATGCTTGAAATTTTCACATAATATTTGGTTTAATATTATTCAAGGGAATAATAAATAATAAAATTAAAATAAAATAAATATTTTAGAGGGGCTCCCATACAGTACGGAACCCTCCGTGCACGAGTCCGACTCGTACTTGTCCGATAATTTTTTTTTTTAGTTTTGACTAAAGTTGTAAGTTTTGATATACAGAATAAACCCCTAAAATGATGCTAAGTGATTAGGAATAACCCTGTAAATACCAGTGCAACCAGGGACACAGCTCCTGCGAAATATGCAAGGCACGACAGGTGGCGTTATCTTTAGCTAGTAACACAGTCGTTATATTTCGGCTGCTGGACTTGGGCTTACCCTGAATCATATACCACAGACATATAAGTCATATACATACTTTTAAATTCGCTTGATCATAAAAGAGATAATGCAAAATTGTATCGAATTTAGGCAATAACCTTGTACAGTGTTTAATTATTTTCTTTACCTATTTGTTTTGGAAATTTAAAGGT
This sequence comes from Hypomecis atomaria, assembly GCA_964007245.1. Taxonomy (NCBI): domain Eukaryota; kingdom Metazoa; phylum Arthropoda; class Insecta; order Lepidoptera; family Geometridae; genus Hypomecis; species Hypomecis atomaria. The sequence goes on from OZ023301.1 coordinate 12,575,456, forward strand.
ATTTCATATTTTCGGATCTTATTATCTTTTGACATTGCTTGTAAAATATGGTGTCCTTGAACAATAATCAAATTGGTTTATTGAATCAGGCGTTACTTTGCGGAAGTTCATCTTCAAATTCTTGTTTTGAATAAATATTTAGTGTATTTCCGCTCTGTTGTAGTCATATAAGTTAAGGGTACTATTCAAAATCCAAATTAAATCACAAACAAAATTAGTAATTAATCATCAAACTGTATCATGGTTCGACTATGGTTAGGTCAGGTTAGAAAAGTTAGGCTTAGGTATGTTTACAAAATATGAATGAATAACATATTAACTAAATATTATTTTCAGGTTTACTACATTTTTTAAATAGATTACTAATCACTATTTTTGTTACAGGTTTAATTATTTTTTATTATTTTAAACGGATTAATTAAAAAATTTTGTTTCAGGTTCATTCATATTTTGTAAACATACCTAAGCCTAACTTTTCTAACCTGACCTAACCATAGTCGAACCATGATACAGTTTGATGATTAATTACTAATTTTGTTTGTGATTTAATTTGGATTTTGAATAGTACCCTTAACTTATATGACTACGACAGAGCGGAAATACCTACACTAAATATTTATTCAAAACAAGAATTTGAATAATCAAATTAGAAATTATGAAATTCCATTCAAATTAAGCATGTAATGAAGTTGTTTTACTCTGCGCATTTATTTACTATATTTTAATGGATTTTTTGAGCTACTGTACAGTCTGGTCCTACTTTGCAAGATAAATTATGCTTGAAGAAATCCAGTGGCCCAAAAATTGTAAGAAAGCACTCAAATCTTTCTCTCCCACATATACCTACTAATTTTTACCGTCTTTTTACAGAGAAAAGTGAGATGTCCCAACTCTAGGGACGGTTGTCAGCTGTTCATCAAGATGGGTGACATGGCGATTCACGAGAAAAAATGCCCGTTCCAAGCCTTGCAGTGCCCGAGCTTGGGATCTAATTGTAACTGGAAAGGTACGTTCCTACCTATAATCAAGGTTCGGTTACTTTATTTTTCGGTTTCGTTCTAATTAAGGTTAATTTTAAGGGTTTTTGTTCAATAAAGTTCGCATATCGGTTGAACGAAATAAACCGGCAGTTCTTTCCACCCGCGCGCCCCTTCACGCCTTCAATGGCTTCAATGGGCCACGTGACGCGAGGGAAAGGACTAAGGAGCGAGTTAGCGCGTGTCTGTTATCCGCCCGTCTTACCCTTAAGGTTCGCGCACATTATGTCGGGCCGCAGCGGGGCGGAGCGGGCCGCAGCGCAAATTAGTATGGAAATGCGGAAAATGCGGCCCGCTGCGCCCCGGCATAGTGTGCGTTAGTTCATATAAAATACATATAAGCGATTTGAGCGGATTTTTGCGCTGCGATGCGGCCCGACAAAATGTGCGCGAACCTTAAGTCCTCTCCCGCTGCGGCCTCCAATCCTCAGCTGCAGTGCCTCCCATACGACACTGCAGCCCGCCTCAGTTGCGATGCCCCCCGTAAAAACACCCAACCTACCGGCCACCTTCTACACGGGCTTGATGGCAAAACCCGGAGATGCGGCCCCACCCCGGATTCCTCTTTGCTTCACCCTAGTCCCCTTTTAGGGTTACTAAGCCTCCCGCCACAAGGCGGGAAACCACTGGGGCTTCAAACAACCCTACGATATCCCACCGCAACCTACTTAACTGTACTTCCAGCTCAGCAATCCTCTCGTCAGTCCTCAACGTGCTCACGTTGTGTGTTACCAGGGCCAGTCGACGTTTGCGGGAGAGATAACCGGGCGTCTGCCAGCGATTCTTAGCACCCCCTTCTCCGCCGTTATCGGGGCCGCTACCGTTGCCCCGGAATTGTGGAGCTGCTGGGGACTGGAAGCCTGGACATTTTGTTTTTTTTTTTTCCATATTGGGTATTTGCCCATAATCGCCGCGCTGGGCCGGTGTGATGGCGATCGCCGAAACGTAGCTTTGTGACAGAGACGCTGCTCCACATCCCTGCCTTGTGTCATTTTAGCTAGGTTTTTACTTGAATGGTTATACCGCCATTACTCGGTTCCGCTGTAACTCGGTGGGCTCTTACGACACCTATTACTAGAGGGAAGTGCTAATTCTTCTCTGCCGGCACCCCACGGCTAATTATACCTGTGGTTATTTATCAGTACGTTTTGTTGAGAGTTTTGCGTAAATTTTTAATGTTTGCTTTTATAATGTTAGAAATTATTTTTTCAAAGTTTGTGAATTGTGATGCTTAAACATAAGAAAAGAAAATCTTGTAATCTTAGAATATTTGATGTCGAATAAAATCCACAGAATATGCAATCAATTGCAGCTATTTAGTTGCATTATTAATGGTATTAAAAGAGCAAACGTTCAATTAATATTTCATTACAATTAAGTAATCGCAAATTTTGTGGATTTTATTTGACATCACAAGTTGCATATCTTGTAAACTTTATAAGTTTAAGCAGTTTTTTGCTCGCTATTTAATAACGGCAAGAGGAATGGGGCTCCCATACGGTACGGAACCCTCCATGCGTGAGTCCGACTCGCACTTGGCCAATTATTTATAGTATTTGGAACTTGCATGTATAATTTTGTAAAGAAAAAAAGGAATTATCCGAAATATCTGGATAATTGGCATTTCCGCTATCCCTTTTTATCCGGATAGTAAATTTTAACGGATAATGCAAGCCCGAAACACGATCAACACGAATTCGCGCAAGGTCGACGCTTTGGGAGCTTCGACACGCCGACATGTCCCGCGATACGTAGATGTCGCCTGCGATGTCGGGCGACGTCGCTCGACACGTAGAAATCCTGTGAAGTGAATACGGGGCTGGGACATTTGTCCCGCGCCTTTTGTGCGCTTAGTAGCAAATAAATAAATATGGAATAAAAATAATAGAGATAGGTACCATTAGCGAAATTGGAAATCTAACCACCGTATCACAATTTTCAGGTAAGCTGTCCCAACTAGCCGGGCATTTCAAAGAAATGCATCCACTGCACAACCAAGGCGAAGTAGACAAAGAGATGTTCATGTCCAACGTCATTAATAACAGTCACACTATGCACTACGTCCAAATCGGACCTTTCAACTTCCTATTCCACGTAAAGGTCTCCGAACCTGATGCTAGGGTCTATATGGCCGCACAGCTAATAGGGACAAAACACAGTGCGGCTAAATGGGCCTACGAAATTCATATATACGACAAATACGAGCCCCGAAGGAAGTACCAGTGTGTCGAAAGATGCTCCTCCGCAAATCAGTCGCTACAAAAATTAATCAGTAGCACTCAATGCGCGGTGATTCCACAAGATTACGTAAAGACGTTCATATGCGGAGGAACCGTAGCATACAAGTTTTATATAAAAAGAGACGATCCTAAAGCGCATGAGACAGGCTCTGGTAACACTGCACGTGATGACAGCTGTGACCCGCAGCAGCGACAACATTTTAAAAAGTTTGCGAAAAAACACTGAGAAAGAGGTGGGTCTGGGTAGGTACTGTAAGCGACATTTTCTAGTTTGATTTTGCATGAAAAAATGTGGACATATTAAGCCATGATTACAACTGAATTAGTTATTAACTGACAAATGTTTAGGTGAGGTAGTGACTTTAGACGCGGGTAGGTAGCTATTTTGTTATCTTTCTTCACATTATCTTTTATTTATTGTAAATTAGTATTACGCCGGGTCTTCATATTGTATCATTTTGCATAAAATCAACAAATATGATTGAAACATTGAATACCACCGAAAAAACTAGGATTTTCGCGTTCTAAATGTAAAGCTGCAAAAACTACTCTAATTTATAATAATATGCTAATTTATTTGCAATTTATATTCCTCATAATGCTCATATTTATAAACATAAATAGGTATTCCTACTTTACCACAAATTGCCAAAAAACGACGCCATAAGATTTATGTTAGTAGGTAAGTGCAAAACTAGTTCAATTAAGTACGTATTATTTAGTATTTAAGCATTATAAATAAATTATATTTCAAGTAAAACTACTTGTTTTAATTACAATTTTATTTCGACAAACTAATGTAGTGATCAGTGAGTGTCATTAAGGTAAAGTACACACGATAAAAAATAACGGTAGATTAATTATTTATATTTTAGATATTAGGTATCTAGCACATCGAAAATGAAGTACATATTTATTTGTCACGATTCTGTTTAATAGCTCACAGAAATGTAATCTATCTGGACCACGTAATAGTACATTATGATATAAGTGCGGTAAGTTGAAAAATACAGCCGAGGCGATATTGCTAGGCTATAAGGAAGCAGAGGCTGTAATTTTCAAAGCGCACGTATGTCATACGACGTTTTATAACATATTTGCGAGGAAATTAATAAAACTCTGACTTTGAGTGAAAGTAGCATCGTGCGTTTTACATTACAATAACGCACAAGTGCGTAATGTCTCTCACTCTCTTGAGTGAAAGTAGGAGAAACGAGACCACAGAGTTCTGCAGTCGGTGGCGGCGTGCGTTTTACATTACGATAGAGCACAAGTGCGTAATGAAATACATTACGATATTGAAATTGGTGTAATTACAGCCACTTTACGAGCAACTAGGTTATAAAATGATTTATACACCACTTGGAATAAATGGCAAAGTGAAGTCGGGCGCACGCGTAAGTATGAGAATAAAGTTTTGTCAGCCGCCGTTAGAACAAAGGATCTGCAGAGAAGTGCGAGTACAACTTTCGTCTAGGTGAGGTTCAGCAAGGTGCGCCACTCCCGAATATATCTACCCATACCGTTGCGCTCGTTTGCTGTTTACTGTGACAATCGGTAACTAACATTCAGAAATCTAGTGTGAGCTTTCCAGTATATTTCATGAGGCCTCTCATTATTATTCATTTCAGATAATAAACATTACCAGACTAATTTATGTCATTTTAAATACAGTTGATAGATTCAGAATGTCAGTTCATTCGACTATTTATTTGATTTTGGGAGGCTTGGGATGGTTAATATTGAAGGAACGAAGGCCACTGGGTTCCCAGATCAAGTTAATGGTGCAGGTGATTTATAGTAATTAAAATATGAGAAATATCATCAAACACTCATAAACTTTCAATATTTCGTTCAATAGTAGAGGCGCTCCATGCATCCCTCATAATATCAATTTGAAAAAAAGGGCTGATCCTGAGACGCTTACGGGAACGCTTTCTTCTTTAATAGCGCATTAAGTTCTCTTTAATACAAGTTCGTACGGTATTGATACCTATTATATATTGATAATACATAGTATGAGATTGTCCGTAGATCGATAAAGATTTGTAAAGCGCTCCTAGCGGAAAAGCCAGAACGAACAAAAATCTATATATGGACCAAATTGATTTAATTTCTACCGAGAGCTACTTCAGAATCGATGCGAAAGTACCTATTCTAAATATTTGAGTACAAGACTTTGAAAATAATTTTATTCTGCGTTACGCAGTAACATTACATAACTGGTAACATTTTCGAGATCAAATCAGTCTAAACTAATACATTTGTATTAAGTGCTGTCTTTTTGAGGTTTGTATCGGCAACTACAAAGGTGTTTTCACACAATGCTATAATAATGTAGCATAGCTGTTCCTGCACTGCTCATGTTTTTTTTATAAAATTAATGTTGCGGCATACTCTACCGCGACATAAAATATGACGATACCTATTTCATCAATCAATAAATTTTAGTTGCATTCAAATATTATTGTTGCATTGATTTAACATCAAAATGCTAACACTTAGTCTACCTATATCACATCACATAGGGTAGGTGTACCGGTTTTAGCCATGTTAGTGTAATTTTTGGCCACTTTGAATTTTAACGATTTTGTAAACAATTTTAATGTTAAAATAATATTTTTAATGAATGTTTCGATTTTACACATCACACAAACAATATTTATGATTTTACATTGTTTATGATCTATTTTATACAGTAATTTTGAAATCAAATGGCCAAAGCCTCCACAATGGCCAAAGCCAGTATACCTACTATACCTAAATATGGTAAAAACGAAAGCCTCTTGGATATATTTTTAGTTACATTTACAGATAGGTTGAGGACAGCGCTGGAAGAGCTATGATAATTATCATATCTTTAAAAATAGCGTAGTACGAAAAATCAAAACTAGATAAGCAAGTACCTACCTAAATAAAGTACTTAGCCATCTTATTCAGACGTGGTTACGTACAGTAAATGTAACTATAATACATAATATGTGACAATCCATACACATCGATACGTGACATCTAGATACTAACATTAATGAATACATAAATATAACACACAAAGCAAACTAAACGCCTGTGTTCAGAACACAGTTGTCTCCGTAGACGAAAGGAAAAAGATCGATTGACACAAATATGCTGTATTGTTTGAGACACCCGAAGTAAAAATGCAGTTCCTAAAATGGGCATAGTTCCAAAATAAATCGCCACATGGTTTAAAATGAATGGATTAGTCTCAAAATGTATCATGGCAGATAGTAAGATACCAAACTTTGTGGTACTCTGTACCAAACATATACTAAGTGCCACACAAGTCGGCGGATGAGACAGACTGGAATTATAGACTTATAGCATTCATATAAACATTCAGTTATAGTGTATACTAAGCGCCACAAAAGTCGGCGGATGGGAAGTTCGCCGCAGATGACACTTCTCCGTGATTCGCTAATTATTGCGCATGTGTGCACAATGCCGACGCCGCGTGGCGTAGTGTTAAGCACGGGCGTAGGGAGCGCGCGGGAGGCATGAGGTTGGCGGGCGGGTGTGCCTCGGCGTCTCGTCTCTCTCGCTCCCGCGCATACCTATATTCGGCTTTTGCGCAGCGTTCTGCGCATAACTTTCCATCCGCCGACTTGTGTGGCGCTTAGTGTATTGTTCAAAGCTATCAAAGAGATATCGAGAGATAGGTACGCTACAGATAGCGAAAAATATTTCGCCTCGAATGTACTTATTTGTTTGTAAATGTACCTCAGCGACGAACAGTGTTGTGCAGTGCAGGATTTTAAACTGGTCTAGGTAACATTCTGGGTTGTGCCGGTATTAGTATTGACGTAGCTAGAGATTTTCTCTAGGAGAGGCAGTTGCCTGCTATCGCACACCTCAGAATAATATGATTGTATTGACTTTTAAATTTTCTGGAGTTGGCAAAGAAGTGTCTAGTATGGGAACCGCCTATCCGTGCCCCCTTCTAGCTATGGGGGTGCAGATTTGTCATAGGCAACAAGCGTGAACGCTTTACAACAGGCAAACGCATTGCTCGTCTTGTCACAGATGCAAAATACATAATAAATTATTTAAAAAAATATAGATGAATCTACAAAATTTAATCAAATAAGACGGTTAAATATGGGTTAAAATCTAGTTCAAAGAAGTCTATTACAAACACAAACACAGGTACAGGTAACTGAAAAAAGTGTTAAAAAGAAGTTGATGCCGCACTTTTCATGGTATCGATCTCTTTCCTTCGTCCAAGCCTCAATCCAGTCAGTAAAACATCCAATAATGAACACATGTTCGAACATTAAATTTAACATTACATATTAGGGCACTTCATAAAGAAATATCTTTGGACGGCTCACGAGATTCTAAAGTCCATCGAAATGGTAGTTAATATTATTGTGGCTCATTGCGATTATCTTGGATGAGTCTATTCCAATGCATTAGTCTTCGAGCAAATACGAGTATCTATAGTCACAATCGTGCAAAAAAAAAGTGTCCGAGGCGAAAGCCTGCTCAAGCTAGGTATTGGGCAGGCTTTTTAGTTAGACGTACGCAATGCGATTGTAAGCCAACTACAATGCAGCACGATGTCAAAGTGCTTGGTTACATTTACAAGCACTAATTTGGTGACATAACGTCAAGATTCGAGAAAACGGATCGTTGTGAATTATTTAATGTAAATATCTAAGTCGGTATGTATGACGGTGCTCGGATTTTTTTTTACTACCTTCACTTAGCGACTGGCTCTGTAGATATTCGCTCGAAGGCATTACTATTTATACATAAATTCGAATAATCTATCGAATTCCACACCAAATCCTTTCAATTAATTTTAGCAGAGAAAAATCTTTCGTCCTTGTTCAATAGCACAAGTTTAAAAAATAGATCAAACCCGTTATCGTCAATGTAAACTATTTTTTCAAACATTTACTCGAATGCGTAGCAACTGATAAAATTTATGCTCAATGCAATGCTCGATACGCACATTTTATTCCAAGCCAATTTCAATCTATTTTTATCACACAACAGCATGTTTAGAACCATCCAAGACAACACGCATAAAACCTTATTTTAGCCGTCGTTATTTAATTTCTTATACATACTAAAATAAACAATAAGAACAATACTATACTTAGTAATCAAAATCAGCTTTAATTCAAATCGATAAGCCCTCATTTAATTGTCTATTAGAACTTGCCTGTGGTTAGTTCACAAAATTCACAAACCATCAAGAACACACCTATACATATCTCACGTACACAAAAAATTAAGGAAAAAAAACATTTATTCAGAAAGTAGTACCTATATCTTTTTAGTGGCCCTAGGAGCATTATTATATATTTCTTTGCTAGGAGCCAAACTGGATGTTGAGAGCTCGATACCAGTTTCTTGGTAGTTAGGTCTTCAGCCTGTGATCAACAAAGTAGAAAAGTAATCTCTAAAAAGACTTCCTATCCCAGGGGCTAGCAGGCTACCCCAGTGAATTTAGCTACTTCACCAACTTTTACGACGATAGACTGCAATTGTCTTATATTGGTATACGGCAATGAAATGTCTGCCGTATACCTCTACTGTATTTTACAAAAAAGATGGCTCGAATTGCCGTATTAATAATTACACTGTAGCTAAATGATCTTCTGCCGTATCGTTAGTGGTTTTTAACCAGGCTATAGGCCCAATTATGTAGGCGCCACGCCATCGTAAATTTAAAAACAACGTAAAAAGTGTTCTCTCTATCGAATGCCTAAAGCGAAACAGAAATAGTCTAAATGGCTATTATAATTACGATAGCGCCTTCATAATTGGGCCTTATAAGTTACTAATAGAACAATTATTTATTCATTAAACTGTCGACAGCCGCATCATACACAATCTATAGAAATTCTCTTCCCTGTAATCATTTTCGAAATATACAAGCTGTTCCAACCTTTCCATTATTTGTCTCAGTATTATACAAGATGTATCTATATGGACGACGAACACATTTCAAGATAACATTGTACTTCCATATTACTCTATATTTTACTATGAAACCAACTGTTACATCACAAAAGGGCTGTTCAATACAAAATAAGGAACATTTTGTATTGAACAGCATTCTTGTGATTGAGGTTGATTCCATACGACACAATGTTCATAAATTTTACAGCTTATTTTTGATAGAATAATATGTCCGTCGCTTAAAATTTCACTCTATAGTCTAGTTGGAGATATTGACATCGTTTTTGTAGTACCATTGACTAAACTAAACTTAATTTGCCAAGTTAAAAATGATTACAAGATTTATTTTTTTGCAGTTATTACTTACTACTTTTTCTTGTCAGAATAAATGAGACAGACAAAATTGTCAGATTGATTTAGTTTAGTAAGAGATACAACGGAATCGTAATTGTAATGGTTTTTGAGGATTTGTAATTTTTTTTTTAAATTCATACCAAATAATGACTAGATATCAGATCGTTCGATAGATAATGATACAAGTAGGGCTATCACAAATATTAGCTCCGATTTACGGCGGAATATATTTATCTCACTCTAACGCAATGAAAATATCATGTTCTCGCAATACTGTAAGTCAAAAAATTGAGAATTGAGCTCAATTGTTACTTTTTATTCTGATATTTTTTCACTATACCTTATTGTCGTCATTTACTAACACAAATGCAAGAAAGAGATAGCACACACTAAAATGACACCACGGTCAAATAAGTAGGATTTTAGCCGTCTTACCACAAAAGTTTTACGCACGCTTTAGACAAAATTTAACAGTAAAAATTGCACGGTTAAACAGTGTATAAATATTTTGTGGAAAGACGGTAGATTTCCATACAAAGAGAACATACCCATACTACGTGGCCCATTTTTTACAACTTTTGACTCTCCTACCAAGGGGGAGGCCCCTTTCCCCCGTATCCACCCGCAAAAAACGGGTTAGAAATGCAAGTGAACCGACGATATGATAGTAAAGGACGGCAAGAAACTTGTAGGTATGGTTTAGTGTATGAGAAGGAATAGGTAACACTATCAAATCACTCTATTTAATTATTAGTGATAGCCCTTACAAATAAAGCTCTTAGCTCCCGCAATACATAATTATCTTTGTCCTAGTGTTACACACAGTAAATATAGTTATATTTTCACTATGTGTAACACAGACACGTTAGCATTACACTATAAAATAAATAAATAATAATCTAAGAAATTCACATTTACATTCACATCTAAAATTTAATAAGAAATATAATTAGGCATGCAAACAAGGTGTTATTATTAAAAATATGTGTCAATTGTGAAGAATAGTGTCAAATAATCACTTAGCAATATCTAAAGTGCCGAAAAAATTAGTATTTAAATATACTAATTTAGTACTCGAATTCAAATGTGGTTCTGTCATATAATCACGCATCTTTGAGAGAACCTTGTTTAAATCAATTACATGTAGCATAAATAAGGTGGTACAGGGTTCTTCGCATAGGGTATACATACTAACAAATCCGGAACGCGAGATATAACAGACTGTTTCATAGTTTTTGACGATTCAGAATTGATATTTTGTATGGGGCATCTAATTTTTTTCCTCGAATTCCGGGTTGGCCACTTAGTAAAAGTTGTTCATAATAAAGGTCTGAATCACCCCCTTTTCGGCTTATACCCTATGCGAATAACCCTATACATATATGTGGCCTTTTTGAAATATTTTTCTCTCGGCAGCTTTTAGTTAACTAAACTATAGAATGTATTGTCTATGTTAGTCCAGAATTTTCCGTATGAGATTATTGATTATCACAATAATAAAAATGGGATAGTTTTCATGGCTCCATACATTTCTGAAAAGCGCCCCAGAAGGAAACAAGTAAAAAATAACAAAAAATATACACTTTTGTTAGTTCTTTCTCATTTCCGCCAGGGGCGCTGTACAAAAATGTACGGAACCTCACGAAAACTACTGTACTTCCTGTTTACGTGTAATCTCGTCTAATCCCTCTGATATACGAGACGAAATAAAATATTGCTTTATTTTTCATTTTATTAAATTTGGTCAAGCCATGGCAGTAACATTTCAGATCATATAATAACATGTATGTAATAGTCATAGTTTTGAAGTCAAATTTATAGACTAACATTGAGAAAAAATATTGCTCAGTCTAAATATTTTCGCTATTACTAAAAAAATCGGAATGCAGATTTACGGTTTCAGATATCACAAAATATTATATGGGCAACCCCGATAATATAAATGGCGTCCAGCCCTGTCATTAGAAAATAACAACACATTTAAAGAGCTATATTTCCGTGTAATTTTATTAAACTATGCTTAGTTCTATTTCCCTCCTTTACTAATGGATATTTTAGTATCTATAATGTACCATTTGCAACACCCTATAAACAGGGTTATAATGTGTATACTGTTACATTATCATAATTATAATTGTAACTAAACATTATAAGGCAATGTATACTTAAATAAATAAATACACCAGGAAGAGATAGACATTTCAATGATGTTAAATAAGATCTTCATTTTTTTCCATAAATGAACTAATGTACCTACGCTTTTTTTACTACCTCGGTTACCCAGTTAGTGACCCTGACTCCTCTGGGCCTTAGAGGTGTGGGTTCGATTCCCACCCAGGGCAAGCGTCAATGTGATGAACATTTCGCTGTGTATGGATGTTCATTATCTAACAAGTAAGTAAATAATATAAAAATTGGTAAGTATTTAGTTTATCAGTCTCTGGCAGCCATATCACAAGCTTTGCTTAGTTTTGGATCAGAGACCGTGTGTAAGATGTCCCCTAATATTAATTATTTTTTACGCAGCTGAAAAGTGGCATATGTTTAACAGCACTAAAAAGTATTAGCTGTCTCCATAGAAAAGTTATATATTCAACGCTATATAAGGCTAGCTACACATAATATTATTCGGGCTGGCCTCGATCGGCAAACCGATTGCATATAGGTGGATACCGCGACGCGCGAAAACAACGGAGATACATGATGGCCGAATGAAATCTGAATTGTGCCGATTGGGCCCGAGGGAATCATCCGGTCGATGCTGATCGGCATAAGCCGAATGATGCCGAAAGTATGTAGTAGCTGCTTCGGCTTTCGGATCGGCTTTGTTATTCAACAAATTGTGTCGGCCCGCTTAAGTGTGTAGCAACCCTAACATGACATAAGCGACACTTGAAGTACTGACCAAACGTCACATTGGCGTTTCCGCAATATGGCGAACAAATGTCAAATTACTTCAAGGTGAATGCTATTTTTGTATGACGAATTACTAAATATGTACCTAAATAAAATGTATGGCTATCTCCAAGGAACTTAGCTAGGTATCTCACATTTGTGTTTCCATCAGTAAAGGACAGCAATAGCACTAAGCTTAGTTTAATGAAATGACGCTTGAAATTAGCTTTATTATCATCACCAATATCAATCAGGCCCTTTCAAAACTAACGACAAATTTAATGTGGTCCAACCCTTAACCAGCTCTTACAACCAACGTGTTTATAACAAAATATTGTGCCAATAATAGAAATGATTTTAAAAATCACTGAAAATACGTCAACCAATAGCAGCAGCATACAACATGAAAATCTCAGGCACCAATCAAAACTTTTGCTGGCGATTCGAAAAAAAAATCATAATAATATGGCTTGATTCCATATTATTATGTTTTTTTTTTCGAAGAGACATTTACATCTTAAGACATTTACAATTTTATTTCAACTTTTTACTCTAGACTAGCTGACCTGGTGAACTTCATCTCACCATCTGTCAACTGCAAGGATTTTCGTTTATATAATACATCCACGGTCAACTGTCAATAACAACTTTTACATGCAGGAACATTTTGTATGGGAAAATTAAATTAGTGATTTTATTAAATACTCGCTACATTTCTAAATTTTCTCACCGTTTAAACCTTTCCTTAACTTCCTCAAACATTTCAAGATCAAAATTAGCCAAATCGGTACAGCCGTTCTCGAGTTTTAGCAAGACTAACAACCACGATTTATCACTACATAGTATAAAACAAAGTCGCTTCCGCTGTCCCCATGTCCCCATGTATGCTTATACGAGTATCTTTAAAACTACACAACGGATTTTGATGCGGTTTTTTTAAATAGATAGATAGAGTGATTCAAGAGGAAGGTTTATATGTATAATACACCTGTGCGGTGTCAGGGCGGGTCGCTAGTTTTTATATATATGGATAGGTTCGTGTTTGACCATATCCTGTCCGATATTTAAAAAGAAGTAAAAAGGTAGAACTTTACGTCAAACTTTATGGCGGCTGTAAAATTAGCTATATGCCGAAACATACAACTCGGCGGATGTGAAGTTAGCTACAAACTGCGCAATATCCAATCAACGCGCAGGGTTATATGACCTTTAGTCAGGATTGGATATTGCGCAGCTTGTAGCTAACTTCACATCCGCCGACTTTGTACGATTCGGCTTATACAAGCTGCACAAATTCTCATCCCTCACCATCGCTGAGCAAAAATTTGCGACTGAGCAGCAACTGACCTCATGTTCTAAGCTGCCATAAGTTTAAATCGTATTATACCTGTTTATAAGCCAAATCATACTTAATAGCGTCTTTGAACGCGACAAGTCATTTCACAGTAGTAAATTCATTATGTCAGCAGCTGCGAGGATTAGGAATTTGCACAGCTTATAGCTAACTTCACATATGACATTGTATTCGATTTATACTTTCGATATACATAGAATGCAAGGAAGGTCGATCTTTCCATGTAATATGCAGCTGCTTTTGGAATATCACCTTACGTTTTAATTATTTATACCCCCGTTATATGCATAATCTGCCTTGTTATGCATCACAAGATGGTTGTCTACGAAGTAGAAGCTGTCTGAACAGGTCTCGAATGGGGCCGCTATCATCTCCTCCACTGAAACCGACAAATATTTTAGGTGATTAAATACAAAAAATGTGAGGCAGTTTGATTTAATCAACATTTAAAAGTGAAATAACTTGCTTTTTAACAGACTTCCAAAAAGGAGAAGGTTCTATGTTTGTGTGTATGTATTTTTTTTTTTTGGGTATGTTTGTCAGTAATTTCGCAAATTGTCAACCGAATCGAAAAATTATTTTTTAGTTCGAAAGGGTATACTCCCGAGGTGGTCCCATTTAAATTTTACAGAAATCGGCTGAGCCGTTTTTGATAAATCAAGAATAATGTAAACAATTCGAGCGAAATATTCGAACTTTGTACACGATTGAAGGCGGTTTTGCCATTTTTTGCGAAAAATAATAATTTTTTTTTGTAAGTAATATATTGGCTATTAGACTACTGCTGACTTACTACAAAAGATTTAAACACTGTCTAAAACAGTTCTATTAAGGCCGATCCGCACACAACAGTGCCGGCACGTGACCGACAGTTCCGTATCCATCAGTGTCAGTGAAAAATAATATTGTAGCATACATTTTCTCAGCAGGATCGCGCTGGATGCAAGCCGCTACCAACCGGTCTTATTGGAGGTCTTTAGGGGAGGCCTATGTCCAGCAGTGGACGTCCTATGGCTGAAAAGAAGAAGAAGAAGAAGAGATACATTTTCTATGACGCTATCCGGATCGGCCTTTAAACAGTTTTAAAACATAGAACAACATTAAAACAAAAGAAAATAATCGGCCAAGTACAAGTCGGACTCGCGCACGGAGGGTTCCGTACTGTATGGGAGCCCCCCTTAAATATTTATTTTATTTTAATTTTATTATTTATTATTGAAGTGAATATAAAACTAAGTATCCTGTGAAAATTTCAAGCATCTACCTGTTACTATTATTAATATAGAGCGAAAAACGTCTAAAAATTCAGGTTTGTTGTATGGAAGCCCCCCTTAAATATATATTTAATTCTCTTTTTAGTATTTGTTGTTATAGCGGCAACAGAAATACATCATCTGTGAAAATTTCAGCTGCCTAGCTATCATGGTTCATGAGATTCAGCCCGGTGACAGACGGACATCGAAGTCTTAGTAATAGGGTCCCGTTTTCCCTTTGGGTACGGAACCCTAAAAACGATTTGACGGTTGTTCGATTCGACAGTTGTTTTTTTTTTTACATTTCCTGAAGCGCATAGAATAGCTCGCAGATGCCGGATTTTTCCTACTTAACACTAATTCATCGTTATATTATGGAAAATTAACGCAATATCATTATAATTTATAGCCTATGTGCTATTCTGATATATGTTATATTATTGCAAAGTTTTATCTCAATTCATACATTAGTTTTTGCGTGAAAGAGTATCATCCATCCACCCATACTTACAAACTTTCGCGTTTATAATATTAAAAGGATAGGATTAATTTTATCTTATATTTTTAACCTGGTGAAGTTAAGATGGTCATCTAGTATAAAAATAATGTAATATATTTGAATGTATAATAAGTATGTAGATATGATTTTTATTAACTATCGTTACCATCATTTTCAGCCTGAAATCATCCACTGAGCATAGGCCTGTGACCATGCTGCCTGCATATTCACCACTAAAGCTCTAAAAGTTCATGTTTCTATTTATTAAAAAAATCTACATCTACATGACAAGTTATCTACTAAGGTCACCCTTACATTTATAAGTTGCTTTTGTAAGATTTATCTAACTTAGCTTACAGCTGCATTTTGAAATTACAATAAGAGATTGTTTATGTTTGCAAATTTATTGTAAGTAAATTACATAAGAGTGGGGGGGTCCGGCTGGCAAATGGGTCGACGACATTGTGAATATTGCGGGTCGAACTTGGACATGATTAGCACAGGACCGAGACAAATAGCACTGTGGCTTGTTGCCCAGCAGAGGGATAGAGAAGGCTGCGGATGATGATGATGAAATTACTTAACTCACTTACATGAGTACAACTTACAAGTGTAAGGGCCTAAAAGAAGTACTTACCAAGGTCTGGAGGTAGTGCAGGAAACTCGTAGATATGCTCACAAGTGTTCCTCGAAAATGGTATACAGAATCCAAACTCAAAGTCAAACGTCTTGAGGAGAGTATCTCTAAAGAAATGCTTCTCGATCATTCTGAAGTGGTTCACTGGCCGCGGTCCAACTGTGAACTCTACACTGGAAAAGAAATAAATGAATATTAGGGACATCTTACACACGGTCTCTGATACCGCACTAAGCAAAGCTAGTGATATGGCTGTCAGAGACTGATATCCTACATATACATATTTTAAATACATACTTACTAGCTGCCCGTCCCGGCTTTACACCAGCATGGACAGATTTTAAAAGTATAATAAACAAATGCGATTATGAATTGAGATATATACTAACCTATCTCTCGAGTAGTATCAAACTGCACATAGTGTGCAAAATTTGGTTAAGTAGTTTACGAGTTCATTGCGGACAAACAACATGATTTCTAATTTATATATGTACATTAAGATATAGATAATACCTAAATGACACCCAGACACAGAGAAATCACCTATGTTCATCACTTAAATACTTGCCCTGGGTGGGAATCGAACCCACGCCTCTTTGATCCTGTAGTCAGGGTCACTAACCACTGAGCTGAGGCAGTCTAAATGGCTCATATAAATAATGCAATAATTACTGGAGAGCATCCGAGCTTTGCTTAGTACAAAAATAGAAAATAACACAATCATTCACAATTTTTCTGGTAAAGGAGAAATTTTTCTGGAAACCTTTAAAGATAAGATTATAAAGAATAAATTGTATAAAAAATTGTCAAAATTGTAACACCCAAATTGGGGTATGAAATATTTACAAATATATAAGTAAGTATACACACATACATGGATAGCAGGTTTAGCAGTGGTAGGTATTCACACTAAGCATCAAAACAACCTACAGGAACTATGATAACTTGTAAGTTTGCATAGGCTTTTTAACCAATAAAGTGAAGTGACTAAGGATAGTTTAAAAACTTACGTGGCTCCCACAGTTTTTAATTTTAAAAATTGTGGAGTGAACTGGTAGCGTACAAATCTCCCAGCGTTGGGATCCACGGGCTCTTCAGGAGCATCTTCATTCCCTTCATTGTCTACACCAAAATCTGTAGGAGGCTTTGCAATCTCAAATAAAACAGTTCCAGTCTCAAGATCCCGAATCTTGAATCTTGTAAAATCTATATCGTATACATTCGCTTCGGGACTGCATAAATATGTATCGGTTATTCTGTCCAGCCTTAACACCTCTTCCGGAGTTATATCACAAGAAATTACGTTGTCTTTATTACTTTCATGAAGAGTTATTGATTCGCACTTTTTCCCTACCAAACTCATTTTCTTATCGAGGGCAGTGCTGTTTGCTTACGAGTAAAAGTTGTTAATCTAAAATACATAGGCACAATAGTATGTTATATGTTTCGAGTAGGTATCAAATCATCTTTATTCCATTTGAATTACGGTTTTTTTTAATAAAACATTAAAACTGTTTCGCGAAAATCAAGATACGAAGAAAACGAAGAATAGTGTGGAAAAGTGATAACTAGTGTGCCCATTTATAAATTCGAAAAAACGGCAGTTAGCACGTTATAGTCTGTTCCATAACCGCTGAGATTAAATCAGTTGAAATCTATTGACGAATTTGTTACATGTCGTTAAAATAAAACATAAATACCTATGTTCAGCACGCATTTACTATATTTAAAAACTACCAGAATATTATAATGATTTTTATAAAGCAAACCTATTTGGTAATTATTTATTCGTCAAAGTTCGTCGCGACCCTCGGTCTCAGCGGCTATGGAACTGACCATAGCAGTAATTTTCCATGATAATTTTATAATGTTTCGAATGACAGGCCAAAAGAGTACTTAAGTTTTTCAACTTTAACATGAATCTTATATTTTTCATAGTAAAGTTAAATAAACACAATCAAGAAAGTGATAATACTGACTGGGTTTCGCAGCAACGTCTAGAATTAACTAGGTATAAGTTACATTCTGTAAATAAATACATAATTATATTAAAATTGAGTGTCCAAGCAATCAAAAATAAGTATAATTCATAATTTAAACACAGTATTCCGTTTGCAGCAGCGATGGGCTGCGGAGGCAGCCCTATGCGATGCAGAGTAGCAGCCCGTACTAGTTTTGTAGAAAAGTGTGGCATGTTCTTTGTTTGCAATTTTACTTACTAGTTTTTATTATTTTTTTGTTTATAGGCGAGCAGTATAACACTGATGTACCTAAAATATCAAGCAGAGTCGAATAAAATTAGTATTTATCTATCAAGGATTTTATTCCTTCTTTATCCAAAGGTCCAATCTATTCTTTAATGTGTTTATAGTTCTTGCTGAGATTACATCCTTTTTTTTTACCTGGGGGAATCTTTTAAAGATATCACCGCATCTCGGGGCAGGCGGGTGGTTATGTGGGAGTCCCCGCCCATTGCTGGACGGTATACCCACCAAAACCCCAGGGTGTTCCACCACTGCGCTATGTGTCTGGGCTACGGGCACGCTTGCGCACTCCTCTGCGGCACCCGACAGCGCTGGCCCAACTCGGGCCCCACCACCGATTACATTCTCAGGCAACCTATTCCAATTGTAGACAACTCTGTTGCAGAGGATGTGGTGTACTGTGTTGGTTTGTGATGGTGTAGGCTGTAAGAGCTATTCGTGTGGTTTTTGAACAGAATGCTATAAAAGAAAAATAATGCTAGGTATGGTAACATTCAGATATTTTATAAAAGTACACATTCGGAATAATTCGGATATCCCTATATACCGTCATAACGTTCAAAACTATTTACTCGAGTTTCATAAAAAATAATTCAGACTAGGTATCCTGAATGAAGATTTTTCAGGCCCAAAACTTTGGTGTGAAATAAGTAGTACATATTCCTAATTACTTGCTACTATATTATGATGAGTTTTTAGGTTATATCTTGTCAAAATAGTAAATAGTATCTAATGTAGCTGTATCCGAACTAAAATAATTATATCACTAATGTCAAATTCAAGGACGTTGCCGTTCCGTCTTACGAAGTTGATTCCTTTTCTTATTTGAAACATTGTTGTTGGCTGATTCTTACCAAACAAATGTCTGCTTCTATTTACTCACATTATTATTAAGTATTATTAAATATATGTGCCAATGTATTTTAGATGCCTCGAAATGCCTTTAAAGTAATTTGTAACAATCTGTAGAAAGCAACAAACAACAATATTGTTAAACCGTATAATGAAACGGCGAAATGTTGACGTAATATCCGTTGCGTCACAGCAGCGAAGCATGCGCCTTGTCATTTTCATTAGTTGGTCATAGATTAAAATTACAATACCAATAATCGGGCCATCGCTCAAGTCTTTTTCTGTGATAAGTCTAATTTACAGTGGTAGTGGGACTGTCTGATGTGCATATAAGTGAATTAAAATAATTAAACAACATGCTCATCAAAGAATAGTAAGTAACAACGTTATGGTTATGTATCAGTTAGCAAAAATAAATCGATTTTTGGCAAATATACTTCTATTTGCCACGGGTCTATAATTTCGTGTTATCAGCAGATAATAGTCATAATTTGATGTTAAGTTTTATCATTTTACTGTATCATTGCATAGCCGATAGTGAACCTACTTATTGACACTGACAGTGCCTTCAGCAGGTCAAGGTTTGCTCAATAGAGTGGTTCTGATGATTTCCGCGATTTATAACAGATGTTCAAATCATAGGGTAGCAAGGAATAATCTATACATTTCGTACATGAACCCTATTTGTATGTATATCTAACAGAATGTTTTGTTTCCTTTCAGTCGTGTAACACTACCTTTAACAGTAGAAGAGGTAAGAGACAATTATGAAATAAGCTGCCAAGGACATAATACTAATTGTAAGAAATAGTAGATAAACTGATATGACTATAAAATTGCATCATAGTAAGTGCATCACCATGCAAGTTTTTGTTCACTGTTAGTGGAATCTGGTAAAGGCGACTAAATCAATAGTTTGTTATTTCATATCAAACTAATAGGCTTTATAAGATTCTTATTAGGATATGATGTATGGTTATATGTACAAGGTTCTTTCTAGTTACAAAAATCTCGAGAAATTTGGGTTGATTGGAGCTAAAAATATATATACATAATAGGTATTATTCAGTTATATCATGTTTGCTTTCAAGAATATGCAACTGTTTGTATTAAACACTTGTGATACAGGGAAAACTGGCATTTGTCAATAAAAGTACTAAGTACTAAATGCTGCTGTTTTCATTTAATTCAAATCTATTCAGTCGTTGGAAAATTGAGTAAAAACACAAACAGTTTGTAAAAACACACTTTTTCTATGAATATTCATACACTTTTAATAATGATATGCTTTTTTTATTCTTATTATATTACATATTTACAAAAAGTTGAATATTCAAATGTTCTATAATTATTCTCTCAAGTTGACCTTGCAAGATGTCTTGTTTTGCAAGTTCTGTTATGAAAAAAGTTATACTGTCGTCATCTTTGCAATATAATGAGGAAACTAATTTCCTTATTGCAAAATTAATTAAACTACCAAATAGTTCTTTTTTCTGTAATAAGAATAAAATATAGTCATATCAGTTTATTATAATAAAATAAGGATAGATAAATTAATTTTATTTTGTTATTTCTATGTTTTTTTTTAATCTAAACCAATATTATAAAGAGGAAAGATTTGATTGATTGTTTGTTTGCATTGAATAGGCTCCAAAACTACTAAACTGATTTGAAAAATTCTTTCACTGTTGGGAACTTACACCATCCCCGTTGAACATAGGCTATACTATGACAACTGTACCCAGGCGAAGCCGGGGTAGGCAGCTAGTATTATTTTATTTTGATTGACAACTAGCTGACCCAGTGAACGCAATATTTTTACAAATTGTAACCTATGTTATTCTGATGTATAAACATTTGCAAAACATTGCAAAGTTTCATCTCAATACTTTCAGTAGTTTATGCGCGAATGAAAAATATAAATCCATACATACAAACTTTTGCATTTATAATAGCAGGATGATATTATAATCAAACTAGCGACCCGCCCCGGCTTCGCACAGGTGCATTATACAAAATATAAACCTTCCTCTTGAATCACTCTATCCATTAAAAAAACAGCATCAAAATCCGTTGCATAGTTTTAAAGATATAAGCATACATGGGAACAGACAGCGGGAAGCATGTTTTATACTATGTAGTGAAGACAGCTATAGCTAAAAGCAAAGGTTAATAGAAGGCTAGTAATTTAACATTAAAAATTGTTGATTATTATCATTCATTTTTAACGTATCCTACCCATTAGCATTGATAAAATATTTTTCGCTTTTGGAGCAACTGCCCTCTTTTGCTTACCTCGGAAATGTGAAATATTAAAATACAAATAATTTTCCAGGGTGGTCCAAAAAGTTTCTGTAGTGTGCACTGCCCATCCATGCTCTCTCTTAGCTATGTCTATAGTCATAGCTTAGACTTAATGCTAAAATAATATTTGAATGCTGCTAATTTCTCTCTACAGTACCAAGTTGCTCAACTATACTGTGTTGCGGAAGTCTCCAAAAATGAAACGGGCGGCGGAGAAGGAATAGAAGTACTAAAGAATGAACCTTTCAAAGATTACCCCCTGCTTGGTAAGTCTGTTTTTGTTTTTACAATAAGCCCGATTACAGAGGCGCCAGCGTAAATTTAATAGCAAAGTAAAAAGCATTCTCTCGATCTAATGCCTAAAGTGAAAAAGAAACAGAGCTATGCTATTTAGCTACTATTATTACGATGGCGCCTCTGTAATCGGGCTTAATATTTGTTTATTTTTAAAAGCTGTATAGTGGTTACATGTCTCTAATTTAGTGCTTGGTAGTACATTTTAATTTGGTACATTATTCATAGAATGTATCTAATCATTCATTCAACATTTTGAACTGACTCTTGTCTGTGTATACCTCTATAAATATATTCAAAAGACAATCTTTTGGAGCATTTAATCACCCTCCTTCCCCAATGCTTTCTCCATAATCTGGTCTAAAAATGTAAGACTAAGAGTTTCGCACCACATGACTAGGTATAACTTGCACTAAGGGTGATTTTTGGGTGTCAGTGCCAGCAGAGGTTTGTTTGTTTTGTTTCTCTGGCCTGTAGCAACTGTACCTGACCTCCGCAGTTCGCGTTGTAATAAAATGCACTTAATGCATACCGCTTTACCACAAAACATGCTGTTAAAGCGTGCATGTACTGTAAAACATTGTCTAAAGCGTGCATAAAACTTTTGTGGTAATATGGCAAGAGATTTGTAGGTACTACCCAGTAGATACGACTCGGTCTTCTAGTAGGTACCTACCTGTTTTCCTTCTCTTTAAGTGTGTGTAGAGATATTTAGATTACAAAATATATTATGCCGCGTTGTACAATGTACACTCCCATAGATTCACCTCGAGATTGTCGAATCCAAAGAGTCGAAGTAGGTACTATCAGTTATTTTATGGCGAGATTAGACCCAATTATGAAGGCGCCATCGTAAATTTAATAGCAATGTAAAAAGTGTTCTCTCTATCGAATGCCTAAAGTGAAAAAGAAACAGAAATATTTCATAATTGGCCCTAGTGTACATGTACAGCCAGAACTGCATGTGTCATGTAATTAGCATGTTATTAAAGCTATAATTATGTAGGTAAAGTTCTTGTCACTGAGTGACTTTTACAAACTGTACAAACAAACCTGACGTGTTTGCTATCTGTACTCGTTCTCAATGCTGGGCGAAGGTTTCTATTATTCCACGGTTAAGGCGTAAATAAAGCAATAGGTATTCTATAGGAATTTAAGCATCAAATCTAGTCACACACAATCTTGTTGTTACGCATCGGCCTTACTGCTACTCTACTGTAGTGAGAGAGTAACGTACTCGTAAATGAATCTATCCATCCATCCATTCGTCTGAAGGCCGTGTGATGTCCATTTGACTGCCTCCCATATGGATTTCCAACGCACCATCTAGTGTCCGAAGGTCTTGACTATATCGTCGGTACATCTAGTCAGTGGGCGTTACTTATTTTCACATATTTATTTTTAGTCTAAAATTTAAGTTTTTTTTACAATATTTATATTAAAAAAAACAAAATGCTATAAAAAAACCTAAACCTAGAATGCCGCCGGCAGTGGGGCAGGGCCCAAGCTACCGGTGGTTGGGGCTACAGCGAGAGGAACCTCCTGACAATGCGCGCCGTGTCCAGGATTACTGCCTTCTGTATCTGACCCTTGACCCAACCGTCTAGCGAGAGCCTCTTAAGGTGGTGAGGTCGAGACTCTTCGCTATTAAGCCGTTCACCGAAACGACTATCGGGACAATGATCGCCGAGTCCACATCCCACATGGCGGTAACCTCGTGAGCCAAGTCAAGGTACTTGCTGAGCTTGTCCTTCTCGGCCTTCACGAGGTTCTTTACGTTATATTATTATTATATACTACGGGACTAAGCGCGCACTAAAATTACGAGATAAATAAATAAATATAGTGAGCAACTCTGTCGAAACGTCGGGATGATGAGGTATTTATTTATATCGTAATTTTAGTGCGCGATTAGTTCCATAGTATATAATAATAATGTTATCAAATCGCGAAAGTTTAAAAACAACATTCGTTACGTTATATTTTGCGCTTTCCGGTACGTTGTTACTAAGATTAAAGTGGATATAATTTTTATAATTCGCCAAAATTGGCATAATCGACTTCAAACGGTATACAGAATTCGAATAGTTCTCGCGAATCGATGTAGTACTTTTCACATTAATGTGATTTTTCAAAAATGATTCAGCCGATTTTATATAATTTAAATGAACCACCTCTGAAGTATGATCTATAAAAAAAAAACATCAAAACCCGGATTTATAATTGGCGGAGTAATCGCGTAACATACATCCAAAAAAAAACATACAGTCGGATTGAGAACCTCCCTCTTTGAAGTCGGTTAAAATGGTTTAATCCTTTTGCCGCATTAGGGGTGGTGCTGGGGGTATAAACCTCTCTTTTGTAATGCTATCTGCCTCAGTATTCTGCCAATCGTGTCCAGCTAGTCCAGCATGCGACCACGAAAAGCCACGAAAAGAACTCTTTTTGACGTGTGAAAAGGTGACAGATATATACTTTGCCATAACGCTGTCTCGTTCTGACACGTCGAAAGAAATATTTCTTCGTGCGCATCCTAGCCCAGCAGGATCAATCAGCGATTTTGACGATCCACCTTGTTGCTGAAAGATCTATTCAGGATTCTAAAATGTATCTCAAATGTGACAAATATAATTTCTAAAATTCTATCCTATTATCTAAATATAATTTAATCTTTACAAATAAATCAACGATTACTACATTTAGGGCAGAAATAGTGAAACATGAAATTTGAAATAAAGTCCTCGGTCTAAATATTCGTAAAAACCGTTGTGTCCTTTGCCATGACCCAGATGTTAATTTCTAAAAATGTATAAACAGAAACACCTCACCCCTATTTTGTTAGTGAACTGACCTTTGCAATTTGTATTGTGCGTGAGGGCATTTTATTAAAGGAGCGTTACTCTAATTGGAACCGTAACTATAGGATATTTCTCTTTGTTGCTAAGCGAGAGTGGGTTGCGTTTATTAAACCTAGTAAGTTGAAGTGGCAGTGGACAGGGCACATAGTTCGTAGAACAAATGGCCGATAGTGACGTAAAGTACTCGAATGAAGAACACGTACCGGCAAGCGCTAGGACGTCAACCGACAAGGTAGACCGGTGATCTAATCAAGACGGTAGGAAATAGTAGGAACAAACCAGGTGCACGCCGCTTCCAACAAGGGTTGCCAACTTTTCATACAAGAAATAAAGTATATTCAGGTCTACGAAGAATATTAAACAGTATTTTAGAAAAATGAACAGTATTTTATTTATTTATTGTTAAAGTTGTAAAACAAAAGCAAGGTCCACGCGAGTCCGTCTGTCAGAGAGTGACAGTCTTGAATATTTGACATTGACAGATTCGTTCAGAAACTCAGTGTGATTTGTATGTGGTTGCACTGACTGCACTGAGCAGTGAGCGGTGAGCGCCCTCTGACTAAGTGTGATTGTGTTGCATTTTGATGTGTGAGCGTCTAAGTACAACACTTAGACGCTCACACATCAATGTTAACACATAAAAATGTGTTTGCATTTTGATGCTGAAAACAGTATTTTGTATACTTTATTTTTGTTCAACAGTACAAAATATAATTTAGTGAAAAACAGTATAATACTGTTTAAAACAGTTTAGTTGGCAACCCTACTTCCAATCGAACTTATCGGAAAACTATAGTCACGGTAATGATATCTATTACCGTGCTTTAGTGGAAGAACTCAGCAGCAGTGGACGTCGTAATTTCGTATAGGCCGGGTGGTTACCCCTGGCGTCAGAGTTTTAGGCCGCCTGAAGGCCTCTGAAATGGCTAAACGGTTAAAACAACTGGGATTAAAACAACTACTATTTAACGTGTCATCCGAGCCACGGTAGCGCTCAGTTGGAAAATGCCAGCCGCGGTCACCTATCCTAATACTGACCGTGCGGAACGTTGTTTTTTTTTTTTTTTTTTTTTTTTAATTTCGGTGATCGCTGACAAACACCCATTCAAACTACGCTACAAGCGCTACGTCTACGTACGCGTGGACGTCGTAAGCTTGATAATGATGATAATTAATACATCGATCTATTGGTATTTCTATAAAATAATTACAAGTGCAAATGTATTTCGCGAAGCCGTTAGAGCAAAAGTATAGAAGATATTTGGTGACCGCCTGACCTTCGCTATTTCTAGCTTTTGTTACTTCATATTGCAGATATAATATATACATACAATAATAGTAACAGCTTGACAAAAACCTACGAAACGAAACTTATTTTTGAATCATGGTCAAACATGTCAATACCTATAGAAATACCACGGGTTTGTCAGTGATTACAAATTTTTGTAAAGGTAGTGACGAATACTTCAACCCTATTTTGCCAAACTGGCGTCCTACAGTTCGAATATAGGCTTGTCTTATTTATTCAAATCGGTCTTCCCACGACTATCAATGAAACTGTCCCCGGAATATTGACTTTTCGACCTCCGGACTTCCACCGTCCACCGTCATATATCATTGTCAAAATATCAAATTAGAAATCGATGCATAAAACGGATATCCTAGCTAGGATAATGGCAGTGGACTGGACACATGCCTAGTACCTACGTAGGACTGATCGTCGTTGAAATTGAATGGAGACTATGTACCGGCAAGCGTGGTATGTCAATTAACAAAAAAATAATAAAGGCATGCCCCAGATTCAGACCACTTATGAAGTCTATAGGGGAGACCTATGTCCTTAAGTAGATGTCCCACGGCTGAAATGTTGACAAGGCTATGCAAGTTGCTCCAGTATAACTACATACCTAATATGTTTTTTTTATTAGAGAGCTGTCTCTTTCGAATCCCATAGACTGCGTAGTCTGTGTTGAGTATGTACCAGGATTTTAACTGTCATCTAAAAAGTATGCTTACGGCTGTGCTCGACTTGTTTGGGTGCACTGCCGTGCACCCAGATAGAAGCATTGGTGAGAAAACTCAGTAATTGCACACCGCAGGGTGTTTAAGCATATAGAAATAAGTAAATATGCGGAGAAGACCGAGATTTAATATAAGAAAGAAGATCTAAAGTTATATTAAACTACCACTTGAAATCAGTTGTCATTTTCAGTGGTCTAGAAAAATAATACTTGCTACTTATAGTTGCTTGTGTAGCTTCATTTCATCGTGAAGTCAAAAAGGTGAAAGCTATCCAAGCTATCTATGAGTGTGCAAATGTAAAATTCAATTCACATCACAACCCATAATAATAGAATCATTAGCTCATTCTGAATCACGAGTTGGAGCTCATTTTTTGGATCGATAGAAACTTTTCGAATAGCATACTCGCTATCCCGTTCGCACTAAAACTGATCTTCAATGCTTGCTCCTGCTCTTACAAGGTCTCGTGACCATTTACGTATACTTATAGGTTCAAAAATAGAGCCTATGGATTAGTCGTAATATATTTCATTGTCCATAAAACGTATTCGCGGTATGTAGCGTAAATTGTCTTTCTTTAGTTAGTTATTAACGCCATTATTGTTAATGTAGTCGGCGCTGTCAATGAAAATTAGTCATATGGGAAGAATACATCACTCTAATAGGGTCAGATTTGTTGAAGAAATAGAAAAATGTCCAATGACTTTAGTAAATAAAGAACAAACTTAGTTTCCTTCAGAGGAACCAACATACTTGGCACGCGCGAAAAAAGGAGAGTTTACTTATGCATTAAGCTATAGTCTGACCGTTTAACTTAGTCCTCGCCTGCGCGTTACAGGGGCGCGGGGGTAGACGACAAAGGGGACTGAGACCGGTGCGGGCGGCGGGTCCCTGCCGCCCGCACCGGTCTCAGCCCCCCTTTGTCGTCTACCCGCGCGCCCCTGTACCCGCGCAGGCGAGGACTCAGTTAAATGGTCAAACTATATTTTGATACATAAGTAAACTTACTTATGTGTTTCAACTTTCAACTGTAGTCGGATAGAGCAAATATTAGTATTCAAGGGCCATTTTTAATACTATATTAACCAAACGTTGAAAAGTGTCATAAAAATTACCAGTTCTTATCGGGTTAGTAATTTTACATGGGAAGTCATAACAATGATAATGATATGAACCTTAGAAATTCCAATGACTAACAAGTCATTGGAATTTCTAAAGTTCATGACACAATTGAAAGTTCACATTACGATATCAATTCGGCTCTGTCTGAACTAGGGATCGATGGAGTGTGAATCATTCTTTAGTAAACATTCTTACAAATAATCCCAAATTATGTTTGTTGGTTTGACTACTCTTTCAAGCACCAACGCTGCAACCGATCGAGTCGATTTTTTTATGTTTTCATGGGCCACTTTTTTCCCGGAAAATTAAAGGAACCCGCGGTTAAAGCTAGTGCTTACTAATTCATGATACACTTTTAAATCATATATTTTTAGCATGCCTGGTCACACCTTTAGCTTAGTTACAGAAACAGTTTTTTTTTGAGTTATTTTTCCTTGTTTGTTTGCCTAATCAGCGCATTGTTTAACTTTTTTGTGTTACCTATTTTATTATTTTTATTTTGTTAGTAACTGAAAGCTAATTCTAGCGGGTCCAGGGGAAGCTTCCGGCTCTAAGGATGATACCTGCGGGCTGTGTCCTTCGTGTGTAACATCCGGTATTAGCAATCTATTAGCTTGTTATAGCTTAGCTAGAGATATGCTGTATTTTCTCTAGAGCGGGCTGCCTGCTTTCGCTCACCCCAGAAAATAGGAATTATTGTACTGTATCAGCCTTTATAATAGTCCACTACAGGACGTAGGCCTACCTACGAAAGGTGATTGGGCCATATCCAACACGCAGACCCAGTGCGGGTTGGTGGATTCACATACGCCATCGAATTTCTTCTACGGACGTATGTAGGTTGCCTCACGATGTTTTCCTTCACCGAAAAGCCAGTGGTGTTAAATTCCTTACATAAAATTCCGAAGAACTCATTGGTACGGTACCGGGACTTGAA
Source organism: Hypomecis atomaria (assembly GCA_964007245.1). NCBI lineage: Eukaryota > Metazoa > Arthropoda > Insecta > Lepidoptera > Geometridae > Hypomecis > Hypomecis atomaria. The sequence goes on from OZ023301.1 coordinate 12,604,309, forward strand.
CCCACGACCCGACCCGATTGTAAGGCGGGTGTCACTACCACTAGACCACCACGGCGACTTATATAAAAGCGACGTAACTATGAAGTATTTATTGACTCTCATTTTTTCTGGACTACATAAAGACTGCAGGATCGCGCTGGATGCAAGCCGCTACCAACCGGTCTTATTGGGGATTTTTAGGGGAGGCCTATGTCCAGCAGTGAACGTACTATGGCTAAAACTACGACGGCGATTTTTTCTGGGGTGGGTAAACAAGTTTCTAGGGCGGCACCGCTCACCACTAGTGTATCTAGCTACCTCCTATTGTTATAGCTCTCGATTCTAATGTCCAATTCTATAAACTATCAATTTGACAGAAGTAAACTAAAAAAAGTATGTATTAGCTTCTCTGTAGTTTTCATTTTAATAGTTTGAGATAAAAACAGTGGTAACAAAATTGTAGTGTTGTCAAGTTAACTTTAATTGCACGTTGGAATTGAGGGCATTGTAGATCTTTATCTTTAACTTGGTTATTTTATTTGCTACCTATGAGTACGGTTTGTAGACGTTTTTGGCTACTTCTTATTTCAGTCTACAGTGTGTATTATTTTTTAGATGATGGACGTGTTCTAGGATATCATTCTACCCATTATTATGGCCAATTTTATCATGAAACTAACCTTGAAATTGTGTAAAAGAAACTGTAGTTCCATACGTTTTTTTTTTTTAAATCTAGTGGACTTTTGGCGTGAAGCATGATGATTGAGGCGTACAATGATATTCTAGAATATGTCTGTCGTATAAAGATACCCTCCATATTATTTTCACTCCTAAGTTAAAAACTGCTGAAAATACCATTTCTCTACGTACCGTATTTCGAGCAAATATCTACAGAGCCACAGTCCCTAAGTGAAAGTAGTAAAAAAATGTCCGAGCGCCGTCATACATACCGACTTAGATATTTACATTAAATAATTCACAATGACACGTTCTTTCGAATCTCGACGTTATGTCACCTAATTAGTGCTTGTGACCGAGCACTTCGGCATCGCGCAGCGTTGTAATCGGCTTGCAATCGCCTTACGACTAAATAAAAAGCCTGCCCACTACGTAGCTTGGGCAGAGTTTTGCCTCGGACACATTTTTTACACGATTGTGACTCTTTAGATATTTGCTCGAAGATACCGTTCTAAGGTGGTAAAGGCATCCTTACTACTCATGGAGCTTACCAAACAATTTTACAATTCAAATTGTCGGAAAATAGTATCGAGAAGATAGTTAGAATATTGTATTAATATATTACTGGGTATCATGTGCTATTTAAAAATGTAATTATAATTTAGTATTAGGTACAAATCTGTAGTGCGAGTTATCTTTGTTTGTGTAGCGTTGCCGTTGATGGTAGATTGCGGCCAGTGGCCTTGATATTGACATTGGTTGCAGTAGACTCGCCGTACATTGTTTAGTTACAAGGAAATTACCACTTATCTACCTATAAATAGAGGCGAATTAAATTTGGATCCAGCATTGATAATTATTAATCGCTCGATGACGTTTCTAATAGAAAACGCAAGCGCGGTTCCATCAGAAAACACGTTTTTGTTGACAACGTGAAAATTAAACGGTTTTATTTAACATCACTTGCACGTTTTTGGGTCAAATCTAGTATAATTTAAATATGACCCCCTTCCCGCGAACAATTGATATGAAATTAACACAGCTCACACACATTCACCACACAGCTTTAATTTTGATGACAATACAATTTTTTTTATTCAGTATTGACGTAAATACAAGATGGCCACCGCCACAACATAGCAGATTACATTTTTTTAAACAACCCCCTCAATATGGGTATCGAATGAAAGGGCTTTTCAAGTAGAACACAGTTTGTAGTAAAAAAAATAGACACTAAAAGTACAAAAATAAAATGGATAAAAAAAACTTTTTTACTGTACTAAAAGCCAAAAATTTGTTCACATATTTGCTAAAACTTGAATACCTATAGTCGGCGAATGTTAGATTCGCCGACTATAGGTATTAAATTTATTATAGGATAATATTGTAGATGATATTTTTGTCCGTCTCCGTTGAAAGCAACATAATGATATTTTGTGCTCTACAGTGGGCAATAAACAACTAGAATTATGCTTCGTTTCAATAAAAACTTGTAAAAAGTTGCTAGTTGGTTCGTGGGCTATCTTGGTGCAAGATAAGTAACGAATACCGCAAGTAAGGATAATGTAACAAGGATATCTCCGTGGGCGAGACGAAAAATATTTCGAACAAAACTTTAGTGGTTCGTTGGACTCGGTTGTTGAGCCAACTTTGAGACTGAGTCAGCAATCTTCACGTGTTCGCAGTTACGACATACGAGCACGGTCAGACCATTGTTTAAAATGTTGCACTCAAGGTTCTCATAAGAACCAAGAGGATGCCCGTGACCCAGCGGTTTACGATTCCTTAAAGATAGCTCTCCTTGCGTAGATAGCCCCAGGCTGTGACACTAAGCCCGATTACAGAGGCGCCATCGTAATTATATTAACTAAATAGAATAGTTCTGTTTCTTTTTCACTTTAGGCATTCGATAGAGAGAACGCCTTTTACGTTGCTATTTAATTTACGCTGGCGCCTCTGTAATCGGGCTTACTATCTGCTTGAAACGTCATATGCTACTATGCTAGTACAAATTGTTGTATCCTAATCCTGATGACTACTATTTGTAGTTCAATTTTGGTAGTTTCCCCTTGTGTTGTTAAATTGTTTACAGCTCCAATGTGCTATGTTACTATACAGGGTTATTCCTAATCAATTAGCATCCTTTTAGGGGCTTATCCTGTACATCAAAACTAAAAACTTTTGTTCTGCGACTTTTGTCAAAACTCAAAAAAAGAAGCTATTCCATACATTTTTTCGCGGGTGAACTATATTTTCCTAAGGAACAACAGTATTTTTTTTAGTTCTAAAATTTATTCAAAACACACAGTCCACAAAAACCGAACTTGATAATACAAAAATATAAAATAAATAACCCACGGCCACATAAGATTGAAGGAAGCGTTATGAGAATAAGCAAGAGAGATAAGTATTTACGTAAAACGAAAATATACGTATTTGCTCCAACAGACTACTATAAAAGTACTTGAGTCATATCCCTTGTATTTAAGCTATATAAATCTTGTGTCGTCAAAGTACTTCGTTAAAAAATATTAATTTTGCTAGTATCTGACTAAAGCAAAAACTACAGTTTACATTATAAAATTGCACAGATTATTCCTATTGGATTTTTAGTCTACTGCAGTGATTTCGGATATAGGACCTGAAACCTATGATTATGACCTATATTTCCATTAGTTGGCCTGTCCAGCTGACTCTTAGTTTTATCCTACGATTTAGGATCCCTTCGAACCTCACAATTACTTTTTCTATTTCAAATCCAACAATATCCAATCAACCAAAATAAAACGAACCGACAATAGCAATCCCAGCTCGGCTACATTCAGCCACTGTCATACGATTTATTTGATCAGTTTGCAAAAACCAAAGCGGTTTAACTGGTTCGCTGGCGAGTTCATCTCAGTGACGTAACTCGCGTGTAAATGTATTAAAAAATGCATGTAGGTCAATGTCCAATTTAAACACCGTATTGTGTTGCCATGAGAACCGTCTCAGCGAGGATACTTTTACTTGGGACTGGACTTAGAACAGGGGCTCTCAAAGTGGGGTTTGCGCCCCTAGGCTAGTACGATAGTTGAAAAGACGCATTGCCATATTGCCAGACTCAGGAAAAAAAGGCGCATCTGGCTACTCTGTGTAACTCAATTTCGGAAAAAAATACGTGTTTGTGCAGTTTATTGAGATACGAAGGATTCTCCATTTGATTTTACGGGGTGCGGGTCAAGATTTACGTAATAATGGCTGCGTGCGTAAGGCGTAAATTAATTTTCAATGACAGTGGGTTTTGACACCTGATCACGATAAAATCGAAATAATTATGTACTCGATGCTGAGTCAGAATTAAATTGGAATTGTCCAAAATTACTCTTATAACTGACTGAATTTGTGACAAGTCTGCCTATCACATTTATTTTTCTTCGGAGGGAGGAGGGGAGGTTCGCCGTCATCTGAGAACTCTAATACGCGTTTTTTGACACGCGACTTTGGTTGCACGGAACCATACGTTTGAGAAACTCGTGACTTAGAAGATCCGAGGTGAGCGTAGGTGTTGCGACAGAAATGTTTCAAGCGAAGTCTAGATAGTTAGGTACTTTCTCTTCGGGGCCCTTCAACAATAAACTAATTACCAGCTTTAGTTACCTACATTATATGAGAAGAAAGGGATGGTTGCAAATGTCGCAACGCAATGCAACTGTCGTGACGTGAAGGACTTAGGAAGAAATAAGGATAGACGGAATCGCTGCCCCATGTCTAAGGCAATTTATTTTCATGTAGCGCTCATAGCGTACTTTGTCTTGCATTTTATTAACAAAACGTATGGAACAATTGATTTTTAGGCAAAACTAACACAACGAATGGATAAGAAAGCGGAAGCGATTGTCAAATCTATCACTAGAAAGAGAAACTTATTTTAGCGAACGACATATAAGTCGGTTCCATTCTAAAGAATCGTCAGATGTTAAGCTAAGTATCCACAAGAGCAGCGGTTCTCAAACTTTTCTGGCGGCGGAACCCTTTTGCAAAATGAAATATTTCACGGAGCCCTAAAATAAACAAAAAAAATTTTTGTACTCTGCTCTTTGGAATAATATGTCTCGGAAGAAGCATAAAGTGAGATATTAGCCCAATTCTACAAATATAATTATTATCTTGAAACATTTCTGAGTCGCTAGAAGATTATTGAAGATATTTTTTCCCATTAATATCAGTATATTTTCGTGGAGCCCCTACACAGGCTTTGCGGAACCCTAGGACTCCGCGGAGCACACTTTGAGAAGGGCTGCACTAGAGGCAGCCTTGGACCGAGAAGCTGCCTCTACCTGAGCAAAGAAGATACATTACTGACCTGATGCAGCGCATCACGATTTTCAGCCTGAGGCACGCCTCGCCCTTAGCGAAAAGAAGATGAAAAGTTGCCTCACTCCGCCTCAAGTAGAGGTTGCTCAAATGGAAACGTTTAACATTGTCTAGGGCCCTAGGTTATCTTTCCTCCAAAAGAAATATGAAAAGCCAATTTTAATAACCATGTCATACGACTGAAATCAAATGAAAAAAAAGTATCCTTGTGTTTTTCAGTATATTTCAATGAATAAATACAAAGTATCGGAACGATTCGCCTTGTAATTATTATCTCACGTAGTAGCTATTATTTTAATCAGTACCACAGATATTGCGGGATAGGACATGTTGTGTCTGAACCTGAAATTGCATAAGTAAAATCACAACTACCCGTATCGCAATAATAATCACAGAAAAATTACTCAAAGAGCACAAACAAATCATTTACCATATACACTCGCACAAGCACAATACTTCATTCTGCAATGTAAGTTTCCTAAACATGGCTTTTTCGGTGTATGATTTTCTAATACCTATAAATGTTTCGTTTCGTTTTATCGATCTCTGTGTTAGCTACGGCTAGGACGACCTTGCAACAAGTAGGTTTATAAGCTCAAAGACAAAGTTAAAGTTCAAAAACTCGTTTTGTGTGTTTATGTGTTAAAAACATAAACAACAAACGCCTGAGGAAAGGGCAGGCGGTCGAATGATGGTTAGATGTAAAGCTGTGACCGCAACCTCGTTACAAAAATAAAATAACAGACGTGGTGCAAACGGCTTAAATAATTAAACCTATTTATATACAAGCATACGCTCAAATAAGTTTTCATTATTTTCGTTGTTATAAAGTAAGACAGGAATATACGTCTATTCTAAACCTCAACGGCTGTTCTGAAGTCGGATGGTCATGCTGATAATTATTAGGATAGTCAGGGGAAATTCTTGCAAGTTCGAAGTTAGAACCTTTTCTTCAAAACCAGACTTCTTTTCCAAAACGAATTACTGTGGAATGTCCTGAAAATTCAGGACAGACTGGAATTATACACTTAGAGCATACATAAACATTCAGTTACAGTGTATACTAAGCGCCACCAAATCGGCGGATGAGAAGTTAGCCGCAGATGACACTTCGCCGTGATTCGCTAATTATTGCGCATGTGTGCACAATGCCAACGCCGCGTGGCGTAGTGTTATGCACGGGCGTAGGGAGCGTGCGGAAGGCATGAGGTTGGCGGGCGGGTGTGCCCTGGCGTCTCGTCTCTCTGGCTCCCGCGCAAACCTATATTTCGGCTTTTGCGCTTCCCATCCGCCGAAATGTGTGGCGCTTAGTATAACACCACACTTCGACTAGTCATTTAAAATTGTCAGTTTCTCATTACTGTAAATGTTCTCAGATCGGAACTTTATGAATCTGTTTCTAAACACAAATCTGGTTCATACATTCGATACGTAAGAGCAAAAGGTCCGTGTAGCAATTTCCACGCCTTACGGTCTTCTGCTAGTCTTGTCACCTCCCTATCAAAAGCTTAGATAAGGTCACAAGGCAGGTTAGGTTAGAAAACTAGGTTCAAATCCAGGTTAAAAAAACAGGTATCGTCTAGGTGGGCATGCTTCTCAATAGGCAGGTAGGACAAAATATACAGCATAAAAAATGAAGCGAGCGTATTGAAAAAGTCAGTTTGGGCAACGTGTCCGAAAATCTTGTATCCGAAATCAGAAACGTCTCTGAGCCATTTTTGAGTATAAAATAAAATGAGTAAACATTTTAAAGTAACCTAGGCATGAAGGAAAACGTAATACGCCTCTGTTTTTAATCATGACGTGTTTCGTCAGTTTACACAGATGTGTGGGTGTTGGTTTAGCTGTGGTCCTTTAGACTTGGCGATGCACTATACCAGTTTGTAACATAAGGTAGGAGTTTCTAGGTTTTAGTTGAGGTGTGCCTGGTAACAATCGTATGTGATACATGACCAAATGGGTACCTTTTAGGGACACGTGACGTCCTAGACCGTGTTTCAGCAATTTGTTAATATAGATGAGCTATGCGTTCATTTGATGCTTGATTGTGCAGATCTGTCATGGGCATCCCTGAAATAACCATCCAGAATTTTAAACTATGTATACCATTGCGAAACCCGACGTGGCATAGCCCTACCTGTTCGTCACTGAGATATGAATATCTTAATGCAATTGTGAGGCGCCAACTTGACCATACAAAAACAGTACTCTGTTATCTACCTCTAAATATTATCCGATTAGAATGTTTTTCTTCGTTTTCACAGTTTTTAAATTACCTTAAAGTTTACCATAAACTACATACTTGTTGCCAATATCAATAATTATCGAGCAAAAAAAAAAAAACAGGTTTGTTGTATGGGAGATCCCTTTAAATATTTATTGTATTCTGTTTTTAGTATTTGTTGTTATAGCGGCAACAGAAATACATCATCTGTGAAATTTCAACCTTCCAGCCATCACGGTTCATGAGATACAGCCAGGTGACAGACGGACGGACAGCGGAGTCCTAGTCCTAATAGGTTTCCGTTTTTACCCTTTGGGTACGGAACCCTAAAAATTAATTTTGCGCGCTGATGTTGTCCAGAAATTTTGCTGGGAACATTACGCAGTATCTGGAACACAGTAATGCTAATGCTTACTACTGCCAGAATGTAATGCACATAATAATAAAAACTGTTCTATATCAGACATGAAAATGGTCTGGTTACGGAGATAACTGAGTAGGTACGTAGCGCTACACCCACAAGACGATTTTACATAGAAACTAGAAGTTATTTATATCATAGTGACGTCATTTTTAGGGTTCCGTACCCAAAGAGAAAAACGGAACCCTATTACTAAGACTTCGATGTCCGTCTGTCCGTCCGTCTGTCTGTCTGTCTGTCCGTCTGTCACCGGGCTGTATCTCATGAACCATGATAGCTAGGCAGCTGAAATTTTCACATATGATGTATTTCGGTTGCCGCTATAACAACAAATACTAAAAACAAAATATAATAAATATTTAAGGAGGGCTCCCATACAACAAACCTGAATTTTTAGACGTTTTTCGCTCTATATTAATAATGGTACCAGGTAGATGTTTGAAATATTTTCACAGAATATTTAGTTTTATATTCCCTTCAAAAATAAATAAAAAAATTAAAATAAAATAAATATTTAAGGGGGGCTCCCATACAGTACGGAACCCTCCATGCGCGAGTCCGACTCGTACTTGGCCGATTATTTGACAAAACACAAAAGTTACGGCTTTTGCAAAGTTAATAGGACGACGTATTTTCTATTGTATTATAATGTAATGCTACGTTTACATTCATTCACATCATTTAGACAGGAAAGTAAAGAGGAAAGAGACATCGCTAATATAGAATCACCTATTTATAAGGCTGCGTCTCTACTAGGGATGTAGTGTTTAGGACAATATAAATTTCCAGCAGTGGTAAGGGCAGTGGCAAAATCTCATAACTTTTATATTATTTACATAACTTTTTTCATGTGGTCCGATTTCAATAATTCTTTTATTGGAAAGAGTATACTTCGAATTTGGTCCCATTTAAATTTTATCGAAATCGGCTGAGCCATTTTTGATAAATCAACAATAATGTGAAAAATGCTACATCAATCCGTGCGAAATATTCGCGAATTCTGTACACGGTTGGAGTCGGTCATGCCATTTTTTGCGAAAAATAATTATTCAGGGTTGGTTTTAGTAAAAATTGGTCATAATGATAATCTAGAATATGCCCTTCGCCTAGTTAGAAATCCTCTCCTTATAATATGTTTAGGTATTCCCACATCATCGTTATTCGCCCGACCCCCACGAGTTCTCGCCCAAGGTCCGAAACTCTGCGGACGCCTACTTGTTCTAAAAATATCCCCTTTGTTAGACATCCCGAGTTTTCGCAATAAAACTTGAAACGTTTTTTCTAGTGAATTGATTTGAAGAGGATAGTTTAGCGAAAGCGAAATTGTTTTTATCCGATTACGGCGGGGGTTGTTTTTACTCAGAATTTTCATTTGTTCCATTTTAACTTCCGCTTTTAACTTTAACTTTTCTAATCCGCGTTTTAGAATATGACAAGTGAATTACCTATTGTTTGGTTCGCGTCCAGTAGCGAAATCGGATTTTTATACGATTCGCCATATTGCTCTTTTCACTCCCTAACAGATTATGAAAATGATATTATAAAAAATTCAGTCTCTAACAAACTTACAAAAACAAAATGCCCGTTTTTAGCATAATTTCCTGCGCGAGCATGAGTTTGTTTGAAATCCCATTTAAAATTAGCCAACCTTATTTCTTAGTAGCTTTTTCAAGCCGTTTTGACTTGGACCTCTTGTATACCAGACTAATGCTCTCCAAACAAAAAAAAAAAAAAATCATCTGTTGTTTGTCTGTATGAGCCTTAAATAGATCTCAAACACATGCCTATCTTTGAATGGCAATTGGTCCATTTACACGACGCTTGACCTTTCGACGAGGGCCTTTCTCATTTACGTACTAACTTGTCACTGGACAAGTTAGTACGTAAATGAGAAAGGCCCTAAATATGTCCAAAAAGTCTCAGTAGAAGCAGTTTCTAAGTGACCACCGTTTGCTTTAATCAAGTCGCTTACTCATCAAAATGAATTAAAACTGAAGCTTTACCTAACAAAGTTTCTTTAAACCTTTGACCTATAAAATTATAATGAGCGAGCCTAACACCACAGAGCGTTAATCTTCAATTTGGTCTGGAACGATCATTCATAGATCCCGAAGGATTTCAAAGTTTTTTTAATAAAAGCGATGAGTTGGGTCAAGGGCAGACTGATCCGCTCTACTCAAACTAAATTCATCTCAAAGTATCTGCTAATAGCCAGGCCCCGTGGGGATTTCAAACCAGAAAATTACTGCTGCATCGGAGCAGCGACGATAAAGTCGCTAAAGAAGACTAGATATATTATATACAATTCAGGAAAAACATGAAAATCGTCATAATGGCTCCAAAAGTTGTACCGTTATCATTTTTGTCAGAAAACTTAGAATATTGTTAAACTTTCGAAGATTTCCCTTCATGAATAGGATACAAGATTAAAAAAAAAAACAACGAGTTGCACTCCGGGAGTGCCGGCAGAAGGGGAAATTTGAACGTCTTATGAATGGTCACGTGTTCTAAAGGGATTTTAACATTTTTTACCCATCCCAAAGAGTGCACAACGTTGTTAAAGAAGTTTTTATTTCAAAATCTAACGCAACAAGATCCCACCGCAGCTAACAAAAGAGCTGAGAACAAGAGCTGAGAACACACACGCACACACACATACACGTCAATCGTATAAAACCCCATCGTTTTTGCGTCGGAGGTTAAAAGGAGCCAACTCCGCCAACAAGTTTTAGCAAAGTTCTCAATCAATGTGCTAAGTTATCGTACGTCTTGAGTCAATATTTCCAGATGTACCTATTTTAACTCTTGTAAGGTATCTTGATGCCGTCATTGGCCTAATGTGTGACGTCATAAGATGTTTCATATTTGTTATTGGCTGAGCAATAATAGGACAGTGATACTTAACTCTAATTTACGCTCAGTAAGTACGAAGTTCAAGGCTGAATTTGAAAGTACTAAATTGGTTTGAATGTGTTTTGTCGAAGGCCTAAAGTCTACCGCTGTCTGTAGTCTGTGGTAATAACCACAAAAGTTTTAAGCACATCTTAGACAATGTTTAACAGTACAAATTGCATGGTTAAATAGTGTATAAAGCGTGTTTAAATCTTTTGTGGTAAGGTGGCTCAAGTCTAGCATTTGATTGGTTGATCATCAGTATCTATGCATCAAATATTATATCTGTATGATTAGAAGCACTGAGACCATTTAAAAGTGAGCTCTACCGTTACTCTTATGACACGTTACATTCTAGATAGTACTGATACCTTCAGGTTAACTTTGTAGCTGTTTTCGCCTCAAAGACCGAAATTAAGCTTGTTGCATGGTTTTATTAACCGACTTCCAAAAAGGAGGAGGTTCTATCTTCGTCTGTATGTCTTTTTTTTCATCGATAATTTCGTCAATTGTGAACCGAATCGAAAAAATATTTTTTAGTTCGAAAGGTACTCCCGAGGTGGTCCGATCGGCTGAGCCGTTTTTGAAAAATCAACAAATAATGTAAACAATCCGAGCGAAAAATCAAATTTTGTACACGATAGAAGGCCATTTTTTGCGAAAATTGCCATTTTTTGCGAAAAATAATAACTATTTTTTGTACGTTTAAGTAACGCTAACGATTAATTATTGTACAAGTTGTTCAACCGCGATGCAACGTCAGATGCTTTCAAGCGGTCTAAAACTGGACAGGGCCAAATCACTTGCTATATATTATGAACTATACTTTTTAGCATTTGCCAAGAGCCAGTTCCGGCTCCACATAGAGAACGGAATCGGAGTTTCTGCATGATTATTAGTACTTTTACTTCTCTATAAAGCGTACGAAAGGCCAGCGATTTGTTATTGTATGCCCTAAAACAATAAGTATACAGAGGCTTTCAGGCCGCGTAAATACTAGACAGGGCCTAATCACTGGCTCTATACAAACTGAACATTTGCCAATAGTCAGTTTTCCACCTCCTCATAGATCGAAATTAGGCTTCCTTACTTTTTGGTATCTATATCCTTACTATTGCTAAGGCGTCTTTCACTTGTCCAGTAGTAAAAAGGGTAAGGTCGTGTAGATCTGATGCACATTCTCCTAAATTAATCCTATAGAAAAATTGAGACTCGCAACTCGCAACCACCTTACGGCGGTGCTACACCTAAAAACAAGACGCGACCTAATAACTCGCGTTTTAAATATAATAAAATAGACAGTTTTCTGCCTCCTCATAGACCGAAATCAGACTATCTATGTACATGATTATTGATACTTTTATATAGAGCGTACGAAAGGCTGGGCGATTAATCAATCACAGGCCGAGCCGAGCCGGTTTTTTGTCCTTTCTCTGGTGTCGGTCATTGTAAGTTTTTGGTGGCGTCCGTCGCAATACTTGCAAAATGTGTTGCCAATACTGTGACACTGTCTCTGGAAATTATCTTTTAACTAGAACAAAAAACTTGGATTTGAATTCTCAGAAGATTGTCCATAGAATGACAGTGGACCTGTGATGGCAGTGCGCAGTGCACATATACGGACGACTGATGACCGATGGGGTCGAAAAGTTCTCGAGCAGAGGCCACGTATCGGCAAGCGCAGTGGAGGAAGTCCACCCACAAGATAGATAGATGACGTCACTAAAACCACAAGATCGCGCTTGATGAAAACAGCTTCCAATCGATCTTATTGGAGATCTATAGGGGAGTTGGAGACCTATATGTCCAGCAAGGGACATCCTATGGCTGAAACCACGATGGCGATGCCTAATTTATGTTTGCAAGAAACATTTCTGATTTGGTCATACAGGAAAGGAAATAATGTATTAATAGTTGGTACAAAATTTAAATTGCCTAGCATGTATGGGCATTATTCATGGATCGATTGTTGGTATGGTACCGCAAGTTTAGCCTAGGCAATCCTATTTTATTTATATCAACGTAGGCATGTAAAGTTTGCTCTACATACTGCATGCGGGCATTTCTAACGTCATTCATTCATTTAGTCAACTTTGATAAAAGCAGCAACAGCTCTTTTCAATGGAGTATTTTAAAGGCGTTTTTTGGTTGATTCCTGCACCCCTATATCTATGACAAATAGATAAATTGTCTTTCCAACAATGTATCCCTTTGAAGAGGAAAGAAAGTGTGGACTGATATTAAAAGTGGATAAATTGGTTTTAACTGCTGTACAACATGCTATAAAACTTCTTTCCTCATTTTGAAAATGTTTTATAACACTACCAAAGTACCTACAGAAAAATTCATAGTGAATTTTACTGTCCTACCAGTTGAATACGGTTTTGCGGCATCGCCAGTTCTACTTTAAGACCTGCCACACAATATGTCAATGGTATTTCTTTTTTGTGATGATATGACTAGTTCATTGCTACTTCACCTTGCTAATCCTTTTAGTTATGTCGCTTTGTTTGGTGTCGGACGTTCTGTTTTCTGATCCTTGTTCAATGTTAATTTAGTTTAGGGAGTAATAGTACGTTTTCAAACAATTACTAATGTAATTTTGTCTCGCTTTCTCAATAAAATTCAACGTTACTTTATTCTTAATCGGTGCTCTATTTTTGTTCTCGCTCTTTCAAGTATAAAACACCAGCTAGCTCCAAAGTAAACTAAAGCGGGTTTCATACATGACACTTAAATTTTGAATTAGTTTAAAGCCTAAAATTGTAATTTTTTCAATATTCACAAATTATACAATTACTTTTAACAATACTTTTTTGCAGAAATAACGTTTAATACATATTCCATAGCATCAGGTCCCATTTCACGTTCCACACTTTTCTAAGGTTTCCACTTATAAAACAATCATTATGAAGATGTACTTCAACGTTATGTGCAGCCAATAAGATTGTTCAAGTTCCCACAGGAAAATATAAGCTATACCTACTAGCTAAGGCTCCCCTTTTCGTTATCTTATGACTTAAAGATAAACTTTGAACTGTGGCTATAACATGTGCTAACTGTTCATAGGTGGCAAATACTCATCTGGTCAGTACACGTACAAGATCTACCACTTGGCGTCGAAAGTGCCCGCCTTTATCAGATTGCTGGCGCCGAAAGGATCCCTCGAGGTGCACGAAGAGGCGTGGAACGCGTACCCATACTGCAGGACTGTCCTTACGGTAAGTTCTTATCCAATGGGTCTGGTGTCTATAGCTTTAACAGCCGTGATGATCTGGTGGTAATGACACCCGCCTTGCAATCGCGAGGGTTCAAATCCCGGACTCCCGGTCCTGTACCAATGAATTCTTTGGAATGTATTACGGAATTTCACAACACTGGCTTTTCGGTGAAAGAAAATATCGTGAGGCAACCTGCATACGTCCGTAGAAGAAATCCACCCACCTGACTGGGCCAGCGTGGTGGATATGGCTCAAGTAGCGCTGGTGTCCAGAGTTTTTAAGCCGCCTGAAGGCCTCTGACATGACATCCTCACGGTAATTCCCAATAATACACTGTAGCCGGAATTTTAACAGTCCACAGCTGAACATGAGCCTACTCACGAAGAGTGATTCACACACTAGGCCACCACGGCGTCCCCATAACAAATGTATATCTGGTCAGTACACTTCAAAGACCTACTACTCTAATAGGCTCCCTTGAAGTGATTTGTATACGCCAATACATCTTTTTATTTTCTACTCCAAAAGCAACCAAGAGTAGACAACGCACTGGTGACACCTACGGTGTCATTGCAGTTATCGCAGTTGTCCATAAGCTGAACTGACATCTTACCATCGGAGGCCTATCAGCTTATTTACGTTCCATTTGATTAATTTTGTTAAATAGGTATTATCTGAGTTTTTAACTAATTTTTTTTTCTGTTTTTTAAAATTAATTATACATTACATTATTTATTAACATTACAAAGTTGTTTTAATTATTTTTATAAAAACACGATTTGTTTTGACAAAATGTATTAAATTGTTACAATAGAGAAGCCATTGGCTCCTGAAACACAGTCCTAGACTAGTTCAGGAGTCTATGGATCATCTGATACTGTACGTTATTATATGTGTCAAAAATAAATAAATGATTGATTGATTAATTTACACATCAACTTTGTGTTATCCGGAGTAATAATTCTGTTGCGTTGTTCATGGCGTTACTCTCAAATACGCATCGCTCGCTAACGCATCGCTGCGTCAGTCGCTGGGAAGCGATCATAATATTCAAAACCAGTTGGATACTTACTAAAAACTATGAGGAAACAGAATAACTGTTACAAATCAAGAAATAATAAATAAATCAACTTAAAAGTATATGTATTTTGGTAGAGTATTTGGACTCAACCCACACACATGCACGGACACACACACGCATAACACACACACGCACAACACACACACAACACACACACGCACAACACACACACGCACAACACACACACACACACACAAATATTAAAATAAAAATACATATGTTTTTGGAAAATGTTTGCAAGTTAGAGATTAAATTTAAAATGTTTTCTTTTTGTTAAAAACTTATTATTATTATAACTTATTATTATTATTATTATTAAAAGCAAATCAGCAACACCTGCATAAGGCTCGTGCAAGACAAGACATTGTCTAAAGCGGGTGAAGGCTTATACTCTGCAGTGAGTCGAAACATTCTGTCAATATAGGTACATAATAGGCGTGGTGACTAAAAAAATATAATGAGTCCGTCAAATAGACCATTATAAATACTAGCCACATATTTTTTCTTATGTCAAATAAACAAAAATTGATGCAGATACAGTCCGCCTAAGTTACGCGTGACGTCACAGGTGCCATACAAATGTACAGACTTCTGTAAGAGAGGTGACGTCACGACCCCCATTCCCAAACATTGCCAAGGTTATCTTTGTCATTTGTTGTTTGATTGACAAAAGAAAAAATACCTGTCCTATATTTTTTGATAATCTAACTCATGGACTAATTTATAATAATGATTTTTTCACCCAGTCATCAGGCCTATAATAATGTCCGTGTGCCTTGTCAGTGGCATTGTAGCTCCTAAATTAATGGACCTGTTTCGATGCGGCCATTTTTAAGCCGATGTGATAGAGATGATTCCTGCTGTAATTTAGCAAAGTCGATTGTTAAGGTTTTATTTATTTTAACTGCGCAATGAAAAAAAAAAATCGGCCAAGTACGAGTCGGACTCGCGCACGGAGGGTTCCGTACTGTATGGGAGCCCCCCTTAAATATTTATTTTATTTTAATTTTATTATTTATTATTGAAGTGAATATAAAACTTAGTATTCTGTGAAAATTTCAAGCATCTACCTGTTACTATTATTAATATAGAGCGAGAAACGTCTCAAAATTCAGGTTTGTTGTATGGAAGCCCCCCTTAAATATTTATTTAATTCTCTTTTTTAGTATTTGTTATTATAGCGGCAACAAAAATACATCATCTGTGAAAATTTCAGCTGCCTAGCTATCATGGTTCATGAGATACAGCCCAGTGACAGACGCACAGACGGACATCGAAGTCTTAGTAATAGGGTCCTGTTTTTCCCTTTGGGTACGGAACCCTAAAAATGACCGTTTTCTAGATATTTTGTTTACTTATGTTATATTTGTGCGTGTTTCAGAATCCCGGTTACATGAAGGAAAACTTCGTCATTTGCATAGAGTCCTTGCACGTTCCTGATGCGGGAGACCAATACAATGTAAGTACTGTATTATTCTATTTTATACCAGCTGACCCGGTGAACTTCACCTCACCATCTGTCAACTGTCAATGACAACTTTACATGCAAGAACATTTTGTATGGGAAAATTAAATTTATGATTTTATTATTTTACTCACTACATTTTTATATTCTCTCACCGTTTAAATATTCCCTTAGTTTCCACGGATATTTCAAGATCAAAATAGCCCAATCAGTCCAGCCGTTCTCGAGTTTTAGCGAGACTGACAACCACGTTTTTTTTTATATGCAGGGTTATTTCTAATCAATTAGCATCCTTTTAGGGACTTATTATGTCCATCAAATGTAACAACTTTTGTTCTGTGATTTTTGTAAAAACTAAAAAAAAACAGCTGTTCCATACATTTTGTCGCGGGTGAACGATATTTTTCTTAGGAAGAACGTTTTTTTTTTTTTTAGTTTTGACAAAAGTCGCAGAACAAAAATTGATAGTTTTGATGTACAGAATAGGCCCCTAAAAGGATGCTAATTGATTAGAAATAACCCTGTATATACCTATAGATTGGTTAATAAATATGGCAGGCATGCATAGTTCCATTTGAGAACGAACGGCTGCTCACTTGCTCAGTGCTCATTACAATACATACATGTAATACCTGTACCAAATCGTTTTTTTTTACTGTGTATCGGTTCTTATGATATACATAATCTAGACTATAAAAGGATTTCTCAAAATAAATGCAAAGGGCTTATAACGGGTGTTACATGTACTGACCCATAGGTATCTAAAATTCAATGAGAATATCAGTTACAGTACATATCTATTTCAAGCTAGTTTTCACAAATACGGATATAGCCTCAGCATTAATCAAATTATCACCTGATATGTAAACAATGTACTACAATGTTTACTCTCACGTAAACAAAATTAAAACTAGAATCAACGATGACGTCATACGACCCGTCATAGTTTAAATAATAGTTTGTGCCCGGTCGTAAAACACGTATTTTTAGTAACAAGTTCTTTTTTACGCGTTCACGATGAACATTGAACAACTTGATTTATGTAGAATAGGTTTTTTTCGAGTAATTATCGCCTGATTTCATTATGTCGTCAAGAGCGTTTAGTAAACGGACATAGAATAGTAAATACCTACGTCATCATGTTACTTATATTGTTGGTACACAATTTTTACACCGTAATAGAAATACTATAGATAAAGAACGTATGAAAGGTACTTTTAAACGCGTTATCAGCGATGAAAATATCTAGTAATAGTCTCGGCCTTGCTTCTGATATAATTATTATTCATAGATAGTGATGTGTAGATATTATACAACCTTATTGGAAGCATATGTATTTTTATTCAAGTATTTGTAAAGTGAAAATTTTAAAAATTTAAACTACTCGTTCGTCTTTTTTATACATTCATACTGACCGTTTGATGTGGTAGTTTGGTTTTCGAAGATTTACTAAGCGTAGTTCAAGACGTGCAAGGGTTAACGTGTTTGGAACTATCCATGTGTCAGCCGTAGGACGTCCACTGCTGGACATAGGCCGCGCGTTCCTGCGATCTTAGTTACATTATCGTCAGTCCACCTCGTCTGTGGACCATTGGAACCTTAGGAATCGCATCCTACTAATATTATAAACGCGAAAGTTTGTATGTATGGATGTTTGTTACTTTCACGCACAAACGGCTGAACCGATTTCGATGAAATTCGGTATGAAGGTAGCTTAGACCTTGGATTAACACGTAGGTTACCTACTGTTTATCTCGGGCTAACGCGGGTAACACCGCGGGGCGCGGCTAGTAGGTAATAAATAAACAGACTTTAAGACTTACTTACAGGACTTGCCTATTGCATTTCCTCTAAGAAATTGACTATGGAAAGTCTATGACTATACTGGCGTCGTCCGTAACGTAATTGAGGCGAGCGAGTGCACCATGTAATCAAAAAGAGATAGCACTTTCAGATACGCTGAGCGAGAGTGAGCGAAACAGAAAGATGATAGATGATGATGATTTATGACAACGCCTCAGTTACTGACGGCATTATAGCTAACGGCTTATGGTTCATAAATAAATTATGACACAACCTTCGAGCAAATATCTATACCTATAGAGTCATAATCGTGCAAAATAAGTGTCCGAGCCAAAACTCTGCCCAAGCTACGTAGTGGGCAGGCTTTTTAGTTAGTCGTATGGCGATTGCAAGCCAACGCAACTCGATGCTAAAGAGCTCGGTTGCAATAACTAATTGGGTGACATAACGTCGAAATTCGAGAAAACGGGTCATTGTGAATTATTTAACGTAAATACCTAAGTCAGTATGTATGACGGCATTTTTTTACTACTTTTACTTAGGGACTGTGGCACTGTATAGGTAGATAGGTATTTGCTCGAAGGACATAACATTAAAATTTAAAACATGCTTGTCATTATCGTTTGCTTGATATAGCCATAGGCCTTGCCATGAACCATTCGTTTTAAAAGAACTATCTGGGTAAATGACGTACAATTGTATATAATCGCCTATTATTATAATTACTCACCTGATTGGTCATCTCGAGACTTGACGTCATATCGCAGTGGTTAGTACAGGTTTCCACGTAAATTGAAACTACACATGTTTCCGTATGGCTCTATACATTTTTGTACAGCGCCCCTGGCACAAACACGTACGCGAAAGTTTAGGTAAACTACGCAAAACCTGGAATGAAAAAATCAACTATAATCTAAAAATGGCACAGATACATCGGTTGGGGCAAACTATTAGAGTTTTGTTCGTAGGTTATAATTGAAGTCGGTAGGGCCATTTTTGGCCAAAAATAATTGTTATGAAAAACAGATTTCAGAGTTCGTCGCAATGTATTTTAATAAACCTATATATTATTATGTTTAGATAAACTACTGTTATTATGAAATTAGTTTTCGTTCGAGGCACTTACAGGTGTTATCAGATCTAATATAGGGCAAATTAAGTTTTACTAATATGGAGTAAATATTTGAACAGATGAGATTACAGAACCACGCGGTATAAAATTAAAATATTATCTTTTGTCGTCATCATTATGTCGTATTAAATCACCCATAAAACGTCTAGAGCTTCCGTATTTCACGTAAGACTCAATCAGAAATAATTGTTTTTCCCAAAAAATAGCAACACCGACTTCCACCATGTACACAATACAATGTACATTTTTGTTGTTTTCTCAAAAACAGCTAATCAGATTTCGATAAAATTTAATTAGGACCACCTCGGAAGTATACTCTTTAGAACTAAAAAACATTTTTTAAATCATTAAAATAATTGGCGAAAATATCGATGAACATACACAAAAAAACATACAGACGAACATAGTACCTCCTCGTTTTGGAAGTCAGTCAAAATGGCACAACCATTGCAATCGATGTACAAAATACGAATACTTGGCTCGAATCAATGTACTGTGTATAGTATATATATCATTTTTAGGATTCCGTACCCAAACGGTAAAAACGGGACCCTATTACTAAGACTCCGCTGTCCGTCTGTCTATCAGGCTGTATCTCATAAAACGTTATAGCTAGAAAGCTGAAATTTTCACAGATGATGTATTTCTGTTGCTGCTATAACAACAAATACTAAAAACAGAATAAAATTAATAACTAAGGGGGGCGGACTACTAGTAATAATATTGGTATGAAAGTTAGGCGACTTCTTTTTAAGGTTCCGTACCCAAAGGGTAAAAACGGGACCCTATTACTAAGACTCCGCTGTCCGTCTGTCATAGGCTGTATCTCATGAACCGTTATAGCTAGAAAGCTGAAAATTTATATTTAGGGGGCTCCCATACAACAACCCTGATTTTTTAGCCGTTTTACGCTCTATATTAATAATGGGAACAGGTAGATGCTTGAAATTTTCACAGAATATTAATTTGTATATTCACCTCAATAATAAATAATAAAATTAAAATAAAATAAATATTTAAGGGGGGCTCCCATACAGTACGGAACCGAGCGTGTGCGAGTCCGACTCGTACTTGGCCGATTATTAGATTACTGTTGATTTTTAAAAACATCCAATGTCCTCTGGAGTAGGATTTACCAAACGTCTTGCGCCAAATGTCTTGTCCATCTCTGCTTCAGCGTATCTATAGGTATAGATATTGATGTAATAATACATACCTATATATTTGTTGTGGACTGTATAGTATAAATGAAACGATCAGTTCGTGGTCGAAGTTCAACATAACATTTATTTTAAAATCTCCTATATATATGCTATTTACACTATCTTAGGACTAGGTCGAGCGGTCGAGAGTGCGTAGCGAGGCGCTCGGCCAATCACAGCGCGCCGCGCTCCCGTCCGCTCGCAACCGCGTCGCCTTGCTCGCAGCGTCCCTCCGTTGTTCGTAGGAGGGCTTGGAGGGTGTGTAGAGCTCGGAGGGCTCGGAGGGCTCGGAGTCCTCTTCAATATTATTATATCCATTATTGAGGTTTCTTAATAATGCCTTATTATTATAGCAAGGACATTTACAAAATATAATTTAAATAATGTATGTAAATTTATTTGTAATGATTACTCATAAAATGTGCCTAGCATGCTTTGTAATAAGATGTTTTCTATTGTACTCTTAAATACGAATACATTAACCAACTAGTCCGAATTTAAGACAGTAACCAACTTGATAAGAAGGTATTATTCATAATGTAATTATCATCAATATTTGCAACAAAAAAACAAGCCTTATTTGTCAACTATCCCAGTTCTCGGAGATAGGAGAGGCCTGTGTCCACATGGGTATGGAAGTTTGCGCCTGAGGTGATGAAAATAGTAGAAATGTGTTATGTACTCGTTTTTTTACAAAAGATAAAGTAACTACTCATACTGACTTGAATTTATAGAATTTATCGTATCGCGTTCAAAACCCTACAAATACTATCGCTAAAATTTTTTTTATTGGTAGATAAATATTTCCGTAATTATTTTTTAAGTTATTCATAAATATATAATTTATTGAAGAAATATAAAAACGAATGTTTTACAATATAAATAATCTTTTTTTTAGTGTTTAAATACATGAATACAGATACAGAATTTATGATTGAATTGAATCAAAGAGTATTTTCTTGTAACGCTATTTCCTTGTTAATTCTCATCGATTTTGGTTCAGATGCGAACAACTCTGAAAAAAAACTGTTGTTACAGTTGGAAATTATAGTTTTACAGTAATTTTTAAAGCGCAGTGGCAACAAATTGTGTATCAGTGTTTCCTACTTTTATCTGAGTATTTTATCGTCGGCTTTTCTCTATCTGCAATTCTGCAATGCGGTAGATAACACTAAGGAAACCTACTCACATAATCTGTCGGTCCGGCACCCCCAGATTTCGTCACGCTCAATAAAGGCAACCCCTGCAATAGAAAGGTGGAAAATCGCCTGTCCTGCACCCCTATACCTAACCCAAATATACCCATGAAACAAATTGTCTATTTCCTCTCACAATGGAAACAAAGTATGAATTGACATTAAAAGTGGATAAAGCATGATAATAATGTTTTTGACTAACATTAACGATTAGGAACCAAACTAAATAGGTTTGCTTAATAAACAAAACTTTTCCAAAAAATGCGAGGTATTTATTTGATACGACGATGGCGACGAGATATTTGTAGATATTGCCTGAATGACACTTTAGCTAAAACGACAGTAAATAGACTGAAAATGTATTATAAAGAGAGCAAGTTGTACCTGTATGCTATATTTGTTTTTTTTCCTGTATATGTATTTATTTATCTTTGTTGGCGCAGCATCCTCTTATGTTTCTTGACCCATGTCTTCTCATACTAAAAGCTCTGCCCTTCCTTGCCCTGACCAAGTATGTACCAGTCTTTCACTCTGATTTAGCATAACGCAGCGGCCGGTTGGAATAATTGTATCTAGCGCGACCCTACGGTCATAATAAGGTTATCTTGTGATTGGACGTCTAATAGGCCCCATTATATTATATATAGGCTATAGGTAGCCAGAAATACTATGTAAATAAAGATAAATCCACAGATGATTTAGTTTGAAGGTAATCAGACAAGTTGCAATACAAGTTGCGAAAACAAACATCAAAGCAAAAACAAAAAATAAATGATCATCACAGATAAAAAAGTAGCATATTACGTTATTCAGCAATAGCATCGTCAGTCAATTCTAACGATGAAGTCGCTAACTCGTAACATCGAATGGATGTCATCCATTTGGACTGATGGTGAATGGGGCCTATAACGTACAGCTCTCCGTTTTACTGGTCCATATTTTTCATCGATGGCTTAAGGAGTTGTATGAGCGAGTTTACACATGGCACTCTATTCTGATACGGTATATTTAAAATATCATATAAAATAGACCAGTTTAAACCGGGACTTACGCTGCGTCTACGAATACGTAGTATCCACTTCAGGAGCACAGGATAACATGATTAAAATGAATTTCCAGGTGCACGAGCTGCCGCCAGAGAAATTAAAGAACCGCGAGATCGTCCACATCGACATCGCGAATGATCCTCTCCCGTCGACCGACTACAAGCCCGAGACCGATCCGACCAAGTTCAAGTCGGTGAAGACTGGCCGCGGCCCGCTCACCGGCCCCGCGTGGAAGAACAACGTGAAACCTGTCATGACGTGCTACAAACTCGTTACGGCGGAGTTCAAGTGGTTCGGACTGCAGGTCAGTAATCAATAGATATATGAAGCTAGTCACACATTGTATACTGACTATACGTCGGCGAAGACTGGCCACGTGTGGAAGAACAGCGTCAAACCAGTTATGACGTGCTATAAGCTCGTTACGACGGAGATCTAGTGGTTCGGTCTGCAGGTCAGTATTTATTACAGCTACTCAAAGATAGTCTACTGAACTGACTATAAGTTGATGAGAACTGGCCGCGGCCCGCTGATCGGCACCGCGTGGAAGAACAGCGTCAAACCTGTCATGACGTTCTAAAAACTCGTTACGGCGAAGTTCACGTTCAGGCTGCAGGTCAGTAATCAGAAGATTTACGACACTAATTAGGTACATATCGTCTACTGACTACAAGTCGGTGAAAACTGACCGCGGCCCGCTCAACGGCCCCGCGTGGAAGAACAGCGTCAAACCAGTTATGACGTGCTACAAGCTCGTTACGGCGGAGTCCAAGTGGTTCGGACTACAGGTCTGTAATCGATACATATCGTCTACTGACTATAAGTTGACGAAGACTGGCCGCGGCCCGCTCACCGGTCCCGCGTGGAAGACAGCGTCAAACCCGCCATGTCGTGCTACAAACTCGTTACGGCGGAGTTCATGTGGTTCGGATTGTAGGTCAGTAATCAGTAGATATATGAAGCTAGTCACACATCGTTTACTGACTATAAGTCGACGAAGACTGTTCAGCGGTTCTTCCACTCGGGAACAGTCTCACAGTTCAGTGTTCAGTTGAACAGTCAAACCATTTATGACGTGCTACAAACTCGTTCCGGTGGAGTCCAAGTGGTTCAGACTACAGGTCAGTAATCGATACATATAGACAAGTCTACTGACAAGTCGGTGAAGACTGGCTGCGGCCCGTTCACCGGCTTCGCGTGGAAGAACAGCGTTAAACCTGTTATGATGTGCTACAAACTCGTTACGGCAGAGTTGTTCGGACTGCAGTAATCAGTACAGCTTGTCACAGATACTTTACTGACTATAAGTCGGTGAAGACTGGCCCCGCGTGGAAGAACAGTGACAAACCTGTCGTGGACTGCACGTCAGTAGACTTAATTTATGGTCTTAGACTGAACATCAGCAAACATACTTTGTAATAGGCGATACGTTAGGTCTGTTCATTATACATGCCAGTCAATCGATACAATCTGAGCACCACTTAAAAAGGAACCTAGTTATTGTGGCTAAAGTAGAATAGTCTTGTCTGCTAGATTAATTTGTGTCCTACATAGGCTCTCCTAGCCACGGCTCGCCCAAATATACAGGGTTATTTCTAATCAATGAGCATCCTTTTAGGGCTTATTCTGTACATCAAAACTAACAACTTTTGTCAAAACTCAAAAAAAATGTTTGTTGTTCCATAGAAAAATGTCGTTCACCCGCCACAAACTGTTATGGAAAAGCTTTTTTTTTTTCGAGTCTGACGAAATTAGCAGAACAAAAGTTGTTAGTTTTGATGTATAGAATAAGCCCCTAAAAGGATGCTAATTGATTAGAAATGACCCTGTATAAAAAAATCAGACTTGCCATAAATTATAAGCCATGGTTTCATTCACACGTATATGTCCGTCCACTGATTGTGAGTGTTCTGCGATTTTTTGTTATTTTTTTTATGTGTTGTATTTACATTAGATTTTTTTGTTACAGAGCAAAGTAGAAAATGTCATCCAAAAATCAGAACGGCGGTTGTTCACCATATTCCACAGGTATGTAATTCAAGTAATTCTTTATAGTAAAACATCGTGAGGCAATCTGCATACGTCCGTAGAAGAAATACAATGGCGTATGTGAATCCACTAACCCACACTGGGCCAGCGTGGTGGATAGGGTTCAATCACCTTCGTGAGTAGGCCTGTGTTTCCTTTCTTCCTTCCTTTCAGCCATAGGACATTCACTGTTGAACATAGACCTCCCCTAAAGATCTCCAATAAGACCGGTTGGTAGCGGCTTGCATCCAGCGCGATCCTGCGGTCTTAATGAGGTCGTCCGTCCACCTTGTGGGTGGACGTCCTACGCTGCGCTTGCCAGTACGTGGTCTCCACTCGAGGACTTTTCGACCCCATCGGTCATCAGGCCTGTGTTTAGCAGTGTAAAAAGGCTCGTACAGCACAGTTCAGTATTAATTAATGTTGTCTTCCGGTCAAAAGGTTCGCCAAAAATGGCACAACCTACTTCAATTGTGTACAAAAATGATTAGTTCGCTCGAATCGACATATACCTTTATTTTGATTATTGTCGATATTTCAAAAATAGCACAGCCGATTTTGATAAAATTTAAACGAGATCGCCTCTGAAATATGATCTATCAAAAAAAGATCTTTTTAAACCGGTTCACAATTGGCGAAAATATCGATGAACATACACAAAAAAAAAACACAGACGAACTTAGAACCTCCTCCTTTTTGGAAGTCGGTAAAAAAAGACTGATACAGTACCAGTATAGTTTAGTAAATCTTGCATAAAGTATTTACAAGAGGGTCCGGTAGCTGTTAGCATTTTATTTAAAACTAGTTGAGCCGGTGAACTTCGTCTCACCATCTGTCAACTGTCAATGACAAGGTCTACATGCGGTAACAATTTGTATGGGAAAATGAAATTAATGTTTTTATTATTTTTCTTGCAACTGTTTTAATTTTTCTTACCGTTCATACCTTCTCTTATCTTCCATAAAAATATTTCAAGACCAAAATTAGCCAAATCGGTTCAGTCGTTCTCGAGTTGTAGCGAGACTAACAACCGAGATTCATTTTTTTATATATAACTAGCGACCCGCCCCGGCTTCGCACAGGTGTATTATACACACAAACCTTCCTTTTGAAACACTTGTATCTATGAAAAAAAAACAGCATCAAAATCCGTTGCGTAGTTTTAAAGATATAATCATACACGGGGACAGACAGCGGGAAGCGACTTTGTTTTATACTATGTAGTGAAGATGTAGCTGAACGCAGCTGACAATAAACGTTATTGATTCCAGACAAGTGTTCTGTTCGATGGACGACTGGTACGGCATGACGATGGCCGACATCCGAGCCATCGAGGAGCGCACCAAGGAGGAGCTCGAGAAGCTTCGGCGCGAGGGCGAGGTGCGCGGCATGCGCGCCGAGAACGAATAAACTACCCGCAAATAAATTATAACTACCCGCAATTAGCGCGGGATAACAACTACCCGCAATTTGTGAGACGGGCGGACGAACCTACACACCGGTACTTTTTTCAGAAGCGGGATTAATGCAGTGAGATATGGGGTTTCGTCACTTTCGTGGGGAATCTAATGTAATGAGATATGGGTAGGAGCGCAAATAGGAGAAGCTCGAAAGGCCGGACCCGAGAACGAGGTGCTTCACACTAGAAACTTCTTTGCCACCCCAGAAAACTTGAAAGTCAGTCGTTTATATTTAATAAAAATATAATGCAGCAGCAGAACTGGTTCAGTATCATTGTAAAACTTGGATTTAATTGTATGCAGTGAGGTGAAGGCATCAAATGTCATTTAGCAAATGAAAGATGCCTGTACAAAAATGGGGCAATCTAACTATGGTGCAGTATCCAAACACTTATTGCATTGTATAGTAATACCGATAAAACCAGTAACCTATAATACCAATACTGTAATTAGAATAGCCTGACAGAAAAAATTTACTATAAATGATGGTAAATGACGGTTCTAGCATTTGCTAGGTTGTGAGGATTGTATAAATCGTTAGGGTTTCAAATTATAGGCGTGGCTTTAGTTACCCGAGATTTTTCTTTGCCTACCCCAGAAAATCAATTAAATCAATACTTTCTATTTTGTCTGATTGAAAGTTTATACTTTCTATATTTCTGGGGTGGACAGAAGTGAACAGGAACAGGTGGCGTTAGAGAAAATATCTATGACAATGATGCTGTGCAAGCGTATTCCCACTAAGCCAGAAATATTATCAAAAATTTGGAATTTAGACTATAGCTGGCTATGTAATATGTACTCGTATCTTACTGCATTAGGTTTAAGAAATCCCGCAAAAAGTCGGTGTGAAGCGGTCAACGCCCCGTTGGGTATTGAGGTAGAGACCTATAGCATTTTTGAATCTGAGCTGCCCTGTAATTTTCTTGGGAATTAACTCATTTGCCATATAATATTGCGCATTTGACCTTCTCCAGCTCAGGTTTTATTCCTAATTGAGCGACATTTGCCGCCCTCGGTTCATTCTCGCGCTCACTTTACTGCCCGATAACTGAGATTGCATTATGTTTGAACATTTTCTTTTGTTCATTACGTCACGGTAATGGAATCTATGCAGCATTCCCTCATAGAAGAAGTCGGAACGCGAATCATACCTACGCGCCTCAGAGTTCAGTACACACTCGTACATAACAATCGCAGGGGCGCGCCGTAGTGACAAACGAACGTGTGGATTTGTATGTTAAGCGTGCGATTTACCTACCAGGCGGGCAGCCCTAGCGCGTGTAATGCCTCATTTACATTCAGCCCCTATCGCTGCTCCTCGCGCTGCCGGCAATAATTCCCTTAATACTGCTGTGGCAGGATCGAGGGATATGTGTTTTTACATACTGCCCTTCCTCTCACTTCGCTTTCAAGTTCCGACAATGGCAGACGTTGAAATTTTTGCAGCGTCCGCGCTGTGTCTTTTAGCGATACATAATTATGTGCGTCAGTTAAAAATAAATCAAATGAAAAAAAAGAAAAGACGTCGTAGAAGATGGTGGATATCTATTCATCGTAATAGAACTCGCGCCCGGCGTCAACTGAGCGCTTGAGCAGAATGTAAACACCCTACCGCTCGCGCTGCCGGTCCTTTGAAGTCCGCACTAAAAACCGCTCTTTTGGGGAGCGCTGGGCAGCGCGAGTGGCATTAAGCAGTGGCAAGAGAAGTATACGTTTACATACTCGTCCTGCCCACTTCCCTGCTCACTACAGCTGAATGTAAATGAGGCATAACGTACTGCGTGCCTACGCGGGGCGCCAGACATTTATTTCAAGTACAGGGATTTGAACTGTACTTACCATGTTCTGACAAATAAAGTATCTGAATCTGGACCGCAATACGCATAGCACGTAGATACCATTACCGTGATCACATGTACTCGTACCCTTAGTGTACAGTAAAATATTTTATTATTTATTTCGATCTTAGCGATATTGTGTCGCATATGTAATATTGTTGCTGGTCTTATATATATGTAGATAAAGATATGTAGATCATTTTAGTCCTGACGTATTGATTTAGTTAGTAGGTGTAAATAAATTACACCTGTAGTATTATAGTAAGACAACTGCTGGCAGTTGTTTTTTCAACTATATTTCAGCCGTCTTTATAAACTGGGCCCCAATATATATAAGATTCGGTACCAACTGAAAGCAATACATAATGTGATCTCAGTTTTAGAGAGGCATCAATATACCATTAGAAAAAAATATATAGATAATATTTAATTGAAATAACTATTAAGTCGATGTAGTCAGTGGTTAACAGGTAGTGTTGTCGTTACCCAATTGAATTATTCGATACAAATTTTGACGATTATCAATAAATAATAGCAACGAGTTTGAGGCGTTATAAAGGCCCACGGTTTAAACATTTCACTGTTTTCAATGTAATGTTCTAATTTAGTTGAAGCTGCATTAGTGCAGGCGTTTTGGCTGTTGTGTATTTATATGATAAACACACATAATTTTACTCGGCGGAATGCACAGTGTAGGAACAGTAGAGATACTTTGCACTGAGTACTAGTGTCAATAACCAAAGGATAAACATTGGAAGATATAGGAAAGAATCACAAGAATCAATCTTCTTGGCGGTTGTGATGTTAGCTACAAGCTGCGCAAACCCCATAGAGCTAATCAACCAGAGAGATAGCGCTGTTGTCGCTTTGGCAATTCTCAAGCACAAAAATGTATGGAAAATCTGGTTTATTACAAGTGTTACTACCAGTAGTAAGAACGGTAAATGAATTACCGTTGTTACTACTGCAGTTGAAAGTTGTTAGAACAGCAATAATAAATTACCTGAGTTACTACCGTAAAACCGAAATACCAAAAAAAAAAACACAAAATTGCCCAGAGCTGTCAAAACTGTCAAATATGAATTGGAATTTGACACTATCGGAAGAAAAACACGGCAACAACCACTGAATCGAAGTATTTTTCATGTCTCTTTCTCCACCACATTATCCCTCTGGTTGTATAATAGCTCTGTGGCAAAACCCAATTCTGACTGAAGCTCACTTATCAGCTGTTCAAGGATTGGGTTTCGCGCAGCTTGTAGCTAACTTCACAGCTGTCAGGAAGTTTGATACAGGCTATAGCAAATGTTTCAAGTCAAGCAACGGAACCAAAGTGTCTCTTCTATTTTTAACTGTACCAATAGTTACATTTCTTAGCTCGGGCACGAATGTTACTAGATGAAAAAATAATATATCAGTGCAATATTTTTTATCAATGGCAACCGGGAATTTTTGGAAAACGGTAGTAGTTAAAAAGGGTGTTGCAAGGTGAATGTTTACCTACTAACTTATTTATACTATGTCGGTCGTCGGTGATATTCGGGATATTATTATGGTTCATTAATTTATTTGTGGAATTGGGTTCAAGTTGCAACACCTTTACAATAATATATAGTGATTGCATGTATGTACATAATAATAAGTTTGTTGATTAACAAATCAGTATTTTTAATGATTGTGTGACATTCCAGGTGGCCAATTTTGCCTTCAAATGGTATCAAAATGAAAGCTTACGTTGCAAAGTAAAGAATTGGTCATTTTGATATCTTTCTGAGATAATTAGGCCCCAGATACTATACCGGCGGTAACATGAGCATTTTAGTTTCATTTGCTACTTTTGTTCCACATGTTTTAATAGCTCTCTCATATCTGCTCCATTAGAAATTTTAAAGCGGTACTTTTGTGAATCAGTACAATGTGAGATAGTTATTTGTATAGTGTTATATACAGGCTGTTTGTAATTTACTGGACTAGAAATCTAGAGGCGAACTTTGTTTGTAATCAATTGATAAAGAAACATTGTCGAAAAACGGGTTGCTAGGCTCATTCTTGCAACCTATGTTGGCACTATCAATGAAATGTTTCGTTCCTAAAATGCCTAAACTAAGCGCCACACAAATCGGTGGATGGGAAGTTATGCACAGAACGCTGCGCAAAAGCCGAAATGTAGGTATGCGCGGGAGCCAGAGAGACTCGCGCCGGGGCACACCCGCCCGCCAACCTCATGCCTCCCGCGCGCTCCTTACGCATTGTGCACACATGCGCAATAATTAGCGAATCACGGCGAAGTGTCGTCTGCGGTCTTCTCATCCGCTGATTTGTGTAGCGCTTAGTATACGAGCACTTTAAATACGCTGTAGCTGTTTTTATCTATTTTAACGATGTTGATGAGAGCACTCGACGTAAATTGAGAAACATATTTTATTTTTTCTAACTCTTTTTTCAAATAGTTTTACTTTCATTTTGTTCGAGAGCTCTGATCCAGTTCTAGCTTTTATTTTTATATGTATTCGCTTCGTATTGCACTTTTGTTTGTAAGGTTTTTTTTACTTGTTGTAATAAGTTTACATCAAATACAGCGTGATGATATTTCAAGACTTTTTTTATTGCCATATTCGTTTTGTTCGCATCCCGCTTTTAGCGTCGTTTAGTGCTTTGTGTGTCCATTTTTTTTATGATCTTTTCCATAAAAAGGAACATAGTACTTAATTATGTTTGAAATTCGGGAAGAGCACAATTTTCCAAGGCTAAAAATTCTACTGATCTTAGTACTTTTAAGTTGTTTTGGTTCCTAGATCCCAAAAGACCGTTTGTAAAAACTGTATATGAATAGGAGCTTTCGCTTTGATGTTGTTAATGCTTATTTGTTGCAGTTACCAAATAAAATTAAGTACACACTTGAAATGTTATTGTTTATTTATCCACCCGTGGTTGTGTGTGAGCGATTACCGCATGTTTTAAATAAATAAGTAGGCAATTAGGTACATATTTTTGGTTGCGCTTTTTTAATTGGAGTTATAATGTTGACCATAGAAACTACTTGGTAACGTTGAATCTTAGGTACAGTGCCGAGCCTAACAATACATAAGTACTTAAAATATGTGGCACCATTATATTAGCATTGCTCGTCACTGTACATAAAAGCTGAAATTGTCAATTTCTAAATGTTTAGCAAATTAAAAATGTTCAGAAATCTTTTGCATTACAAGTAAGTCTAATGTATTTAATAATGTTTGTTGTAAAATATTTTATTGATATTTTAAGGCCAATACAAATAAATAAAATAAATGATTGTGTGAGTTTTTATACATAACCATCTTTAAAAGAAAGGTTCAAAAATAAAATTGGGAATTGGAAAATACAGAAGTTGTAAAAAAAAAAACAGAAATAAGCTGTGGCAGCATTTCAATTTAATACTTATAATAAAACTAGCTTACAATAACGACTAGGAATAATAATAATAGTCGATGCGACTAAATATAACTTCAGTGATTACTCACCACCTCTTTTCATGCAAACTGTGGAGAATTTTGCTTAAAGTTTGTATAAAAGTATTAAGTACTTTACTGGTGTTCGAATCACTTTGCAAGCAATAACGCGATTTCAGTTATTTCACGCTGTTTCTAATTATGTAACAGAAATGTTATTTACAGAATTCCAACGTTGTGGTATTCGTGCGACCTTGGTATTGGAATGTTCTCAAGCAGCCATAAATCGCCATACTTAAGTACAAGACGGTACGAGCACGTATTTCGATTGAAAGGAATAAAGAAACTGCCTTAGGCAAAATCTAACTGAAACTGCATGATTCAATGAATATTGAAAGACATGGTTAGGTTGAATTTACAACTGACAACTTACTATTCAGTGTGTCTAAATTAGTAATCATGGTGTGATCAAAAAGTTCATGCTCTGATAGATGCACTATCAGAGCATGAACTTTTTGATCCATTTACAGAACATACGAAAAAAATGTATGTATGTACCAAATCAAGCTTAATGGCGTCTGTGAACACGTGTCATTACCTCAGGAAAAATAGAATTTAACTTGGCACTAAATTCCCGATTCAAATTTTTTTATAAGGTTTAGGATCACTTACTGAGTATAAAATCACAAAATGCTGACAGATCCAGGTGGAGCTTCAAGCGCCATCTTAAAAAACGTTTTTGGCCGATATCTCGGAAACTGAGCAATTTAGGGCAAAAGTCATGGAGACCATTATTATAGAGAATAAAATTTCGCATCTTTTGTCTCCAGTTAACTTTTTTGTAAAACTTACTGTTCACGATTTATGGCCAATTCAATGAACCGTTTTTATTGATTAACCTAATATTACAAGAGATATCGGCCGCGATAATGGTCTCCGGTACTTTTGCCCTATGCATAGTTATCGGCCAAAAACTTTTCAAGAAGGCGCTTGAAGCTACACTTGGATCTGTCAGCATTTTGTGATTTTCTGCTCAGTAAGTGGTCCTAAACCTTATAAAAAATTGGATATGGTGCAAAGTTAAAAAAAATGTCTATTTTCCTTGGGTACATTGCGGAGTAGCAATTTATTCATATGCCAGCCTTGCAAGGAGTGGGAATTTGCGCAGCTTGTAGCTAGCTTTACAGACGCCATTAAACTTAATTCGGCCTGTACATACATGAAGATAAAGAAATTATAGACCTAAGTGACTACCTTGAGGTACTCCAACAATTTCCCTAGCAATTTATAAAATGCTAAACAAAATTTAGAAGAATTGAAAAGCAATAGTCAAATTTTCACTGAATATTCTAAAACTTGTGTTAGCTATAGCTATATTTTTTATATTGGTAAATAATATTTTTTCTTCTCAATAATAAACACAATCACATGCTTTTCTAAAATCTAAGCAGATTTTCACAACAATTACTTTTTTCATTACAATAAAGAATAATTATCAAATATTTTAATCATCTACTTCTAGCTCCAGTTCGATATCAGCCAAGCTAATCCGGCGCAGTGTGTTAATGAGAATGTAACGGGAGAAGATGACATAGAGGTAACGAAACCACACCATTTGTGATTTGTGACGCTTCATTGCTCTGACTATGCGACGGCTCTCGGTCCAGCGGAGGAAGTATCTGATGACAAATAATATAGGTATTTTTGATTTGTATTAACACAATTAAGATTTTTTTGGAAGCAGAAGAAACTTGGTGCTTTTGTACTCAAAGGATATATTTTAGTTTTCCACATCTTTTAAGATTAAGATCTTGCAAATAACATACTTTTAACAACTATTTTAACACTCTTTCTTGTGTTACTGTTAAGTGATAATACTTGGGGTATGGCATTTTCCAGGAACAGCTCTGGTCAGTATAAAAAAAAAAATACAAGAAAGTTTTGATGCCCTCACTAGTGAATATGGCCACTTCATTTTAAAAAAAACTCAAAAAAGTTCAGGCTGTTCTCATGAAAGCTTTGGAGAGAATACCCGTATTAAGATTTAATAGAGACATCTTACACATTCTCTAACCCCAAACTAAGCATAGATTGTAAAATGGCTGCTAGAGACTAATATAGCACATGACTTTTCTTTCATATTTAATTTATAGGAAAAAATAGATTCAAACCTTAATGGCTTACCTTTTGGAAGATAGTACAAAACTAAGAGGTAGGTCCAGAAATCCCAAATATTTTCTTAATATATTTACAGAGTCTAAAGTATACACTGCACATCCTGAAAATAAAATGCAATCTATGAAAAACAGTATGGACAGCATTACAATATTCAAATAACTACTTAATAACAATCATTTTTGCATATTTACGCATATTAATATAACAATCATTTTTGGGCAGTTGTGTACAAAACTTTATCTTGTAGCATAAATATTTAATACTGTTAATATAAGAGAACTAGATTGTCTAGACAAACCAAATCTAGGTTTTAAGACAATATATTGACAATATATTTATCATTGTAATTAATCAAATATTTTTTTGTGTGTTTTGATCTTGCAATCAGTCTTTAAGACTATAAGCAGATAAGTTCTGTTCTTTTTGGTGTTTATATTATCAAATAAATAAAAAATAATAATAATAATTATGTCACTAATTCATTAAAATGATCTGTAAAAACATGATGAATACCATATGCTCCCAATTGGTCCTTTTTAGATAGAGATTAGAATCAGATATAGATCTGTATCCAGCACATGTTCTACTATTAATTTGTTTGATAATGAAAAAATAAAGTCTCTTTTTTGTCATGTCAGAGGCCTTCAGGCGGCCTAAAAACTCTGACACCAGGGCTAGCCACCCGGCCTATACAAACTTACTTTAGTCTCTTTTATGCTGTTAAATAGTTCTATGTTGTAATAATACTATTTGTTAAGGAAGGTGTATTTGATTTATTAGATACATTGGATGCAAGCCTGTTCTATTTGATCTTAATGAAAATCTATAGGGGGTCTACATAAAGCAGTGGTTACTGAGATACCAATGACTTTTCAAAGGAAAACAAAAGTGAGCACTTACTCTTAGGCATAATTTTCTCAACAAATATATATGCAACAGCATAAAATACTGCCGAATGATTTGCATGTGAAGATACACCTCCTCTATCAAAAGTGACTAGTGTATCTATTTCTAGTGCTTCTAGCTGTTGATGTATTAATTTCGCAACTACGGGGATTGGCCACTGGACTTTTGGATTGTCGGGCAATCTTGTATCGGTGATAAGACATATGTTTTGGTCCTGTACACCAAGTTCTTCACATGCACTCCACAATTCCTTTCTTCTTGTGTGACCTTTGCCTTCAAAGTTTCCTGAAAATAAATGATTATTATATTTCTGTAGAAAGCTTCATCATAGTTTAATTCCAGTTAAATGCAGCATTTCCATTTTAATTTTTGATGCAATGTTCAGAACAGGTTTGGAACAAGTTTATATGTAGAACAGCTTCCAGTTTATTTCAGTAAGTACAGAGTACAGAGAAATGTCAAGGTTCAAGGTACATTGAAAGTTCTATTATTAAATTCCTAAGGAACATACCATTGGAAAGGCAAAGTAAATGAACATCTGCTCCTTGTTCACATAATCGGAATATTGTGGGCCCAAAAAACATGCATTCGTCATCTGGGTGGGCCACAACTACCAACACTCTCTTGGCTCGGAGCGCTCCACGAGTCCGCGTCGGTAGCCGTCGGGCGTATCGACGGTACACTACACAGCACACCACCAAGTATCCCACTATCCATACGCTGATATACAATGCAAAATTTCTAATATACACCAAAGTATCAGCCACAAATTTCACGTAAAAGTTAGACAAACTCTCAGAGTTGTATGTAGACTCATTTAACATCATTTCTGACTAGAACGTGGTTTTATTTTAAGTGAAATAACTTCCAATAGCTTTTTTTGTAGTTTTGATCATTTAATACTTTATGTTTTCATTTAGATGAACATTGAAATCTAGTAAAATAATATTTTGCACTCTCCGTTAACGTATCGTCCCCACATTTTGACATTTCTAAAGAGAATATTAATGACATTTCCTTTTTACCGTGACATTGACAACACTTTGAAAACCACAGATGCTGCTTTAACCACAGAATTTGTAAAAATGTCAAGAGATGGCGGCCTGATACGATTACAAACAAAATCGTTGTGTGCATTCAATAAAAAATTAATTGACGTTAGTGACTTATCAAGTTGTCAGTGTTGTCACTGTCAAATTCTTGAAAATCGATTCTGGTCTTGTTTTCATTTCATTTTACTTGATTGTTTCCTGAAATTAAAAAGCGTTTTCTGCACTAAGCCGAAGCCTAAAAGAATCCCAAGACTCTACTGCAATGATCCAACCTGACTATCCATCGGCTCTGGGCTTGCTCTCCCATTTAAATGCAGACGAGCTAAAGGAAATGCTCAATGATGACGCGAAATTTGATGAAACTGTTCTGAAAGATGTTAAACAGGTATTTGCTCTTTTATCTCTCAATACACCAGTAAGATACTTAGATAACTATAACTAATAAATAAATACTGGTAAACTGACTCGCTAACTGTAAGGATTGTGTGTTATTCTGTGCAACGAATGCCCCTGGTTTTTGTTCTGAGCACTGCCCCAAGAATGAGTCATTGTGCATAGCATAGAGTAAATAGCATGTTATTGTTCTATTCCAACGAAAGACGTCATTGACAGGAAGTGTATTTACTTCAAAAAACGCTATGGGTTTTCATAATTTGTTAATTTATGCTGCAATTGTATTTTAAGGTAAAAGACTGGGAGACCGAAAAAGAGATGATAATAGCAAGTAACAGGTCCCTTGCTGAATACAATTTGAGTAAAGAGCCAGAACTGGAAGAACTGAAGTCAGAAGTACTGCAGAAATCAGAACTTGGGGAGCAGCTGTGCACACATATACAGGAGCTGCTAGGAGACTACAGTAAGTAGTCGCTCAAATATTTGCTAAAGAAAGTTTTGCATAATAAGTAAATTCTTATAATAGGTCTGGTAGCTAGCCCTGGTGTCAGAATTTTTAGGCTGCCTAAATGCCTCTGATAGGCTGCCTAAATGCCTCTGATAGGCTAAATGGTTAAAACAACCGGGACCCACAATTTAACGTGTCATCCGAGCCACGGTAGCGCTGAGTTGGAAAATGCCACCGGTCACCCATCCAAATACCGACCGTGCAGAATATTGCTTAATTTCGGTGATCGCTGACAAACACCTAGTCAAACTACGCTACGAGAGCTACAGTCTTGCATAATAACAATAAGGAAGCTTGATTGAAGGAACAGTTATACATACACACTCAAACTTTACAGGCACAACAGCATTTTATCACACATTCAGTATACTAAAAATGTAGTTCTAAGTATGAAATTATTTAGTTTTGAATAAAGTTGCCTGAGGGTCAAAGGAAACTGTCTCCTGCAATATAAACTAATGAAGTCTAGTAAGCACATCATACTTACAGTTAATATACCTTTTTGAAAGAGAATAGTTGATACTAATACATATAAATGCAGAGAGTAATTACTAACTAAATGGTAAAAAGTTCAATAGATAAGAATTATTGTAGAGGTAGTTCACAGAATAGATAAAAAAAAATTGTCCATCAATCTTACTAAGAAACTTAAATATTGATTTCAGAATCAAAATCGGCTGGTATATCTCCTGACACAACTCAAGCTTTACTTGAAACAGCTGCAGCACAGGCCGAGGAGCAATCGGAACAGATCGCCCAGGACTTTACGTCGGGAAACATCACTGTTGATAAATTCCTCGAAGACTTCGAATCAATACGTAAAAAAATGCATTTACGTAAATTCAAAGCTGAGAAAATGACTGAACTGCTCCGATCAGGCAGTCAAAGCTACGGCAATGGTGTACCTCAACCATATCTGCCGTATCCAAATTATAGAAATCCGCAAGTCCCCAGTGTGCCATATCCTATGGGACCTCTGAACATGCCCATGCCAAATATGTATGGAAACCATTTCTGAGTTACTAAATGTTGCCATATATTGTGTTCATAAGACATTTTTTTACCAATGGATTATTTGAATATTATGTATGTTTATCTTTGTTGGATATGACTTAAATTTTAAGCTGAAAGTAATTGAAATAGGAAAAATTACATGAAATAGAAATATGTCCAATTTTATAGATTTTTTGTTGTAATTGATGGATGCCTTTAGCCCTTTGAACATCAATGTTTTGAGAGTAATAAAAGCAGAGTTTGAGCATTATGAATAAGGATGTAGTAATGATACCTACCAACAATAATGTTAAACATGAGATTGTGTATACTATGCATTATATCTTACTAGTGACCCACCCCGGCTTCGCACAGGTGTATTATACATATAAACCTTCCTCTTGAATTACTCTATCAAAAAACCGCATCAAAATCCGTTGTGTGGTTTTAAAGATATAAGCATACATGGGGACAGACAGCGGGAAGCGACTTAGTTTTATACTATGTTTAAACAAGCAGATCTTATATATTTGTTTGGTCATTTCTACAAAATTCTGGTCTCGAAAATGGCTCTAATGATTTTGATGAAATGTAAGAGCTTTTTGTTATAAGTTTGTCTGAACAAGTGGTATTTTTGAGAAAAAGCGATTTTTCGGTTAATTTCGCGCGGAGCGGAGCTCTGTCGTTCTGTTCTAGAGGAATTTGTAAGATAAATACATACAGACATGTAAGATTTAGTGTGTAACTGATTGTATACCAAGTACATACCAACGTGTATGCATCTGAGGACCAAAGGAGGAGGTGTCACTTAGACCTAAAAAGAGACCATCTCAAAAACAAACCGCCGTCCAACATTACATACAACTACATACTTGTAGCCACTGTCCTAGGACATTCACCGCTATAATTGGGTACATCAGCCATGTGAGAACCCATCAGTAACCCATCGCCGTAGCCGAAATCGGCGTGGAAGACATCATCATCATACCAAGGAAAAAAAAAGCTCCAGTATAATGCTAAAATTTAAATAAAATGGTTTGGATTATCTACACTCATCATACATTGCTCAAGTCTTGGTGTCCAGAGGGTTAATCAGATAGCAGATCTGGTATATTCAAGAAAAGTTCGTGAGCATGATTTTATCTGAAAATGTTTGTAAATGTCAATTGTAGATTTTATTGGATTTAATTTGTTTAGTTAATTAATATCGCCACATTTTAAAACTATCTGCTATTCCTTGGTGCTTTGTAGATGAAAATGTGATAAAAAGTATAATAATAAGACACTACAGAAAGTTAGATAAACAGAATGCAAAACAAATGTATGTAAACAAGCCAAGTATGAAATGAATTTTTAAAGCGTAAGCTGTGATCCAAGATCTGCTTCAAAAATACCATAAATCACGAAGTTGAAATGATTTTAGATTAATTATACATGTTATAGTAAGCAAAGATATTTTGTAGCAAAGCACATAGATATAGACTGCTCTATATTTTTCAAGCTATGTTGGCTCAAGCTGGTAAATCCTGGACCGTATTCTGTTAGATTCATTATCTATAATAGTTTGTGGTTAGATGCTTTAGTGATTGTCCAGGAACACTTGAGAAGTATAATATATTGGTCATGAGATTATAAAAACTGTTAGTCATGAAATCATGCAAAAGTATTCATTTAATCTGCACCAAATCAAAAAATCTTTTAAATGAACAAATTTTAATCAACAATGCACTTTATTAAATAATCACAATTTTTCTAAAACAATGAGGTATAATATCTATGTACAATAGAAGGCGTATGAAAATAAATAATAAATTTAATGACTGAATCTAGAATTTTATTTAGTACATTTTAAATGTACTGTACAGAACAACCTAATTTTGAGAATCAAATTTCTAGCTATCACTGGTTTCTTTAATATCTTTTCTATTATGAACTGTGTCGTAATCAGTTGTGCCGTTTACAATGCAGAAGATGAATAAACCTCCAATTGCGAACATCATATATAGAAGTACTTCTTGCCGATTGCTTTGCATAACTTCTTGTTCATTCGCTCGTTTTTTTCTAAGAAATTCTTTGTTGTACTGATTTTTTTTTAGTAAATCTCCATAGTGGTGTTTTGACCTGAAAAAAGTGCAGATATTATTATGCAAGATTAGAATTCAAATATGATTCTTTTTTATGGTAGACTTTCAGAGGTAATTTAAATTTTATGGGAATCCAAATCGTAATTTTTCCTATAAATTTTATCGAAACTGGCTGAGTCGTTTTTGAAAAATCAACAATCATGTGAATATTACCGTTTACTCCCACCTGTTCTGTTGAGTAGTTCTGTTGACAGAACTACTGGGATTTTTTTTCCCATTAGTTCTGTCCACAAAACATATGGGAATATAATTCCCACCTGTTCTGTTGAGTAGTTCTGTTGTGATTCAAACTATTTACTTCTCCGTGCAATCAATAATCAAGGTAATTTATCAGCATAACAGAATTAAATTACAGTAAATTTAAACATATCTTAAAGCATTTCTTCGAAAGCAATCCATTTTACAAACTAAACTACATTAATGGTACTTTGATCCATACGAACTATTTATATTCTGTACACAGATACGAATTATTGGCACTAATGAAGTTGGTAAAACTCAGGTTGCACTATCATCATCATAATATTTTTTCATTGGCAGTTGTAGCACTGAACTGAACTGATCACCAAAGTTAAGCAACATTCGGCACGGTCAGTCTTCGGATGCGTTTATCATGGCTCAGATGACACGTTAAATTGAAGGCCCAGGTTGTTTTAACTGTTTTGCCATGTCAGAGGCCTTCAGGCGGCTTAAAAACTGACACCAGGACTAGCCAACCGGCCTATATGAACTTACTTGTTGGCAGTTTGGTATATCCCACTTCCTTCCTTCCTTCCTTCCTTTCAGCCATAGGACGTCCACTGCTGAACATAGGCCTCCCCTAAAGATCTCCAATAAGACCGGGTGGTAGCGGCTTGCATCCAGCGCGAACCTGCGGTCTTAATGAGGTCGTCCGTCCACCTTGTGGGTGGACGTCCTACGCTGCGCTTGCCGGTACGTGGTCTCCACTCGAGGACTTTTCGACCCCATCGGTCATCAGTCCTCCGCGCTATGTGCCCTGCCCATTGCCACTTCAACCTGCCAATCCGCTGGGCTATGTCGGTAACCTTGGTTCTTCTACGGATCTCCTCATTTCTGATTCGATCGCGTAGAGAAACTCCGAGCATAGCCCTCTCCATGGCTCGTTGGGCTACTTGAAGCTTACTAATAAGGCCCATAGTGAGAGACCACGTTTCTGTGCCGTAAGTCATCACTGGCAACACACACTGGTCGAAAACTTTCGACTTGAGGCACTGAGGTATGTCGGACGAGAAGACGTTACGCAATTTTCCGAACGCTGCCCAGCCGAGTTGGATTCGGCGATTGGCCTCTTTCTTGAAGTCGTACCTACCTAACTGGACTACTTGTCCTAGGTAGACGTACGAGTCAACGACTTCAAGAACCGAGTTCCCAACTGAAATGGGGGTGGGTACAACATGGGAATTACACATGACCTTTGTCTTGTCCATGTTCATTTTAAGACCCACCTGTTGAGATACTCGATTGAGGCCTTCGAGCATCGTACTGAGTTCCTCCATCGATTTTGCCATGACTACGATATCGTCGGCAAACCGAAGGTGAGTGAGGTATTCGCCATTGATGTTGATGCCGAATCCTTTCCATTCCAGGAGCTTAAAGGCGTTCTCCAGAGTAGCAGTAAACAGTTTCGGAGATATAACATCTCCCTGTCTTACGCCTCTCTTCAAAGGGATCGCCTTGGAGCTCTCTTCCTGTACTCGGACCGACATAGTGGCGTTATTATACAAACACTTCAACACTTCGATATACCGATAGTCAATACGGCATCGTTGAAGAGACTCAAG
Organism: Hypomecis atomaria; assembly: GCA_964007245.1. NCBI lineage: Eukaryota > Metazoa > Arthropoda > Insecta > Lepidoptera > Geometridae > Hypomecis > Hypomecis atomaria. The sequence continues at coordinate 12,645,738 of OZ023301.1, forward strand.
GCCGTGGGGTGCCGGCAGAGTAGAATAGCACCCCCCTCCTGTATCAGGTGTCGTAAGAGCCGACTGAGGTACTACGGAACCGACAGATGGCGGTATATCCATCCAAAACAGCGTAGCTCAAGTGCAACAGGGCGGGGATGGGCAGCAGCATCCCCGTCGCGAGAGCTACGCACTGCGATTGCCAACACGCCTGCCCAGCGCGGCAATTACGGGCAAAACCCCCCTTAATGATTAGTAAAAATAAGACCAGGCCCCCAGTCCCCGGCAGCGCCGCTATTCCTGGCTCCGGCAGCGGCCATGGTAACGGCGGAGCACGGGGTGCTAAGAATCGCCGGAAGAGATCCGGCTGCCACCCCACCCGACAACTGGCCCTGGCAACATATAACGTGCGCACAATGAGGACTGACGAGAAGATTGCGGAACTGGAAGAAGAGTTGAGTAGGTTGCGATGGGATATTGTGGGGTTGTCTGAAGTCCGTAGAGAGGGCGAGGACACGATAACCCTGAAATCCGGCAACCTACTTTACTACCGGGAAGGTGACCAACGGTCCCAAGGTGGTGTCGGCTTTCTCGTCCACAAGTCTCTCGTTAACAACATCATTACCATTGAAAGTGTGTCGAGCAGGGTTGTATACCTAATACTCAGAATATCTAAACGATATTCGTTGAAGGTCATTCAGGTATACGCACCGACCTCGTCACACCCAGATGATGAAGTGGAGGCTATGTATGAGGACGTAAGTCGGGCCATACATACGTCTAAGACCCGCTTCACGGTTGTTATGGGAGATTTCAACGCAAAGTTGGGCAAAAAAAGCGATGATGAGTTGAGAGTGGGGCAATTTGGATATGGGCAACGGAACCTCAGGGGCCAGAGGCTGGCAGATTTTCTGGAGAAAGAGGGACTCTTCATGATGAACTCTTTCTTTCAGAAGCCACCTCACAGGAAATGGACCTGGATGAGCCCCGATGGTTCTACGAGAAATGAGATAGACTTCATCATGACTAGCGAGAAACGGATATTCAACGATGTCTCCGTGATCCACAGGATAAAAACCGGTAGTGATCACAGAATCGTGCGAGGCAAACTGAATATTAACGTTAAACTCGAAAGGTCCCGCCTGATGAAGTCTACGCTCCGACCTACTCATGCTCATATACAAAACCCCGAGAACTTTCAGCTCGAGCTCTCAAATCGCTTTGCTTGCCTGGAGAACTTTGCGTCTGTGGACGAGATCAATAACGGGCTCGTAGAAACTGTCCAAACGGTAGGTTCTAAGTTCTTTAGACCCCGCCGTTCTGATAGACCTCGGAAATTTTCCGATCATACTCTAAATCTCATGGCCGAACGACGCTCGCTAAGACTGCAGTTTTCCGATGATGCAAAGTCATACAGGCGGCTCAATAGACAAATTTCAAAATCAGTGCGGTGCGACATTCGTCTCTTTAATACCAAACATATTAAGGAGACGATAGAGCGGAACAAAGGCTCCAAAGTGTTCGCAAGGCATTTGTCTATTGGGCAAAGCCAGCTGACAAAGCTGAAGAGAGAAGATGGCAGTACAGCGTCGACCAAGGCAGAGGTATTGGAGGAGATCGAAAAGTTCTACGGACAGCTATACGCCTCGGTAGCAAAGCCTGTAAACAGCGCGGCTAGAGACCCAAGAGCCAAGCTGACCCGACACTTCACCGAAGACATCCCGGACATCAGCCTGTACGAGATTAGAATGGCCCTGAACCAACTTAAGAACAACAAGGCGCCGGGTGACGACGGAATCACTTCAGAGCTTCTGAAAGCGGGTGGTAAACCGGTACTTAAAGTCCTTCAGAAGCTTTTCAACACCGTCGTCCTCGAGGGCATAACGCCAGAAGCATGGAACAGAAGCGTGGTGGTGCTATTCTTTAAAAAAGGTGACAACACCTTATTGAAGAATTACAGACCCATCTCGCTTCTGAGCCATGTTTATAAGTTGTTTTCAAGAGTTATTTATTACGAATTAGTTAGTTATTACGAATCGTCTCGAACGCAGGCTTGATGACTTCCAGCCTTCCGAACAAGCCGGATTCCGAAAAGGCTTTAGTACCATGGACCACATACATACGCTGCGGCAGGTTATACAGAAGACTGAGGAGTATAACCAGCCACTTTGCTTAGCGTTTGTGGACTATGAGAAAGCCTTTGATTCGGTCGAGACATGGGCTGTGCTTGAGTCTCTTCAACGATCCCCCGATATATCCCACTGCTGTACCTATTTCGCCAACTATCCCTGTTTTGAGCTATTTTCAAAGTTATCTTAAATAATAAAATTACCAAGCGTCAAAGTTGTATATTGGTGTTCTGCCATCCATGGTAGGGGTCACAGTTCGATTTTGGCGTGATTTATAGAACTTCAGGACTGGATCTGTAGGTTCGGGCTCTGGCCGATAGTCCATACGAGAGGTATTCTCTTGTCCCACTAATAAACCTGAAATAATTTAAATTGTATTTGAAAATTTCTAGTTTTACTTGATGTTATTTAATATACATACATGTATACAGTAAACATGTAGTCAATAGTATACAGTTTACTAATGAATTTATGACCATCCTAATTAAACCATCATCAGACACAATGCTCAAGTCTAAGCTTATACCAAAGGCTATTGTTTTCTTCATCATCATCTTAGCCATAGTATGCCGACGGACATAGGTCTCTCCTATAGATTTTCAATAGTACTAGCTAGTCGAAAGGGTTTTTACATCCAACTTGTTTATTTAGTATTATTATTTTTTGATTATCTTTTCAACTAATGGTTTGATATTCGGATTTTTATAAAATTGATAAATAAACATGAGACATGAGAAAAACATGCATATTATAAATGCAACTCGACAATTTGTTGAGCCATAAAATAAATAAGGTTATGGAGAATATACCTTTGTCATACATTTTTTTTAAATTAATATTTCCGAGAACTTCATATGCCTCCGTGATAGCTCTGAATTTCTTAGCTGCCTCATCACTCTGAAATAATGTTGTAATAGTTTTACTTACTGCGGATTTAAGAAAGAATAAATAATAAACAATTCTCAAATAAATGGAAAATTACAGCAGGTATGTCTATTGTCTACTAATAAAATTTACATAACAATCAAGGTCATTGAATGTGGAGGTTATGTTTACTATGATAACAAGCAAAATATTCTGTTAAATGAATCTCCTTACATCTGATTTATCAGGATGGTATAATTTTGACAGCCTATAGTATGCAGATTTGATATCATGTTGGGTAGCCTTCGGTGTGATGCCTAAAACGTCGTAATGGCTTGCACAAGCCAGAGAAGACGTGTAGAAGCTCCGGACTGCTCCACACAGTCTCCTTTTGCATGGGCTAAGCATCTGCGAACATATGAGACTCAGACAAATTTTCTTTTCTGGATAATAAAGTTAAAAACATTGCTCAACTAACTTACGGATATAGTTTTAACGACTACAGATTGATGAACTAAATAACCTTTTAGGCATATGAATTTAACTAAGTTTTTGGAGCTACTAATTTCATGACATGTTTACGTTACGAATATTATTAGCAATTTTCAAAACAAATAGATGCCAATTGCTTGCAATCAATGGCAAAACTTCAAAAGCACTACATAATCTTGCTTGACTTCTACAGTCAGTGGTCTCGAACGTCAAATTGCGAAATCGGTAGAGCTGTCCACTGAAATCGGTATATTTGTACCTATTTGTTCCCAAAATCGGTATATGACAAAAAAAAATACAAAATTCAATTAAATTCGTTTAATTATACAGAAATAGTTAACTTACAAACTAATTACAAACACACTTAAGACTTATTAATTATTAGTAGCTTATTTACAAAAAAAACTACAACAAAACAGCTAAATAGGCTGTCAACATAAAAATACTTACATAATTAGTTTTTAGTACCATACCAGTGTTCTTTGGCCATATTCTCATTTGCTATTCAACTGCTATTTTTGAATCAGGACAAATGGATTGTATCAGTTTCGGTAGGTGCTCCATAATAGTGAATGGTAGATTGTGTTCAGCAACAAACGAGGCCAATCTTATTTCACCTGAAAATAAAATAAAGAATTAAAATGACGTAGGTATGTCTAGTGGTCATTAGGGCATTCACTATGTCTAGCAGGGGAATGCCAGGCCAGGATCCTCGTGTCCTACAGCTGTATGGGTTGTTGTGATAAAGATGATGATGATGACATCTAGTATAATACACAACGATTAGTAGAAAACAAAATAATAATAACAATGTAGGTAAATAGATAGTAGGTTGTAAAAAATTACTAAATATGTTTACCTTGTTTAACTAGTGTATCAGATTTTTGAGTTTTTTTCACAGTAAATGATGATATCTTCGGTTGTGATTTTATATTCTTTGATGATACCAAGTGTCCTTGTGAAGAACTATGTTTCTTTAGAGCTTCTTTCCCTGATGTTATGTTAATATCCTTATTACAACTCTTACAATAGGCATAATTTACGCCTTTACTACTTTCTTGCAGCCATCCTGAAAATTCTTCCTCCCATTCTTTTCTATAAAATTGTAGATATTTTTTTCTTTTTGCGCTTGTACTCGGTTCCTCGTCACACGACATTTTAACTTAATAATTTTCACAATTTTAAACACTTCGCAAACTTTCTTTTCGAAGTTAAGAATATATAAATTAACCCCGAAATCCTGTATATATAGCCGAGCGAAAGTTTTTGGGTAATCCCTGTTATAGGGAATTAATTCCCAAACGGGAATCCCCTATAATAATAATAATAATAATAATAATAAACTTTATTTCAGACAACTTGGTCCATATTGAAATTACACAGAAATACACAAAACCTACTAACTAGTATTATACTATACACACATGAGATTGATACAAAAAAAAGAAAAAATAGACTCGTCTTACACAAACAAATAGATACGACATGCGAAAAACTACTTATTACTTTAAATATAGGGAACTATTACTATTTGGTATAATGGTTTTTACCCAATGTTTTAATATGGGACAATCATATTTATGGCTAATGGTTTTCAGAATAATGTTGTGGCCGCCTCTCACTCTGTTGAGTAAAGATGTTACTTTCTTACGAATAATGGCTGGAAATCCATCCACTCTGGCTTCGGCGAACATGCCCGATGCACTACAGTGCCTAGGTAGCCCCAACAGCATTCTGAAAATATTATTATATTGTACTCGGAGGGCGGTTATTGACTTCTGAGTGTATTTAACCCATAAATTGCTTGTATAAAAGCACTGACAGAATGCCTTGAAAAGTGTGACTTTGACAGGGATGGAGCACCGAGAAAACCTACGAGCGATCATATTTCCCCTCACCGCTAATGCTCTCCTTTCTCTCTCAATATCCTTATCATCCTTTAAATCGGATGTAACTATATGCCCCAGATATTTAATTTGATTCACTATATTGAGGGCGACGCCGTTCATAAATATCGGAGGTACGTGTCCTGACGCCTTGTTTCCTGCTGTAAATACCAGAATATCGCTCTTTTTACAATTATATTGTAAGCCATGACCTTCGGCATACACTTCACATGTACGGACAAGCTTTCTCAATCCACTAATTGATGGACTCAGCAGCACCATATCATCGGCATAGCTTAAATTGTTCACTTGCAGCCCATCAATAGAACACCCTACATGCATGCTGCTGAGTTCAACAATCAGTTTGTTCATGTATAAGTTGAACAATTTTGGAGATGTTATCCCCCCTTGTCTAACTCCACATTCTAATTTATACGTTTGAGATTCCCCATTCGACCATTTAACGCAGTTTAATTGATTTGAATACCAGAATTTAAATAAGTCTACTAGTTCCAGGGGTAAGGTATCCTGTAGTTTGTCCCACAAGAGATCATAAGAAACACGGTCAAACGCCTTAGAAAGGTCTAAAAAACAAGCGTATATGGGGGTTTTTCTATCGGTATAATACCTGACAGTATGCTTCAAGCTCAATATAGCCGACTCCGTTGAAACACCTGCCCGAAACCCAAATTGCGCATCGTGCAAATGCAACGCCCTGCTAAGATGTGCATCAATCAAACTGTCAAGTACCTTTGCAGTTATTGTTGCTAAAGAAACCGGCCTGTAGTTATTTCTGTCTGAAACATCCCCCGTCTTGTTTTTTAGAATCGGTACCACAATCGTCTTCATTAGTTCTTGTGGGAGGTAGGAATGTCCTATGCAAAACGTATATAACATAGCAAGAACTCTAGGTAAGTGTTTCCCGGCATATAGAAAATGCTCGATACTAAGCCCATCATGCCCCGGCGACTTCCCTTTCTTCATATTTCTAATAGCCTGTGCTACCTCCTTAGGCTTAAATCTTACTCGATTGTTATCAAGATTGGGCTTAATATCGGGGCCAACACTTTCATTTTCACGAACATACTTGGTGTTAGTCACTGGTAACGCCGCAACCTTAAAGTGGTTCATAAATAGTTGTGCAATATGTGTATCTCCTGATATACCATCTACGCTCTCTGGCAAACCAGGCCTAGTATTCAGACTTTTTGTATTTTTCCAAAAGCTTTTAAAATCTTTGTCCTTATGATGTTCTGCTAGTCTGTCCATCTTGATTTGGTCCTCATTATTCTTACACCACTTTAGCTTTGCCTTGAAAATTTTCCGGTCTCTACTCATATGCTCAAATATATCCCCACTAGTCGGCTTATTTTTTTCGATCCAAGTCTGAAAACTAAGCCTAGCTTGTGCATGAGCTTCTTTCACATAGTCACTCCAACCCACTACGTTCTTTTTCCGCTTACGAGCATAATTGCCACTATGCTTAGCAGCATTACTAAGAATAGCTACAATTTTTCGATACATTTTATCTATTACTAACCTATGATCTAGGTTATCACATTTCTTATCACAACATATTGTAAAGTCCGTTGGAAAATCTACCTTCTTAAGTTGCTCGTTACAATAGTCAAAATACATATTACATTGGTTTAGATCTCTATTACCCCATATTACTCTATTATTTCTTACCTGTTTGGACTCTATTTTAGATTTAATTATGTTCAAGTGACACTCTATTTCTAAAGGAAAATGATCGGATGGGTTTACATCATAAATTACCCTAATGTTTGAAATTGTTTGCATGGCTGACTCGGTTACTATGCAATGGTCGAGCCAGCGTTTGCTACCATGTGCATCACTAATATAAGTAAAAGTTTGTGGCTCTAACTTGACTATGTCTGCGCATATCCATTGGTTCTCGTTACAGAAACCACGAAGCTCGTTGTCAAAAAGCTCTCCTGGATGTGAATTATAGTCTCCTACCATATATACCACTTCCGCATTTGCATTATCTATTATTGTTCTTAGATCACATAAACAGTTCGTAAAGTTCGCTAAATTATCAAAAGAATCAGTTGGCATATAAACATTACAAACTACGAAAGATCGGTCCCCGTTCTTCACTTTGATAGCAACTATCCTATTATTATCGCACTTTAGAATAGTGACATCACGAAACAAAGCTTTTTTCCACAGCAACGCCACTCCTCCGTACGGCCTACCACGAAGAATATCAGCACCCCCTATAACAGGGATTTTTCTAAGCTGTGCGCTTACTATTGCTATTGAGGGATTCCCCTTAACTTAAAACATAAATGAAAAGGGCTGCCAAGTTAGAAGTGTGAAATCGGTAAAAAGATCGGGAGAATTTCCACATATTCTCTGAAATCGTGGAAAAATCGTTGCATTTCGGTATTTCGGTAGGACAGAGCCCATATCGGTAGAAATACCGAAAAATCGGTAGGTTCGAGACCACTGCTTCTACTGACGTACTTTATGCTACTGACTTCTAGCTTTTTTTCATTGACAATGACAAGATATCAAAAACAAAGAAAAATACAAATCAGCTGATTATGAAAAAAGGAATAGCGCCATCTAGTGAACAAAACCACATAAATATTAGGCCAGCAACGCTGCCCGCCACTGCTGCCGCCAAAGAGAATTTAACCACCAAAGAGTACTGTATATACGGAGATAGAGACGTCGCTTGCGATTTCGTTGATAGTAGCGCCGTCTGCTGTTAAAATTAATCAACTTTTCATTTCTAAGTACCTATAACTATATCTATATGAAACATTCAATTTAGCTAGCTATAATGTAGCTAGGTATCTACATATATCTACCTATATGCCTATGTATCGTAGGTTGTTTCAACTTATTTTTTGTATATTTCAGTTATAAAAATGAAACTACATCTTCGCATTAACTTTTTATTTCTTTATTGTACATTTATAAACACTTGTAGCAGAGATTTTATTAAGATCACTTTTTCCGTCCAACATTTTGTTTGTCTTTACTCGGTGTCGGTGTCCTTATAGTCGCAAGTCAGGTCAAACGGGTGAGATGAGAGATGATCAGTGTCCTTATTCAAAAGCAAAGTTGTATTATATTCACAATTTATCACTTCCACACACATTGAAACCGAAGAAAATTAAATCAAACAGTATCTCCACAGAAAAGAACAACTTTTTTTGCAGCCAAAGCAATGTTGCCAGTTATAGTTTACAAAGAGCCGTAGGCCGGTATTCTTAGACATCACATTAGGGAAGATTTTGATGTCATAATTTTGCTCTTCAAATGAGAAGTCACGTAGGTATATAGTAACTTACAAACAACTTCAAGAATAATGAATAACTTTTATTATGGGACCAACCCCAAATTCACAAAAAAACTGTTGTTACAAATTACAAACATTTTGTCGAAACTCAATGAACTTTTAGTATGGAATAGCTGATTTTTTCGCGCTTTCGAGAATAGTCCTATAGTAAAAGTTGTTCATCTTGCTGTACAATAGTCACCTTTTTGAGGTTGTGCATGAATTACCTGTAACCTTGTATAAATCGACTAGCTATAAAAAATATTTTTACTTCCGGGTAGTTATCGCTATATTTCAGTGATAATAATTTCCGCTAATATACTCTAGAAGTGGGACATATTCTAGGATATTGTTGCACTCGTCATTATATCCAACTTTTACTAAGAGGCCAATCTCGAAATTACATCAAAAATAGATTATCTGCATAGTCGGCTCACGGACGATATTTTTATGTGATAACGTCATGTGCGTCACAAGCCGAACGCTTAAGTAGATCGTGCCCCTCTATCGCTTGTTTCACGCTCTCACCTGCACGCTCGGCTCAGGCACAACGTGACATTTTTTTGGTGCGTGTAGCCGGCTTCTATCGATTTATAAGACACTATTCGACCCGCCCCGGCTTCGCACAGGTGTATTATACATATAAACCTTCCTCTTGAATCACTCTATCTATTAAAAAAAACCGCATCAAAATCCGTTGCGTAGTTTTAAAGATTCAAGCATACAGACAAACAAACAGACAAAAATAGCGACTTTATTTTATACTATGTAAGGATTATCACGTCAAAAAATCATCTTCGCACGTTTTAATTTTCCGTACATTGAAATCGAAAATATTATATTTTATACTGAGTTGTGAAAGGGCTCCAATTTAATTTTAATTACGCATCACGTAACGAAAAAGGCTGAAAAGCACTGTTCTAGATGTGTTCTAGATCAATGACAAAATAGGTACGAATGTCTGAATTCCGTAGATAAATGGTGTAGCATGCTGATGCTGGTATCAATTAGCTGAATCAGTGTTGACATCCTATATTACCAAAAAATGCTTAAAACTTAGGTGCCACCACAGAAATAACTTTGGTAACGTTATTTATTGGCACCTAGCAATGTCATAATAATATGAATAAAACTAATGAATGAATGAAAGTAAGAGACTAATTTAAGATACATGTTAACCTGATTAAAAGTAGTAAATACAATAATTAATTGTTCTCATATAATTTCGTTTTAGTTCATTATTATTATATGGTTTGCGTGTATTTTACTACGCACTCAACTTTTATTGCAATAATGCATGGAATTAAGAAACATTTAACCACAATTCAGTTTTTTACCACAAATTAAGGAAAACCATTTCTTGCTGAAAACACTGTTGTTACAGTACCAGTTACGTTCTGATCCACGAAGAATAGTATCTTAAGAAAAATACATTTAATTTTAGGTGTTTCCTAATTTTTAAGTTTTTAAAAATATATTTTGATCGATAACTATTAGATATTTTTTTTTTATCTTATAATATTGTGATTAGATCGATTTTGGTAGAATCAAGATGTGATAGAATACCATCTAACGATGAATGCAAACAACTTCCGACGTATAATTCGACTAAATTATATATTGTTCAAATCACTCCGTTAGCTCCTAATGAAGTAACGTTCTTAATCTAGTCGACTTATACAAGGTACATTTTGTACTAAGCTTTACGACCATGTTAACCACTACGTTTACTGCCGCTACGAAAATGGCAAGTGAAAATGGGTTCGAATCTAGACGATTAGGTACATTTGGTAAGGAGTCTCGCAGACAGCTACGGCCTATGGGGTATTTTAATCTGAGATAATAATTACCTATTATAGTTCGGCCGTTCAGAGAATGCGTTCTTGACACGTCATCTTGAAAAAATGTTTTTGGCCGATATCTCGGAAACTATGTACTTAAGGGCAAAAAACATTAAGATCATTATTGTAGAAAATAAAAGGTGATGTTCTCAAACCTGGCCCATACCTGGCTCGCTTTTATCTTATAGACAAAAATATGAAGAATCACGAAAAAATACTGAAAAAAATCCAAACGCTTTAGAAAAAAAGCAAAACATTTATCATTATCGCAGGCCTAGGAACCCATGATTTGAATTTTCCGCCATCTAGTGTACCTAGAGAATGAAAAAGTTAATTTCAGCGTTGCCGCTTTGTGGGAAATAACCCGAATCACGGGGAATTTTAACTCGATTGGTAATTGAATTTAAACGCAGGGATTTTTTTTATATTATTTTATCGATCATGAGGCATTATTATTTTAAAATGATAAAGGATCTTCATGCTAAATGTGAGTGTCGTAGTATGATTTAATAAATAGTTTTGTCGCGAATAAAGGAATTTCGCGAAAACACGCATAATTGTTTTGAGATGAGCTACGATATTTTTCAACCTTAGTGATTGCGAAAATACAATGTAGGTATCAAATCATCCTACTACATGCATTATATTTGTTATTAGAGAATTTCGTCTCATTTTTCTGGGAACTGAGAAAATAGAAACTGGAAATACTGTTTACGGTTTGCTATTGTTTTATCTCATTCGGCTTTAAATGTACGAATGCATTGAGATATCTTTGCCATTGCGACAATTCAATTCTTATTATTTACGACATGGTTACGATAATGGACTTCGAGGTATTACAAACCTGACCGATCTGGCGATGACTTTTTTGGACAACCGTGACATTGAAATCTGCAGATTTTGAATCTTGTTGCCGATTGACTCTTTTCTTACATCCATGATCCACAACATGGTGAATGACTTTAATAGCGGTCAATATGGCAATAACGCAAAGCAAAAAAAATTGTTTGCTTTTGAATTGACTGTTCGATTAAAAAACACTATGCCTCATCAAATTAAGTTGATTTTTCTCCCTATCATAGTCTAGAGCCCGTCATTGAGCCAAAGTCCCATACAAAAAAGAACATGTCCTTTCGCATATTTTGTTTCTTCTAAACTTTTTTGTAAAACTTACCGTTTACGATTTATGGCCCATTTAATGAAATTTCATTAAATGGACCTTATGACATTAAATGGTCCGAGGAAAGTTTCCGAGATATCGGCCAAAAACATTTTCAATCCCGGCTCACTCGCCTATAAAAAAAACTCGCCGTAAGGCGAACTGTAACGACTAGATTTTCCTTCAGAATGAATGAACAATAAGTTTGATATTCCAAGATTCATTCGTCAAAGCTGTGACGTCATAGGTATAAAGTTTTAGGTAAAGGTGGAGAGTCCTAATACCTATTTGATGCAAATACCCACATATTGCTATCTCACTCTTCTGTGGTCAGAACTATCTTTCTAATAGGGTAACCCTACATTTTTGTCTAAATTTAGGACGTACAGATATTAATCACAATATTGAGTAAACCATTATATGAAAATACACAATTGGTAAATGAACAATACAAAGTAAATTTAAGGATCTTGTTCTATAGGGCATCGCAGATATACAAAAACTAATTCTTCAATAAATGTGTAAGAATGCAATCTTACAAGTCAATTAATGTGTACAACTAGCTACGCTCTGGATTTATATGCTTTATGATGAAATACTGCGCCTGTTTAGCAGAGCCTTAGTAATAGGGTACCGTTTTTACCCTTTGGGTACGGAACCCTAAAAAGGTAATCAAAAACAATTTAATTCAAATTATAATAGTTTATTAACAAACACATATAATTTACAATTATTTACAAAAAAAAACCAAATCATTCGTTTAAATCATAGTTCATATAAATCATAAATTCATATAAATCATAGTTAGGGGTTGGATGAAATTGATGAGGGTACTTCTTCGAGTAAGGCATTCTTTGGTGATTTTCGTGGCAATTTTCGAATTCAATTTTTTTTTCAAATCCTTGTCAGAATCTTAAAATATATGTAAAAGTAATATGTTATATAGAAGAGGCACCTCATAGAGCGATATACTTACAGAGATAATCGAGGTTAAAAAAATGGAGGCCACGCAAATCATAAAACACCCCACGAAAATGATAATTTTAAATTGACTTTCTCAGATGAATTACTTACTGTTACTTCATATTGAAAATAAGTTATTATGTTATGATAACGTAAAAAATAGGTAAGTTACTAAGGCAGAAATCGTATTTAGTAGTATTAGTCCAACATTATTTATTAAAGAAATTACAAAAATAAAAAAATTAAAAAAACATCTTAAAAATAACAATAATAGTTGGTTTCTAAAGCAGATAACGTTTTTAGTGGTATCAGTCAAACATTAATTGTTACTAGCTGACCCGCTGCTAAACGAACTATGCGGTCAGAAGCTGATGGTACTGGTGAATCAGCACGTGACAATAGCAATGGAGTAAGAGTTTCTTCCAATGGATCACGGTTTTCTTTGTAATGAGCTTCTGGTACTTGTATGAGTTTCTCAACAAGGCAACGTTTAGCTTGATTTTTTTCTTTAGGTTATATTTTCGGAAACTTATTCTACATTTCTTTCGTTTTGCTTTTTGCTCGTGGCGGTTTAAGTCATGAATATGAGTATTTTTCCTTCGGTTTTCGTTTCATAATATCTCGTTCGGTTTTTCGCTTTGAACTCTTCATTAAATTTAAGCCTCTCTCTTCTTCACTCGGATAACTTTTTTCTTTCTATTTTTTCTTATCTTGGGTCCAAAATGTTGATAACCCATTATAATTTTACTAAACTTAAATATAGGTATCTAATCTATAGCTATTTTCAATTGTTTTATTTATTTATATATGCACGATTAATGTGACACCGCGAACTTAATGGTATATGGAATTCTCTGCCAGTTAAGTCAGAAACCCACAGAACGTGACATTATAAGTTTGATTTAAACTAAGTTACATTTAACTTAAGTAATATAAAATATTATCATTCATGACTAATACAAAACTCAAAGTGGTTTTATTTGCATCGGCAAAAATTGATTTGCGTGGGTCAAAACAACCACGTAAACCACGCAAATCACGACCACGAAAATCAAAATAAATCCTTTATGCTAAAAATATACAAAAACCTTTTAAACAAATAAACTGTGTTTTGATTATAAGTTACGTTACTTTATATTTGTTCGTTACAATATTTTACTAAATAAATAAATTCACAGACACTGGAGATAATTAAACCACGCAAATCAAAGTTTTGAGAAACCAAACCCACGCAACAATGTTCTTACCTCTATTTTTTTTAAACTCGACGCACCATCACACAAGCACTCTGCCCAGCAGTCGGAGCGCAATTAGTTGTTAACTTGAAGTAGGATTATGCAACATCAGGTCGCGAATTGAGAGATGTGCTAGTGAAATTATAATAATCCACGCAAATCAGGAACTACCTTAGGACAGTTACATTTAATTTTTTTTCAGGCAATGTAGTTCTTTCAGAACTATGGTCTAATTTTTTATAGTATTTTTAAACTTTTTAGGACTTAGTGTGTTTTTTTTGGTAACGGTGTATCGTTTAGTTTAAAATATATAATTCACTAAGTGATCTGATCGGGGATTGGGACACTCCACGAAAATCAAAGAATGGGGGTATTTCATTTTTTTATCATATTTATTTATAAATATAATTGAATAATAATCAGTATCCCAGTTTAGATAGGTTTTAAGCTTTGAGCGAAAAAAAAACTGGCTCGCTGACTTTAAAATTTCTATTATTTTTAAGTAAAGCCGCTTAAAAACTCTGACCAAAAGAATGACCCTAGTGTGTTTTTTTTGGTAACGGTGTATCGTTTAGTTTAAAATATATAATTCACTAAGTGATCTGATCGGGGATTGGGACACTCCACGAAAATCAAAGAATGGGGGTATTTCATTTTTTTATCATATTTATTTATAAATATAATTGAATAATAATCAGTATCCCAGTTTAGATAGGTTTTAAGCTTTGAGCGAAAAAAAAACTGGCTCGCTGACTTTAAAATTTCTATTATTTTTAAGTAAAGCCGCTTAAAAACTCTGACCAAAAGAATGACCCATGAACTCAAAACTTTGAAATTAAATTTACCCATTTTCGGGAAAGGAATGCACTCTCCACCTTTACCTTAAACTTCGTGGTCATAGGTCACCCGCCGTGCATCACGAATTGTGAGACAGTGACGGATGGACGTAATGACATGTAAGAATGAAAGAGAGAAATAGTGTGATGCGTGAATGAGATAGTAATAGTAAGTAATATGCGCAAAAGAAAAAAATCTCCCTCGTCATCCGCCATTTTTTCTCTTGTTGTTTTACGGAAAATATTAATAAACAATAGTTTTACGCCATGAAAACTTCGAAAAGCCACGTATATCGCCATCCTAGATTAATCTTCTTCCTGTGTGTGTATGTCAAGTGTCTTCAGTCACTTACTTCAAGATAATTCAACGTGTTTCGAGATGACCGGCTCATCTACATAAATTGGATGAAAAATCATCAATGCAGTGTGTATTTCTTTTTACATCTAGGAAATAATAAAGTGCAGTGCAAAATAGTGGTGAATTTCGTTTCATTTTCGCCTGTAGTCTTTTCAGTTTCTCAAAATATTAAGTAGAAATACAAATATATAGAAACCTATACTTATAGATAGATTTAAAACTATAAGTACCTATACATAGCTATACCTTTTGATATCACAGAATAAGTAATAGTATGTATGGCATTGTTGGCCGAGGGGTGAAGTATGCGGCAGGCGAGGTTCTATTGTCGCACCACAGATAACGTTACGGCCTAAAAAAATCTTCGGCAGTCGGTCGTCTGATACGTAGTATCCTCTAGTTTGTGAACATTTTTTCAAGATGACGTGTCAGGAACGCATTCTCTGAACGACCGAACTATATAATCGCAGATTTTGATTGAATTTCAACCACTGGGATAGCTCGAACGCTAGGCCGCAAGTGTACTACGGGATGCTTGATGGATTGTTTTGTTGAAAACTCACAGAAAACTGTGAAAAATAGTAATAGAGAATGGACCCATTGAAAAAAGAAAGAGATCTATGAACGGACCAGAAATTTGACACTGACATTTGTTACGACGTAAGCATTGCATTACAGTGCTACCAGAAATTATTGATAAGTCGTAGATATCATAAAACTATGAAGACCAGAATATTTTAAAAGTTATTAATTAATTAATTTCTTAGACCATAAAATTAATGGTTCACTATTAGACTTGCATAGGTCTGTAACTTACCAAATAGAAAAATGTTTGATTGAAAATAACAGCTTAGGTTGTTATTATGCAGTGATCACGATGTGAGGCGGCTGTAGCCCAAACCCTGTCATTTAATATAAAATTTCTGTGCCCGTATTATTTTCAACAGTGAGGTGTACGGTGCAAAAAAAATCTAAGCTTATTCACAGTAAATAGTTATAGGCCGAATCATACAAGTCTGCAGATGTGAAGTTAGATACAAGCTGTGCGAAACCCAATTGACGCACGCTTTATGTGAGCTTCTGTTAGGATTGGATATTGCGCAGCTTGTAACATCTCATATCATACGCCGACTTGTATGATTCGGCCCATACCCTGCACCTAAGCTGTATTCTCCTAATTCTCAAATTGCATTCTGGTAACATTGAATCAATTAGTCATATTTTTGTAAAAGAAAAGTGCCTTTGCTGTGTAAATAATTTTCGGTTTTAATCGGATATAAATCGATATTTCAGTTTCTCTGTGTCTTATATTTACATGTGAGTATGTTTACTTTCACTAAACCTTTTGGTAGCTTACAAAGTTCCACCAGGTGCATGGATGTTGAAAAATTGTTACCATAAAAGGAAAACTGTTGGTGACAACGCCTGTCCTAGTTTAACTTTAGAGTAACGTTAAAAAGGTGTTTTGGCAATGAGTCACGTTCTCGTTAGCAGACGCGAACGACGATTAGTTGAAAGACGTGGTTCATTAAGTTTTTATAAATACATATTCGCTCAGTAGTTGGGCTATTTTATTAAGGTTAGCATTTAGTTTTCTTCAGCATCGCCAGTTAGTGCTGGAACGTCTGAAGTATATATTCCCTGTCACAGCCAGGTTCGTGATATGTGTATCAATTAAATGTTCATCTGTTTGTCATATGTTTAAACACTTAACAATGCTAAAATGTAATTAGAATTCTACATGTAAGATAATATAATACCATTGACTGTTTCTTATCTTATGTAAGTATTTCCTTTATTGTATGTACTTTGAATCATTGAATTGTATTTTCCTGCCAGTTTTCTGTATGTGATATGGTGTTAGCACCTTTAACATCTTTTCCGACATGAGTTCTTTAACATCTGTAACATCTTTTCTAAAATGAGAGCTGTGATGGTTTTTAACTCAACAGCTCCTTATATGTATCTGAAATATACAATAGTTTTGTTCTATTTAAATGGCTTCTCTGATATACATAATTATTGTGTTAAGTACTGAATGGCAGCATAACTTGAACTTGTTTGTTACTGAAGAAAGAGATGAGGTGCTAAATTTTAGAACTGATAGAAATTACTTAAAATAACTTGCTATATGTGCATTCCCCTGCGTCGTGAACTGCCACTTCTAACCCACCTATGCAGGTGGGTCAAAAGTGGCAATTCACAATGGCATTTGTAGCTGTTTTTGAGCTATCCGAACAGTGAATTTATTTAAAAGCTTAAAAATGCCAATTTTGCTCACACATTGTCAAAACAAACGCTGTTTGTAATCATTGTTGGCATTTTCAACTGTTAATCATACCATCAATAGGCTACCTGAAGGCACCTCATGTAACTCATTTACACTGTCATAGATTTCCAATTTTTGTCCTCATTCAGTCAAAAGTCAAAATACCAGATGAGAGCAAGAGTGAGCATTAGAATATGTCAACCTCTCAAGCATTGCGAAATAAAGTTTATTATTAAATTCTCTTGAGATCCCTTTTTGAAAAAATCAAGAAATTTATTTGTTTATATGTGAGCAGTGTATACTGATGTGCTTATATCAAGCAGAGTTGAATAATTAGTATTTATCTGTCAAGGTTTTTTTTCCTTCGTTATTTATCCTTCTTTATTTCCAGTGTGTTCTTAAATGTGTTATAGTCTTTACTGAGATTACATCCTCAGGCAACCTGTTCCAATCGTAGACCACTCTGGTGCGGAGGATGTCGTGAAGTTTGTATTAAGGGCTTAAGCAGATACTTGATGATATTATCTTTCATCTTAATAAAGAAAATAATCAATTTGAAGCTATTTCTAATATAATAAAATAAACAAAGTCTTAGTTTTGTACCTAAATAAAAATTGTACTACGATTGTAAGAAATGTATCACCAAGTGGGTAACTCCACTTAGTTGTATTAAAGTTGAAAGGCTTTTGCGGGTTCAATAAATGAGCACATGCACGCAGCACACACTCACATACACTCACATACACTCACACACACACTCTCTCTCTCTCTCTCACACACACACTCATACACTCACTAATTTATTTCGATGTTCTATATTCTGGAAGAGCGGGAATTCCTGCTACAGGCATATCTTTGCTTAAAAGGAATCCCCAATATACTGTAATCTAAAGTTAAATTGTGAACTGAAATAAAAATTATCTTTTTGTTGTTTCTTACTATTTTTCTTCTATCCAAAATAAAGTTTCAATAAAACCCAGGTCTCAGGACTACTCAGGAGTATTAATCCATGTTGTTTCATTACAGATCAAGCAAAATGTCGTCCCGTAAGACAGCCGGCCGACGCGGCACCAACAAGAAGCGCGCCCAGCGTGCCACGTCCAATGTGTTCGCCATGTTCGACCAGGCGCAGATCGCGGAGTTCAAGGAGGCCTTCAACATGATCGACCAAAACCGTGATGGGTTCGTCGACAAGGATGACCTCCATGACATGCTCGCTTCATTGGGTAAGTACTACAGATTATTACGTCCAATGTGTTCGCCATGTTCGACCAGGCGCAGATCGCAGAGTTCAAGGAGGCGTTCAACATGATCGACCAAAACCGTGATGGGTTCGTCGACAAGGATGACCTCCATGACATGCTCGCTTCATTGGGTAAACTAAACATATTATCATCGTAACATAATTGTTAGATACTTAGATCTTCTTAACTACACAATGCAATCTGGTTTTAAATATCTTTTAGAATATTTCTTCTGGGAAGTTTGTAACTATAATTAATTCATAGCTAGCCCAATAAGATCAGTTGAAACTGGCTAGAGTCTAGCATGATTCTGCAGCCTTAAAAAGCCAATATGTCCACCATGTGGGTGGACGTCTTGTTTTATGATGGTGCCCTTGTCGATATGTGTAAACATGAAGATGTTTTAATTCCATTAGATTATTAGACCTGTGCCCATTATTTCAGTAAAATTGCTTTGACCATGGTGGTGTTAAGCAACTTTTCTAATGTTGTGTTAAGCAATGCATGGTGGTGTTAAGCAATTTTTAGTAATGGACTTATTACTAAAATTAGTAAACTAGTAGTTCTCCAATCAGTAGACCTTGCTGCAACACATCTCTTTAACTGAATCATTATAAGCCTATATCTCGACTCGCTCTTGACTGATTTGGTTCTTACTTGTAAATCTTGTTGGGATTTTCATATTAAACGATCTTGCCAAATATCACTTAGGTTATAAATAGCACCACAATCAAAAATCGCCGACGAAAAAAAAAACATTAATGTAATACCTTTGTATACTAAGCGCGACACAAATCGGCGGATGGGAAGTTATGCGCAGAACGCTGCGCAAAAGCCCAAAATATATAGGTATGCGCCGGAACCAGAGAGACGAGACGCCGGGGCACACCCGCCCGCCAACCTCATGCCTCCCGCACGCTCTCTACGCCCGTGCATACATGCGCATTAATTAGCGAATCACGGCGAAGTGTCATCTGCGGCCTGCGGCTAACTTCTCATCCGCCGATTTGTGTGGCGCTTAGTATAAGTTTTTTTTTTTTTTTTTTTATAATTTAAATTATTGATCCACAGACTCCAGGGTCTGTGCCCTTTGTTGAGTAGTTACATTTTAAAGAATTCGACTATACAATAGAGAGAGGTTAGTTTAAATCTTAGTCTAAGTTAGTAGTTCCAGTGCTTTGCGTGAATGCCGCGAGCAAACCGGCGACCCGCATGCAGCACCCGATCACGAGT
Organism: Hypomecis atomaria; assembly: GCA_964007245.1. NCBI lineage: Eukaryota > Metazoa > Arthropoda > Insecta > Lepidoptera > Geometridae > Hypomecis > Hypomecis atomaria. Next base: position 12,665,542 of record OZ023301.1, read on the forward strand.
GTGACGCATGTGCCAGCCATCGCTCTCCTCGACCATATTTGAGGGAAGAGAACGACCCGACACACGACGCCGCCGCAAGAAGGAGCCTTCGATGGCGAGCATGAATGCTCAGGGCATGCACACAATGCACACAATTTCTATACATTACATTACACAATTACGTACACACTTATTATGATTTAATTTGTGAAAGCGATCACTAGCAGAGTCCGAGGCTACGTTTACCTACTCTGCTTGCGATCGCTCCCTTTCCCTTTGTTACAATTGTATTGCCTCCTCCCGGCCCAGAGCCTCCATCACCTCCGCATTCCGATCTCTGATTGCCATCTGCAGGTTATACTCCTTGATGGCCCTCAATGACGCAGACGATGCACGCCTCACGAATCGACTGATGGCATCATCTTCGAAGTCGTCGGCGTAGTAGATGAAAGTCCCAGTATGCCGCGACAACGCAACGACAGCGTGTGAGACGCTCTCGTGTAGCTTCATTCTAGGCTTTGTTTTGATGGCGATTACCGACTCGTACGTCAGTCCCTGAGCTTCGTGGATGGTAAGGGTGCGTGATCCTGGACCTTCTCCATAACCCTGGCTTATGAGGGTCTCCTTTTCTTCCTGCGTATGCACTAAGAAAAGGGTGTTGGAGAGGGTTTTGGATATTTGAGCCCCCTTGAACCTTTTCTGCTCAAGAGACCTAATACGAGGAACTGAGGAATATATACCTGAGTATATTTCCCTCAACGCATACGCGACATCCATTGGATTCCTATGTGTGCAGAGCAACTCCTGGGTGATGTTTGCAACCAGGGTCGGGCGATGGTACCTCATCTCGAAGAGATTTTCTCTGTCGATATAAGGCAGCTGATTGACGTCTCCAATGAGGACAAGTTCGCTAGCACCAGACAGCCGGGCAGCCATTATTATGGCTCCGAAATGGTTCATTAGAGCTTCGTCCACCAGAAGGCGGCTGAAGCTCTCTTTTCCAAAACCATTTACGAGGGTTGAAGCCATGGTTCGCACCCTGGATTTAACCAGATCTCCTATTCGGTGCGATAGCTTCTCTCTCAGGTCTTTTGCTGCCTCTGTTGTTGTTGTGATGATAGCGTCCCTGTCCACATCAAAGTGTCTAATAACCCATGTTGTCTTGCCACATCCTGGTACCCCGTTGACCCATTGTATCTTTGGTACCGCCCAGTTTCGCCAACTTGCCTCGACGTCCGAGCTCCGTTCGATGGTTTTAGCCATCTCGAGGATTCTATCATCTAGCATTATTTTTGTGCACTTGGCGGTGACTACAATTGGGTCGTTTGATGGTATCGCGTATTTTGGTCTTCCTATTCGCTCCGTTTCTCTCTCGTTCAACTCCACAAAACCACTTTCTGCGCTGTAAGCTGCCATATGCTGTCCTTTCATGGTCCCTCTGATGACTTGAGAAGTGACGTTATTGTATATGGCTGCTTCTGCCTCCTCGAGTCTTGATTTTAGTAGACTCTCACTTACCGGACCACCCAGCCTAAAGAACTCCAGGATGTTGTCGCAGTTCTTAAGATTGACATGTTTTGTCGCTCTCAATAAGGCTAGGTATTCGATCAAGGCGTTTCTCGCGTGGTCTCGTGGCGCCGAGGCCAAGATATAACGGGGCGAATCGACCTGTCCCATGTCGGCTCTCGTACGGGTTGCCTGAGGTAGTGAAGCTATCCCTGAGGTGGCCGTTGTCTGTGGAGGTGGTGTTATGGGCATGAAACGGAACAAGCTCTGCATTGCAGTACTAAGGAGACCCGATATGGCACCATCGTTACTACTTGGGCGTAAAACGGGTCTTTCAGAAGCTGCTATTAGCTCTGCTCTTTCAGAACCAGATAGGATGGCTGAATTTGGAATGGGGTGGCCCCAGCTATCTGTTGCATTATCAAGATCGTTACTTGGGGACTTCAGGAAACTCAGATTTTCTCCTCTGTCCTCATACACGATAACCTCATGGCGTTCCGAGGCTTTAATGCAACCGAGCCGGTCTGCGGCTTCTGCCTTCATCCGTTCAACCACCATCGCGTCCACGCTTATCACCCGGGGAGTGCTGTCCACTTTCATGCCGAGATGTTCTAGCAATGAATTGGCCTGCACGAAAGGTGACTGGGCGGCCCACTCGACTAGTGCAATCGTTTTGTTTTTCGATCTCACCAGTCGGAATTGGTGGCCGCCTGCGTCGCACACTGGCATGGCGTCGTAGGATTTCCGTTTCATTGTTACTTTGGCGGTGCTCCCGTTAAGTAGACATGCTAAACCAGGTGACAAGCGGACGCGTTTCTGGTTCCTAACTTGGCAAAAGCTTATTCCGAATCTTTCTCTGTTATTGTCCATGAAGAGAGCCACACCACGGATACGAATCCCTGGAACTCCCTCTTCCGCGTTCTGCAGAATTTCATCAATGGCTACACTTTTCACACTAGAGGGCAGTTCTCGGACGGGGACTGCGCTCTGTGTGGCTTCGGTGGACTGTGTGTGCGTTGAGTGTGCTGCAATGGGGTCAAGAGTGGGGGGTGGCATGATAATGTTAGTTAGAGTGGGTTGAAGTGGTAAGGTAGTGGAGGATGGTGGGGTAGTGGGTAGTGTTGCGGCGGGAATGGGTTGTTGTTGGTTGGAATGGAGAGTAGAATTTCTTTTGGCCGCAATTTTGAACGACCTCTCCATAAAAGACAGAATATGTTGTCTGCTTTTTGGATCTGCTAAGATGTTATGGAGATCCGAGACCACTAAGTTTCTGTCGATTATTATTTCGAGGTCGTGTCGTGCGGCCGAGAATCTGGGGCAATCAATGATTATGTGCCAGACCGTCTCGGAGACATCGGGGTCGCACTCGCATCCAGGGCTGTTCTTGATCTTGAACCTGTGCAGATATTCAGCTATTCCCCCATGTCCTGTCAGAGCTTGAACCTGAAAAGGAGTCAATTTCGTATCGCGCGTCACCCGATATGCATTTGTAATATCTGGGAAGAACGTCTGAGTGACTTTACCTTTATCTGAGGTTTCGTATCGGTCCTGCCACTTCTTGACCGACTCCTCGCGAATTCTGCTCTTGACATAGGACAGGGGGATCCCCTCATAGTCTCGCGAAGCTTCAGTGAGTGCCGCTGATTTTGCGAGCTCATCAGCTCTCTCATTACCAGCGGTGCCCACGTGCGCTTTCAGCCAGAAAAGTCGAAGAGATCTCCCTTCTGCAGTGATCATTCCAATGTTTTCCTTTATCCTCTTTGCCAAAGGATGACTCGTTTTGGGGTTCCGAAGCAGTTCGAGTGAAGATCTTGAATCACTTAAAATGTTGACTTCAGAGTTTCCGCTTGTTGCCACCATTTGAGTCGCTCGATAAATCAGGATCTCTGCGGTCTTTTCCTTTTCGCAGTGCGTCTCTCGTCTAAGCTCATCAATCTGCCTCTGGAGAGTTTCCACACCAGTCTTTAAGGCGATGTAGTCACCCCTCAGAGGCTCCAGATCAACGCGCTCGCCAGTAGAGGCGTCCTTTATTTGAACGCTGAGAGCCTTCACCGCGTCTACCGTTAACTTTATTTGCTCATGCGGTTCTCTGGTTTCATAGCTCTGCCAGTCTCTGATGGCCTTTGCCTCCTTACTCATTTCGGCCATTTGTTCTCTGGCTAGAGCTACCTCGCTTTGCAGTTTTTGTAGTAGCGTGGTTGTCGTTTTAACGTGCGCCCTCTCAGCCGATAGAAGCTCCCTAGCATGCCTAGTCCGTTCGCGCTCGTTAATTGCGATGTGGCGGTGTCTGGAGTCAGCCAAGGACAGGACGATCTCGTATAGATCCTGGAGACTTTCTATGGCAGTCTGCTTTAATTCCCGCTTTAGGTTTGTAGATGCCTCCAGAGCGTCCTTACCTCGCTGCAGTGCCTCGTTCGCCACTTTTGTAGCCATGTCCATCTCAACCCCTGTCCGCCCCGACCCGTGTGGAACCAGCATGCTGAGTCTTTTGCTTTGTGTACAAGGGGTTGTGTTAGACAACTCGGATACATTGTCCGTCTCCTCGCCGTCGAGCCCTAGATCTATTGGCGGAGAGATCCCACACTGTTCCCAGTTGTCGACCTTGTCCACCGCCGCCACATACACCGAGCTGGACTCTTGCACCGAAGTTGACGGCGCGGTGCTATCGCTGGCTGCCTGTGATAGCGGTGGAGGAATGTCGAGGGATTGGGTGGTCCTTAACTCCGTCTCGAGAGCTTGTGGCGGCACGCTGGAACTCTCGGTAGCACATTGCTGCGTCAATGACATCTCCGACTTACTACCCTTTAATGACTTTTTCAGGATTTTTTTGTGGAGCGATGATGCCACCGATCGCACCGATAGTATCCTTGCTTTTGGGGCGGCAGCGGAGGCGGAGGTGAAGGAAGTTGGTTTCTTGTTAGAGGACATTTTGTTGTTTAACTAAATTATTTTAACTCGATATTACGCAAAAACAAGAGAAAACTGAAAAAAAGGAAACTACACAAAATCGGAAATATTTCAAAAAAAAAAAAAAAAAAATGGAATAACTTAGACTATAATAATTACTACTATGACGCTGGTGTCCTGCGTTCCTCTTCTGTACAGCCTGACGCGCCAGAACCTGTTGAATGTTCTGCGTGCTGTCCAGTCGAATCCCAGGAATCGGCAGCCAGTATCTCTGCAAGTGCCGGTGATGATGATGATAACGTTTTCCTCCCGATTATGTTAACACCAGGTGCAGTAAGTCCACCTCTGCTGGTCCTCGAGTTAGGGTTCAGAGGGGAGGGGTGGTGTCGGACTTGGCGGGGGGGCGTATCGATAGGCGCCTGCCGATGACGTGCGACGTTAGTATAAGTTTCATCGAGATTACTTGAAAAATGTGACCTGTAGACAAAACCCAATATCTGGACAGACGAAAGCAAAATCGTCTTGTTGATGCGCAGACCTTCGCTTTTCTTTGGTCAATTATTTTAAGGTCAACACAAAACTCATTAGCTTTATGTTTTGACAGGCAAGAACCCGACTGAAGATTACCTAGAAGGCATGATGAACGAAGCCCCCGGCCCCATCAACTTCACCATGTTCCTCACTCTGTTCGGCGAGCGCCTGCAAGGCACCGACCCGGAGGACGTCATCAAAAACGCTTTTGGGTATGTACAATGATATTTTGTTATCTACACATTTATGTATTAGGAAAGGTAATTATAAAAAAAAGTAAAGAATACTACGTGAACCATTCAGGGGGAAGGGGGTTCTTCAAAACAGTATGTTCAGTCATTTTATACGCTTTTTAGGGTTCTGTACCCAAAGGGTAAAAACGGGACCCTATTACAAAGACTCCCCTGTCCGTCTGTCCATCTGTCTGTCACCAAGCGATATCTCATGAACCGTTATAGCTAGAAAGTTGAAATTTTCACAGATGATGTATTTCTGTTGCCGCTATAACAACAAATACTAAAAATAGAATAAAATTATAAATAAGGGGGGCTACCATACAATAAACCTGAATTTTTAACCGTTTTTCACTTGATATTTATTAGGGATGCAACGATACATAATTTTTCCGATACGATACCGATACCGATTATCGTAGTAAATAATCGGCGATATCGATACAAATACCGATATCGGCGGCTTAGTAGAAATATAAAAAAGGAACAAATACATAATGAATAATTTTCTTAACTATGCATAAAAGCTACCAAGTACTTAGGTACCAACATTTATCAGAGTCTTAACCTTGAAAATATTGAAAACCAAAATGTCAAAGCATTCAAAGCGCTAATTAAGAAAGTAATTGTTACACAATGTGGTAAAGTAAACCAATACAAAAGTAAAATACAGTCAACAACTAAAAGTTAATTTTTTGCAATAGCAGATAATCTGTTACGCAAATCATTTTGTATGATACACAACGCGTGCGTTTTTCGTTTCGCGCGTTTCCCAAACTCTTGATATCAGCTGTATATAATCGGCGATTCTGATATATCGGTCCTGCCGATTAATCGGCCGATATATCGGTATCGGTATCGGAATCGGAATCGTTACATCCCTAATATTTATAATGGTAACAGGTAGATGCTTGAAATATTCACAGAATATTTAGTTGTATATTCAATTCAATAGTAAATAACTAAAAAAAAAAAATTTAAGGGGGCTCCCATACAGTACGCGCGATGGAACGGATGCGGACCTTACTCTTCACTCATGACATTGTATAGTTTTTTGGCAGTATTATTTATTAATGTATGTTCTTATTTTTATTAGTTTAATTTTGTTGACAACTTTTGCTTTATTATTGTTATTATTTTGACATTTATGGTTTTTGTGCCATCCTATCAATTCTTAAGATAATAAATATGTCAGTTTTAATGTAATAGGTGAGTTTTAATGTAAATGGCATGTCCGTTTTAATGGCTCAATAAATGCAATTTAGTAACTTTTCAGTTTCGTTTGGTTCTACTGGACCATACTAGCTACTGTTTTGATGTAGCTCCAATAAAATTAAAAAATGTTGCAGTGCCTACAAAAGTCTGTAACAAAAATTACGTCTAAAGTAAGTAGGTCGGTGTCTCGTAGTAGGGCTTGAGCATGATTGTTTGCAATATATGTATGTTTATGTCTAAAAATAAAATTATTTTTGTTTTTCCTCCCGAGCAAAGGTGTAAATACTATTCGGCGTCCCTTTCGTAAATCTAAATGAGTAATCATTAAGCGAATAACAGCTCATTCAACCCGCCGCGAAACGGTGCGTCATATATCGACATCAATTCTGAACATTCAGGTCAATGGCAGCTTGCAAATATTTATAAGAATGTGACGAATGTACTTTGACCTTAGGAAAGTGGCGTTGCACAGAAAACTCGTTCCATATGTTGCCATATGGTGCGTTCTGCCAATTGAATACGAATCTACCGGCATATTGTATAGGCTGAAAGAAACTTCGAACATATATTCAAATGTTAGCGGCGCCAGAGAGCGGATGTGCGCAGATTGTAGCTAATTTCACAGCCGTCAAGTAAATTGATTTAGCCTTATATTATTTTTTTATATATTTATTTATCATAAGATTTTTTTATTTAGATTTAGATTTTTAATGATGGAGTACGTGTTTGATTTCTCGTGACGAGTCCTTTAGGCTTATGGTGCGTCCTCACTATCCATGAGGCGACACGAGCACCGCTTCTGTAGCTAACTTCACATTGCCGACTTGTATACTTGTATAGGTACGATGTGAAGTTAGCTACAGCTGCGGCGCTCGTGTTGCCTCGTGGAGAGTGTGGCGGCACCATTTCAAAAATTCCTGATTTTCTGTTGCAATTTCCGTGTTAGGTACTCGCGGTTTTTGACACATCCCACCTTACATCCTCATCCTTCTTTATCTGACTGCTGGGGGTATCAGTATATATTTTGTCCCAGGTTCGACTCGCGATCTCCTATCGTCGACCCATCTTGCAGCTGGATAACCAACACTCCGCTTACCTTTCCTCGGCCACCATTCTGTGACGTCATTTACGTTCAGCAATCGATTATTAGTATATTGTATTTAGAAAATTCATATTGGACCCTTGAAGTCCGTTGTTGATGCCAAGGGGACACAATATCAGACCACTTTAGTTGTCATCGGTGTCGAATGACTCGATGATATGAGTGAACTAAAATTATACAGTTTGTTATAGAATTATTTTATTATTCGTTCCAGATGTTTCGACGAGGAGAACATGGGCGTTATAAACGAGGAGCGTCTCCGCGAGCTGCTGACAACGATGGGCGACCGCTTCACCGACGACGACGTCGACGAGATGCTCCGGGAGGCGCCCATCCGCGACGGCCTCTTCGACTATGTCGAGTTCACGCGCATTCTGAAGCATGGGGCCAAGGACAAGGATGAGCAATAAGCTGGTAACTCTGGAGAAGACTCGGCCTGTCATTTGTTGGGATGAATTGTAATTGAAAAAATGTAATTAAACAAAATTCATTGTTAAATTAATTGATTCAATTACATCCGGGTAGGTACACAAAAACATTGAAGAGAGAATAATTATTTATCACCAAAAATACCACAACCGATTTCAATCGTCGCAAAATTTAAAACTCTCTCTCTCTCTCTCTCTCTCTAAACTCGAATCGATGTATGCAATTTTAGATGATAGTTGATTTTTCAAAAACTGTCCAGCCGTATTCGATAAAAGTTGATTCATAATTGGCATAATAATAATAAATAATTGTTTTTCTACTACCTAGAAAATCATCTAATGAAATGATAAAAAAATGTTTTTTATCATCATAATCACCATCTACGGAAGCCGCGTACGCGTGTCTCGACACGCACTTGACAACTTATTTCATTATTTGTTGTAATAATTCCGAATGCCAGAATAATTCTGACTCCCGAGTCTTCTCGTCTACATACATACAGTAGCAGGTTGCAATAGAAAAATGTATGAAATTTACAATTAAATTTAACGAATTTATACCAAGCAATATCTTGTATAGCCTGCCACTGAGTATCGCCATTTTCGTATTGCCAAACCAATAAATTGGTATATAAGATAAAATCTTCTTAGCTTAATAAGTTATATCGGTACGGATTATAATAATCTCTAGGATAGTCTAGGTGCTATCAGTTACAATAATTCGAGCATTTCCAAATTATAGACTGGATCTTTAACGATCAACAAGAGTAAAATAAACGTCACCTGTGTTGCTATCTTTTTTTTTCTCTTTGGCGTTAAAGAGAGCCGAAAGTAGTCATTTGCGTTTATTTATACTTTTGTAAAATTATCATGCATTTTTCAAAAGATTCCATTGCAATTGGACCATAGTATTCTTATTGGCGCGTTGTATTATAAGTACTTATCTATGAATACTGTTTTTGTGTTATATCTTTCTATTTGTTTAAAAAATGTTTATTAATCTATGGTTAATCATTAGAAGAGAATTTAAGATTAGTTTGGAAAAAATCTGTTGAACTGTGTTCATTTCATAAATCTTCAGACAAGCCTTGAACTACATTTTGTAAAATTGACATTTTAAGTGTCGATTCTTTTGCATAACCAACTATACTAAGCCAAGACTAAAATTATCTGAATCTCTTTTGAATTCGCGAGAAAAAAGGGACGGCAGTTTTAAAATTGTCAGAATAACGGTATTGCAGAATCGACACCAATAAATTACAGTAGGTGCAAATAAATAATGCACATCGGACCTAGGAAAACAATAATCTGCCAAGTTCGGTTTATGTTGTCCAATAGTGGTTCGTAAAACAGACGCTCTACAAAGCCGAGCAAAGCGTAACCAGCCAATAGTCTTATTCCAAAGGCCGATGTCCATTCTTTGTTCGCTATTACTATACAACTAGTGATTGGCAAAGTATTAAATACATCATTCCTTCAACTTGTTTACTATCTCGGGTGTGTTAAAAATGAATTTTATTTTTAAGTTTGTGACACCATGATATTTTAAATTATGAATTATTTAACATAGGATTTAACTAAAATAACTAGATGTAGATTCGTGTGTATTGTAATCATGTATGTATTTTTCATTTATGTACTGAATAAATTATAAAAAAGACATGGTGTTTGAGTTGCCTTTTAACCGTCTTGGGCTTAACATAGCGTTTTTTTTCGGTTGAAAATTTGGTCCTTCATATTATATTATATTATTATATTTCATAAAATTAATTTACATGTCAATATAATTCATAAGTAGTACATAATTGTAAGTCAAGATTAAATATAATTTAAATTATTAACAGTTCTTGATACCTGTTTGGTATTTAATTTACGAGTAATATTAATTACTTTATAACATATTTGCTCGTAAAGTGGCTGTAATTACACCAATTTCAATATCGTAATGTATTTCATTACGCACTTGTGCTTTATTGTAATGTAAAACGCATGCCGCCACCGACTGCAGAACTCTGTGGTCTCGTTTCTCCTACTTTCACTCAAGAGAGTGAGAGACATTACGGCACTTGTGCGGTAATGTAACAAAAAACGCACGATGCTTCGACTGATGCACGACTTTCACTCAAAGTCAGAGTTTTATTAATTTCCTCGCAAATATGTTATAAAACGTCGTATGACATGCGTGCGCTTTGAAAATTACAGCCTCTGCTTCCTTATAGCCCTCGCCTACGGCTCGGGCAATATCGCCTCGGCTGTAATTTTCAACTTACCGCGCCATTGTAACGCTTCTAGTTGCCCTACAACCTAAATATAGGGAGGTAATAAGAACAAACTCGAAGGTTAACAAAAGTATATTAGGAAAACAGAAAAGGTAAAAAAAAGAACTATAAAGAAAGACTAACAATCTAGATGGGTCGGGGTAAGGCACATTCAGAAACCGAGACGCGTTGTTCAACCGTATAGACAAGATACACTGGCCTTGAATTCGCGATCCGTCGCGGACGATGACGTCGGATCTGTTGGTGGCGAGACGTCCCCGAAGTCGACAGTTGTAGGGCAGCTGATGAAAGTAGTAGGGCAGGTGGCAACTTCGACCCGAAGATACCGGAGCCCCAAGTGGCCTTGTCTGAAGAGACCCGTAGTAGTGGGTTCACGCCACGCCGTGTAGAAAAACAGGGCACGAGTTGAAGGTAGGGCACGGGGCAGGTGGCGTTGTCTGAAGAGTCCCACTTCAGTAGGGGAGCGGGAAAGGACGTCCTAGCTTGCCGTGCAGTTGAACCCCAATTTGGGGTATAACTAATCACAATACGAATTAAGCAGCTGTTAGCTGTAATTCCACTAGATTACACAACTTCTCAAGATAACTTTATAGGTAAAAGTTTCAAAAGGTGATCCAAACGATAGCGCGAGGCGGCTTCCTCGTCGTCGAATAGTGACGTCAGGTCATGCACGGCCGGGCGACCGGTAGGCATATTGGCGCGAACGATCCTGATTGGCCAAACCGCGTGACATTTTAAAGTTGGTTAGCTAAGACTGCGTTTGATTATTTTTATTTTAATCTTCTATTTATAAAGATTTTAAGGAAGTAAAACCGTTACATACCCCCCTTTTTAGGGTAGGGTTTTTCCTATAAAAAATCCAGTAAACTAACATACTATTCTTTATAATTAATTAGCTTTAAGTCTTTGATGTGGTATGTACCAAGGGATTTGCCATTCATGTCTGCCAAATCATACACGAGAGGTGATTTTTTAGACACAATCTTGCATTTCAAGAATTTAGGGGCTAGTTTCTTGTTGAAGTATTTCTCTTTATCGCTCTGATAAAATGTTCGCCGCCACACCACATCACCTACTTTGAACTCCATATTCTTTCGTCGTAAATTGTAAGATTGGCAGTTCCGAGAATGTGCCCGTAATAACGACAATTGTACTTTGTTAAATACCGTTGAAAGGGTACTACCTATGTTTTCTGCGTACTGATCTCTGGGTTGAAAAATTTGCTGATCCATATCAGCCGGTTCAGTGTTGACGTAGTGGGAACCGCAGGTCACCAACTCCCTGCCATATACTAGAAATGATGGTGTGTAGCCCGTGACCTCGTTTACACTGTTATTTATCGCGAACTGTATTTTTGGTATAAACGTGTCCCAGATGCGCTGATCATTAGTAATGAATGTGGAAACGGCAGTCATTATAGTTTTGTTATATCTTTCCACGGTATTTACTTGTGGTGTGTATTTAGGGGTGTAGTGCAAATTAGGGACTTTGTACTTAGAGAGCATTTGTTTTAGAGTAGCACTAACGAATTGTTTTCCGTTGTCCATTATTACGGTGGAAGGGATACCGTGCACCAGAAATACGTCCTCTTCGAGTAGTTTAGTGACTATTTCCGCGGTAGCTCGTTTAATAGGAAACAAAAGGCAATATTTGCTAAAGCAGCACGTGATAACGAGCAAATAAGTGTTTTGCTTCCTAGAAACTGGCAAACAACCGACTAAATCTACACTGATTACTTGGAACGGCCTTGAGCAGTGTTTAGGCCTTCCCATTTCACCTAAAATAGCATGATTCTGATGTTTGTGAGCTATACAGTCATCGCAAGAAGAAACTACTTTGACCACATCAGCATGCATTCCAGGCCAGTAGTATATAAGGGCCAAACGTTTATACGTTTTGAAGATTCCAAAGTGTCCAGCAATCGGTTCCGCGTGATTTTCTAGAATCACGGCTACCCTAACTTCATGAGGAACAACTTCTTTCCATTCAAATTCTTTCAAAAGAGCAAATTTACTTTTCATGACACGATACAGTTTGTCATTTTTTATCAAGTAATTTGGGAAAGAACCAGGGGAATTTTGGCATCCGTGGTAGATATTTAGATACCATTGATCGCTAGTGTTCGTGGAGATAGGAGACGTATCTATAGTGGAGACTGGGACCGAGCGACTTAGACTATCTGGCACGACATTTTCACTTCCTTTTCGGTGTTTGATATCAAAGTTATAGGCAGACAATCTCACGCCCCATCTAGCTAATCTTCCGGTCGGATTATTCAAGTTTAGGAACCACTTTAGAGAAGAATGGTCGGTATATACCGTAAACTGGAGTCCATTTTCAAGATAGCACCGCCAGTGCTCGATCGCAACAAGCACTGCTAAGGCTTCGCGCTCTGTGGCGCTGTAATTTTTCTCTGTTTGAGACAAGGATTTGCTCATATACGCGATGACTCTTTCTTGCCCATCGAAAATTTGTGTTAATACTGCGCCGATACCATAATCACTCGCATCTGTGTGAACTTGAAAAGACTTCGAGTAGTCAGGGCAAGAAAGTATAGGTGCAGAGCCAAGGCACTTCTTCAGTTCGCTGAATGCTTTGTCCGCTTCAGGAGACCATTTAAAGGGTGGAGCATTTTTTCCTTGGGACGTTAACTTATTTAGAGGGGATGACAGACTACTAAAGTTAGGGATGAATCTGCGATACCACGAGGCGGTTCCCAAGAAACGTCTTACCTCTTTCCTAGTAGTAGGTGTGGGATAGTTTTTAATAGACTCAACTTTTTCAGGGTCGGGATGTAAACCTTCAGAGTCCACAATATATCCTAAGTACTTTAATTGAGATCTAAAAAATTGGCTCTTTTCGAAGTTGATCGTTAAGTTGGCAGAAGTCAATTTTTCAAGGACGCGTTTTAAGAGTGAAATATGCTGATCAAAAGAGTCTGACACGATTATGACGTCATCGATAAACACAAACACTCTGTGCTCAAACTCAGGTCCGTAGAATAAAGTGTCTACTAGTCTTTGCTGAGTAGCAGGAGCGTTAGTGAGTCCGAAGGGCATAGATTTAAATTGGAAGGTTCCGCGGGTTGGTATATAGAACGCGGTCTTTTGACGATCTTCTTCTCGGATCAGAATCTGCCAAAAACTTTTAGAAAGATCTACACTCGATAAATATTTCGAATCTCGAAGATTGTCGAGAATTTCTGATATATAAGGCAAGCTATAGGCATCTTTTTTTGTTACGGAGTTTAATTTCCGGCTATCTAAGCAAAATCGTAGCTCTCCGTTTTTCTTAGGTGTCAAAAGGACTGGAGATGACCACGGACTCTCGCATGGTTCAACAACGTCTTCTTTAAGCATTTCGTCAAGTTGCTTGACTAGAATACGCTGTTTCTCAGGAGACATCCTGTAATACCGTTGCCGAATAGGAGCAGCATCACCGGTATCGATAGAGTGTGTAGTTAAAGATGTACGGCCTAAGCCTCGCTTTTCATAAGATATATTATGGTACTGAGCAATTATCTTATCTGCAGTTACTTTTTGTTCGTCTGATAAATGATGGTAAGCATGAAGTAGTTTGGGTTTTCCATCATTTACTTCAGCAACATAATCTTCCGGTTTGTTACAGAAATCATAATGTACTATTATATATTTATAAAAATCATTAACATGATAGGTTTGCTCAACAAGCCAACGATTCAGGCGAGTCTTAAAGCTCTGGCGAGTAGTGGCTCCTGTGATGTGTTCTGGTAAGTGGTTGTACACATCGGGGCCCATGACGTGAGTGATCTTGTCTGACTTTGCCAGTGTTCGCCTCACACTAGCCAGTTGATGTGCGGTTCTTGTGGGGTAGTCATGGTTCCTTCCACGTACCTGAAATGAGTCCAGGTTCATCCTCACGTACATCGCTACTTGTTGTATGATTATAGATGGTACAGTGAGGAGCCTAGGCTCCTGAAATACGGTTTTACAGATGTTTCCTGACTTACCCGCACAATCACTCGAATGGCACGTTTCTGCAGGCGAAACACTTTCTCCCACTCTGCGCACCTCCCCCATAGCTCAGCACCATATTGGATCAGTGAATGGACGGTAGCAAAATAACAAGCTCGAGCCACATCCACTGGTACAACCCGTGCCACTCGTCGCAGCACAAAACAAGCACTTCCGACTCTTCCTCTTATTTACATGATGCTCCCATGTCATCCCGGCGTCGAACTCAAAGCCAAGAAATGTGGTAGCTCTTACTTGACTAAATGTTGTTGATCCAACCTTGACCGCTAGGAGCCTAGTCTTATGACCCGACAGATTCACATGTAGATAATGCATTTTTAAGATTCAGAGCCAGTCCGTTAGCACAGAACCAGTCGGCTATCTGCGCCACCGTGTCATTTAAATTCTGTTCTAAGCTGTCTATAGATACCGCTGTGACTATGGCTGCTACCTATACATCAGCATAGATATGTGGAAAAGCACCTTACTACGAAAATATGCACTTTTTAGGGTTCCGTCCCTACCTAAAGGGTAAACACGACCCTATTACTAAGACTCCGCTGTCCGTCCGTCTGTCTGTCAGCCCGTCCATGTCATGAATCGTGATAGCTAGACAGTTGAAATTTTCACAGATTATGTATTTAGGTATGTTGTCGCCATAATAAATAACAGATACTAAAAACAGAATAAAATAAATATTTAAGGGGGTTCGCATACAATAGCCGTGTTTTATTTTGCAGTTTTTTTGCTCGATATTAATAACGGCAACAAGTACATACACACTTGAAATATTCACAGAATAACATGTTCAATTCTGTTTTCACTATAAAACCATAAATAAATATTTAAGGGGGTCTCCCATACAACAAATGTGTTTTTTTGCCGTTTTTTGCTCGATATTACTATTCGCTTTAAAAATAAATAATTAAGTTAAAATTAATTAAGGTCTCGCAGGCGGTACGGAACCCTTCGTGCGAGTCCGACTCGCAATTGGCTGGTTTTTGCTTTCTGAATAAAAACACAGGTTTATGCTTAGCTTCCTGCCAATGTATATATTTATAACACATTTCAAACAATATCACAATGATTTCACGATTAATTAAAATTATAAAGTACATGTTGCAGTCTGTAAAACAGGAATATTCCCCAAACTAAATGAAACTTGCAATAGTCACTAGGTAACGTTATTTAGTTCTATTCAGAAAAAAGGAGGATTTTTGTGCGATTTTTTCACCATTTCTGAGTTAATTTACGTGATTATTTTTCAGTCTGTAGGTATGTATAACATAACAATATAGTTTACTTTGGTCAGTAGTTTTGAAGCAATTTCAATAAATTAATACTAAATTGTTAAAGCGCCTGGCAGAAATCTGAACAGAAATAGATCCAGTTTTAGGGCATAATATAATTATTTTAACAACAATTGTACATTAAACAATCAAATGCATATTGCATTTGATTAAATTAATAAATAAAATATTTCATATTTCGCTTACGATATGTCATGTGTAATTATATATCTAACTACACTATGAATAAACAATAATTATAATGTAAATTGACCGTCACGTTCATTTTGTTTTATTAAAGGACACGTCGACAAAATGTAGGGAGGCTGGTATAATAACAATAAAAAAATCTAACCACAACATGCGTTACATCTCGAGAAAGTACATCTTTTTCCGAGTCTATTACATTAGTTATCAAAAAAACCCTCTGACTTTTAAAAAAATAATTTTGAATTTCTTAGGATAAATAAATATATTTGAGAGGTAGATTATTTCTGGCAACTCGAAGTAACCTTAAAATAGCTAAAAATAAAAACATTTTTATCATACAGACCCAATTTTTAATGATTTTTTTAAACATTGTTATAACTGGATGCACCAACATTTTATGAATTCCATAATTTCTGCATAATATGACATAAATATGGAAGATTCCGGTAAAATGCAAGTAAAATAACCATATAAGCACATAATATCAATATGGTTAAAACAGAAAAAAATGTGATTTGTTTTTCCGTTTTCCATTCAATTTATTTTTATCAATTTAAAAAAAAATGGAGGGATGAAAAAATATAGGTTAGTTAAATATTTTTGAGAGGCCCATAAAGCAAGCTTTCAAACGATGCATTTTATTATCTTGGTTAGTATTTTCTCTGAATAATATTATACCATTTGTGGACGTCTCTTTTCTTTATGTAAATTCCACATTGATTCGGCACGTGTATAGGTATACTCACCGTTATGAACAACTTTTACTGCGGGACTAGCCTGAACTCGCAATCAGGTATGAGGTAAGCGAATTTACTTGGTTGCGGATCTATTGAATTGAGAATATGGTAAAATGCTCCGGAGCGAAAAAGCTTCAGAGATAGGATTCTATTCACACTTCTTGAAGTGCCCCAAATTATAAAGGGGTTGATCCCGTAGCAAAACTTGTTTAAAAGTTTTATAAAGATGAGTATGTCTACTAATGTAGGTAATGCCTTATCTTTATATTTACAATTCTACTGTATGTGTGTATGTCACTGAATTCCTAAACGGCTGGACCGATTTAAATGTATTTTTATGCGTTTGTTTGGCACCCTGGATGGTTTAGATTCACAAATCAGCCCGGCAGATGTCGCTGCAGCGGGTCCGCTACTTTACTATAGAATGCTACACTTCATCAGCTTGTAGAGATCTACAAGCTGTTGTAAAGGAGATCTTTTGATACAAAACAAATATAATTATTTATTTATTAAAATTGATCTAACTAAAACAAAGTCCTGTTATTTCCGGCCGTATTCCTCTAGGATTAGGTGCGCTCCCCTCTCTGCTACCATCATGATGGCGCCTTGTGGGTTGCCCGTCGGCTGCGTCGGCATTGACGACGCGTCTATTACTCGCAGACCTGTGGAACAAATATTTATTTACTAGATGACTCGGTAAACTTCTTATCACCTTCAATACCTTCATCTGCCACACTAATTTCGATGGCGTTATTCGCCAGAGGTGCGAGAGAATTTGAGTGTTTGCTGTTTTTAAATGAATAGGCGTTATACGTAATACGCCAGAGGGGCGAGAGAATTTGACTGTTATAAAATGAATAAGCGTTATACGCCAGAGGAGCGAGAAAATTTGAGTGTTTGCTGTAATAAAATGAACAGGCGTTATACGTCTTTATGTAATGTTAATGTTTTATGTGTTCTTGCGGGGCCCTTTAATCGCAAGGTAAACCAACGACCGTCTTTACTTAAATACCGTTAAGTCTAAGGTTTATGATGTTGTTTATTGGTTTGTGTGTTTGTGACCTTAAATACAGTTTGCGCTAAATAACTAAAACTAAAACCTAACATTGAAGGCCCTCAGGCACGACTAGATGACGGGGCCAATGGCGGCTGTGTTGAATTGGTGGTTTTGCAGGTCAGTGCCATATATATCGAAAACGACGCCATCTTGATTTTAGTTTCTAGGGCCACAGTTCAGTGCAAACTACTCAATATTTTCCAAGGACTAAATGATAAATTTCCACTCGCCTCTAACGTTGAAGACCCTGAGCCGCGT
Source organism: Hypomecis atomaria (assembly GCA_964007245.1). Classification (NCBI taxonomy): domain Eukaryota; kingdom Metazoa; phylum Arthropoda; class Insecta; order Lepidoptera; family Geometridae; genus Hypomecis; species Hypomecis atomaria. The sequence continues at coordinate 12,683,265 of OZ023301.1, forward strand.
GTCGATGACGGGGCCAATGGCGGCAGTGGTGAGTTTCTGGTGGTTTTGCAGGTCAGTGCTAACTACCATAGTGACGAACTTCGCGCTAAACATCTACCAAGATGGCGCCTTTTGCACGTGACTCATGACATATCGAAGAGGACGCCATTTTAGTTTTAGTTATTTAGGTAAATGTATCTAAGTATGTTTATTTTATTGTTTGTATTATTAGAAGTATTTATGTATGGCTATTATTATGTAGTTTATTTTATTGTTTGTTATAAAACTTGTCAACGTCCTTGTCGTCTATACGTTTCCTTACATCTAAAGGAGGTTGTCTGGTAGAAGCAATAAGACCGCCTTTTGTGCTTATTCTGTCTTTGTTTCTTCTGTTATATTTTCCTATGTGTTGGTGTCAATGAAGTGTTGCATTGTATTGTTGATTAGTTATTTGGCTCGAACTTTATGTTTTATGTATAAATTCAGGTCAAGGGATAAATTGGCACTCGCCTCTAACGTTGTAGTTTTGATGTCGATAATGGCTCTGATGTCCAGAACTGACTTAAGTGTAATGTGTGAAATGTAGTGGTGATGTAACTAGAATGACGATTTTCGCGCCATACTACAACTAAAACCAAGATGGCGCCGTTTGCAGAAGACGCATCGAAGACGACGCCATCTTGGTTTTAGTTCTTTAGCGCCACAGTTTGCCTCTAATGTTATAAATTAGGTCAAAGGAGAAATTGTCACTGGCCTCTAACGTTGAAGACCCGGAGCCGCGTGTCGATGACGGTGCCGATGGCGGCGGTGCCGAGCTGGTGGTTCTGCGGGTCGGTGCTGTAGCGCGCCATGCACTCCAGCCACTCGTCCGTCCACTGGTCGCTCGACTCGTCGCAGTAGCTGGTCGACTCCGGGTCCAGCTTGATGCCGTATTTGTCTTGCAGGGTCTGTAGGATAATTCATTTTACTAAGTATTCGGTGCACGAAAACCTAAATGAAAACCAGTGAATTTTGTTGCCTGCCTCGGTGGCCCAGTGATAAGTAACCCTGGCTCCTGGTTCAAAGAGGGTGGTTCAAAGAGGGTGGGTCCATATGTTTGCTCTGTGTCTGGGTGTTGTTATCTATATAAGTATCACTATAGAAACTAGCGTGGTTTTCGCACATTTTAACTAGGTAAGTAAAGCACAGGTGTTACTCACGCTGCATTTTAGTAGAAAACTGCTACTATAGTATCGATCGCATTTGGTGATCTTTCTCAAGGTTGGAGTACTAGCAAGCGGGCTCGTCTCGCATAGCACTGCATGTAATAAGTATGTTTAAAAAAATGTAGTAAATCAGTCTCTGGCAGCCATATCACAAGCTTTGCTTTGTTTTGGGTGTAGAGAGACCGTGTAAGTAAGTATAAGATGCCCCCTAACATTTAGATATTTTATTTTATTGCAGGATGCAGAGAAAACAAATTGCGCAGTGGCCCTCAAACTCGTAGATGAAATGTTATGTTATGCAATGTTTAGGTATTTTGTAAACTCAAAATGGATCGTATAGAAAGCAAATTATTATTACTTTGCAGTAAGTATAATTTTTAATGCTCTCCACAACTTATTATTATAGATACTCATAGCCCGAATTAAACTTCTTGACGTATGTGAAGTTATGCGCACATCCTCTCTTTTGCGTCGCTGACATTTATACAGGGTTATTTCTAATGATTTGGCATCCTTTTAGGGGCTTATTTTGTACATCAAAACTACCAACTTTTGTTCTGCGACTTTTGAAAAACTAAAAAAAAATTGTTGTTTCATAGAAAAATATCGTTCACCCGCGACAATGTTAGTTTTGATGAAGCCTCTAAAAGGATGCTGATTGATTAGAAATAATTCTGTATACGCCAATTACCTAGTTTGATTTGGCCTATAGGTACCTACTATCATAATGTTAATACATTATACTATACTTATAATAAACCGAAGTTTTGACGTTTCTGAATTCTGTGCTGCACAAAACTTAGTTTGATACAAGAAACTCTCACGATATTAACAAATCGATTCTAGGCAAATTATAGCTTTTTGCCTTGATTTTCCCTGTTGTCCTGGCTGGGATTTTGATTGTGGCACCACAAAATAAGACAATCATTGTCGGGAACCACATGATAAATTGATAAGCGCAACTAATAATAAGCAAAATAAAAATTGTAAAAATACCTGAAAAGCATAACAAATAATCAACAGTGATAGTCAAAATTAAATGCAAACTGATACAATCAAAATAAAATGACAATGTCGTATGAAGGTCGTATGTGAGACGCGACGTCATTCGCTCTGATTGGTGTTCAACTTATCATGGCGGATCGCTGTATTTTATACCTTTATTTTTTGAAGATTATTAATAATCTCGCTTTTAATACAGAGTTTTTATAGTTTTTTTTAATTCATTATGAATAGATATCATTTCATCAGATAAGTACCTAAATAATTTAAACGATTGTTGATTACTGTCACATTGCCTATTACGATGATGTTGCAGGCGCACAGCAGGTGCGGCGATACGCCACGACGCCGACGTCCATAAGTTGTGACTTGCATTACTAAGAGTTGTTTGTGTATTGTAATCTCGTAATTAATGACACAAGGATTATTTAGACGCTGCTGATTAGGTTCAAATAGTCGTCCGCGCGGGTAAGTAAGTATCGTGGCAAATTCGAGTTAGGTATAGCAGGTGCCCCGGTTGTGGCCATTTTGGTGTCATAATTTTTGCATAAATGGTAATTATAAACAATGTAATAACATAAATATTGTTTGCATGAATCCAAAATTATAATAATTTAAAAAAAATATTACTTGAACATTAAATTAACCAATTATTCGTTAAAATTCAAAGTGGCCACAAATTATACTAAGATGGCCACAACCGGACCTATGTCATACAGGATGGAGAGGTGACGCCGACATTAAATGAAATCAATCCGACCATCTGTTTTAAGCTTTCTACATAATTTTTGAATTTCATAAATAAAGCCATTTACTTAGTTATGTACCTACAATTTTCAAGAATATAATTTTGGGTAGGTTATATCTAAACAACGAATTCAGCTAATTTAACCTTAGCTAAAATAACCTAGAATACCTAGCTATTTTTATTAGTTTAATGTCAAAATAGCACGGATGAGTCCCATAAAAAGTATGAATGCCTAATACCAGTACCTACCTAGGGGCCGTTCAAGTATTACGTAAGCACTATAGGGGGGCGGGAGGGTTTATCCTTTGCTTATTTTTGATGACATGGGGGGTGGGGAGGTCTAGATGGTGATTACGTCAGCAATAGTTATTTAATTATTACGCATATGTCTGTTTTTATACTCCACTATCCAATATCTATTTTTTTATTTCTAGAATTAAATCTGCAGCTCATGAATCAATTAAAAAAAGAAAAATGCATACAGGTACCAATGTTTACGTAAGAACTGGGGGAGGGGTAAGAGCTTTGCTTATTTTTGCTGACAAGGGGGGAGGGGGGTAAATAATTTGCAATAAATCTGCTTACGTAATACTTGAACGATCCCCTACGTAAAAAAGTACCTACCCTCTTTTTTATTTATTATTTAGTTCGGTGGTTTTTTTTTTTTTTTCGATTTAAGGGTTAAGTTTTTTTCTTATAGCTTTTATGATTACTGGTTACTATTAGATAGTACACAATATGGGTCAAATTAATGTTGGCGTCAATTCTCTCATCACTTCTGTACTCAGACCAAATAAACAAATCAAGACGGAACGTCGTGAACAGATAAGTGAGCCCGGTTTTTATACATGTGTGAGTGCGTCGGTGTTGCACCGCCATAGTTCGACTGACGAGCCAAGAAGGCATAGTTTCTTTGTACCTGTACATGTGTGTTATGTCTGTACACTGCGAGGCATAGTTTTGCCGGCCTTACTTGTTTGTTCACAACATTCAGTCTTGGTTTTTTTATTTGGTTGAGCTCTTGTATAAGGGTTTAAGTAGATATAATTATGTTTCAATTGTACTAAAGCCCTTTACAGTTCCCCTTGCTGACAATATTATAGTAGGTAATGTTTTGGCAAGGTTTCCTTTAAATATTTACCTGACTTTCAAAAATCCTCTTCAAGATCCTGGCGCCGTCCTTGACCATGGTCATATCGTCTGGATGCTCGAAGAACTTGGGCTCGAATAAGGGCGGGTCGAACGGGTTGGCCGACTGTAGCGTCAAGTAGCCGGCCGAGCGGGGAAGCAGGGCCACTGCGTTTGCACTGGAAATTACAAACACAAATCGTTACCTAGTCATACTTCATACTAGAAGTCGTGGTGGTTTATTGGTAATGACACCCGCCTTACAATAGTGAGGTCGTGGGTTCAAACCCGGCCCCGTGCTAACACACCAGTATAAAGTTGCAGTATCATACCTAGGTAATCCGAACTAACGCAACCGTACCCATTATTGGAGTAGGTAAATTAACCGAATCGTATTGTAATATCTCTATCGCAATAATAACGTCCAGTTTTTTCTGCTTAATACAGATATGCTGGTGATTAAGTACCTAATTGGTATTTATCTTAATATCACAAAATAAAACCGACAATTGACCTATTGAAATCTATAAATTACGCGACAAGAGGGGATATTCTTTTTATGGGTAACTGAAATTCAAATGTTTCCTTCCTCCGACGCATTGCTTTATTACTTACTAGACGACCCGCCCCGGCTTCGCACAGGTGTATTATACAGATAAACCTTCCTCTTGAATCACTCTATCCATTAAAAAAAACCGCATTAAAATCCGTTGCGTAGTTTTAAAGATTTAAGCATACAGACAAACAAACAAAAATAGCGACTTTATTTTATACTATGTAAGGAAGTACCAACTCAACAACAACAGCGTGTTTGCAAGAAACTAGACTTGTGAGGATACGCCCTAGTGCACAGTGACGATCGCCCGAAACTTTTTTAAAACTATTTATCTACCCGTACACCAATTTTCAGCTTTTAGAAGTACCTAGTTGCAAGATAATATTTTTTTTGGTATGATTTTTTTTTCTAAATTTCCCACCAAACGCTAAGCATCCCAGCACGGGAAGCATGGCAAAGGGACTAATAGTCTTTCCACCATTATATCCCCTAGAAGAGGAAATAAAGTATGGGTTGACAATGACATCTGACATTAAGAGTGGATAAAATGGTTTTCTCCCGTTGCTGTGCTACCTGGGCAGCTGACTGAATCCAGGGTATTGTTGTACATCACCATGACAACGTTATACCAAAAATTCAGCTTTTAGAAAGTAGTTGCATTTTTTGCGCTTACCGCTCGGGCTAGTAGGTCGGAATGTTCCTGCTCGCGTTTCGCCAGGCTCGACTACAGGACTACAGGACCTCTATCTATCAGCTGAACTGAATGAACTAAGGAACAGATTGTGAACATACGATACGTTAACCCCGTGCGGGCACGGCCCCGGCTCCCCGATCTCGCCGGTGTGGGCGCACTCTGCATAGAACCCGTTGAAGAAGACCTGTAGGTCGGGCTGCTCGCGCTCGCGGTCCGCCAGACTCGAGTACAGGATGCCCGTCAGCTGGGGAGACCAAGGGACGTAATTATCATGCTGGTTGCAGAACAAAATAAACGTTGATCGGCAACCGGCCTAATGGTGAACTATGTTTAAATTATTAGTTTTATTACGAATTTTCGATCAGGTCACGCGTCCTGACGCGACTCATTTTTTACCCATCCCAAAAAGTGCAAAACGCCGATATAGAAGTTTTCGCTTTAAAAACTTTTTCGATTCCGAGTCACAATTTTGTATGGAACAGCTTACGAATTTCGTATTGGCCTCATAGTAAGAGTTGTTCAAAATGATGGTCATAGTAACCCCCTTTCGGCTTAGTACACGGTTAGCAGATAACCTTGTATAATATTAATTGTACAGTTATCATAATCTTTATTATACCTAAATGATTCACATAAGAAAAGATAAATATTAAAAAAAAAATTTGTCAGTGCTTAAACGATTACCGTTTAAATAAAATCATAAATCAGCAACAAACGACATCACCACGTCACGTGCAAAGGATTAGACAAAGACATTCATAAATAGCAAATCTAATAGGGCAAGTGCCCTGCCTGTGTCCACTTTAAGTCAGTTTGTAAAAAATCGTTGATGACGATTACAAGAGTAGAGTAGCTACATGTAATGTTGTGAACTAAAATAAGTGGTCAAAAGTGATGTCACGAATAAATCCTCAGTTTCAATTTCAACAATCAGTTCAGGTCAGCGGTATGGCCAAAACCCGTGAAAGCTACCGAAATGTTGCATCGGTTGTGGCCACCTTGGAATACTAGAAGTTAAATACTTATCTAAATTATCATATAAATATTATTCTAGAACATTATTTAGTAGATTTAAATCAAATTCTAAGCAAAAGCTACTTGCAGATAATTGAAATATTTACGAATTAGTTACAAAGGAGCCTTTTTTTTAGGATCTCCATAAGAAATCAGCTGAAATATCACTTTCGTTTTAAAAAGATCATAAAAAAAATTATGCACATCCGGTGCTACAAACATCACAATCTGTCATGTCAAAAAGAGCCCGAGACGAAGATTTTTTCCTATTTAACTTTATTCAAAATCATTAGGTATATTTTCTGTTTCTTATTAATAAGGCTTGAATACATAAAAATGGCCACAGCCAGTGCAGCAGCCAGAACCGGTGCACCTGCTAATACCTTTTTTAGTTACGATCATTAATTTCATAATATTTTGTAATAAAATAGATATCGACATTAACTGTATCTACCGTGACTTCGCTAAAGTCTAGTTCAGACACTTATAAAAATATTCTCTAGATACCTACAATACAAAAAATTAGCAACTCATTTTAGCGAAGTCATCTCCGATACAAATATACGTACCTTGTCACGTGGTGATAAAATAGGTAGATAGCATCGTAATTGGACGCATGATTACCTACTTTAGGTAACCTACCATACCTAATTAGCTAATTCGAAGCATGACAATCACGTCCGTGAAAGATAAGTTATTTTTAATATGTCTGAGACAGTAATGCTTTTATCAAAGCCCAAAGGTCGGTTGTTTATATGGAAACATAGCGTTGCCAGATTGTTTTTTTGGCAAGTACCCGTAGAACTTTGAAAGCTTTCGAGTGAAAAAAAGCGGGATTCTTTCGTCTTTGGTAATGTTGACTTAAACCGTCTTATTTTTCGCGTTTTCTGTAGAACATCAAGGAAAAACGCGGTACATTACCCGAGAAAAAAAATTGGATACCCGCTTACCCCGGGGGAGGCAGGGTGGTCATGTGGCAATCCCACCTACCAGCGGTGTAGATACCCACTAAAACTCCGGGGTGTTTCGTCTCTGCGCATGTTAGTCTGTATTGCGACTTTGTTGCGCACACTTCCGCGATAAACTCAGGTTTTTTTTAAATAAAAAAATACGCACCTGAGTGATTCCAGTGCTGCTCATAGGTCCACTCCGTGTGAGCAAATAGTCCGTAGCCACCGCCCAGTCCAACACCCGCGTGTCATTTAGCGAAGTCAGTAAGAAGTTGAAGGTAACTCCCACGTGGTTCCTCAGGTTCTGGCCAACTTCTGGCAGGTCAGCCACCACGGGGATGTCGAACTTCTCCAGCGTCTCTCGCGGACCCACCCCGGATAGCATCAGTAAGTGAGGCGTGTTCAGTGCACCTGCACTTAATATCACCTGTGGGAAATTTTACGTTTATATAACACCCATCTTTGTAGAACTTTGGAGTTAAAACGTGTCCGAATCACAATACTAGTACTTGTTTATTCAAACTCAGTGTAGGGTAGACGCACCGGTTGTGGTCATCTTAGTATCATTTGTGGCCACTTTGAATTTTAAGGATTAACAAGACAATTTATGTTAAAATAATATTGTTAAAGAAATTTTCAAACATTTAAATTCACACAAACAATATTTATGGTATTACATTGCTTATAATTATCATTAATGCAATAATTTTGAAACCAAATGGCCACAACCGGTACACCCACTATATATGATATGTTTATTGAAAAAAGTTTACGTACCCATGCCGGATTTAGAAGCGTGGAGGCTTCGGTTGCCTGATTAGAGTCAACAAATACACATTTTTCTACAAAGTGCAGCGAGGTAAAAGTAAAAAGTTGTTTACAAGTCGTTTTTTTTTTCGAAATCTATTGTTGGGGCTCGGGAGTCGGGACGGTTCCCCTGGTTCCCCTAAATCCGGCCATGTAACGTACCGGCAAGTGCGATGTACGATGTTCACCAATCACCAACAAGAACAGACGATTTGATCTATACACAGAACAGCAGAACTTCTCTCTTTTCTGTGGATCTAGAGCAAAGGAATACGCCGAAACGCTGACTGTTTGCTGACGCCAACCTCTTTTGATCAGTCTTTTGGCTATCTTTACGTGAGGTCTATGTCCAGCATTGGATGTCACAAGGTTGATGATGATGAAGAGACCAGATAGCTGTAACTACCATATGGACGATTCTTACCTCTTTAGAAGCGCCTATGACGTGTGTTTCCCCATTCTTGTCAATATACTCGACCCCCAGAGCTCGGCACCCCTCGAACAGTACTCTGGAGACCAGAGCATTCATCTGGCCGTGGTGAACCGTTGTCCGTCTCTGCCCAACTTTGCCTAACCTACGCAGCGATTTGGTAATCCATACGTGAGGTCTATGTCCAGCGCTGAACGTCCCAAATGATGTCCAAAGGTTGACACGATGATGAGCCATCTCCCGTGGATGGAGAGTTTTCTTACCTCTTTGGAAGCACCAACGACGTGTGTTTCCCCATTCTTGTCAATATACTCGACCCCCACCGCCCGGCGTCCCTCGAACAGCACCCTGGAAACCAGAGCATTCAGCTTCACGTGCAGGTTGGGCCGCTCGGACTCTGGCTTCAGGTAAGCTCTGGCCGTAGTGTACCGCTGCCCGTCTCTGCGCATCAAATGTTTTAGGGCTATGAACAAGTGTAAAGTTAAACATTTCGAAACTTCCACCAGATATACCTATCTTTGAAATATAGCTACCTATATAGACCTTCCGAATACCTACACTAAGCTGTCCTACAAAAACAAAACCGCAAAATAACTATCTATTCGTTTGGGAGACAGATAGGTACATACGCTTACCAGATACACATACCTACATATCTCAACCTTATAACACCTTACTTAATTCACATGGGGTTTCGTACCGATTACTGATAAGTAGGTAGGTAGGTACTATGTGTATGTACTGAATAGCCACTCACCGTCCTTACCAATATAAGTAAACAAACAGGCGTACCTTTTAATGGAGGCCTTGGCAATCGTCCCAAAGACGGTGGAGAGTGTTAGAGTCCTTCATATATTACTTATCCGCGATCACCAGCAACCCGAGAACCCAATTTCGTTAATAGCGTTCAGCAGCTAGTATAGAGTAGGTGGACGGGAACTTCATATAAAGATAATAGTAAAATTAAAAAATTTAAGAACTCCCCGACACAAAATAAACTCCATGTCCTTTCAATATCATTAAAGTAATACGGTACCAAATCTCGAATCGATAGGACATGTGGAAGGTAGTCAGATACCCTCATCAACTAGAAAAGAGTTGATGATCATCAAACGGCTGGACAGATTTTCATGAAACATGGCTAAGAACACTTGAGATAAAATTATCTATGACACAAAAACAACTAAACGAAAATCGGTTCATCCGTTTGGGAGCTACGATACCACAGACAGATACACAGATACGTTAAACTTATAACACCCCTCTCTTTGTCGGGGGTTAATAAAAGGCGTATCTTACGCGTTGAAGGCTTGGGCGATGGTGAACCCCTCAGGGGTATTTGGGTCGTTCATGTCTGCGATTATTGGCAATCCGGTCTCATTGATAGCGTTCAGCAGTTGGTACAAAGCAGGCGGCTGGTCGTTAAACTGCAAGTAAAAATACGAGAATTACAGGAAAATATCTTTCTGAACGTCGTCAATTGATCCAGATTAAAAAAAAATTGGGCTTATCGACATCCACCAGCACGTTTACGGCACCCTCTGCCATTTAATAACTTGCTAATCTTCTGCTCATCGGCACTTTCATTCGTCTATACAGGGTTTTTCCTAATCAATTAGCACCATTTTAGGGGCTTACGAGCATTCTGTACATCGGAACTAACAACTTTGTTCTAGGACTTTTGTAAACCTCAAAAAAAAAAAGTTGTTTCATAGAAAAATATCGTTCACCCGCGACAAAATGTATGGAACAGCTGATTTTTTTTGAGTTTAGACCAAAGTAGTAAAACAAAAGTTGTTAGTTCTGGTTTACAGAATAAGCCCCTAAAAGGATGCTAATTGAATACAAATAACCCTATGGATCTCCGAATTTGAATTTGCATACCTACTGTTGAACACGGGCAGTGACCCTTTTGATATTTATCACTGATTAACGTTCTAATCTGCTTGTGTGTTTCGGAATAGTGGAAGTACGGTTGAAGTAAGGAAATTAGTATAGGCCGAGTAGCTATCCCTGGTGTCAGATTTTTTTTAGCGTCTGGAGGCTTCTGACTTGGGTAAATGGCTGGTACATCCGAGACCTACAATTTAACGTTCTGAACAAGGGTAGCGCTTAGTCGGAAATGCAACTCGTAGTCATCCATCCGAAAACTGACCGTGCCGATGCTTAGCTTCAGTTATCGCTGAGAAAAACCTAATGCAAATACGCTAATAGCGCTACAAGTAGTAACAAACTACGTTAAGAGAGCTATAAGTACTGATGTCTATCGGACTTTAAGAAGTGGTAAGATACCTGTTGAACGGGCAGTGGTCCTTTATCCGAGTGATATTTGTCGCTGACCAGTGATCCAATCTGCTTGTTTCCTTCGGTGAGATCGAAGTAGGGCAGGTTGTCTTCCCAGGACCAGCCCTCAGCGCCTGCGTTCACCCAGTCTTCGTAGTCGGCAGCGTGGCCGCGATGGTACATCATGCCGTTTAGGACGGTACATCCACCTGTAATTTTTTTTAACAAAGATAGACATGTACTTAACGTCAAGCGCAGTGAATATTACGTTTACAGAGGTCTATAGATTTCCAATAAAACTGGTTGTAAGCCTTTTGTATTCAGCGCGTTTTTCATTTTTAATCTGGTCGTCTGTCTACCTTAGGAACCTCTACGCGGCGCTTGCCTGTACTCGTACGTAATCCACAACCAAGAGCTTTACGATCCCATCGACTATCAATTCTACGTGCTCTGATGATCATTGCCACTTCACCTGATGCACTAACTAGGCTATTTCAGTGATTATCTCAACGAATCTCCCCATTTCTAGTTAGATTTCGCAGAGATTTTACGTGCCATCTGAGAGTGGAAAGTGTGCATCTGAGCTGCACGACCTTATCCTACCATCCCCTTTTTACTACAGGACAAGTAGGAAGACGCCACATTACCACACGTACCTACACTATCGATTTTCCTTCGATACGCATGAAGCGGTTTGATTCAACAGTTCTGATTCGTAAGTACCGCCAGGGAATAGAACAGTCTTCCTACTTTCCTGTTTCCTAAGATATATAATCTAAAGCTTTTCGAGGTCAGAGTGAATAGGTATCTTCTAGGTCTGCGTGCTTCATCTTCGATAACAACGTCGCTTACCATCAGGCGAGTTGGTGGTCAATCGCGGACCTATTCGCGATAAAAAAAACCTAGCCATGCCTAGCTCGTTGGCCTACTCTGTGCTAAACATTAAGTTACCAAGCATCTTCTCCATGCCCCAGTTTCATTGTTGTCGAAACAGTACTCAATAGTCTCTACACTCGGTCCTATACCGCCAATCTGCTTCCGCATTTGACCAAAATGCTCTGTAGAAAGTTGCTATCTATATAAATATTAACTCACCAAGAACTTTCCCCCGGGGCCAGTTGCATCCCTTGTCGCCTTGGTCGAGACAGTAGTCTCCTCGCTCGGTCCTGTACCGCCAGTCGACTGCCTCATTCGACCAGAATGTTCTGTAGAAAGAGGGGCAGTTTGCGCCCATCGGTGTTTCAGGGCCAGCTTCTAGTAGCAACACCTGTTAATGTCCAAGCACATGTTTAGATATGTAATAAATTATTATTCGCAAAAAAATGGTATGACCGACTTCAACGGTATACAGAATTCGCGAATATTTCGCACGGATCGAGGTAACATTTTTCACATTATTGTTGAGTTATCAAAAATGGCTCAGCCGATTTCGATAAAATTTAAATGGGTCCAATTTCGAAGTATATTCTTTCTAATAAAAAAATAACTATTGAAATCAGACAAGTACTTAAAAGTTATGCGTGGTTATACATAAAAAAATACATAGGTATACACGTTGAATTGTGTACCTCCTCCGTTTCGTCAGTCAAAAAGGGAAATTATTACACCTTTGTCAGTCATTCAATCTCCGAACTAAGTGTAAGGGTCGTAGGTAAAGGTAAAAAGGTATCTGTGATTGTAATCCTAACTTCGCTTCCTCTCTATCCAATAATTATTTAGGGCAAAGAATGAATTAGGGTAAAGCACTGGTATTTTAAGTAGCCAGAGGCCCCAGGGAAGACATTCAGGAGCAATGTACCCCCTACACCTGGCTACGGCACTGAGTAGCGTGCATGTACATACATGCAGTCAGGCTGAAAATCTTGAGCGAGATTGTACAAGCCTTACACCACCGGGCGAACGTTTGCTTGCTTTATTGTAACGTCATAAATGTCACAGTTTTTTGAGCATTCAGCTCATAATTATGTCACATACCTAGGTACTTAGATTATACATACCTATACAATACTTCTGAAAGTCGTGATACTAACAATCATAATAAGGTTTTAGTACCACGTGCAACTTTTTATTAACTCGCTACCTTGTTTGTTTATTTTTTTGTTTAACCATTCGATACAATTTTGCAATCGATTCAGAAATAAAATCAGTAATAGACTTGTTATATTTTATATTTATTTAAACTTACTCGTACTTAAACGTGAAGCAACAAAAGTTTTCAAAGTCGTGTTAATTAATCTGTGTTATTGAGTGCTTAAGTAAATAGGTATATTTGTCTTACTTGTTTTGAACGCTTTAGGAGGAGCGGAATAACAGTTTGATATCGAAAAAATAGTTTGTTATCGATAAAATAATTGGTATGTACTCGTACCTATAGTAAAAAGAATGAATTTAAATTAATAATGACTGACAATTTATCGACATTATCATTTATTTCTAAGGCTTATCTTTGGCTGACTTTTTCGCGATTGTAATGTCTGTTATACAGGGTGGAGAGTAGATGCCGACCTTATGTGCTATCACATATTTGGCCTTCTCTTCCAAAGCCTTCTACAAATTTTGATTAAATAAAACTATAATTCTATTTATATAATTTTAAAAAAAATATCTTGTTTATTTTCAATGAACGCTATTGATATTCATTTAACGCTAAAATGTGACATTTATTTTTTAATTCACCCCACTTCAAAGTTAAGTATGTCGTCTGTTCGATCACGAATCAAGACTCTCAGAATCGCATTATCTCGCTGTTCAAACTAAATTTAGTTTGTTTGAAAATGTTGTTTTTTCAATTTAAGGATTGATTCATTTTCTTATTGCTGGTCAATCACTAATTAAATTAATGCCAGCTTTTGCTCTCCACCCTGTTGCCGTTTATATTCATAACATATATACAGGATTAACATATTTTTAGTTTGAAAGGGTATACCTACTCCCATTTAGATTTTATCGAAATCGGCCATGCCATTTTTTAAAAATCAACAGTAATATTCAAATTTTGTACACGATGGTAATTGGTTTCGCCATTATTTATTTTGCGAAAAATAATTACTAGTAGGTATATTGCGTCTCCGCTCCGTGACAATTAAGTTTTTTATGTATTTTATTTTAATATCAGTTTGTAAATACATATGGTTTTAAAGTTTTTAGTAGTAGATATTTTAAGCCCAATGTTATTTCAGTTTTGAAGATAATAGTAAATAAAATGAAGTAGTCGTTTTTAAAACTATTAAGAGTATAAAACGTACAGGTACAATAATAGCACGGGGAGATCTTGCAACGGCCGCGTAGAGTTTTATCCACTTTTTCACCAATTCATTGGGTCGAAAAGTTCTAGTTCGATCAAAAATTTCTACAATGGAGACCACGTACCTCTAGTACCGCTCTAGAGGTACGTGGACTCTAGGACCACGTACAGTCAAGCGCAAGTCTGCGCAAAGCGTCCAGCTAAATTCTATAAGGTGGACGGCTGATCTGATTTAGACTGCAGGGTCACGCACGCCGGACTCGCAGGATATAGCCTGTACCAGCTTTTTTAATAGTCCTCTGCAGGACGTAGGCCTACCCACGATTGGGCCATATCCACCACGCTGGCCCAGAGTGAATTGGTGGATTCACATACGCCATCGAATTTCTTCCACGGATATGCAGGTTGCCTCACGATGCCGATGTTTTCCTTCACCGAAAAGCCAGTGGTGTGAAATTCCGTACATAAATTCCAGGGAATTCATAGGTACAGGAACGGGATTTGATCCCATGGCCGCACGGTTGTAAGGCGTTTGTCATTACCACTAGACCACCACATCTATACGCGTACCACTGGATACAGAAGAGGACTGTTTCATCCGTGGTATTTTTAAGATCTGACCTTATACGAAGTATCTTCTGTCAGCCGCCCCGCCACGATAGGCCCCGCGGCGCCTGCTCCCACCACTATGAAGTCGTATTCATCTTCCACCTCTTTCCTAGAGGTGACCCGTTGACACGGGGTGGAGATGTCACAACGGCCTCGAAGGAAGCTTTCCAACACAAGCATGAAGAGTACGGTCCCGCTGCATATCGGAGAGTTGGCTATCGATAGACCTTCGTCAGAGATTGGGCAGCCGCAATCCTGTATAGCAAATTAATGAATGAACACTTTATTGTTTAGTGTTAACAATACAATAAAATACAACAGAAAAATACACAGAAAGGAAAAAAAGCGACTTAAAACTAGAGCAACAAAGGGCGGCTTTATTGCTTATAGCAATCTTTTCCAGGACATCCTTTCATCTAGAGAGGAATTAATAAAAATAGATAAAAACGGAGTGAGTAGCAAAAGAGAGTAGACAAAAAAAACTTATTACAAATAACAAATAGGCACTTACAAACAAGTTAAAATTTGAATTTGTTTAGTAGGTACAGGGGTCCCTTACTTTTCAATGTTAATCTTTTTACGTTTTTTTTAGCAAAAGAATTAATGTGCCTTTTGCTATATGCCAAAACAGAATACCTGAAAGAAATCAACCCCATACAACTACAACTCAAATTCGACAAAATGTATGCAACGGCTGATTTGGTCCCGTACTAAACCAAAGTTATAAAGTCAGGAAAGTGAGCTTACCTCAGCTGATAATATCATTTTGTCAGGTCGCTACCCGAACAGATCAGCAAACTACCTGAAAATAAATAAAACTCGTTAACAATTAGGCTCAGATTTGGTCTTTTTAAATTAAATGATAATTAATTTGGAATTGCTTTAATTTTTTAAGTTGTTTTATGATGTTAGCATCATTGGAAATTATATTAAAACACGGTATTATTAGTGAACATTTTCTCTATAACTTTTCTCATCTAAAAATCATAAATTGGTTGTCCAAAAATATAGATTCTCATACAAGGTGTTGTTTTTTGAAGTGTAGGGATTTTTAGAGGTCTTATCATTATGAACAACATTTACTATGGGCATGACATTATGAACAACATTTACGATGGGTAGAGGCGGAGTAAGACCAAAACTTTATGTGGGCAACATACATTTTGCGACGCCCTCTGCACAAAAAAAAAATGGTTTGAAAAAGTGTTTATTTCATTAAGTAGATTTCCTACGATATGAGAAGCTGGCAACCGAAAGCACGAGCGTAGCGAACGCAATTTATTTCAGTGTTTTATTTAAAAAGGGAATGATTATGCTTGTTTTGTCTTCGAGGTACTAAAACCTAAGGAGCGCCCTTAGGCCCTTGGCACTGCCACTGACTATGAGAATAAAACAAAAAACGCTAAAAAAAAATTGGTTGCCTGTAAAGTCGGTATACGGGCGAAAGTTTTACGTGACAACGACTTTGAGACGAATGAGACGAATGAGAGCGAGTGAGAGGCACGTAAGTTGTGAGCGCATAACGTGAGCGGAGCGTAACGCAGTTTCTTGAAGTGTCACCCGGCAAACCAATTTATAAGACGTTGTCACGTCAAAATTGCTGTCCACATTTTTCGAGACTCGATGAACTTTTTGAATGAATTCGGGGTGATCCCATAGTAAAAGTTGTTCGGAATGCTAGTATATAATGAAAGTACATAGGCTTTCCAAATTGAATAAACTTATCAGCGGTGTATATAAAATACTTATCATTTTGAACAATTTAGACTTTGGGACCAATACCGAAATCAGCTGTTCCATACAAAAAGTTCCCTTATCAATAGACTCGCGACAAAATATATGGCACAGTTTTTTTTATACGGAATTAATCCCTTACAATTAAAGTTGTTCATATCATAATATATTGCAACTTTTTTTACACCAGGAAAAGTTTTTTATCATTATTTATTTGATCTAATTTTGATTTTGCGAAAACACTAGAAAAGCTTAGTACTTGAGCCAAAAATACCTTATGGTTTTTTTATTGTGTTTTTCTAGCAATATTACTTATTGATATTTTTGAACAAAAATACTCTACCGATCGATTACATAGTTTTTTCTATTTATTATTCAAAAAAATATTAAACGCGGGGCATAATGGGGGCATGGCTCTGGGGCATGATGGAGTACCTCATTATGTATGGTTACGAAAGTAGGCTGAAGGAATAATCATTTGGTAATAGAATTTGTTTTCTTTTAAATAGCGCACTCTTATGAACGCACATAAAAAAAATTAGAGAGGCAGTTGGTCCGCGGAGAGCACGAAACAGGCTATTGATGCAGTTTGACGTAAAACGTCCAACGTTGGGCTTATACAACCTGCGCCGGTGCTGACGACGGAGACATAGAAGACTACCACATCGGCTGGTACTGTGAAGTAAAGCAATCAAAGGCCCATCCTGTGTAGCAAATTCCCTCAAATTGCCTACCCCTTTCTACCCCTACCCTGGAGCACGATGAAGTTTTGTTTCGTTTTTAGAAATATTATTTAGTTGATTATTTATCTCACCATATTATATGCCAAATGTTAGTAATCTAAGTGTTGTAGGTAGATACTTTAAGTCAATAAAAATATCTTGAAAATATTTTAATTCATTATTTCCCTTATCGCCCCCGTTATGCCCCCTTTCTCTACGTATGCTTTTCAGGCCACTACGAGTATGGATGATAATTACATTTCGATACCCTCCGTCACGCAATGTTCATAGTTCAATTAATCGCGATAAACTTGTATTGCATTTAATACTTACCATTCAATTCAATACAGTTAGATAAGGGAATAATCACATAATCGGGTTATGACACTTAATCATTTTGTTATGGTATTTTTTATGTTAACAAGATTTTTTATCTCTAAGTTCGTAATCACCACAAATTAACAACAAAACAAACAAATAAACAAAATCGCCTTTTTCTTTTAAAACTACACAACAGATTGCAATGTAAAAAAAGAGACCAAAAAAGACCGACTTCCAAAAAGGAGGAGGTTCAATGTTCGTCTGTATGTTTTTTTTTGTGTAAGTTCATCGATAATTCTGCCAATTGTGAACCGAATTGAAAAATTATGTTTTAGTTCGAAAGGGTATACTCTCGAAGTCCCATTTAAATTTTACAGAAGTCGGCTGAGCGGTTTTTGAAAAATTAACAACAATGTAAACAATTCGAGCGAAATATCCGAATTTTGTACACTGAACATTGATAATTTCGCCAATTGTGAACCGATTCCAAATTCATATCCCTCGAGATTGTGCTTGACTTGTTTTACGTTGAGATTGTATGACATTTAGAATGCCATTTTCGAGCAGCATTTTAATTGTTTGTTACTCTTTCACGCAGAAACAGATCGACTTGATTTTTCGCGTGGATATTAATATAGTTTTCATACTATCTATACCTACTGCCAGTATAAAGACTTGAATGTATAAAAGCATAATTATAAAATATAAGTAGGTAGAATTTACAATATTTGTTAATTTAATTGACTATTATTTTAATTTTAATTGTAACAATAACTATAATTTAATTAACGTAATTGGTGTAAATACTGTGTTAATTGAAATAAAATAAATTGATTGAAATGACAGATGAAAATCTTACATAACTTTGAACAATGCTCAGCAACAGGTTTGTTGTAATATATTCATGTAGGTATTATAATGCAAACATTATACATATTTCAAGCTATAATTTCGTTATTGTGCGGTCAGAACGTCCGCATAGTAAATCATTGCACACAAAAACTGCATAAATACTCACATTGGTGTGGAATTCCGCGATCGCAGACTCGAAAATGATTTTAGCAAATGTACAGGCAGCGGGACAATCGAGTTTGGGAAAAAAGAGGTAAGGATATCGACCTCTGTACACGACACCTCCCGAAGTGAGTGCAGCGAAATGCTCAAAGGACTTAAAGGAACGAGTTTAGCGCATTTTGTACTGTAAATGTACAAGACTTTTCTGTGAACGGTAATTAGTTAGATTACAATGACATAACAGAAGGGTACGAGCTAGCTAGATAGACTACTCGTTGTTTTGAGGATGTCGATAGTGAGATGTAATTGAGGATGTGTTTTTTGTCAGCTAGAGCAGCATTGTGTTGTACACAGTTACCTTGTACAGGTAAAGTGGTTTGGAAAGAAAACGTTGTCGAACTAGACGTGTGGTATTTTGACTGAATGAGGGAATGCTAGTTTTTGCGGCATCATGTTTTTCTGTATGAAGTTGCAAAGCATCAGCTGTAGATTGCAAAACAGCGGATTGTTATAAGTTATTAATGGTATTCTGGGAACTTTAAGATCTTTAAAGTGCAACCAACTGCTGTTGAACAGATTGGAGCCACTGCTTGATTTTAAAAAAAATATTTCGTTTCATTTTATGAGATTTTTCGGGAAAAGTTTTCACACTTGATCCCTTTCCCTTTTCCCCTTTGAATATCCTTAGACTATTCCTTGGGCAACAAATCTACAAGATGCAGCCTGCGGTTTTGCTCGACATTCTGTAGAGTCCGTGTTATGGGAATAAAAAGTTCTACGTAGTAGGTAATAGGCATGGCTAAAATTTGTGAAGCGTTTGCAACGTCAAGAAATAATAAACATTTTACTTACTTTCACTTTTATAAGATTAACAGTGTAAAGAAAACTTTTTGCGGATTATTATTTAGGTATCTACAATGTCGTCATAATGATCACAATGAGATTTTTGCATCAAAAATTAGGGATTTGAGGAAAAGTTCAGGTACAAGACTAAGTAGATATGGTCCCTTTGTGGGCCTATGTTCGGCAGTGGACTATCAAAAGGTCGACACGGATAAGGTAAATTTAAATGACAAGATATTCTAAACATTTATCTAGGTGAACGTAGCTGTAGAATTGAACAAAGTTTTGCTATGACCCATACCTATTTAGATACTTCGGAATAAAATCGCGAATTAAAAAATATTAAAGTCATGAAAAAAAAGAATGGTGTTGGAAAGCAGTTTGCAACAGTGTGCAACATATATAGCATAGCACAAATATTAAGTACCTCATTCATACCTAAATGCTAATAGCCCGTATTCACTCGTAGGTATTCATGTAAACTTGACCGATTTTAGAGCGAGCTATATGTAGATCTTCATTTCCTGAATGTTATAGGCTTTTTTACATACCTGAGTCACAATACGAACTGGTCGCCTGCCTGATGGTAAAAGTTCTTTCTCTCTTCTGTGGTAAGAGTTAACAGGTCAGCGCTATACCGGTTGTTTCTTTAGACAACTGAAATATTCTAAGATATTATTCTAGGTATACTGATATATATACCCATCGTTATCATTATTGTTCTCATCATTATCTTCGATTGATTGATTTACTTTAATCCTGTAAGTCTTATATGAGTCTTATATGACGTTCAATTCACGTTGAAGAATAAAAGATTGAATCATTATGACTAACTTTCAGTACAGAGACCAATCTTGATGAAATCGCAAAAAATATTGCGAGCCGATATTTTTTTTGTACGGAACAGTTTTTTTAATGCTATTTTGGGGTAAGTCCCATAGTAAAAGTTAAGTGATATCATAAAATATGTCCGTTGTGTAGAGAAACATCCTGTAGAGACTTTTAAACTCAGAGTACCGCTAGAATTAGAAACAGTTTAAGACCCTGCGCATTGCGCTATGCTCATTACCTACAATTTTGGATATTGGTTCTCCTCTTGGCTTGAAATTACAATGGGACCATTTTCTTAAAAACAAACATTGAGATAAATAGCGAAAATGGCCACCTTTCGTGAATTACTTTGTTCCGTCGTCTTAAATGGCCAGATTTTTATCATACATAGCGGTATGCAAGTAGGACTGAAAGTTCAGACGATACCTATAAACTGTGGATAATGTTGACATAAAGTCAAATAAAGAGTTAACTTTTGCCAGTGTTTCCAGTTATTTAATTTATAGAAAATCTGTCATTTATTACAGAGTTTTTTATGCTTGACTAGTAGTAATTTGTGTAGGTATACTTCGCATTCACATCATAAAATGAACCCCCCTCCTAATTTGCTTTCACGTAATAACAACTTTTCTGCAAAATGTGGCCAAAGTTGGAGGATTTCACGGTATCATGTTTTTTGCAATCTGGTTGATAAATGCGGAAGGTAATAAAATAATATGGCTTTGTACTCGTATTATTAGGACGGACGCACGGACGGATGGACACAACGAAGTTATAAGGGTTCCTCGTTTTACTACGGAACCCTAAAAAAACAAAAAAAGATTAGGTAATTAAGACGATTGTGAGGTGCCAAATTGCCCATACTAAAACAATAAGCTGTTATCTACCACTAAATATTATCCGAGAGAGATATTTTTTTATGTACATACCTAATCAGCACTTCAATTAATAGGTAAAAACTAAGACGTAAGGAAGGTCTATCTGTAAGGAAGCAGAGGCTGTAATTTTCAAAGCGCACGTATGTCATACGACGTTTTATAACATATTTGCGAGGAAATTAATAAAACTCTGACTTTGAGTGAAAGTCGTGTCGTGTGCGAAATCAGTCGAAGCATCGTGCGTTTTACATTACATTACCGCACAAGTGCCGTAATGTCTCTCACTCTCTTGAGTCAAAGTAGAAGAAACGAGACCACAGAGTTCTGCAGTCGGTGGCGGCGTGCGTTTTACATTACAATAAATCACAAGTGCGTAATGAAATACATTACGATATTGAAATTGGTGTAATTACAGCCACTTTACGAGCAGATATGTTATAAAAAATAAAACGTACCTACAATACGAACGTGCAATATTTCTTCACCAAAAACATAACATTTTGTTACAATTTAAGGGCTGAAAAGAGTTTTCTCCCGGAACGTAAATTTTATAAAAAAAGTATTACCGCGAATTTTTTGGATGTTCTACAGAAAACGCGATAATACTGGTCGATTCACGATCCTTCTAAATTCTTAGCTAATGTCAGAGGAAAGGGGGCGCCCAAAAATTACGTCCGAAACCCCCCTTTCCCCCACGTGAGATTGGGTTAGATTCAGTTCCCTCCTCACCGTGAAGTTAGCTGCAAACTGCATAAATTCCGTCTCCTGGCGCCGCTGACAAATGAACAATTCGCTACTGCGAATAGACTCGCCTCGTTTTCATATATGTAGATGTCATTCGCACTTTTTAGGGTTCCGTACCCAAAGGGTAAAAACGGGAATTACTAAGACTCCGATGTCCGTCTGTCCGTCTGTCTGTCTCCAGGCTGTATCTCATGAACCGTTATAGCTAGAAAGCCGAAATTATCACAGATGATGTATTTCTGTTGCCGCTATAACAACAAAAATAACCGCTATAATAACTAAAAACAGAATAAAATTAATAATTAAGGGGGCGGGCTCCTATACAACAAACCTGATTTTTTGCCGTTTTTCTCTCTATATTGATAATGGTAACATGTAGATACTTGAAATTTTCACAGAATATTTAGTTGTAAAATCACTTCGATAATAAATAATAAAATTAAAATAAAATAAATATTTCAGGGGGGCTCCCATACAGTACGGTACCCTCCGTGCGCGAGTCCAAGTCGTACTTGGCCGATTATTCTTTTTTTTTACCCAGGGAAAATCCTTTATGGATACCACCTCATCCCGGGGGAGGTAGGGTGGTTATGTGGGAATCCCACCTGAGGCGGTGTACCAACTAAAAACCCTGGAGTGTTCCCTTTCTGCGCAACTGCGTCGGTATTGCGGGAACGCTTGCGCACACTTCCGGTACAAAAAGACAATGGTGTCTCTGAGGCTCGAACTCAGTGCCTGTGAAACAAGCGCCCACTCTCGACCGCTTATACCACTCGACCATTTGGACCTTAAATGTCATTCGCCCTAAATCAACTTGTCACTATCACTATCACTACATAGTATAAAACAAAGTCGCTTCCCGCTGTCTATCCCCCTGTATGCTTATATCTTTAAAACTACACAACGGATATTAATGCGGTATTTTTTTATTGATAAAGTGGTTCAAGAGGAAGGTTTATATGTATAATCCACCTGTGCAAAGTCGGGGCGGGTCGCTAGTTAATAACAAGCGACATTGAGAGTCACAGAAAGTTAGAGGCAGTATTTTTCTGTTAATAATCATAAATTACTTATTATACCTAATCATGCCCACAGTTCCGTTAGTTTACGTTATCTGACATCGTGTTTTCTTGTACTGTTCTGTTCCTATATAATATTATGCAAATGAAGATCCTTCAGCACCTCATTATGATAATTTTATTTTAAGTAGTGACACCGTTTTAGCAATATATCCAATACTTAGGTGCGTAGGTACCTACCTAAGTATTGAGTCAGGAACTCAGAGCATACCTATTTATATATTGTACTTCCATTATTTCTAATTAACCGACTTCCAAAAAGGAGGATCTATGTTCGTCTGAGTGTATCTATATTTTTTTGTGGATGCATGTTCATCGATAATTTCGCCAATTGTGTATCTATTTTTTTTTAATTCGAAAGCATATACTCCCGAGGTGGTCCCATTTAATTTTGACAGAAAAAAATAAATTAAAGTTTTTGATAAATCCGCAATAATGTAAACAATTCGAGCGAAATATTCGAAGTTTAAACACGATGGAAGGCGGTTTTGCCATTTTTTGCGAAAAATTATTACATCACTTTATGTATGAAAAAGCTGATTTTCTTCGTGATTTTCCAAAAGTCCTGGAACAAAAGTGGTTTGTCTAGATTTAATAGACCCGCTCTTAAAAGGTTTTGCGGTAAAACAAAATCCTGTACATTGTACTTTCATTATTTCTAATTTACTCATTGAGTTCAATATCCTCCACCACACCACCTACAAGGATAGCGTTGGATGCAAGCCGCTTCCAACCAGTCTTTTTAGACATCTATGAGGAAGACCTGTGTCCAGCACTGGACGTCCTATGGCTGAAGCAACGAAGTACAAGATTGTTCAGAAGGGGTATACTTACGAAGCCTAAAAAAGTTTGAATTAGACAATCAGTATGAACAAGTTTTACTATGAAGTCAACTCGGTTTTTTTTACCATACAAAACTATACAAATTATATTTTTAATTTAAGTAACATTTCATAAACTAAACCATATTTATAATACCACTACCACGGTAATGTTACCGTGCCACTACTATGCTATATTTACAAACCTAAACAAATTAATAAAAATAATGATTATGTATGACGATTAAATGAAAATCCTGTTCTAAAAGCCCAATGCCAGCGGGCACAGTTCCCAAAAAGTACTCGGAATTAGAAAACAAATCAGCTTTCCTTTACAACATTATATCTTGGAATAGTCAAAATGTTAAAAGCAGCTGATTTTTTTCTTGAATTCTGGGTTGGCTCCATACTTATTAAAACTGTTGCCTGTAAAGTCGGTATACGGGCGAAAGTTTTACGTGACAACGACTTTGAGACGAATGAGAGCGAGTGAGAGGCACATTCGTCTCATTCGTCTCGTTGTTTGTAATTATTAGGTGTTAGTAATTATTATTGACAATAACTGATTAAATCTTAAGTAGGGGGTAGTTCGAGAAAAGTGTGAGCGGAGCGTAACGCAGTTTCTTGAAGTGTCACCCGGCAAACCAATTTATAAGACGTTGTCACGTCAAAAATTGTTCTATTTCTATAACAAGTAGAGCAAAAAATGAAACAGACGAAAGCATACTTTTCCCGAAGCCACTCAGGCCATTTTCAACCCCCTTTTTTTTTTTTTTTTTACCAGGGGAAATCTTTTATAGATACCACCGCACCTCGAGGGCAGGCGGGTGGTTATGTGGGAGTCCTGCCGACTGGACAGTATACCCACCAAAACCCCTGGGTGTTCCGCCACTGCGCTTGATGTCGGGGCTACGGGCACGCTTGCGCACTCCTCCGCGGCACCCGACAGCGCTGGCCCAACTCGGGCCCCACCACGGAGCTTCGGCTCCCGCCAGAATAACGATGTGCCGAACACCAGACACATCGTCATCCACCACCTGGGACCAACCAGCACTGGGCGTCAGACAGCACCCGTGTCCGACAGCCCTGGTCCCGATGCAACGGGTCAATTAAAGTGGCCCCGCGCCTGCCACTACGGCTGCAGAGGATAGGGAGAACGGCCGTCGCGATACCGACACTCCTCTTCCCCTGCAGCCCCACCGCCTCCGCCAACACGTTGGCGGCACCCGTTAGGGCCGCTGGCAGGACGGATAGACAGCGGCACACTCGCCGCCCGTCCATCCCGTCGCCGCCCCCGCCTCGATGGGCTCGGCCGCGGTATCGCGACGAGCGCGACACCGCAGTCCACCTCAGTCGACTTGCGACCTACTGGCCAGCCTCCGCACGGGCTTGTCTCCGGCCAAGACCCGGAGAGGCCGGCCCCACCTCGGGTTCCTCTTAGCTTCACCGTGGCTGCCCACAAGCCACGGCTACTAAGCCCCCCCGCCACGACAAGGCGGGAAACCACTCGGGGGGATTTTCAACCCCCTGTAACTTCGGTCGGGATAAAGCTAGACGTATGACTTTTCAGATTCTTGAGAACGGCATTTAAATAAAATGGTATGTTATATTTCCAAAATTCATCTAAATCTAACCAGTAGTTTAAGAATTATTCCTAGTCAAAGTTCTTAGATTTTGTCACTGACACACTCACTCACTCAACGATCATCTCTAAGATACTTCTACCAGATATGCAAGCTTGTGATTTTCAATATCATTATCATGTAGCCTAAATAGCAAGGGGACTCGGTAGGGGGCAGGGTATGAAAATGGTCTAACAAAAACAAAAAAATGGTATGTAAAAAGTACAACAACTCGAGCAACAGTTAGGTATCTGTAAAAAGTTGTGAGATCAAATGTAGGTACATAAGTCGATTTATTTATTCAGTGCTTGTCTATGGGGGTATTATCTGGACGCATCTATCCAACTTTGATGCTCTGATAGATAAGGACTAAATGCATAAATCGACTTGTGTACATTAAATTTGGTCTCAAAACTTTTTAAGGATACCCAATTGTTGCTCGAGTTGTTGTACTTTTTACATACCATGTTTTTATTAAGATTTTACTTTCGGCTTAGGCATGGGTGATAACTGATAGCCTGATAAGGCAGCCGTTTTATTACCATGTTTTGTTATTTTATAAGATAAAGTTTATTTTGCATCATACGATTTGCAGTGTACATAATACAGACTTAGATAATAATACTAGATTTATAAACATTATTTGACAAGTTCAATTATTTAACACTATTACACAATAACTTACTTATACATCTATACACACTTAATATATTAAGTTACGTTACAAGGAACAGGTGATTAATTCATACTATACATACTTATATTACCTCTTACCTACTTATATTATAAATTTGAAAGTAACTCTGTCTGTCTGTCTATCTGTCTGTCTGCTACGATTTCACGTCTAAACCACTGAACCGATTTTGACGAACTTGATACACAGATAGTCTAGACTCCAAGAAAAGACATAGGCTTTTTATCCCGGAATAATTCGTAGTTCCTGTAAGATGGGACATAAATAATCGTTTCTCAGCAACGGATTGACTTGATTTGTAGCATGGACATAGTTGAAAGACAGAAATTGACATAGACTACTTCTTATTCCGGAAAAAAATCATGATTCCTGTAGGATAGGACAAAAACTGTTTCTCAGAGACGGAGCAAAGGATTGACTTGATTCTTGGCATGGACATGGTTTAAAAAACAGAAAGTGACATAGGCTTATTTTATCTCGAAAAAATAGTGGTTCCAGTAGGATAGGACAAAAACTGTTTCTCACTAACTTGCTGGTCCCAACATAATCTAACTTATCTTTATAGTTATTTCAGTATTTTTGTGTTTTCATGTTTTTTTTTAAAGTTATGAATATTTCTTCTGGAAGGCTTATAGCTACAATTCATCCATAACCGGGCGAAGCCAGGACGGACAGCTAGTATTATATAAGCCACATAGGCTTTTCAAAGAAGGCTTGCATTCAGCGCGTCTAGTGTCCCTGTGATCCATATCAGAACGTCTAAGTATCCACCTTGTCAGGTGACGTTTTACCCACTCTGCGATTGTCGGTGCGTGGTCTCCATTCGAGAACTTAACGGCTCCATCAGTTCTGCGTACTTATTTTGCGTTGTTACGTATCTACATAATATATTTATACCTAAATACCCCTGGGTATGTATATGTATACCTAGCATAGTTATTTTTATACGACTCACTGGTTTTAATTATTACTGACATAAATATAACTTTTATTTTTAAAGATAAGATAATATTACACCGTTTATTGTTTTAAACTGTAGACATAAGGATGATAATTATGATAAACAGACAAAACAGTGGACATACAATATTTGTTAATTTGCGACTTGCAATACCTAACTTAAACTATTTGTGATTATTAAATATTTACATCAATCAGCCGTATGTAAGATGTCCATTGCTGGACATAGGCCTCCTCTATGGATTTACAAATTTACAACAAGTATAATTATATGTATAATTATAAATGCAATAAGTATAAATCATTATATACTTATTGTAAATAATTATGTAATATAATTTATAATAGTATAATTTACATTAGAATAATATAATTTCCCTCAAAAAGGGGGAAATTTGCAGTCGCACTATTTATCAGCCGATTTCGATAATATTTGTCAAGATTGTTAAGTATCTAAATATCCTAAGTCCTAACAAGATTTGAGAGTATGAACAAAATCGTTCAAGAGTGAGTCGAGAAATAGGCTTAGAAGATTTAGATAAAGAGATGTAAGTATCGAGAGGTCTACTGTTATGAGAACTACTCGTATAAAAAATGCAAGTGGAGTCCCTCCGCGCGGTAGAAGTGAAACTTCGTTGTACCCCCTCCAAGATAGCGTTAAACGTTTAACGAAACCTTGTTGGAAGTCGCATTGGGAGTTTCATTTCAATAACATAGTTAAAAAAATAAAATTGTAAGGGAAACCCGTTCAAAGTGGATACCTCAGGCAAACCTAATATTGCGCACTACTTCTAAATTGTTCGTTAGCCCGCAGCCACGTTATCATGAAAACGATCGCCTATTGCCGCTTAATGAGCGGCAAGTAGGTACGTCGGCTCGAAAACGTGTTTTTTTTTTTTGGCGAAAAATATTGATTTCCAGAGGCAAGTGTTTCGTTTATACTTAACTGTTATGTTGCACGGTTATGACGGAGATTTAATGCATAATAATGTAACTTTCAGCTATGTGTAGATGACAAGTTTTGTACTGGTTCTTTAATGATTTGGGATAACCTCAAAAATGTACCTGAAGGACAAAGCGGCTCGGGCAAAGTGGATACTGTATTCACTATGTCCGGTCATCGTGAGTAATAAAATTTTATCGATTTATGTATTTTCTTGTTGAAGGTGGTGAATAAAAAAAGACAACGCAAAATAATTGGGGTAAAAATGTCGTGCAGGTACAATAAACTAATGTAATGCGGAATAATCTATCAAAGGAACATTAATAGATTGATAGGGATTGCTTTTGATAGCTAAAAAATTATGTTTGAAATATGTTCTTAATTTTTTTATGTTAATTAAGCCGTGGGGTGCCGGCAGAGTAGAATAGCACCCCCCTCTAGTACCAGGTGTCGTAGGAGCCGACTGAGGTACAGCGGAACCGACTAATGGCGGTATAACCATTCAAATAAAAACGTAGCTAAAATGGCACAGGGCAGGGATGGGGAGCAGCATCCCTGTCGCGAAGCTACGTTTCTGCGATCGCCACCACGCCTGCCCAGCGCGGCGATTATGGGCAAAAACCCCGATATGGAAAACATAAATAGACCAGGCCCCCAGTCCCCAGCAGCTCCGCTAGCCCGGGGCTACGGTAGCGGCCCCGGTAACGGCGGAGAAGGGGGTGCTAAGAATCGCTGGCAGACGCCCGGCTACCACTCCCGTAAACGACGACTGGCCCTGGTAACACACAACGTGCGCACGTTGAGGACTGACGAGAAGATTGCTGAGCTGGAAGAAGAGTTGAGTAGGTTGCGTTGGGATATTGTGGGGTTGTCTGAAGTCCGTAGAGAGGGGGAGGACACGATAACCTTAAAATCCGGCAACCTGCTTTACTACCGGGAAGGTGACCAACGGTCCCAAGGTGGTGTTGGCTTTCTCGTTCACAAGTCCCTCACCAACAACATTATTACCATCGAAAGTGTGTCGAGCAGGGTGGTATACCTAATACTCAGAATATCCAAGAGGTATTCGCTGAAGGTCATTCAGGTATACGCACCGACATCGTCACACCCAGATGATGAGGTGGAGACTATGTATGAGGACGTAAGTCGGGCCATTCATATGTCTAAGACCCACTTCACTGTTGTTATAGGGGACTTCAACGCAAAGTTGGGCAGAAAAAACGACGATGAGCTGAGGGTGGGGCAATTTGGATATGGGCAACGGAACCCTAGGGGCCAGAGGCTGGCTGACTTTCTGGAGAGAGAGGAACTCTTTATGACGAACTCTTTCTTCCAGAAGCCGCCTCACAGGAAATGGACCTGGATGAGCCCTGATGGTTCCACGAAAAACGAGATAGACTTCATCATGACCACCGAGAGACGAATATTTAATGATGTCTCCGTGATCCACAGGGTGAAAACTGGCAGCGATCACAGAATTGTACGAGGCACATTAGATATTAATGTTAAGCTCGAAAGGTCCCGCCTGATGAAGTCCACGCTCCGACCTACTCGTGAACATATCCAAAACCCCGAGGACTTTCAGCTCGAGCTCTCGAATCGTTTTGCTTGCCTAGAGAACCTTGCGTCGGTGGACGAGATCAACAACGGGCTCGTAGAAACTGTCCAAACGGTGGGTGCTAAGTTCTTTAGACCCCACCGTTCAAATAAACCGCAGAAATTCTCCGATCACACTGTAAATCTCATGGCCGAACGACGCTCGCTAAGATTGCAGTCTTCCGATGATGCAAAGTCATATAGGCGTCTCAATAGACAAATTTCGAAATCCTTGCGGCACGACATCCGTCTTTTTAATACTAAACATATTAAAAAGACAATAGAGCGGAACAAAGGCTCCAAAGTGTTCGCAAGAGATTTGTCTATTGGACAAAGCCAATTGACAAAGCTGAAGAGAGAAGATGGAAGTTTAGCGTCGACCAAGGCAGAGGTATTAGAGGAGATCGAAAGGTTTTATGGAGAGTTATACGCTTCGGTCGCTAAGCCTGTTAGCAGCGCGGCCAAAGATCCAAGAGCCAAGCTGACCCGACACTTCACCGAAGATATCCCAGACATCAGCCTGTACGAGATTAGAATGGCCCTGAATCAGCTTAAGAACAACAAGGCGCCGGGTGATGACGGTATCACATCAGAGCTCCTGAGAGCGGGTGGAACACCGGTACTAAAAGTCCTCCAGAAGCTTTTTAACACCGTCGTCCTCGAGGGCATCACGCCAGAAGCATGGAACAGAAGCGTGGTGGTGTTGTTTTTCAAGAAAGGTGACAACACCTTATTGAAGAACTACAGACCCATCTCGCTTCTGAGCCATGTTTATAAGCTGTTTTCAAGGGTCATTACGAATCGTCTCGAGCGCAGGCTTGATGACTTCCAGCCTTCCGAACAAGCCGGTTTCCGAAAGGGCTTTAGTACCATGGACCACATTCATACGCTACGGCAGGTTATACAGAAGACCGAAGAGTATAACTTGCCACTTTGCTTAGCGTTTGTGGACTATGAGAAAGCCTTTGATTCGGTCGAGACTTGGGCTGTGCTCGAGTCTCTCCAACGATGCCGTATTGACTATCGGTACATCGAAGTGTTGAAGTGCTTGTATAATAACGCCACTATGTCGGTCCGAGTACAGGAAGAGAGCTCCAAGGCGATCCCTTTAAAAAGAGGCGTAAGACAGGGAGACGTAATTTCTCCGAAACTGTTTACGGCAACTTTGGAGAACGCCTTCAAGCTCCTGGAATGGAAAGGATTCGGCATCAATGTCAATGGCGAATACCTCACTCACCTTCGGTTTGCCGACGATATAGTAGTCATGGCAAAATCGATGGAAGAGCTCAGCACGATGCTCGAAGGCCTCAATCGGGTTTCTCAACAGGTGGGTCTTAAAATGAACATGGACAAGACGAAAGTTATGTGTGATTTCCATGTTGTACCCACCCCGATCTCTGTTGGGAACTCGGTTCTTGAAGTCGTTG
This sequence comes from Hypomecis atomaria, assembly GCA_964007245.1. Taxonomy (NCBI): domain Eukaryota; kingdom Metazoa; phylum Arthropoda; class Insecta; order Lepidoptera; family Geometridae; genus Hypomecis; species Hypomecis atomaria. The sequence goes on from OZ023301.1 coordinate 12,714,143, forward strand.
ACTCGTACGTCTACCTAGGACAAGTAGTCCAGTTAGGTAGGTCCGACTTCAAGAAAGAGGCCTATCGCCGAATCCAACTCGGCTGGGCAGCGTTCGGAAAATTGCGTAGCGTCTTCTCGTCCGACATACCTCAGTGCCTCAAGTCGAAAGTTTTCGACCAGTGTGTGTTGCCAGTGATGACTTATGGCACAGAAACGTGGTCTCTCACTATGGGCCTTATTGGTAAGCTCCAAGTAGCCCAACGAGCTATGGAGAGGGCTATGCTCGGAGTCTCTCTGCGAGATCGAATCAGAAATGAGGAGATCCGTAGAAGAACCAAAGTTACCGACATAGCCCAACGGATTGGCAAGTTGAAATGGCAATGGGCAGGCCACATAGCGCGGAGGACTGATGACCGATGGGGTCGAAAAGTTCTCGAGTGGAGACCACGTACCGGCAAGCGCAGCGTAGGACGTCCACCCACAAGGTGGACGGATGACCTCATTAAGACCGCGGGATCGCGCTGGATGCAAGCCGCTTCCAACCGGTCTTATTGGAGATCCATAGGGGAGGCCTATGTCCAGCAGTGGACTTCTTATGGCTGATGGATGGATGGATGTTAATTTGTTTAAAAATTTAATTTTATGCCAAACAATGTTGTTACTTGCTTTTATCTGGTACTATATCCACTTTACCCGGGGTTCCGGGCAATGTTGTAACCTTGGCTGATAATTTTTAAATTAATTAATATTAATTCTTATACTATATTGTAAGTACATACATAAAACAAAGAATTAATATAAATAATAATTTTAACTTCCCAAGTTATAAATAAACGACAAGAATCGAAAACAGCTTAAGGTATCCTCTTTACCCGGATTTCGCCTATGGTATAAACTTACCATAATCATGTAGCCGGTAGCTTTTAAAGTAGGTAAAAATAACATCGATAATATTCCACTATTTCAATTATTTCTCGCTTTACAAAATAAATGTCACTATTTTATGTTTATTATCTTTTTCCGCAGGCTTCCACACTGAAACTATTTCGTATCTTCGGTTCACACTGTAGAGTTTCTCGAGTGTTATTTTTTTCTAAATCTATGTAAACGCACATAAATTTAATTATATATAAACACGTTTTCACCAGAGCAATTATATTTTCTCTACGTTACACTTGCCACGATGTTCACGATCCACTTAAAATGTTATTTAACAAAATTTCAATTTTTCAACCAAGTACGTACTCGTACAATAATTAATATTATAACAAACATCAAACCACGTGGAAAGAATAGCTACGACTAACTAAACACAAGGTGTAATAAATTCATGTTAATAATTTTATTGAAGTAAGTATAAGTAATTTTAAAGGAAAAATGGGTTACAAAATAAAATTACTGAAAATTGCATTTAATAAGGAGTATTTTCCAGCGCATTTTTCCATATTAAAATCTCTGTAGGTATTTTGACAAGAAACTTCTGCAAAAGACAAAAATCATACAATATATAGGTATATACAATATTCGAATTATTTTCGCTCGGTTCAAAATAATAGGTGCTCGGTTAAATACTAGACTAAAAATATGCAAACAAAAACATATTCACAAAATGTGTTTATGGCACTATTACTAATTATAAGCCCAACTAAGTACCAACCCGCACTGGGCCAGCGTGGTGGATATGGCCCAATCACCCTTCGTGGGTAGGCCTACGTCCTGCAGTGGACTATTAAAAAAAGGCTGATACAGTATACAGTACTAATTATAAGAATATAAATTATGTATAGATTCTTATCATTACTAAAAAGTATTAGAAATCCGAAAATATGTTTCATGGTGTGTTTGTTACTCTTTCACATTGTTAAAAGATTTACTGTATTGTATTGTACAATACTTAAAGTATGAGTGACTGTAAAAAAAGAAAAAAAAAGAGTATTTATTACAAATTTATGATTTGTTACAAATCCCTAACAGTATCTAATAATGCTCATACTTTTAACGTTAGCTCAAAGCGAAATATCATTTTCATCACAAAAAGACAAGCTGTGGTCAATCGCTAAGTTACGAGTATCTTCTATAAAAAACATTGAACTTGAGACTGTAACAATGAACTTGAGTTTAATGAAAGTTAAATAATCGTAAATAACAATTCACGTGGAGGTAAAAACTAATTGCCTCACTATACCTATAATTAAAATCTATTTATACAACCTTGGATGGACGCGATGGACTTGAATTTAAGTGCCTGCAAGGATACGAGCATTGTGCATCGCTGCAACGCAACGGGGCGCGGCGGCGGCGGGCGGCGTGAAATTATTTTTGAACGGATCGCTAACAGAATAATTATTTATTTTTTGCAAAAAATGGCAAAACCGTCTTCTATCGTGTACAAATTCGAATATTTCGCTCGTTTCATTATCATTATTGTTAATTTTTCCAAATCAGCTATGCCGATTTCTTTAAAATTTAAATGAGACCACCTCGGGAGTATACCCTTTCGAACTAAAAAATAATTTTTCGATTCGGTAAAATACACAAAAAAAAATACATACAGACTAACATAGAACCTCCTCCATTGCGGAAGTCGGTTAAAAGAAATAGTTATGTCAGTTCAAAAAATAGAATTAAAACTAAAGTAATAGAATACTTACTAAATTTAGCACAAATAAAAACTATGTTACAACAGTATTATTCATATCTGGCTACACAGCTATTTTATTCATGTGGGTTGCCTGGAAGAGATCGCTTCTAGATATAAGGCCTTCTTGAGTTACACTAGCATAAGTATTTCTTGTATTACTGTTCGTCTTATTTTTTTTTGTGTGTACAATAAAGTGTGACCTATCTATCTTTTTTTTTTTTTAATCTATCTTAAACATCCGTTATAAAGCATACGCGAGAGTGAGTGGAACAAGAAAAACGCATTGTCTGTCGACATACGTCAAAATCACAAGTTGGAATGTCAAAATCGTAGACAGAGATGAAGTCAAAATGGTTAAAGATGGTTCCACTATGTCTTTTGCAATACGATCGGAAATTTGAACCCTCTAGTTCTAGTAAGAAGGTTCAAATCTCTCATCATTTTACCTTCCCAGTTTAATGTTTTTGAAATTGGACAGCCGAGATAGATATGCAATAGCAATGCTAGTATGTGAAACCCTTCGAAATTACGTAAGTTCGGGTGTATGTGCATCTTTTTTTAAAAACCTTTTAAATTGATAGTTGATTGAATCAGGCGTTACTTTGCGGGAATTCATCTTCAAATCATGGTTTTGAAAAAATGCTTAGTGTATTTCCGCTATGTTGTATTGGTAAATAAGTTAAAGGGCCCTATTCAGTACATTAAATAATCATTTAAACAAATCAATCCGGTTTTAAAAAAAATCTTACAATAATTACACATTTAAAATCATAATTTTACATAATAGAGAACGTAATAATAAACACTACACTCTATTATCAATATATTAATTCGTTAAAAACTAAGCAACGAAATATTACACTATTACAATTTTAAAAAATAATATGACTAAATAGTGAAAACACATCATTAATAAATAACACCCTTATTCTCACTGCACTACACTCTATTCGACACGTGTTTCGTCACTCAACGAGGCATCTTCAGGACGTGTTGACTCTTCGAGTACGGTTTCTATTACTTAAGTTCTATGACTTAGTTTCTATGACTCAAAACCACAAAAAAGTATTGAAAAATTAAAGGTCTTCGAATTAAAAATATCCTAGAGCATTGGCAAAATGAATATACTTGAGTATAGAAAAAATTGTTTCTTTTCTAGAGATTTTCGTAAAATTATATCAGTAGGTACTATTATTTATTGCATAGATTCTTGTCGTCGCTGAGAAGAACTGCCCATTCGAGAATGTTGTAAATCCGCATGTGAGGGTTTTCACTTTTCACTGAAACAACGAAAACGAGGCATTTTAAAAATTTGTGGGGTTAGACCATGATCCTGCGTGACTCTACCTAAATATTATTAGCTTGTAAAATTGTTTTGTAAAATGAGTTTACTTATTTGCTATCATTTCATAAAGGCTTACGTAGGTATTTAGGAAAATATTTTTCGATCGTATTAGTCATTGTTCAAAAAAGATAAAACGATGATAAAATGATGAATGAAAAAAGGCAGTGACACACCAGCCTTACAATCGTAAAGTCGTGGGTTCAAATCCCGGTCCGGTATCATTGAGTTTTATGTACGGAATAAGAATTTATGTTCCGAATTTCAGACCACTGGCATTTCGGTGAAGGAAAACATAGTGGGGCAACCTGCCGTCCGTATCGATGGTGTATATGAATCCACCACCTCGCACTGGGCAAGCGTGGTGGATATGGCCCAATCACCCTTCGTATCACCTGCAGTGGACTATTAAAAGGCTGGTACCTACAGTACACTACAGTTAGCAAAATAGGCGCAAGAACACGCGGTTTACATCCTGTCTTAAAGGATTTTGATGTTTACAGTGATGTGAGGGCCGACGTCCAACATTGATTTATGATTTGTGTAAGTAATTTGTATTAATAAATATTCATGATTATAAGAATTGCGGTACCTTGAGCTCTAACGTATTGTTTGGTGGGTAAATCGACAGGCTTCCATTTTGGTCTGCCGTGCATGAAGTGAGCCGTTGATGATATGCCCTTGTGGTACTCCTGAAAAAAAAATTATAAAAATATAACTTTTTAATTACAAGCTTTTGAGATCCTGGATATAATGTAGCAGCAGAGTGATAGCCGAGACAAGTAAAACGAGCCCAAACACGACGGGTCTATCTTGTTTAGTACAGGAGTTCCTATCGCCACCATCCGACTCCATCATCAGATCAGCTACTTACATGGTACCATATTATTGCATTGTCACGCGATATACATATGCGTGCAAAATTTCAGCTCAATTGGAAACCGGGAAGTTGGTCAAATTTAACGTGCAAGATTCCACCCGAACTTACACACATAGGTACATAGGTAGTTCATGGGTACATCCATTGCAAGTTAAATAAAAGCTTGTAAAAACCGTAGGAACTATAAGTCCAATGGCTGTTACAGACAAGCCGATTATAACCTAGTCATAATATAGAGGTAGATATACAAATCGCTATGAACTGTTGTAATGGGTTATACGAACCATGAAACCGCAAAATCATAAAGATACTCGTATCATTGTCAAACAGTCATCAGTAGAGCTTCGTGGTAATAGCGAGACATGATTTTACTTTGTAGATTTAAGGGATGATACTATTATACTTAGGTACTATCATATCTGATCTCATAGTCATTCTTTTATCTGAATCTCTTGCCTATCGGATCTTGGTGACTTAGGTGTGTAATCTTTTGCTTTCTAGCATGAGGCAGGCACCTACTACCGTACGTACTACGATAAAATTATAGGCATTATGACTGGGTAAAAAAAACATTATAGGTAATTCAGTTAAATTATCAAGAAATATTGGACACGTATTTTTTTTGTCAATCAAACACTAATGACAAAGATAAACCTTGTCAAAGTTCGAGTGGAGACAAGTGGAGTTTCGTGACGTCACTCTGTGAAAAGTCTATACCTTAGAAAAATAACAACTATACTTCTGTAGTCTACTCGTAACGTTACGCGGAACTTTAACAGGCTATATTATTTTTTGGTTAACAAAAGAAAAAATACGTGTCTAATAATCCTTATCCTTATCCTTACATAGTATGAAATAAAGTCGCTACTTTCGTTTGTTTATTTGTTTGTCTGTATGCTTAAATCTTTAAAACTACGCAACGGATTTTGATGCGGTTTTTTTTAATGGATAGAGTGATTCAAGAGGAAGGTTTATATCTAAAAATTCCCGAAATTCCCACGGGAACGGGCACAACGCGGGTAAAACCGCGGGGCGCTGCTAGTTTTGGATATTATAAAGATTCGTTACCCGTGGTCCCGGTGGGTCGACCCATTTCCGGGTCAATGCTACCCGTGGTCATATTGCATTAGGGATTGTTCCCTAGACCGTAGTATTATATTCTTTTTGCCCTAGACTTCTGAATTTATCCATAGAAAAATTAAAACTATCAGTACAACGTACCATAATATTGTAATTAAAATTACCCGTGGACCCGGTAATGGGTCGACCCACGGACCACGGGTACCGACTCAATATAAATGTATATTGACGGACTAATTATATTGTTTTAGTTTTCTAGCCTATTATGACTGCGAGTGTGATGAATACCCTTAGAGATAAAGATAAATGAAATTACAATGTATACAGGTAAAACGAGCTATACTAGCTAATCGTACCTAATCCCAGATATTCTTTCTTATAATCTGAACCTCTTGTCTATCAGATTTGAGCGTCTTAAGAGTTGTAATACGGCGGTGATAGAGCAGACGATATCGTAGGGGCATAGGGGATTTTCTTCCGATACCCAGTATGTCATTAATACTATCGTAGCACAGAGTTATTAATACTAGCTAATCGTACCTGATCCCAGATATTTTTCCTTATAATCTGAATCTCTTGTCTATCAGATCTAGGTGATTTAGGGTTATAATCTGGGGGGTGATAGAGCATATCGTAGGGGCACAGAGGGCTTTCTTTCGGTACCCAGTTGGTATTAAAATATGTTTGTTTGGACACTGGGATGATCATGCTGGTTCTTTGGCTGTCGGGCGGTGGGTTACTGTGGGCCATTTTCTGATACTATGCTACTAATTTAGATGATGACGACATATGGATAAAAAGTTAGAATTTCATTGTATTGTACAATATAACACGAAGTTTACCGCTGGTACTTGGCTGCTACCGCTGTTTATTACCAAGTAACACGATGCTATGTCATTTTGTTTATCGAGTCAAAATTGACAAAACCGAAATTTTTCACAGATTTTAAGATATGCCACACGGGCGCGTTGTGGCTGCGCTGCGTCGTCGTAAGGTCGTAACGCAATGAATGCCGCACGGCGCTGAGTCAGCGAAAAAAATTGGTTTTAGCGACAAATAAATATGTAGCGACTTTTGACCCAAACAATTAAGGGATTTTATTAGGAATAATATAGCAGGCACTTCCTAACAAAATATATAAATTGGTTTAATATGTATGTCTAATTTTTAAGTTAAGCCCCCAACCAAATCGCGGTCGACATCCAACATTGCTACAAACAATGTTCCGGTGTACAGTTGGCTGAATTAAGAAAGTTACCACGTTACGCACGATCTTATTTTGCGGGTGGCTCTAACAAAATCCGAATATGTATGAGGTGTAAGTTTCACTCAATAGTCAAAATGAACATAATAATATGTATCTAGCAATTTTTTCCCCGCTAACTATTCATACTTACTACACACTTATTCAACTATTATACATACTTACTTTACTAAACATACAAAGTAGCCCAGTAGTATGTAGCACTTTATGCTTAATTTATTTACAAAGTACCCACAATCTTGTGTTTTAATATGTAATTTATTTTCTAATTATTGTTAGCTTTAAGTTTTAAGCGGCGTCCTTAGCCTATAAGACAATGAAATTTATAATTTAATATTATTTAAGTCACCTAATGCTAAATACACGTTGTGTATTTTACTATATTGATTAATAAAGAATTTTCAAAATCATATCTAGATCTATTGACTAAGTCGCTGTCCGCTCCAACGCGTTGTTCCAACGCAGTTCCCTTCTCCACCTCGTCTCCCTCCTGTCATCGTGTGGCATGTCTTTCAGATTTTTATGTAGAACGACGGAGCGTCACCGCTCGACGCAACGCTAACGAAGCGCAGCCACAACGCCCGTGTGGCATCTCTCTAAGGTAACTTGTTCTTGACCAAAGACAACGGTTGCTGTCAAATTCTATAGACTATACGTAGAGTTTTCTTATCTTACCCATGGATGTACTAAGGTAGTACACCTTTCCCTAAGTCAGAGGGCTTCAGGCGGCTCTGTCCCAGCCGTTTGATTATCCACTGCAGAACACAAGCGTACCTATGAAGGGTGATTTGTCCATATCCACTAGGCTGGTTGAAAGCCCGATTACAGAGGCGCCACCGTAAATTTAGTAGCAACGTTAAAAGCGTTCTCTCTATCGAATGTCTAAAGTGAAAAAAGAAACAGAACTATGCTATTTAGCTAATATAATTACGATGGCGCCTCTGTAATCGGGCTTTGAGTGTGGGTTGGGGATTCACATACGCCATCGAATTTCTTAAACGGAACCTTTTTCACCCACGCAAGTCTTACGATGTTTTCCTTCACCGAAAAGCCAGTGAGTGAAAATCCGTATACACACTTATTCAACTATTATATAATTGTTCACATAATTGTTGATTTATCAAAAATGGCTCAGTCAAATTCTATAAAATTTAAATGAAACCATTTTTGAAGTAAAAACTACCAAACAAAAAAATATTGAAATCCGACTACTCTGTTAGAAATTATGCGTGATTATCCATAAATAAAATATACGTGTCGACTTATAAACCTCCTTCTTTTCGTCGGTTAATAAAATATATATGTCGGGACAATAGCTTTATTTTTAAATAGTGCCACTTAGTATAATTTTGAAGGACTAGGAATGGAAGTGGCAACATGCCTGGGTAACGCTTGTGACAAACGCTGCTAATTGGTTCCAAAGAGGTTTCAAGCACGAAACTTTGTGGTTTCTAGTGACATCGCATGATCGACCGATGGGCGGGAAAATCCGAGGTGACATGTCAGTTGTAAATAGTGGTAAATAGAGCTTGTTCGGAAGAGGTTGTGGTGAACTGTGATTAGAACGGCTTGAATGGATTCTTGATAGATGGCAGCGTGCGTTACGCTGCGGAACGCCATGTCTTTCGCTTAAAGTTTTCTCTATAATTGTAATCTGTAATCTTCTGTGAAATAAACTGATTGTTCGTGACATCGCATTTATCTCCTCGCCCGCTAAACCCACGCCATTGCCACACTAAAAGCATTGTTAGGTCAGTAGTATAAAATCATTACCACATTGAAGAACCATAGCGGATCTTTTTTATGGTTCCGATTTATAAATAATAAATTTCTTTCTCATTCTATTATTCAAGCAGCTCAAAAGTCATAAAATGATTTCGCAATACTTCACGTCAGAAATATTTTTGATTCTTACACTACGAACGTTAATAAATAAAGTAGGTAGTGATTTTATCACTACATAAGAGATTTTACAACAAATGTCTTCTTCTGCGCGAAGGTTGTGAGTTTACTACGTACGATTAAATATCATTATACAGACTTCAAAAATAAGAGATTCTATGTTCGCCTATAAGTACGGGCTGTAATGGAATCGCTCCCGAAACGGACTTACAGCTTCATTAGAATATACACTGTTATTGAGAATATGTTTTACTATGGGCCGACTTTGTTTTTGTCAATTAAATACGCATTAATAAAGACAACTTAAACCACTGATCTCGAAAGTGGAGGAGGAGAAATCCAACAGAGAGAGAGCCTAAAAAGTTCTCAGGCAACACTTAACAAATACAGTCAAATTGTAAACTCCTTTTTCGATCGGTTAAAAATAACACTAAATTGTACCAGCTTAAGATAAAAACAGTTACTTATGTATAATATTTTGCAAAATCATTGTTATTATACTACATGAGTCATCGCGTCATGAACATTTGAGATAAATTTGTATCTAAAAACGAGTTCAATACCTCGTTACATGATAACGCGAGACATCTCAAACCAGTAACATTCAGTTGTTGTCGAGGTCAAGCGCTGACTTCTGATCAGTTTTAGGACATCCACTGTCTGACATAGGCCTGCCGTATAGATTTCCAACAGGACCGTTATGCAATTTACCTACATCCATCTACTTCTATACTTATCTTATTCTATACTTAATCAGACATTTTATGCACGCTGTGGGTGAAACTCCCTGCTGAACATTTCGGTGCATAGTCTCTATTCGAAAATTTTACGGTCCCATCGGTCATCTTTGCGAGCTATATGCTTTAGCTACTATTAGTTTAACTTGTCGATCCGATGAGCTAAGTCGATAACTCTGGTGCTATCAAGGATCTCCTATTTTCGGATTTGATTACGCAGTGACTCCGAAAAATATTACCTTCATAGCTAGTCGTCAAAAACTAGAGAAACAAGGAAGGCCATATACTTAAGTTAGGTATATCTGTTTTCAAATTGTCTAGTGAAATGATTCTTCAGATTAAGAATAATGCTTTTCATCATCCTGATTACAAATTGTAACATCACGCGCCATGTCATGCATGACAAGAATGGCATACGATAACAGCGTCCTAGCACTTCTTTATATACTGTACATCCATTTTGTCATGGTAGAATATTAGAGGCACTTGACCATTGCGCGCACGAGTTAAAATGTATCCAATGTATATTTTAATTATATCTGTAGTAGTCAGCTTTTGTGATGCTGGGAGGATCTTAGTAGCAATCCCAACACCTTCCATAAGCCACCAAGTGCCGTTCCGTCCCCTGACTCAGGAGTTGGCAAAACGCGGCCACGAAGTGGTCGTCATCACGACCGACCCAGCATTCCCTAAGGGAGAGACTCCAGAAAATCTCACAGAAATAGACGTCCACGACGTATCATACAAACTATGGAGAGACGAAGTCCTAACAAGCGCCGCCACATCAGGAAAGAGCGGTGATTTAATCATACAAATAAATTTAATGGCTCCACTACTTTCAAAGATCTTCGAGGTCCAGGTGATGACAGAACAAGTCCAAGAAATTATCAACAACAGAACCAAATTCGACGTGATCTTAACAGAAGCCAATGTAAGGCCAACAGTTTCTCTCTCTCATGTGTTTAAAGCACCAGCTATTAGTGTAAGTTCCTATCTCGGCGTGATTAGAAATTATGATTTTATGGGAGCACCTATGCGGCCTCCGCTGCACTATCCCTCCTTCTTGAGGCAGAAAATTTATAATATTTCACTTTGGGAGAAACTGGTGGAGCTCTATCACTACTATGTGTTTGAAGATATATTTGAGAGAGTCGAAAAAGAGGACAACAAAATGGTTAAGAGGCTTTTTGGTCCAGATACACCAACCGTACCAGAGCTCGAGAACAACGTGCATCTGCTGTTACTGAATGTTCATCCTATTTGGGACTCAAATCGACCAGTGCCTCCAGGTATAGTGTACATGGGAGGAATGCACCAAAAACCTTCAAAAGAGCTTCCTAAGGTAAGAATACAAAATGAATACTAACATTTTTTCTATCAAACTAGTTATTTTAAGTAAGTGTTAAGATCCGTATACGTTCCTAGCCGTGAGGAAGTCAATTAAAGTTATACCTAGTAATAATGCCCTTGGTACTTCTACACACGTTATTTATTCGAAATTCTTTACACTCGTATTTAAAACATACAGCACGTAAATTCAAAATTGCTTATAGAGTGTAGAAGAAAATCAACATCCGGACAGACAAAAGCAATTGATGAGGTATTTATTTATCTCGTAATGTGCGCGATTAGTCCCGTTGTATATAATAATAATAGTTATTACTTTTCAGCATATTCATACAAACATAGATTTAAATTTGTATTTTGAAATTTGTATTTGCTCTCCTGTGAAGTCATTATTTTCGAGATAAATTGTTTTGCAAAGGAGTTTTAGTTTTACTATTGCAGGATTATTATTTTACGGATTAAAATTTAACAAGTAATTCTCAAATTCCTGCAGTAGTTTCATAGCGGCTTCAGAAAATTTTAATAAAAGTATACCTAGGTATATTAAATTTTTCTGAAGCCGCTATATTCTAGCTATAATTTTTTTTACTCGGCAAGTGCCATTATTAATCATAACAACAAAATACAGTACTACTTACTTAAGGTAAAATTACAAACTTAAACTATTACTACTCGTAATAAAAAGCAATTGGGTCATCCACAGACCCTTAAAGGTCTAAAGATTGCATTATCTTCATTTTACGCAGGAATCACATTGTCGCTAAGATCCAGCGGCACGTAGGTAAACAGTCAGAGACATGCTGGATAAGTCTTAGCGAGAGTGTGCTCCCGTCCCAGCATAAACTAGAAAAAAAGGTGGAATGAAAACTACAAGACTCATCTAAATAGATGTTAGTTTATCAGTTTGCTCTGAACAGAACCAATATCGGTTTTTCCGAAAGTGAGTTTTCAGATCTTAGCATAGAAATTCCGAGGGCGGCCGTCGCTTTAGTTGACGCGCGAGACACCTTACCTATCACTACATAGTATAAAACAAAGTCGCTTCCCGCTGTCTGTCTGCCCCTATGTATGCTTATATCTTTAAAACTACGCAACGGATTTTGATGCGGTTTTTTTAATGGATAGAGTGATTCAAGAGGAAGATGTTAATGTATAATACACCTCTGTGAAGCCGGGGCGGGTCGCTAGTAGGTACATATGTAGCAAATAAATCATATACATCTTTATTTCAACTCAACACGCTCAACATCGGCTCCGCTAAGAAAACTATTTAAAAATAGTAGTTTTTGAGCCACGCGCGTTTAAGTGACAGTGATCTGTGAACAGGTGTGTGACTCATCAGACGACGTGTGGGCAAAGCAAAAACACTTCGGGATACGAAACGGGAAGACTCCATCATCTCTACCACCAATAACACGGTAGTCGGCAGCTAAACGGTCAGTGGTATCAACGAGTCTGACTCTCCCCCCCAAGTGTTGATGACAAATCCCTGTTAACACCAAGGTCCTGGGAATCAAGGGGAAAAAAAAGTTTGAAGCCTTTGTGAAGAATCTACACCTACAATTCACGCGTGACCCACTTTGCGAACGTCGCATCAACGTCACACCGAGTCAGCGACGAACGCGCGGTCAGCAGAAAGGCTCGCTCGACAGTTGCATTCCGAAGTTCATTGGGTCACCTACTTTGGTACTTTACTTGCCCAGCGGCCACCAAACTTTTGCGAATTCATCCAGGACACCAGTCGGAAAGCCCAAACCTACTGTCTTTCTGTCGTCGGTTTCTTCACATCATTTCCGGTTCACTTCACTTTCACTCAAGTTAACGCAGAGCCGTCTAACAGGCTCTGGCGCGTCCCGGCAACATACAAGAGGATCTCGCAGACCACCAGCGATTAGGCTTAGTTTATAGCTAATTATAGTTAGTGTAGTTTAAGTAGAATTAAGTCAGTTAAATTGGACCTTTTTTTTTTTTAGTGTAGTTTAAGTAGAATTAAGTCAGTTAAATTGGACCTTTTTTTTTTTTTTTTTTTAAAGAAAATACGAAACAAAATGTCGAATCCTAAGAAGGCAGGGCTCTCTGTTTCTTCCGCGCCTCTGTCTTGTAAATCAGTAGCAAGGTCTCTACACAAAAAATTGTTAAAAAAGATGACTACCAAAACCAGTAAATCAGAAGTGACACAGTCGTCGCAGTCAAACGAAATTACTGCTATAAAAGCGCCTGATGGTGAAAAGGTCCCTGTGGTGACGTTAGAGACTCTTAGCGATGCCAACGCTAGCTCCCCGTCTTTGCAGTCTTCAAGGCCCGACAGCGATTGCTCAGTGCTGGAGTCAGCGTCAGTCCCGGAAACGACCTCAGCTCAAGTTGCGGCGGTCGATAAGATTAAGGACTGGGAACAGTGCGGTATATCGCCACCAAAAAGGCTCGCTATAGACGATGAGGAGTCAGATAGCGTATCAACCATGTCCGACTTGACCCCTTATGCCACCAGAAAGAGCCCATCGAGCATGCTGTTCGCAAGCAGCACTAAGCGGACGGGGATTGAAATGGATTTGGCCACTAAAGTAGCCAACGATATGCTTCAGAAGGGAAAAGAGGTGTTGGAGTCTTCAGCTAACTTAAAACGCGAAATAAAACAAGACGCAATAGAAAGTATGCAGACTCTTTACGAGATCACCCTTTCCCTGCCTGACTCTCGCCAACGTCATATCGCCAACCTCGAGCGCGAAAAAACACGACACGCTACCGAATTGTTGTCTGTAGAAAGAGCGCACCGCAAAGAAATAGTGAAAATCACTGAAGCCCTAAGCAAAGAAGTGGGCCTTGCCAGGAGCGAAATATCGGCAATGCTAACTGAAACAAAGGCCGTACGCGACTGGCAAGGCTACGAAACAAGGGAACCACACCAGAAAATTCAGGAGATATCTAGCGCGGTCGAAGAACTCAGCAAAATGATCAAAAGTAAGGTTATGACCTCTCCCGTCAGTTCAGCGATCGAGCTGGAGCCTCTGAGAAAGGACTGCTCTGGCTTAAAAACCGGAGTAGATTCTCTTCAGAGACAACTTGACGCGCTCAGGAGAGACCTACAGGCTGAGCAAGCGAGATCTGCTGAAATGCTCCAGATTAATACCGAGATACTGGCGCACCTCCGCTCTACCCCCCCGCCACCCCAAAACTCAGACATCATTAACTCCATTCACGACAAGGTTAAAGAACTTGAAAAAAAAAAGAAATGATACTCCCCCCTGCATTACCTGGCCCTATCTCTATCACTATAGAAGAGCATGTTCTGCCGATCACTGAACGCCTAGAGGCTGTATCGTCCGAACTTCGAACGATGAGACAAGATAGGTTAAACTTACCTGTATCAGCTCCCAGTATCGAAACCGAACTTGCCCAGTCACAAGAGAGTAAAACGTCCTCTCGAGTAACGTACGCAAAAGCAGTTGCAAAACCGCCTCAATTGAAAGCAAATCACACCTTGATTGTCTCAACCTTAAACCCATCTGAGCCCACAACTTCTGACAATCTAATAGACAGAATACGGGTAGCATTAAACACGAAACAGACAGGAGCAAAGGTTGACCGAGTTCGTAAAGCTAAGAATAGAAAAATAATTCTAAGCTGTGAGAAGCAGGAAGACCTTAATCTAGTCAAGAATCGTGTTCTACAAGACAAAGCACTTAAAGTGGAGGTTGCAAAATCAGGAAATCCACTTGTAATTATCAGAGACGTTCTGTCTTACCACAAGGATTCAGAAATTGTGGAAAACCTGATTGCCCAAAATAAACATTTGCTACAGGACATTAATCTACAAGAAAGCACAATCAAGGTACGATACAGAAGGAAAGCTCGCAACTCCCATGAATGCCACCCGGTACTAGAGGTCTCTCCGCGCATTCACAAGCAGTTGGTTAAGGCAGGAAAAGTCTACATTGGTCTTCAAAAAAGACCCATTCTAGACCAGTCACCTCTGGTGCAGTGCACCAAGTGCCTAAATTTCGGCCATACAAAAGCTGTTTGTCGGGAGCGCGCTGAACTATGCAGTCACTGCGGGAGACCTCATTCATGGGAAAACTGTAAAATGAGGAAAGAGGGTTTTCCACCCAGGTGTAAAAACTGCTCAACTGCGCACCCAAACAGTTCTCAAGCAGCTCTAGAACACAATGCATTCAGCATTGAGTGCCCGGAAAAGACTAAATGGGATGGCTAGCACGGTCCAGAATATCTTACTGCTAAGGGCACCCCAGAGACCCAAACATCGGCTCCACATAGAAATGGCGGAACAGGGTTGCAATTCATCCAGGCAAACCTGCATCGCTCCAAAAACGCGACAGCGGAATTAATGAAAGTAGCATCGGATAGGGGAGTTTCGGTGGCTCTAGTTCAGGAACCTTACGTAGGAAACAAGGGTATTATGAAACAATTCCCAGGAACACGTGTTATTCAATGTAGTCAAACCAGGGAAAAGCTAGTAAAAGCGGCCATTATTGTCTTTGGTGACAAACTGGAAGTCATCCAGGACCCTCAGATTGTCACTGAAACTGAAGCAGCTGCTCTGTTGGTCGGTGACGGCTTAAAACTTGGGGTAATATCCGTTTATCTTGAGGGCGACCAAGCTATAGACCCTTACTTGAATAGGATCAAACAGTTCAGCGAAAAACTAGCAACTAAAGACCTTATAGTTGCGGGAGATATGAACGCTTGGAGTCACTGGTGGGGAAGTGCGCTTGAGAATGAGAGAGGTAGAGCTCTTCACTCCTTCTTCAATGAAGTGGGTTTGCAGGTGCTTAACATGGGCGATACACCAACTTTTGAGGCCATCAGAGGCAACACACGCTGTACAAGCATAGTAGATGTTACCACCTGTAGTGAGTCACTTCTAGGAAAAATTGTAAGCTGGCAGGTGAATAGAAATCTTACAACTTCAGACCATAATGCCATTACCTTCTCATTGCGCTTAACACGGGCTCTTAAACAATTGAGACCTATTACCACGCGCAAATATAATACCAGGAAGGCAAAGTGGTCAGATTTCATGTCACACCTGCGAGGCTTTCTTGAGGAGAAGAAATTGTCACCAAGAGTGGTACGAGAATCCGCAAACTCAGAGGATTTTGAAAACATTATCACAAGCTATACACAATGTATCCATGAAGCCTGCGAGCTTTCCATCCCAAAAGTGGGCTTACGAAAAGGGAATCCAGTCCCACCATGGTACACAAAGGAGCTTGATGATCTTAAAAAAGAGGTCCTCCGAAGAAAGAGAAGAATAAAAAATGCAGCTCCCGATCGCATTCAATCAGTCATAGATGCATATCAATCGGCCAGGATAGACTACAAAGAAAAGGCCGAAATAGCTATAGCAGTAGACTGGAGAGAGTTTTGCACGAATCAAAACAAAGAAAGCATGTGGGATAAGATTTACAGAGTGATCAGGAAAACCTCTGAAAAGCAAAATGATGTGCTATTGAGAGGTTCAGAAGGAAACACTCTATCACCACAAGATTCTGCAGAGCTTCTTGCCAGGACTTTCTACCCCGACGACTCTGAAAGCACAGACCAACCGTGTCACAAAGAACTGCGAGAAAAAACTAAAGATGTACCTGTGGACTTGCCACCAGATGATCCACCTTTCACGTCGGCAGAGCTCGAGCTAGTGTTGCGAACACTGAATCCACAAAAAGCCCCAGGGCCAGACGGACTGACCGCTGACATTTGTGAATCAGCCATTCATTGCGATATGGAGTTATTCCTGGCGATAGCTAATAAGTGCCTAACGCTACGATATTTCCCGAAGCAATGGAAAGTGGCCCATGTGATTGTCTTAAGAAAACCAGGCAAGACAGATTATACTCACCCTAAATCCTACCGCCCCATAGGTCTGTTGTCCGTGATTGGGAAGATCGTTGAAAAGCTTTTAATCGGTCGACTACAATGGCATCTTCTACCTACACTCAGTACGAGACAGTATGGTTTCATGCCACAGCGAGGAACAGAGGACGCTCTCTATAATCTGGTAGAGCACATCAAAAAAGGAGTATCTGATAAGAACTTAGTACTCCTCATCTCCCTGGATATAGAGGGCGCCTTCGACAACGCGTGGTGGCCCGCTTTGAAACATCAACTGACAGAGAAAAAGACCCCATTAAACCTCTATGAGATGGCATGCTCCTATCTCGGCGACCGAGAAATTGAAGTAAACTACGCTCGAGCGACGTACAGGAAGGGGACCACCAAGGGCTGTGTTCAAGGGTCAATTGGTGGTCCAACTTTCTGGAATGTTATCTTGGACTCGTTGTTGCGTCTATTTGAAGCCGAGGGGGTATATTGTGAAGCTTTTGCAGACGACGTCGTTCTCGTGTTCACAGGCCAGTCAGGCACGAAATTGGAGCAAGAAGCAAACAAGACATTAGCTACAGTAGTAGAGTGGGGCAAACGTAACAAACTCAGCTTTGCAGCGCATAAAACCAACGCGATGCTAATGACGAGAAAGCTGAAATACGATCCACCAAATCTGGTTATGTCTGGCGTCCCGCTTAATCTTGTCGATGAAATCAAACTGCTTGGTCTCTTGCTTGATCGAAGACTCAACTTCAAAGCACACGTAACTGCTCAATGTAAAAAGGCAGCGGATATATACAAACAACTTGCGCGTGCAGCGAAGGTGTCTTGGGGGCTCAATGGCGAGATCACGAGAACAATATACGTCGCTGTGGTGGAACCAATCATTTTATACGCTTCAAGCGTATGGGCACAAGCAACAGAACTGGAAGAGGTTAAGACTCACTTAAACTCTTTACAAAGAGGCTTCGCCCA
This sequence comes from Hypomecis atomaria, assembly GCA_964007245.1. Classification (NCBI taxonomy): domain Eukaryota; kingdom Metazoa; phylum Arthropoda; class Insecta; order Lepidoptera; family Geometridae; genus Hypomecis; species Hypomecis atomaria. The sequence goes on from OZ023301.1 coordinate 12,732,133, forward strand.
AAAAATATGCAAATCATATCGTACTGTTTCCCTCACGTCAGCACTGGCTCTGTCTGGTCTACTCCCTTTGGACCTAAGAATACAAGAAGCTGCAAGTCTGTACAAAGCAAAGAAAAATATTTCTGTGGATTATCTCGCACCAGACACGGAGCTTGAACGAAATCTAAACTTTCTGGACCAACCTCATCCGTCCACACAGATATCCTTGGATTTCGACCTCCTAGAAACCATCTCTAGCCCGATAAATGGTCCCCAGATTTATACTGATGGTAGTAAAATAGGGGGCCATGTAGGCGCTGCCTTTACCTGGTGGGAGAATGGCCAAGAAGTCAGATGCGCTACTTTTACGCTGCACTCCGACTGCACAGTTCTCCAATCAGAACTTTATGCACTATACCAAGCAACTCAAGCAGTGATGTCGAGTGGTGACACCATGGTCAGCATTCTGAGTGACTCAAGGTCTTCACTCGAATTATTGCGTAATCCCAAAACGAGTCATCCATTGGTCAAATGTATAAAGGAAAACATTGGAAAGATCAGTGCAGAAGGAAGATCCGTTCGTTTGTTCTGGCTGAAAGCACACGTGGGAACTGCCGGTAATGAAAGAGCCGATGAGCTCGCGAAATCGGCAGCACTCACGGGCATGTCCCGGGATTACGAAGGGATCCCCTTATCCTATGTGAAAAAGAAAATCCGACAAGAGTCAGTCCGGAAGTGGCAGGTAGAGGTCAAGTTTCGGCTTTTCTGACAGCATTCAGCGCCGCAGCACAGAGCTTGTTCCTACAAACACCGAAAATAAAATGGCACAGCACCAAATCAGCCACGAAAACAACACCTCGAACAAGGCAACCGGCTCCAACCAGAGCGGACATGGGACAGGTCACTCCACCCCTCTATATTCCCGCCTCAACAGCAACAGATCACGCCAGAAACGCCTTCATAGAATTCTTAGCTATAACGAGAGCGACTAGAGAAGTCAATCTCAGGAACTGCAAAAACATCATGCAGGCTTTTCGGCTAGGAAATGAGAGTCTGTTGATGGCGAGACTGGAAGAAGCAGAAGCAGCCATATACAATAACGACACTTCCCATGTCATCAAGGGAACAATGAGAGGTCAATATATGGCTGCTTATAATGCAATAAAAGGATTCGTGGCCCTAAATGAGGATGAGACGGATCGGACGGGAAAACTGAGGTACGTGACACCACCAGAGGACCCTATTGTGGTTACCGCCAGGTGTACCAAAATAATGCTGGACGACAGGATTGCTGACATGGCATAAACCATCGAGGGCAGTCCTGGAGTCGAGGCGCGGTGGGACAACTGGACGGTACCCGAGATCCAGTGGGTCAATGGAGTGCCCGGTTGCGGCAAGACAACTTGGGTGGTACGACACTTCGATGTGGATAAGGACATTATCATCACCACAACAACTGAAGCAGCCAAAGATCTAAGAGAGAAACTGGCGCACCGTATTGGTAACTTAGTAAGAACTAAGGTGCGTACCATGGCCTCCATTCTTGTAAATGGTTTCCGAAGTTTCGAGAGTTGCAACCGTTTAATGGTGGATGAGGCTCTCATGAATCATTTTGGAGCCATAATGATGGCTTTGAGGCTGTCTGGTGCCAGTGAACTTATCCTCATCGGAGACGTAAATCAGCTACCTTATATCGATAGAGAAAACCTCTTTGAGATGAGGTACCATCGCCCTAACCTGGTCGCAAACATCAGCCAGGAGTTGTTATGTACGCACCGGAACCCCATGGATGTAGCGTATTCACTGAGGGAAATATACATGGGTGTATATTCCTCAGCAATCCAAGTCAGATCTCTAGAGCAGAAAAGATACACGGGTGCGCTAATACCCCACAACCTCCCCAACATCCTCTTTTTGGTTCACACTCAAGAAGAAAAGGAGACCCTTATCAGCCAAGGGTATGGAGAGGGGTCAGGGTCGCGCATCCTTACGATCCACGAAGCTCAAGGTCTGACATACGACTCTGTCATCGCCATTAAAATCAAGGCCAAGATGAGGTTGCACGAAAGCGTTTCGCACGCGGTCGTCGCAGTATCACGGCACACCAGGTCCTTCACATACTTCGCCGACAACGAGGAAGACGCCATCAGCCGCTTTGTGCGGCGTGCGACTACTGCGTCACCTAAGGTCATCGTAGACTATAATTTAAAGATGGCCATTAAAGACCGGAACGCGGCGGTGATGGAGGCCCTGAGCAGTATAAGTAGTTATTTGGAAAATAATAAATAATTAATTTAATCGTAGTTTAAAATCGTATTTAAAGAGAAAGAAAATTAGATTTAGATTCATTTTAGTGTCCTCTTGTAAAGCCTTTAGTTATAAGCAATATTGATCAAATCATTTAAAAAAAAAATGTTTATCTTAAAAAGCACAGACCCTGGAGTCTGTGGAGTGTAACATTCAAATAAAAAAAAAAAAAAATAAAAAAAAAAAAAAAAAAAAACATACCACAAAAATCATGTTTAATTTTATGAATACAATTTTAGAGGAGCCATCGTAATTATAACATCAATTTAGAGAAGCCTTGTTTATTTTTCACTATGTGCATTTCTCAGAGATAACACTATTTTACGTTAATATTAAATTTACCATGGCGCTTTTCAAATAGGGCCTAATGTTTGCAAAATATAGTAAGTATATTTAAAAATGGTACTAATTATGTTTCAGGAACTAAAATCATATCTGGACTCCTCGAAGGACGGAGTTATGTACATCAGCTTCGGGACGAACGTGGATCCAGCGACTTTGCCGCCAGAAAGGATCCAAGTCCTGGTCCGGGTGCTTTCAAAGCTTCCTTATGACGTGTTGTGGAAGTGGAACCAGGACGAGCTGCCTGGCAGGACGAAGAACATCCGGATATCTAAGTGGCTGCCTCAGTCTGATCTGCTCAGTGAGTATCATTTGGGCGTACTTATCCTTACCAATATTATAAATCTGAAAGTGTATTTGTTGGTTAATTGGATTGTTTGTTACTCTTGCACGAAGCAACAAAAGGACTTAATAGGATAGGATATAGTAAAAAGGTCGGAGAATGTCATAGACTATTTTTTATCCCGAAAAAATAAAAGATTCCTATGAGATAGCACAAAAACCAAAATATCACACAAGCGTATCTGCAGGCAAAAGCTAGTACCATTTAGAACCCTCCTGTGATTGAGTCGGTCAAGTAATCGGTTTAAATAATGCCAATCAAAAAGTATATATTTTTAACAAGTGCCTATTATAAGGATCATGAATCGCGACCAGTGTTTTCGCGTTTTCTGTAGAACATAGAGTACATTTTCGATATATTTTTGATAAAGTTTAGGTAGGTACGTTCCGGGATAAAACTTTATTCACCCCTTAAATTGTAACAAAATGTTTTGTGTTTGGTTTCAATCACTTGAGTAAGAAATATTGCACGCTCGTACCTACGTTTAGTTAAAAATGTCTACTTTTAGCCAAGTTTTTACGTAAAATTATGAACTTTTTATAGGCCTATAACTTTAAGGTAATTTAATAAAATGTAAAAACTAAGACGTAATATCCTAGCGATTGAAGTGCTGTTTACATGAAAAAAAAAATCAAATCGGATAATATTTAGAGGTTGATAACAGTTTATGTTTTTAACCTCCGACGCAAAAGAGGGGTGTTATAAGTTTGACGTGTCTGTTTGTCTGTGTGTCTGTCTGTCTGTCTGTCTGTGGCATCATAGCGCCCGAACCACTGAACCGATTTCAGTATTTTCAGTTTAGTTTTTTTTTGGATGAAAGGAGACTTAGTCGAGAGTGTTCTTAGCTATGTTTTATAAAAATCGATTGAGCCGTTTAAGAGTTATGGTGGGTTAAAGTGGGGATGGAAGAACCAAAATTCTACAAATGTGCCCAAAATGGTTGTCAAATGAAAGATAAGATTACTTTTTTTAGGTAGGTTTTTGTGACGGGGGTTTTCTAAATTTTTAATTTAAGTTTTTATTGAATGGTCAAGTTGGCGCCTCACGATCAATGCTCACGATTGTCCTAATACGCTCACTGACAAGTGCTATCGAAATACTTCAAGTCATGGCGGTGACGTTCCGTGTCTGTGATAAGCTGACTTTTATTTATCTTATCAAAATATATTATGTAGGTAGAGTAGTGTTCACTTACTCTATCACTATTATTTTTGTTTTTCGTTTCTTAATATATTGTTATATGTGATTCATAAAATAATGAAAAACTTTGCGAGTTTCTGATATGAGAATCCGTATTCAAGAAGTGCCTATCTGTAGAACCGCCCTGACTCTTCATTCAGCTATGAGAGACGAAACCAGAACTGGAATATTCATAAATACGTACTTTTGCTTCACGAAAATTGTCAAGAAACGTCATTGTTCTGAGCAAGCAACGTTCCAGTTGCGGTTGATAACATAAAAGCCAATTTCGTTTTGACACTTCCCGAGGCCGAAAAATGCCTTTTTTTTAACGCAAATAAGTCCGCGTTTGACCACCAACTCGCCGGATGGTAAGCGACGTTGAGGTCGAAGATGAAGCACGCAGACCTAGAAGATACCTATTCACTCTGACCTTGAAAAGCTTTAGATTATATCTCTTAGGAAACAGGAAAGCAGGAAGGCATTCCCTGACGGTACGAATCAGAAATGTTGAGTCAAATCGCTTCGTGCGTACCGAAGGAAAATCGATAATGTAGAGTGGTAATGTGGCGTCCTCCTACTTGTCCTGTCGTAAAAAGAGGATTGTAGGATAAGGTCGTGCAGCTCAGATGCACACTCTCCGAAATGAATCCTATAAAAAATGGACAGACTCGCAACTCTACGGCGGTGCTCCAGGCTATGAAGTTTTTTTGAAACTAAATTTTATCACCTATAAGCCGAACAGCACGCCGGTCCACCGATTCCAAGGCCTCGAGCTGATACTTAGCCGAGCCATCCCAAAGATGGCAGCAGTATTCCAGACCCGAACGGATCTGTGCTTGATACAGAGTGAGCAACTGCCCCGGTGTGAAATACCGCCTAACCTTGTTCAGGATACCCAGCTTCATACCAGCTAATTTGGCCCTAGATTCTAGGCTGTTCAGATTCGTCTGATGATATCATTTTCGCCCCAATTTAAGTAGGAGTATATTTTATGTGCTTGCTTGCTGCTGCTGGCACTATCAGTCCCAACTCACAACCTATGATGCAGTTCTCAGTTCGCATGTTCCATATTCCCTAATTTTTACAGAGCATCCAAAAGTAAAACTGTTCATCACGCAAGGAGGTCTCCAGTCCACCGACGAGGCTATCACCGCTGGTGTTCCTCTCATCGGCATGCCTATGTTAGGAGACCAGTGGTTCAACGTAGAGCAATATGTCTACCACAAGATTGGCCTCAGGCTAGACATAGAGACGCTGACAGAAGAATCCTTCCTAAATGGCATCAACAAGATTCTAAGTAATTCTTGTTTTGAATAAATATTTAGTGTATTTCCGCTCTGTCGTAGTCATATAAGTTAAGGGTACTATTCAAAATCCAAATTAAATCACAAACAAAATTAGTAATTAATCATCAAACTGTATCATGGTTCAACAAAAGTTAGGCTTAGGTATGTTTACAAAATATGAATGAACCTGAAACAAATTTTTTTAATTAATCCGTTAAAAATAATAAAAAATAATTAAACCTGTAACAAAATAGTGATTAGTAATCTATTTAAAAAATGTAGTAAACCTGAAAATAATATTTAATTAATATGTTAAAATTACAAATATAATTTATTTATAAAAAATGGTATAAAATAATTGAAAAAATACTTACTCAATAAATAGCACCCCTATTCTTACTGTACTCTATTCGACACGTGTTTCGCCTCTAAACGAGGCATCTTCAGGACGTGTTGACTCTTCGAGCTCACTCGCAAGAATTCTTGCGAAGAAGAAGATTAATATTAATTAAATATTATTTTCAGGTTTACTACATTTTTTAAATAGATTACTAATCACTATTTTGTTACAGGTTTAATTATTTTTTATTATTTTTAACGGATTAATTAAAAAATTTTGTTTCAGGTTCATTCATATTTTGTAAACATACCTAAGCCTAACTTTTGTTGAACCATGATACAGTTTGATGATTAATTACTAATTTTGTTTGTGATTTAATTTGGATTTTGAATAGTACCCTTAACTTATATGACTACGACAGAGCGGAAATACACTAAATATTTATTCAAAACAAGAATTTGAAGATGAACTTCCGCAAAGTAACGCCTGATTCAATAAACTATCTTAAGATTCTAAGTGATGACAGGTCAGTGTTTAACAGAGAACGGAAATATAACAGAAAACCTTCCAAATTCGGTTTCGTAAGGTGTTTTTTTTATTTTATTTTAATATTGGGGTTTTGTATTTATGATAGAGTAGTAGGTACTCGATATTTTGCGGGTTCAACCTGGACGAGATTGGCACAGGACCTAGATGAATGGCGTCCAAGAAGAGAGGCCTATGCTCAAATGGCAATTACAGGCTGAAAATGATGATGATGAGTCCTCGATAGTCAAATGGATTTTGAACTAAGTACGAGTAGTTGGTTTTGTTGTGGAGTATACACATAAGTAGCACGCATTATTCCATGTACTCTTATCAGCCAAATCAATAGCGACATTCATTGATTCGTTGGATATTCACAAGGGAGGCCTATGTCCAGCAGTGGAACTCGATAATGATGAATAGGGACATGCTGTATTTCCAGCAACAGTAGTGTCATCTGTGTCATCTATATCTATATCATATATATGTCACAATGTGCTCATCACTCACCATAACTTTTCATGAACATGAAAAATTTCGGACAACGCAGGTTTATACAGAAAAAACAAATACAAAATCTTTATTTTAAGGCATACAATTTAGTGATTGAATCCACCGGCTCCAGACTAGGTACTAGGTACCTAGTATGGAGCCCACTAAGTTAAAACTGTGTTTCGGAATCCCGAACCGGTGACTTCTCCCGTTAGTTATGCAAGAGGGCTTCGTCAGGATGTTATCGTTCGCGGATTGAAACTAGCAGCACTTAAAAACAGTGTCTTACCATTTTACCTAATAAACCTCATAATTTCACAGCTTCCGTAAGAACATAGTGAGACTTCGGGAGATAATGCACGATGAGCCAGAGCGCCCCCTAGACCGCGCCGTCTGGTGGATCGAGCACGTGATCCGGCACGGAGGAGCTCCTCACTTACGTGCCAGGGTCGCCAACATGTCCTGGGCGGAATATCTCGACGTGGAACTCATGGCAACCTTAGCTTTGCTCCTCGTTACCGCCGCAGCAGCCCTAAGCGTCGTCTTGTATTTTGTAGCAAGCTTAGTCAGAAGATATGTGTCGACTGGTGCTAAATTAAAAATTAGTTAAATTGTATTCTGGGTTTTATTCTACAGTACACTACGGCCAATGTACAAAATATAGCCTAGTGGTTCCTTTTAGTGGCTTACACATATAGACGAAACTTGCCAACAGGCTTTGTCATAAATACGCATTAGGTACTATTAAGTATAACACAAACTACTGATCTTGATTAAAAGAGACGACCACAAACTTTAAAAAAATATTTAATTTATATTTTTTCATTCTTCCATTTTTTTAAATTATTAAAATAAAAAGTATATGTATGGAAAATAGAAAAATTCTATTTTAATATTATTATGACCTGTATTTAATACAGCTCACATTTTTTTCTATTTTAGCCATATGAATGTGCTTTTATCGTTCTTAAACTTACATGATTACCTGATTATTCTACATATATTTATGTCATATTTTGCTATAATTATAGAATTCATAAAAAGTTAGCTCATCCAGTTAGGGCAATATTTCACTATTTAATAAAATGCATTGATTTTAGCTATTTCAAGGTTGCTTAATCAGAGTTGCCAGAAATAACCTACCTATTCTGTCAGATATATTTATTTGTCCAAAGAATTTAAAAATTAAAAAAAAAAATATCAGAAGGCTCTTCTTTGGTTTTAACTGATGAAACAGACTAAGAAAAAGGTGTCTTTCTCGAGATTTAACGCATGCTGTGGTTTGATTTTTTGATTATTATTTTACCTGCCTCCATACATTTTGTGGACGTGTCCTTTAAATGGAAGTATTATGAGAAGTACCAACATAGAGAGAGAGAGCATATAAATAAGGTCTGAGGCGATACATAGGTAAAAAGGTAATCGCATTGAAAACTCCTCCTTTTTTGAAGTTGGTTAAATAGCGCTAATTTTCAGTAAATTGCAAAAACAGTTACATTTATGTATGTATAGTCAATGTTTAACTATTCTTAGTTATCCCTAGTGCTATATTATTATGATATCCCAAACATGTCGAGCAAAATAGCAAAGCCGCAAACATTCTTTTCCAGAAGCCATTCAGGCCATTAACTTTGTTCTGAATAAAGCTAGACGTCTGATTTTTTCACAATGTCATATGACAAAGAATATTTATTTTGATCCAAATCGTACCAGTCATTTCACTAGTAATAATCGAACTATTGCTAGTCAAAGTTCTTTGATTTGGTCACTGACACACTTAAATATACATTATACACTCACTCACTCACTCTACGATGAAATCATAATTCTAAGGTACTTTTAGCATACATAGTACAAACTTGTAATTTTGAATATCATTATCTTAAATAGCAAGGAAAAAAAATAACACACTCTAATTTTGGTCTAGTTTTCCTATTTTAAAATCTACACAAATAAGGTTTCTTACCACCTGCTCGAAAATGACTCAGTAAGTCGTACAATCTCAACGTAAAACGAGTCGTTATTATGCTAACACAATCTCGAGGGTCAGGCAGGTCAATAATGTTGTATGAAACTCCCTAGGGAGAAAAATTGATATAAATTGGGAACTTCTAATTAGTATGAAAATTTCTTAACTTCAAACATTTAAGGACATCGTAAAGAGATTTTATTTTGTATAGCCGAATTAAACCTCTTTGAAATGCACGGCAACGGGCATGGTAAGGAAGATTTATTCGATTATATAGAATTTAAACTCTTTGGTGCCCGTATTAGTTCAATTTAATACAGTAAAACCTCTTTGCAATGCCTGTGTTAGGCCATGATAATCGAGCTGGCCATGGTCTTGGTTTCACGTAATCATTCTGTTTTATTAAGGGTTTGTGTGCTCTTCTATGAAGATTCTTAGGTATTTTAATTTGTTTTTCATACCACCAGCTCAAAAATGACCCATTATATGTCATAGAATCTCAACGTGAAACGAGTCATTATTATCTTAACACAATCTCGAGGGCTATGGCAGGTCAATAATGTTGTATGAAACTCCCTAGGGATTAAAGTGATTCAAATTTGGAACGTCTAATTCGTATGAGAAATCTCTCAACCTTTATCATCTCAACATTTAAGGAAATCGTAAAGAAGTTTCATTTTGCAAAATCAAATATGTATAACTCTTTACATTGTACGGCAACTGGCATTGTAAGGAGGTTCTAATAGACTTCACAGAATAAAACCTCTTTGGAGCCCGTATCAGTTCGATTTTTTAGAATATGGGTAAGTAACCTCTTTGCAATGCCCGTGTTAGGCTATGAAAATCGGGCTGGCCAAATCTTATTTTTTTCCTGTAGTAGGTATTTCCATTATCTTTTTTTTATGAATTGTGTGCGATTCTATGAAATTTCGTAGGTACGAGTACATTCTAATTTGTTTTAATTTATTGTGAAAAATACCGAGTTGCCTAATGAGTACCAGGTACACTTAGTGAATATATGACGTAAGTATTACTCATATTCTTGGGGTTATATTTTCTCGCAGGATGTATGAAAAGTAGAGTATGGACCTCTAGAACCAAGTTTGTCTTCGTCTTGGGCGACTTGAACCCCTTATTTCACTCAAGACTCTAAATAATTCCCGAGCGAAGCGAGGGAATTAACTTGAAGCACCCTCGCTGTGCTCGGCAGTTAACTATAGAGTCCCTCGCTACGCTCAGGGTCCAATTGTCGCCCGTGACATAAGACACCACTTGGTTCTCTTGGTTCATAATCTACTATTATTTTATTGTGAACAATACCGAGTTGACCGTTTGAGTACCTACACTTAGTGAGTTTATGAAGTAAGTATTACTAATATTCTTGGGGTTTTATTTTCTCGCAGTATTTATGAAAAGTACAGTATGCACCACTAGAACCAAGTCTGTCTTCGTCTTGGGTGACTTGAACCCCTCCTCGCTTCACTCAGGACTCTAAATAATTCCGTCGTTTTGTTCAAACACCCTCGCTGCGCTCGGGAGTTAACTATATTCATATTCATTTATTCATACAGTTTAGTAAACGTCAATAAAATAGTAGTAATTATTGGTCGACCAAAACATTCGATTTGATTATACGTCAGTAAAAAGATCTATAAATGTAACAAAACATAATATGGACTAATTTAAATTGTGCTCATACATTACTACAATATTGTTATCAGTTATATTACAATAGTCATATTCAATAATTCCAATTCTATCAGTTTAATTATCAATAATGTGAATATAATATCAGTAATTAAATTAATGTTAAATATACATAGAGTACTTCGCTACGCTCGAGGTCCAATTGTCGCCCGTGACGTAAGACACCACTTGGTTCTCTTGGTACATAATCTACTATTGTAATCCTATTTGTAGTGGATACGTGAAGTAGGTGATTGCCAAATTTGCCAAGATAATTTTGCGGTTCAGACTTCGGATTTCAGTGTATATTATATCCCTACTACTAAGTTGTGAATCTTTTGGGCTATCTAGAAGTAGGGACCGGAATAGATCATCACTAACAAAAAGAAGTGTGATCTCAATAATAATTTGGCATGTTAAAAGTACAACAGTAGAAAATTGTGAGATCAAAATTAAATGAAAACACATTTCGGTTTCTTTATGCAGTACTTGTATCTGGGCGCGCCTATTCAACTTTGATCTGATTGCTCTCTTAAATAAGTTCTGAATAAATAAAACGACTTGTGTTTACATTTGACCTTACCTACCTCTTTTTACTGAAGAATTGATGCTCACTACTGTACTGTAAAAAAGTACAACAACTTTTTTACTTTTTATATGCCATGTTTTGATGAGATTATCCATTCTAATTATTCTTAAAGCAGTACCTACATTATTACCTAGGTACATCATGAACATATTATTTGAAATAAATAATTCCAATCCCTTGCTATACTAACGTTTCAAACCAGTTGCAGTTTGAATTATTTTCATCATAGCTTGGCGTCAAAAACTATAGGAACAAGGAAGGCCACTAAATTTTCCAGTTAAAATACTAATTATTAATAATGAATTAATAATCAATAATTCATAGCAAACCTTATTAAACAAAGATTTTACAAATCAACACAATCCAGACAAGTTTTATCTCCTTGCGTAAATTGAGTAGAATGATTCTTCAGATTGAGAATAATGCTTTTCATTATCCTGATTACAAATTGTAACATCACGCGCCATATCATGCATGGCAAGAATGGCATACGATAAGAGCGTCCTAGCACTTCTTTATATACTGTACATGAATATTGTCATGGCAGAATATTAGAGGAACTTGACCATTGCGCGCACGAGTTAAAATGTATCCAATGTATATTTTAATAATATCTGTAGTAGTCAGCTTTTGTGAAGCTGGGAGGATCTTAGTAGCAAAACCAACACCTTCCATAAGCCACCAAGTGCCGTTCCGTCCCCTGACTCAAGAACTTGTCAAACGCGGCCACGAAGTGGTCGTCATCACAACTGACCCAGCATTCCCTAAAGGAGAAGTTCCAGAAAATCTCACAGAAATAGACGTCCACGACGTATCATACAAATTGTGGAGAGACGAATTCCTAACAAGCGCCGTCACATCAGGAAAGAGCGGTGATATAATCATACAAATGGATATAATGGTTCCACTGCTTTCAAAGATCTTCGAGGTCCAAGTGATGTCAGAACAAGTCCAAGAAATTATCAATAACAGAACCAAATTCGACGTGATCTTAACAGAAGCATGTGTAAGGCCAACAGTTTCTCTCTCTCTCATGTGTTAAAAGCACCAGCTATTAGTGTAAGTTCCTTTCTCGGCGTGAATAGAAATTATGATTATATGGGAGCACCTATGCGCCCCCCGCTGCAGTATCCCACATGTTTGAGGCAGAGAATTAATAATATGTCACTTTGGGAGAAACTAGTGGAGCTCTATAATCACTACCAGATTGAAGAAATATTTGGGAGAGCCGAAAAAGAGGACAATAAAATGGTTAAGAGGCTTTTTGGTCCCGATACACCAACCGTATCAGAGCTCGAGAACAACGTGCATCTGCTGTTACTGAATACTCACCCTATTTGGGACTCGAATCGACCAGTGCCTCCGGGTGTAGTGTACATGGGAGGAATGCACCAAAAGCCTTCAAAAGAGCTTCCTAAGGTAAGAATACAAAATGAAAACTACTTTAATAAAAATCAGTTTGACCATTTTAAGGTACTGAATAGCGAAAGTAAAAAAAAATCCTAAGTAGTACGTGCCATAGGTATATGTGTATATGTATATGGTTTTAGATTTATATATACCTACAATCTACATTGTACTCTAAAACTTTTAATATCAAAATAGTCATTTTAAGTAAGTGTTAAGTTCCGTAATCTTTCGTAGCCGTAAGGAAGTCAAAAATATTGCCTCTGGTACTTCTACTTACTAAACACATTATTCGGAATTCTTTTCATCCGTCTCCAAAACATACAGCTCGTGAATTGAAAATTGCTTATGGAGTGTAAAAGAATATCAACATCCGGACAGACGACAACAAAAAAGTCGATTTAAAGCAGAGACGTTCGCTTCGCTTCGGTCAACAATAAAAATCAGTCTGACTATTTAATTTTTTGGGTAGGTAATGAATGGCGTAAATAACGCTTTATCCAACAAAAACATTTTCATGTGAAATGTGGTCAAGACAAGACTACAGTTCGCATTATCAAAAAGTTGTCAGATCTCATGTAGAGCCAAGTAGTATCTCCACACGCCTCAACTTTACAAGTGCTTACTCCACAAACTCTACAGCTTAGTCAGCATATGTGACTTGGCCGTTTTACAATATTTTGAAATGCTTTTTTCTTCCCTGAAAATTCACGATTTTCGAGATAAATCGTTTAACACAGAAGCCACAGAACTATACTCCTAATAGGCCCAATTATGAAGGCGCCATCATAATTATAATATCTATTTAGAATATATCTGTTTCTTTTTCACTTTAGGCATTTGTAGTTAAACTCCATATCCTTGAAATCACTGGTTTATTATTTCACTTTGCGCATTATTAATACTTAATACTTTTAAACGTCACCTATGAACCATAAATCACTTTTATATAACTTATATGAATTTGGGCAGAGTAACAGTATAAACTCTGGAGGTGCACGTCGCACCGCTTTACTGAACAGAACGACGGCTTTCTTTCACCCCTCTACGGCCATGCTTTTTGCCCTTCCAACTTTAAGTAAGTAAGTCCTTCAACCGACTATAGTCTGACCGTTTAACTGAGTCCACGCCTGCGCGGGTACAGGGGCGCGGGGGTAGACGACAAAGGGGACTGAGACAGGTGCGGGCGGCGGGTCCTCACCGCCCGCACCTGTCTCAATCCCCCTTTGTCGTCTACCCCCGCGCCCCTGTACCGCGCAGGCGTGGACTCTTGAAAACTAAATCGAAACAAATAATCGATCAATTTCCGAGTCAAATTAAATACCTATTTTAAAAAAACAAATACCATACATTTTTTTAAAACCTAACACATTTGATAGAGAGCACACATTTTACGTTGCTATTTTTACGATGGCGACTTCATAATTGGGCCTAATATTGCATTAAAGTCTGTTAAGTGCCATGCTACTGTTTTACGATTGCAGGATTATATTTTACACGGATTAAAATTTAACAAGTAATTCTCAAATTGCTGCAGGTAATTCATTTATTCATTTAAAAAAAATTTAAAGCCGCTATATGCCAGCTATAATTTTATAAAAATTATTATTTTTTAAACGGCCAAGTCACATATATTGACTAAGCTGTAGAGTTTGTGGAGTAAGGACTTGTAGAGTAAGGCGTGTAGAGTTAGAAGCTTGGCTTTACATGAGATCTGACAACTTTTTGATAGTGTGAACTGTGATTTAGTCTTGGCTACATTTCACATGAAATTTTTTTTGTTGGATTATGAATACGATGGTGCCTTCATAATTGGGCCTAATGTTTGCGAAATACATTGCAGAATGCAAAGTTATATAAGCGCATATGAATGAGGGATTTATGGGTAGTCGAGATTTTAGAGAGAAATTAGGTCCCCTCTCCCGCTCGTTGTTACCTTTTTAATCACAGGACAAGTAGAGAGACGCCTCATGACCACCCCTACACTGTCGATTTTCCTTCGATACGTACGAAGCGGTTTGATTCAACAATATCAACTTTTCCGATTCGTACCGCCAGGGAATGAAACAGTTTTCCAGCTTTCCTGTTTCCTAAGAGATATAATCTAAAGCTTTTCTTGATCATAGTGAATAGGTATCTTCTAAGTCAGCATGCGTCATCTTTGACCACAACGTCGCTTACTAACAGGCGAGTTAATGGTAAAGCGCGGACTTATTCGCGTTAAAAAAAATGATTTGACATATTGCTTCCTCACGAGATTGGCGGCTATAAGTCATCAAATACATTCACATAATATAAAACTAGTTATTTATTACGGTTGCTTGCAGGTACATGTAAAAATTAATGGTACAAAATAAATGTTTCAGGAACTAAAATCATATCTGGACTCCTCAAAGCACGGAGTTATCTACATCAGCTTCGGGACGAACGTGGATCCAGCGACTTTGCCGCCAGAAAGGATCTAAGTGCTTGTCCGGGTGCTCTCGAAGCTTCCTTACGACGTGCTGTGGAAGTGGAACCAGGACGAGCTGCCTGGCAGGACGAAGAACATCCGGATATCTAAGTGGCTGCCTCAGGCTGATCTGCTCAGTAAGTATCATTTGAGCTCACTTATCCTTACCAATATTATAAATCCGAAAGTGTATTTGTTGGTCAATAGGATTGTTTGTTACTCTTGCACGAAGAAGAATAATAATATAATAATAATAATTCTTTATTTCAAAAACATTTCAATTAATAACATTTCCATCAACTAGTTAGCTAGAATAGGATAAAAATAATTTTTTTATCTGTTGCCGAACTAGGCCAGTGGCCTGTGTTTCGGCTTACAGCGCCCTCCTTTATTGTATTTAGTTCTAGCATAAAAAAATAATTTTGAATTTAAATTACAAATGAAATAGATCGTGCTTTTATAAATTAATTCAAATATAAATACATATAGAATTTTGTAATCATTAACAAAACTATTATGTACGAGTACTTAAGCATGCAAATTTTTCCTACACTAAATAACATTTATTAGGTACCAAAGTTACTATATAAACAACAGAAATACAATTTACATCTTTAAATACAACTAGCAGGTAGATACAAACATTTATTCAAGTAGCAGGTAGGCTGCGTGCAGGAATACTCGGTTACAATAAGAAACAGAGGGACTTAATAGGATAGGATATAGTTTAAAGTTCGGAGTGTCATAGACTAGTTTTTATCCCGGAAAAATAAAAGATTCCAATGAGATAGCACAAAAAACAAAACACATCACACATCACACGGGCAAATCTACGAGCAAAAGCTAATTCTATACAGATGGCCCCGCAGTAGTAGATGTCACGGAGAGCTGGCCAGTCGATCACAGGAGAGCCTCTGGAGAACGCTCTATAGCAGTAGATACCACAGCAAGTTAGAAAATCCGTTGCAGACAGCTCCGCGGTAGTGGGCGTTGTATATTTAAAAAATGCCAAGCAAAAAGTATTTTCAACAAGTGCCTATTATGAGGATCGTGAATCGACCAGTGTTTTCGCGTTTTCTGTAGAACATCGAGAAAATTTTCGGTACCTACATTTTTGATAAAATTTATGTTCCGGGAGAAAACTCTTTTCACCCCTTAAATTGTAACAAAATGTTTTGTTTTTGGTGTCGATTGAGTCAGAAATATTGCACGCTCGTACGTCTTATTTTTTCAGAAGTTTTTAGTTTATGTACCTATACTGATATATACTTTTTAGACAAGTTTTCGCGTATAAATAACTTATAACTTTAAGGTCATTTGAAAAACTGTAAAAACTAAGACTTAAAATCCTAACGATTGAAGTGCTGATTACATGAAACAAATTAATGAAATCGGATAATATTTAGAGGTAGATAACAGCTCATTGTTTTTGTATGGTCAATTTGGCGCCTCATAACTCACTGACAAGTGCTAATATTGAAATACTTCAAGTCATGGCGGTGACGTTCTGTGTCTGTGATAGTCTGGCTATTATTTATCTCATCAGAACATGTATTGTAATGTAGGTAGAGTGATGTTCACTTACTCTTTCACTTAAGGTTATTTTTGTTTTGCGTTCCTGAATATAACAATGTGATTCATGAAATAATGAATAACTTTGCGAGTTTCTGAAATGAGAAACCTTACCTACCTTCATGAAGTACCTACCTGAAGAACCTGGCTCAGCATTCTATAAGAGACGAAACCAGAACTGGAACATTTATAAACCTTATACGTACTTTTGCTTCGCGAAAGTTGTCAAGAAACGTTATTGTTCTAAGTAAGAAACGTTCTAGTTAAGGTTGATAACATTAAAGCCTTTATTGTTTTGACACTTTCCGAAGCCGAAAAACGGCTGTTCAGATTCGTCTGATGGCCTGCTGATTGGCCTGATTTTAAGATATCATTTTCGCCCCAACTTAAGTTGGAGTATATTATGTGCTTGCTTGCTTCTGCTCGTACTCAGTCACAACCTAAGATGCATGTAACATCCGGGTCACGGACACCGAATTTTTTTGTAACCTGCCTAACCTATCCTAACCCGAAAGCCTAAGCTAAAACCTATCTTCAATACAAGTCTACCTTACAACTAAACTATTTAACTATCCTACTAAATGACCTACATTAATTCGTACTAAAGCTAAATGTAATTCGCTCTGCAAGCGTGTAATTATGCTAGCCCTAGAATGAAATAGACCCTCAGTATTTCTTAACCCTAAAGTAGTGAACCCTGAACTGAAAGTTGTACTCTTACTTCAAAAGTTACTTATGAAAACGATTTCTACGCTATCTTAGCCTACTGTTGAGCTTATAAGAATTGAATGATCCGTACTATATCTACTTAATACTAAATTTGGCCAGTGATCGTTAGTAGAGGACCTTACGTTGTGAATCGCAGACACCCAAACAGATTTGAGACTCCTACCTATTTGTACGCTTTATAGAGTATTATAAAAGTAGTATAAATTGTCCTAGAGTTGTAAAATGTTAAGATACTTTAACCTAAATCCTACAAAACCAACAATATACACTGAGCTAGTCTCTAATGAACTTTACTTAATGCTACATCATTTCCTAGTCTTAGGTTCTTAGAGAGAATCTTAGATCCTAGATTTTGAGGTTATGAGGTGAGACCTAAGATGTATAATGACTGACTTGCGAACTGAAAGGAGCTGATTATAGTCCAAGAGGCAAGGTTTTGATACCTTCAGTCAAATAATTGAAAATTCCCAAAATTGATCTTTTTATATGAAATTTAGGTTTTACTATGGGAAATCATATAAAGCGGCTATGGATCGGCACTCCGCCGCCGTACCGATCAGTGGCATTCGACCCTGACTGGATAGCCCCCTCCGCTTATTACGAGGAGTTCAGCCTGAAGGGCTATGCTATTTCTGTCAATATTACTTCTTGTCGGTCATAGGTATGTCAACAAATAAGGGGACGAGACGGACTATTTTTTTTTGCAAAGTTTCCCACATCCTAGAGTCGCGGTTCTCTAGGCCCCATTGCTGGATGTCACACATAACGGACATCCAGCCCCCCCAAAACCTCATGTGGTGATACATGAGGGGCACGGGCCAGGTTTACTTGCGGCGACCTTCAAATCCTGGTAAACCAGAATAAAAAGGTCACCTATTCCCTACCTATTCAGCCTATCTACCTAATGCCTACAGTCCTACTGGTAACTAGCTTGCAGAATGCATGCCTACTTTGCCTAACTTGAGCCTAACCCTATTGTGACCTAAGTGTCTTAATATATTCGTGGTACAATAAACCATTGAATCTCGAATATTGAATCTTACTTAAGGTAAAATCTATCAAACCTAGGTCTCTCACATTCACTAGAGTTCCTAACATAGGCAGACATCAGAATGTTCGTTAAAGTAGAATTTAGAAGAAAATTATTTGACGCATAAATAAATTCATAGAAGGACTTCACTCAAAGGTTAGTTCTGGAGTGATCTGAATAGCAACTGACCAGAGTTTCTAAGAAAGTAAAATTTATACTTTGCACTAAAGAATCAGGATCTTTTCCTTTTCGGCTAATGAATCCCAATAAGGCACGGCATTGCTTGGCCTGGCAAAGTTTTACCAACTAGAGCCTGGCGTCGCCACATACACATAATCTTGTGCATTTTGAAACATTTATTGTAATTTGAGCAAAGTCTATCTATTCGACCACAGCTTTAATATCAGTTGTAAATGTATTCTTTGAACATTCAGATTTCAGCCAGCTATTAATACGGCCACTATGGCTATACAATACATTTGTAGTATACAATGCTGTCAATGTCATAATATGTTTAATATAATGGTGCAATTTTCACTTGCCAAATGTTAATAAATCTCATTGAATTTTAATGTTCAAAAGGTGTGAAATAATGTGTTTCCCATCACAAATCAATAGGTTATTTACTATTGAATTTAATATTTTGACCTCATCAAAGATCCCAAAACTCACGGATAATCGTTAGAATTATTTTTCACAATCGTCTAGGTTTTTAGGACAAGGTTCAATTTGACCTAGTGTTTACAAGACCAAAATTGCCATGCTCGCGTTAAAGTACAAGATACATCAATAATATGTAAATTCCTCAAACTGTTGCTACAGTTCTACAAGGAAATTGGTAATCTATCTGTTACTCAAAATTTCATCATTAATAGTTCAGCCAAAGCTTTTGTAAGTGTGGTAGGGGTGAATATAAAATAAAAACCACACTTACGATTTGTTTCTCCGTGGGTTTAATGAGCACGAGCAATCAATTATTATATCGCAGTATTGAAAATCGATAACAGCGGCATGCGCTCCGCGGCAAAGGTGTTGGCTGACTGGTCCCGCACTCGACTCGCCGGTTTACCTGCGCGTTTGCGCATCTAGCTATAGATATAGCATGGATAGCGCAGTGCGGTCGAGTAGGGACGGGATAAGTTAAATAACCTAACACCAGCCGATATCGCTCGTCCAATTGTTTACAGTTGTAAATGTATGTAAAATATATAATTAATATTATTTATGATAATAATGTATGTACTTTTAAGATAGATTTATGTATACAAATAATAATATAATATATAAATATTTATTTGTGTAGATATTTGTCCGTAAATAAATAATAGTGTGGGAAAGTAGCCCACACTTTTTATAATTGCGGATTAATACAACCGACTAGTTAGCATTTGTAACTATTTTTGTCAGCTGATATCTAACAAGGAAATGGGTAATCTATCTGTTACTCAAAGTTTCATCATTAATAGTACAGCCAAAGCTTTTTATAATTGCGGATTAATACCACCGACTAGTTAGCGTTTGTAACTATTTTCGTCAGCTGATATCTCTATATTGTATTAGGATCAATATATTCAAAGTTAAGGTTATTGCCATTTCCATAGAGTTAATGAAATCCTGTCAACACAATAGTTGTGATCTGATTATAACAGCAAACATAATTTATATAGATTCATATAAATCAATGCAAAGTAGGTATAATTTAGATTGTCTACTTGCATTTAGATAAAACTAGGCTGTCTTTGATTCTAGAAAAACCTATGTCTCAAATTGTTCCAACGCATTTTTCTATCTCAATGAATAATGCAAGATAGGTATGAAATTAACTTGTCTACTTGCATTTATGAAACCAAATTATCTTGTAACAGGGAAATCTAGAGTACAATTCGTACTGGCAATTTATCACCAAATTGGATCCTTGATATGACCAAAATATACTAATTCTCTTTAGCAAGATTATTAACATTTACTATTCAATTCTCAAAGAACTTAAACAAATTATGGGAATTTTCCCCCCCACTAAATGGCAATTTGAAATGTCACTATATTTTGACACTGACCGCTCTGAATCACCATATTTTTTTACTTAATGACACAACTAAATAGCTGTTTGCTTATTTTAGTTGCCAGTTCTACAAAACTGCATGTATCTCGTAATTTGAAAATTTAAAATTGAAGCTAAACTCGTTTTTAACCACAAACCTACCTAAAACCTAACCGTAAAACAACCCTATTGGTGAGCTGATGCCTCCTCTACCCTGTGAGAAAAGGGCACGCTCCCCTACCTGATTTCCTAACTCTAAAAGACGTCCCTATTCTACACTGTAGAGAAACTAACCTTTTTGTTAGCTTCTCTACATTCAGACTCTTTCAACGATAACACTGCCAACTTACAATTCTAGTTATGAAATTCAAATTTTTGAAATGTTTATATTTTGACAGGATCAGCGATCCTTGTTTTGTAAAATTGGGCAGTCTTGAGTTGGAAGTGATCTGGAAGACACCTTTTTTCCTCTATAATGTAATGAGTGTGAATTTGAGTTTGCGTGGACGAGCCCTGCAAACCGCATGAGCGTCGCGTGACAGTCAGGGTGAGAGGCTCCGGTCCCTTTGACTTTGATTACAGGTGGATCTCTTGTTTTGGGGCCACTGACCCCTTACCCCTGGAGCACTGGGCTGGCGCTGACTTAGAACCCTGTCGGCCAGTTTGGGCCGGCGCCTGTCGGCCGGTTTGGGCCGGCGCCTCCACCTCAGTCGACAGATGTCTTCACGCTAGCGCTCACCTAGCGCTACCTGGCTGGCGCCACACTATCGGCGGGTCCAGCTCAGGCTATTGAAAATCCTCGGCCAGCCTCCAGCGTGGTTCTACGAGTGCTACCCTCTCCCTTTTTGGCTAACTTTCCAAGGACTTCTACAAAATTCTCTCTCTCTCTCTCCGTCTCTTGAAGATTTAATTGACTATAAGTGCAGTGCGTGTTGTGTAAATAAATGTGTAAATACTAAGGTTAGTTTTCTGTTTTAATCTCCGAACCGTTAGGATTCCTATCCACTAGGTAGGACTCTTAGGTTGGTTAGGTTTCCCTGAAGTCTCTTAACCTGTGGTGCTGCAACCGGCTCCCCCGCTTGCAACATTACGGGTTCCTCTCCAATTCTCTTTTAACTTGTGGTGCTGCAAACGGCTTCCCCGTTTGCAACATTACAGTTTGGCGCCCGACCTTTTTACTTATCCACCCCTGACTACTTATATTTTCTTATTTTACTGTTACTTGTTTTCTTTCTTTTCTAAATTCTAAACCGATACTTCCACAAGTATCCATCTATCGCTTACACCTTAGGTATTTTTGGATTCTCTTTTGGTTATCGTACTCAAATTCTGCATACATAACTCTATACTTGACTTTACAGTACACAGGCTACATAAATACCGCACCCCTACATACAGTCACTTACTACCTGGTTACCTCTGTAACCTACACCCATTCTTCGCTTGACGGTGTTAAAACCTAACGGTCACCTTCAAGTTGGGGTTTGGGAGACTATACGGCGAGCTGGAGGAGAGTATCCTCTCAGTGTACGTCACATACAGTTTGTAAGTTACCTAACTTACAGCTGAACACTCTTCGTAGTACATAGTAGTACATATCAACACTTGGCCTCATATATAAATTATATTCTATTACTACCTGGTATTACGTGTATATTATTCCGCGAGTCTCTCTCTGCTCTCATACGTCTTCAGTCATTACTATTCCCTTGACTCTACAGTACATTTAAAATGTAAAATTGTTGAAGAATTGTCTTGTTTGGTCTTTGTCTTGGAGGACCCTAACGGTTCGAGAGATAGATGGCATGTTAAAGATATTATATGCTAACTTGTATAATATATTATAATGATTTTTATTTATTTTAACTTGTGCTGATCTATGTTTTTGTTTTCTTAAGAAGTTTGTAAATAGTTTTCGTTTTGTTTGGTGTATAATGAGTACTAATAATGTTATGATTAAGTATTCGTGTAATTCTTTTTTACGTACAAATGTATCTGTTAATGCTTCACAAAGAATCTAAACCCTTTGGCTTATTTTTTGTAATACCCTTGATTTTTTTTTTCTTAATAATAAAAGGCTTGCACAATGGTTAAGATACCAATAAAGCCTATATTGTGCTTTTATCTTTTGATATTTCAAATTGCACACGTTGCAATTTAAATATTAACTTCATTTGAATAGAAAATTACTTTTTCTCTTCATACTCGTATCTCTGAAAAGTCTTAAGGCTTACTTAGGCCATATGTGTAAATATTAACTTGTAAATATTATTTATCTTTACTTTTATCGGGTTTTCGAAAAGGTGCGGGTTACGACACCTAACTCTAAAAAAATAAGCCTTCGTTACAATCAAATGATAATTCCTTGTGGAGTATGGTCATCATGGATTGTGAACCATAACCCCAACTTATGATTGAGTGTGCGTGCGAGGGAGTATGGAAGATGTGTGCGAATCTGTCTGGATGGTCATATGATTGAGTGTGCGTGCGAGGGAGTATGGAAGATGTGTGCGAATCTGTATGGATGGTCAAGGTCTTATTCTCAACCTGCAAAATTTTCAATGAGTGAAAATTTTTCTGGGGTTTTGGGGGAAATGTAGAGAAACTAACCTTTTTGTTAGCTTCTCTACATTCAGACTCTTTCAACGATAACACTGCCAACTTACAATTCTAGTTATGAAATTCAAATTTTTGAAATGTTTATATTTTGACAGGATCAGCGATCCTTGTTTTGTAAAATTGGGCAGTCTTGAGTTGGAAGTGATCTGGAAGACACCTTTTTTCCTCTATAATGTAATGAGTGTGAATTTGAGTTTGCGTGGACGAGCCCTGCAAACCGCATGAGCGTCGCGTGACAGTCAGGGTGAGAGGCTCCGGTCCCTTTGACTTTGATTACAGGTGGATCTCTTGTTTTGGGGCCACTGACCCCTTACCCCTGGAGCACTGGGCTGGCGCTGACTTAGAACCCTGTCGGCCAGTTTGGGCCGGCGCCTGTCGGCCGGTTTGGGCCGGCGCCTCCACCTCAGTCGACAGATGTCTTCACGCTAGCGCTCACCTAGCGCTACCTGGCTGGCGCCACACTATCGGCGGGTCCAGCTCAGGCTATTGAAAATCCTCGGCCAGCCTCCAGCGTGGTTCTACGAGTGCTACCCTCTCCCTTTTTGGCTAACTTTCCAAGGACTTCTACAAAATTCTCTCTCTCTCTCTCCGTCTCTTAAAGATTTAATTGACTATAAGTGCAGTGCGTGTTGTGTAAATAAATGTGTAAATACTAAGGTTAGTTTTCTGTTTTAATCTCCGAACCGTTAGGATTCCTATCCACTAGGTAGGACTCTTAGGTTGGTTAGGTTTCCCTGAAGTCTCTTAACCTGTGGTGCTGCAACCGGCTCCCCCGCTTGCAACATTACGGGTTCCTCTCCAATTCTCTTTTAACTTGTGGTGCTGCAACATTACAACACGACACCCACTACCCCATGATAAAAAAAAATATAAAAAAAAATAACTCCCCTCTACAAGGACGCTTCCCTTAGCCAAGTTGTTCGTCCGCTAACCGACAACCTAAAGTTTGGACTGGCTAGGTCCGTGGGAGACCCCCCCCGAGTGGGTTCCCGCCTTGTCGTGGCGGGGGGGCTTAGTAGCCAGGTCTCGCCAGCCTGGTGAACGAAGAGGAACCCGAGGTGGGGCCGGCCTCTCCGGGTCTTGGGCCCAGACAAGCCCGTGCGGAGGCTGGCCAGTAGGTCGCAAGTCGACTGAGGTGGACTGAGGTGACCTGGCTACTAAGCCCCCCCGCCACGACAAGGCGGGAACCCACTCGGGGGGGGTCTCCCACGGACCTAGCCAGTCCAAACTTTAGGTTGTCGGTTAGCGGACGAACAACTTGGCTAAGGGAAGCGTCCTTGTAGAGGGGAGTTATTTTTTTTATATTTTTTTTTATCATGGGGTAGTGGGTGTCGTGTTGTAATGTTGCAGCACCACAAGTTAAAAGAGAATTGGAGAGGAACCCGTAATGTTGCAAGCGGGGGAGCCGGTTGCAGCACCACAGGTTAAGAGACTTCATAGGTTTATTTTTGTTTTTGTGCCTAAATATAACATTGTGATACGTAATAGCAGATTATAGACCAAGCGAATCAAGTGACTGCTTGCTCGCATTCAGTCCAAACAAATGATGCAAGTTCTTAGTTCTCATGGTCCATATTCTTCAATTTTTACAGAGCATCCAAAAGTAAAGTTGTTCATCACGCAAGGAGGTCTCCAGTCCACCGATGAGGCTATCACCGCTGGCGTGCCTCTCATAGGCATGCCTATGTTAGGAGACCAGTGGTACAACGTGGAGCAATACGTCTACCACAAGATTGGCGTCAGGCTAGACATAGAGTCGTTGACGGAAGAAGCCTTGCTAAATGGCATCAACACAATTCTTAGCGATGACAGGTCAGTGTTTTACGAAGATAAGTCGTCGATAAACAAAGGATTTTGGACTGATAGTTTTTAGGGTTCCGTACCCAAAGGGTAAAAACGTGACCCTATTACTAAGACTTCGATGTCCGTCTGTCCGTCTGTCTGTCTGTCTGTCACCGGGCTGTATCTCACGAATGGTGATAGCTAGAACGTTGAAATTTTCACAGATGATGTATTTCTGTTGCCGCTATAACAACAAATACTAAAAACAGAAAAATATCAATATTTAAGGGGGCTCCCACACAACAAACATGAATTTTTTAGCCGTTTTTCGCTCGATATTAACAACGGTGACAGGTAGATGCTTGAAATATTCACAGAATATTTAAATGAACATTCACTTTAAAAATAAATAGTTAAATTAAAATAAAATAAATATTTAAGGGGCTCCCATACAGTACGAAATCCTTCGTGCGCGAGTCCTACTCGTACTTGGCCGATTATTGTCATTCATAACTTCATGAGCTCTTTTATATGTGGAGTGATTTGCTTTGGACCCTTTCATTTCGAAGATATTGCTACTTCATCGTTAATTTCTTAATAATTATTCTTCTGTATATAGTTTTTAAATTTAATAATATCTTAAATATCTTCACATTCAAAATTATGGAACCTGATGAATAGGTGTATACATACTATGTTTCCTGACCACATCATCATTTTATGATAGTTATAATCTCCCACAAGTTCTCATGAGCAAGAAGAATTATCAGACAATGCAGGTTTTGCAGTTTCATCAGGATGTTTTCCGTCACTGTTTGAAACTAGCAGCGCATAAAAACACTTCTTACCTAACCTTAAAGTTTTAATAAAATAAAACTGTCATAATTTCACAGCTTCCGCAAGAATATAGTGAGGCTCCGAGAGGTGATGCGCGACGAGCCGCAGCGTCCCCTGGACCGCGCCGTCTGGTGGATCGAACACGTGATCCGGCACGGAGGAGCCACCCACTTGCGAGCCAGGGTCGCCAACATGTCTTGGGCGGAATATCTCGACGTACAACTCATGGCAACCTTAGCTTTGCTCCTCGTAACCGCTGTAGCAGCCCTAAGCGTTTTCTTGTATTTTGTAGCAGGCTTAGTCAGAACAGTCGGAAGATATGCGTCGACAGGTGCTAAATTAAAAAGTATTTAATTTTTTCTGTATTTTATTCTACAGTACACCAAGGCCAATGTAATTATATTTTTGTTTAATATATTTAAGGGGATAACGAACATAACAGCTTATCCGATTCAACTGTCAACCTTACCTACACGCGCCCAACGACTGGCAACGGCGATCATTGGATGGCCGTGGTACTCCCTGCTAGAGAACAGACGAGGCAATGGCGACTGAGCATAGGCGGTATACCCTTAGACCCATATAGGCGACTATCTGGAAGAGGTAGTTCAGCGGCCTGGGGGACTAAATACTCGCTAAAAGGACCGGTGCAGAAGGCCACGGGAAACTTCTGCACTATATTCCCGAGAAATCTAATATGGAAGCACAAATTAACATTAAAACTTACCCAGGTGCTGACTGCGGAAGTGACCACACACTTTTGGTTGCAAACATGACCATAAAGCTCAAACAATGCTATAGGTCTATAGGTGCACGAAAGCGAAGATTGACACATAGTGAACAAGCTAACTTTAAAGCACGTTTCCATCAGAAAGTGACTAGTGAGGGGCAGTTAGATGACAGCTTGAACGTGAACGAGAACTAAAGAAAAATGTTATGTTATTGCTTCCATCACATAAGGAAAGTAAAATCAACACTCAAAGGAATCTTTGAAGTTCATGTTTATCAGTGGAGACATGAGATGTTATAGAAATGAAGGAAATCCACTGAAAGTTTTCTCTAAGGAGTCTTCTCTCTAAAAGAAGTGCAAAGTCGGTGCAGATCAGATAAAAACCGATATTTCAACACAATGTTCATCATAACTGAAGATCATGCTCAGCAAATGCATACACGACATCTATTTATGAAAATAAGAAGCATAACTCGGGACTTCAGGCCCAAGACTTGGTCGATAGAGATGAGAGTGGAGTCTTGTTGACAGTAATTGATAAAGTTGTAGAAAGATAGCGGATTTTTTGCCAGAGCTTATATACGGACCAAACATCGGCTCCAGTAGCGCACAGGCATAGTATGGAACCGGACATCTTAAATCAGAAATTGAGCTTGCTTGAATGAAGTTTTAACCAAATAAATCAGTCGGAAGTGACTGTATCTTTGCTGAAGACTTGAAACTCATAGGTGATGGAAATCTATAAGTACGTGATTTTTTTGCTTTTCGTCAGCGCGCAAAATTTATTTGTTTTTTTTTTTGCTATTTACAGATAAACTACTCATATTAAGTTTAGGAAAACTCATTTAGTGGCCATGGCTATGCAGTGTTTACGAGGTACATACACCTAAAAACCAAATTAGTGGTTAGCCTATACAGATTTTCACCTTAACTTTTACTTTGTAGGTGTATGTACCTCGTAAACACTACCTATTCATGGCCGTTCAATGAGTTTTCGTAAACTTAACATGATCAGTTTATCTGCATAGGTATACCACAGAACACAAAAAAATGAATATTGCGCACTGACCCAGAGAAACCACCTTAAATCCTTCGGCTACTGAAACAGGAGGTTCTTATTTATAAAAGAATAAGACATACCTTTATGAAAATATTATAACAGCCATGATTGATCTGAAATTAAGTATTATGAGTTAGTTTCACGCAACCACGTGTAATCAAACGAATGGAATCATCTGTTTATTATGTATGTAAAATGGCTTCATTTCGATAAATAAAATATTGGAACCTCTGGTAAACTGGTTACATTTGGATATTTAAGTAGAACATTTCAGCTTATCATTTATAATCAGTGGAATGTATTGTAGTGGTTATTTAAATAATAACATCATCAATATGTATAATTTATCATGTCAATGAACACTAAATAAGGTCTATCATATTATGTATACAATACTAAAGCGATGATTTTATCTAAAAACCTTTGAGGTATCAAAATTACTCTTCACTTTTTAGGGCAAGTGGCTTTATTTATTACATAAATCATTAGATTATCCATAGACTAGCTTTAGACAGGGCCGGATCTAGGCGAGGGTTTCCGGGGCTACAGCCCCGGGGCCTTCACAAGAGAAATTGAAAATAAAATCTTTAAAATTCTTACGAGTAAATACCCCGTCTGGTAGGTAGTTAAATTTTCTTTTAATTTTCGCTATTTTACCTTTACCTACAATAGGTACTTTGTAGATTTTACAACAAATTCTTTACTGAAAAAAGATTATGTGGAAAATAATTTGCGAATATTTCGCACGGATCGACGGACGATTCCACATTATTGATGATTTATCAAAAACGGCTAAGCCGATTTCGATAAAATTTAAATGGGACCAATTTCGATTTTAGGTACATCCAATATAAAAAGAATTATTGAAATAAGACTACTATTAAAAAAGTTATGCGTGGTTACACATAGAAAAACAAAAAAGTATGTATACGCGTCGAATTGAGTACCTCCTCCCACAGAAGAAAGATAGTTCTGCTGTTCTGTGCCTCCTCCGGTGGTTCGTCGGTCAAAAAGTAAGATACATCTATTTTATTTTATGTTTTGTTGATCATAGATCATTGCTTAGTTTGCACTTATCGATATTTTGTCTTATTCTAAATTTATTTAATAATGTCAGGGTGTTTTTAGGGTTCCGTAGTAAAAACAAGGAACCCTTGTAACTTCGTTGTGTCCCTCCGTCCCATTAATTCAAAGCTATATAACTTCCACTTTTATCAACCAAATTGCATGAAATATATCATTTAGTCTATAAACGTATTCGACAAAAAAAAGAAAGGAAATGGCCTTAAGAAAGATGATCATTTGAGCTACTTGTTTATACCTAGGTACTACGCTCACTCTATCTCAGGAGGTAAGGAGACACACGTCTCTAGAACATTCCAGTGAAAAAGAATACAATGGATACGAGTATTGGGTAAAGTTTGTAGTCCGAGAAATATACGAGGAAACTGAAATGCTCGGTCAAGTTTTTATGGTTATGTAGTAAGTTAATTACCCTGGTAGAATCTCCAGATCGCTACATAGTATAAAAGAAAGTCGCTTCCCGCTGTCTGTCCTCATGTATGCTATCTTTAATAAAACTACGCAACGGATTTTGATGCGGTTTTTTTTTTAGATAGAGTGATTCAAGAGGAAGGTTTATATGTATAATACACCTGTGCGAAGCCGGGGCGGGTCGCTAATGAGAAATTAAAAACAGGCATTTTGTTACACATTTTATTATACTTATCGTATTATTTCACTCTCTAATTTGAAATAACTGAAAATTAAAATTACCTACATTCAATTAGTCATTTAAGTGCTAGTTTTTAAAACTACATTCAACATTAAGTGATTTTTTTTCTTTCAATACAATTGATGTTCAATTTAATTTAATACACGCAATCGAAAAAACACACTTGTGTCTCATTTTTAGTGCAGTTTTGTGATGAAACAGCAATAAGTTGCACCAGTTTTAATTTTAATTGTTGATGTCAACCAAGATGACTAAATAAGTAGTAATGCTGCCAAGAATCTGAAAAAGATTTTGTACATTATTGATACAATATAAAAGCACGTTTTGCGAGCAGTACACATTCGTTATGACCTCTCGCCGAGTGTCTCATCTCTACAACATAAAAAAAAAGTCTAAAAATTCAGGTTTGTTGTATAGGAGCCCCCCTTAAATATTTATTTTATTTTATTTTTAGCACTTGTTGTTATAGCGGCAACAGAATTACATCATCTGTGAAAATTTCAGCTGCCTAGCTATCATGGTTCATGAGATACAGCCCGCTGACAGACAGACAGACGGACATCGAAGTCTTAGAAATAGGGTCCCGTTTTTCCCTTTGGGTACGGAACCCTAAAAAGTGCAAGTGGAGTCCCTCCGCGCGAAAGAAGTGAAATTTCGACCCAAGTGCTTCCATACCCCCTCCATGGTAGTGTTAAACGTTTAACGCAACCTTGTTGGAAGTCGTATTATAAGTTTCACTTCAATAACAGCAAACTCGGCTAGTGGCCGAGTGTACATGTTCGCTGTCGCGTTCCTGGATCCTGATTATTGTCACCCCGCATAGCAGGCGACGGGCTGGTAACGCCCCCGGTATTGCAATTGTCTATAGGTACTCGTATTAAAGGTGGTCACCTAGTGTTGTCTTCGGGACGCCCAGAGCGCGTCAAATTATATGCGTCCACTGCTAATTGTATGCCTTTCATATGGACTTCCAATAAGAGCGGTTCAAAACATCTTGATAAGATTATCGGACCACCTTTTCGGTGGACGTCCTACGCTGCGCTTGTAGAGATATCTATTTGAGGACATTACGCCCCTATTAGAAATTCCTGCTAATTATGTGCCTTGCCTACTGCCACTTCAACTTGCTAATCAGCTTGACTATCAACTTTGGTTTGTGTGTAGATCTCGATTCGATCTATATTCTCGATAGAGAAACTTTGACCATAGCCTTCATATACTCTTTATTTATAACTTTTAGTTACAAGTCATTAACATAATCACTCTTACGAAAATAACATGTCTATAAATAAAGCAATTGACACGTAAGTATGACCTCTTTATAAAAAGTCGGGCTACTTGATCTTATCTCCTTACAGATTTTATAAAATTCGAAAGGGTATTTCTCATGAACTCTTTTGTTGCTCTCTTTCTCTTTTACGCAGCGGTACGAAGCATTGAATCTTCATAATTTTTGTACGAATATAGATACAGTTCAAAGGTCGGAGAGTATCATAGGCCATTTATTATCTCAGAAACATTTAAAAAAGCAGACGAAGCCCGGGTAAAAAGTTTGAATAGCTCTATATAAAGTTGTACAGAAATCTCACCGCAAGCACCAAGCCCCTCCCCATAGTGGTAATGTTCATGGGCTTGTATGCGACGTCATTCAGCGCCAGCTGACGGCAGAACTGTTCCAGCTCGATGGCCAGCGGCTCGTGGACGGAGTTCACGCGCCGCATCAGCCGACTCACCAGCTTACTGGTGCACTCTATCTATTTTAGATAAATTTAGAGAATAGAACGCATACCAATATGTAAACTTTTAGCCTATTATAGTAAGAGGCTGGGACCACAAAAAATACAATACGATCGCGACCACATCGGCGCGTGGTGCACGAGCGGAGCGCGTCAGAATGGACGGACTGGTTATGGCCAGCGGGCGTATTGATGACGCGTTCTGACGCTTGCTTCGGTTTAATTTCTGCTCGCTCTCGTGGCGCAAATAAATGGCGTAAGCAGGAAAAAAGCGAAGCCGAACGTCAGAACGCGTACATAATACGGTGCCTGGGCTGGCATCAGTCTGGCGTTAGGGGCTGGCATCAAACTGGCATTAGAGGGTCGGCCATCGAAACGTGCACGCACACTCTTGAGCAGCTCGTCACCCCGCTGACCCCTTTGATGTTGGACGAGAGCGATATAGGGTGCAAATTATAATATCGCATTAATTTTACTATAGGTACATTGCAGTCTTTACGGGAAATTATAGACCCGTGCTTACTCCCAAAGACAATCCTTGTATTTGATTCCACCAACAAGCGATTGGTCTTTCGGGTGGTTTTGACCTAATCGTTCTTCAAGATAAATATATTCAGGCGAACGAGGGTTGATAATGACGATATTAAGAGCGCGGGTAGAGTACGTGCAAAAAGAGAACCGTCGCGGCGTTACGGTGAACTAACAATAAGATTTAATCAGCAGCCAAGGTACCACAATACTTGGTAGACGCGAGTACCAACTGATGAAAACGAAATTGGTGGCTACCAAGTATCAAATACTTTTAGTTGTACTAGCAATGACAGACCAGTGTTGTCAACGTAACAAAATTCGTGAAATGGCACACGGGCGACGCTACGACGCTGCTCTTTTTAGCACAAACCCTAAGTAAAGTTAAGCTTCAAGCCACACACAATAGCCGTGTACGCACGTACGAACACGAACATAGTGAACACAAACATCAAATTTTATTAACATTTGATTTATACGTATGGACGGCATATTTGAAACACGTTTTAATTCAAATACGAACGTGAACTTAGTTCGAATCGACTTCGCGCACAATAGCCGTGAACCCTTATTTCAACAGCCATGGCTATTGAGAGAGAAGATTTAGTTGGTGGTTTGCTGGTAGAAAGTTTTTTGGTGTTGTCAGTATTTCACGAGATATTCTCGAGATAATAAGTTAAGTTTCGTAACGAAACATTTATTAAAGCTATTCGAACACCGTCCATACGGATCATACAAATAGGATCGCCACAAACATGTTTGACGAACAGAGTGTTAGATGTTCGTTAGTGGTAGGTACTCACGTGCAATGCAAACCAAGTTGTTGCGTATCATGCAACGCAACAAATTTGTTTATACGTGGGTACACGGCTTAGATTTACTAGAAAAAATATGTAAAAGGCATTAGCCTGTATCTAGCAATGGACATTCTGTAACTAATATAGTGATTAATGAATAATTACCTCCGTATGGGTCAAATGACAAGGCTCGATAACCATTACCAGATTGATTGCATGAAAGATGATCCAGAAGAACTGAAGCGCCTCGACCAAAATAAACCATTTAAAATATGCGGTGTGGTTAGCATAGCCAACTGCAAAAGTAAACATACGGTTTTATTACTTTTTTTATTTAGACAATGTCTATAAAACGTTGCACAAAACTAGGACTAAAGATAGTACGAAGAGGTGGATTCTAAGACAGTGATTCGTACAGCATTCAAGATACA
The DNA here is from genome assembly GCA_964007245.1 of Hypomecis atomaria. NCBI lineage: Eukaryota > Metazoa > Arthropoda > Insecta > Lepidoptera > Geometridae > Hypomecis > Hypomecis atomaria. The sequence goes on from OZ023301.1 coordinate 12,764,659, forward strand.
GGCACGTACCTACGTTAAGAACCCAGTTGCGAGTTGGTATACTTATTCAACGAACGTGAGTTCCTTCACCAAGGGTGAAAGGGAGAAATGGGTAAAAAGTAAAACACATTATCGTCAGTTTATTTCAGCTTACTGCAACGCATAGGCTTCCTCCCTCTTTCGCCAATTATACCTGTCCTGTGCCAGCTGTACTGTTGTTGTCGCAATATTTCAGAATATGGTTAGGATATCGTTGTATACATTTGTGTCTACTAGACTGCGCTTTGCATCGCAGGGCACCAAAAAGTGTCTGGATAAGAGAAATAAAATCTTAAGTCTAAATCAGAACCTAGATTGGTAATGAAGTGGTACAGAGCCGTAACAAGACTCAGAAAGATGCCAGTGAGGAGCGCCATGAGCATGAGTCCGTAGGATCGGTTGACGTCGCGCACCACGTCACACGCAGACGCGTACGCTGACGCGATACGGTGGACGGTCTCGTGGGGCGGATTACTGTCGCTGATATCGCCTGAAACAAGTTTTGTCCTTTTATGTATGTTATACATGTATCGAGCTCTCAAATCGTTTTGCTTGCCTGGAGAACTTTGCGTCGGTAGACGAGATCAACTACGGGCTCCTAGATACTGTCCAAACTGTTCTAAGTTCTTTAGATCCCGCCATTCAAACAGAACTCAGAAATTTTCCAATCATCATCTCATGGCCGAATGACGCTCACAAAGACTGCAGTTTTCCGATGATGCAAAGTCATATAGGCGGCTTAATAGACAAATTTCGAAATCCGTTCGGCGCGACATTCGTCTCTAGGTTTAATAGGGTCATAAAGTTCTTGAGTGGAGACCAGGTACCGGCAATACGCTGCGCTCCTCATCAAGACCGCAGGATCGCGCTGGATGCAAGCCGCTACCAACCGGTCTTATTGGAGATCGTTAAGGGAGGCCTATGTCCAGCAGTGGACGTCCTATGGCTGAAAAGAAGAAGAAGATAAATCTATCATAGAAAATTTACCGAGCGAACGAAGTTTCTCTTTTGACCGCCTGCAGTTTTGAGTGGACATTAATTTTGCTTTCATCTGTCCGTGTCTAGTCTACAGGTCGAATTTTGCAACAAATCTTGACTAAAGTTGGTAGTTCACACATTTTTTGAAATTTTATTGTTGCTTTCGGAGATTTTTATTTGAAGGGGAATTTGCTGTAATGCTATTTATCAACCAATTTTGATAATATAATTTAGTAAGATTGTTTAGAATCTGAATATTAACAATATTTGCAAGTACTTATTGATCATAGTTATTTTTCGCAAAAAAATGGCAAAACCGCCTTCCATCGTGTCCAAATTCGAATATTTCGCTAGAATTTTTTACATTATTGTTGATTTTTCAATAACGGCTAAGCTGTTTTTTGTAAAATTTAAATGGAGCCTTCTCGAAAGTATACTCTTTTGAACTAAAGAAGATTTTTTCGATTCGGTTCACAATTGGCGCAATTATCGATGAACATACAAAAAAAAATACATTAAGTACAGACTAACATGGAACCTTCTCCTTTTTGGAAGTCTGTTAAAAATCAGCCAAGAACGAGTCGAGATTTAGGCTTATGAAGATTCAGTTAAACAGATGCAATGTTTACTATTTGGAGAACTATCTGCTAATCTGATAAACGTTTCATTGATAAATCACCTGGTAATACTAGCTAATGATAAGTACTGTATTACTAGTGTGGTTCAGGTTCTGGATAACCCCCAGAAAATTGTTGTGAAGTGGGTTTACCTGGTAAAATCTACTTCTACAAAATGGGTTTCTGGACAATGGACATATTTTAGCCCTCTTTTCTATGAAGCTAAACCTAATACCTCAAAAAATCTCTTTATTTGATAGCGGAAAGTGAGGAACGGCCCCTCGCGATTTTTTTGGCATATCCGCCGCGACCTACTAAAATCGCGATTTTTAGAAATAATGTATAGAGTCGTAATGGACCAGCCCTACTATTTCTATACATATTTGTCTTTCTAGCTACCTATCTGTATATGTTAAAGCGGGATGACACAATCCCGTCAACTCTTATTAGATTATAAACAAAACGACGCGCGTGCGCACATTCTGGTCGCCTGGGCGCAGTGCCACTTTCTAACAAAATTTTCCCGCCCAGATTCTAGTCGCACGCCACCGAAGGGGATAGTCTTAAGTGTTAAGTGATTCAGAGTTAATTAAAACGAAATACTCACCTGAATATAACTTATAGGGATTTCCTAAACCATCGATGTAATTATTGATTTTCTGAATTGCGTTACTAGTATTCGGATTGTTTTTTCCCGCAATTGTATGTTGTTGGTCCATATCTGTAAAGGATTTTAACTATTGTTTTTGATATAGTCGCAAAATAATAGGCCTGATTACACCTAAATAAAGTACCAGGGCCGGATTTAGAGGTAAAGCGATCTCGGGACAATAAAGGAATGGAGGCCCCTTGGTCACAAATATAACGATAAATATAATTATACTCTTTCATGATGGGAAGTTAATTGAAGTAGGTACCAACTTATCAGAACGATTTGGAATTTTGTTATTTCGCTGATTGCCTGATTAACTCGGCGACAAAAGGTACACAAAAGGTACAAAAGGTAACAAAAGGTACTTGTAAGCCGAGGATGAGGAAGTCATAATGACCCTGTATTTAAAAAATCAAAAACTCATTTAAAATAATTGTGATTTTTTAACATGATAAAAAAGAAATTTATAAGAAATAAAATAATCATAAATTTAGTCATTAAATAAGTCAAGCAGCTTAAGTTTAAGTAAAACCAAGACACTTTTTTTACCACAGTTTTTTTACCTCGACATTTGTTGCAGTGTCTCTGTCTAACCTGTGATGGTGTGTAATGACTAAACAGAGACAGCGACAAATGACAGAGGTAAGATAACTGTGAAGTGACGTTTGTCGCAACGTTGTTGCAAAAGGCGATCAAAATAATAATAAACATATTTTAATAATAAAAGAAAAATAATTTACCTGTGAGTAAGTTCTTTAGGCAGTAGTTAACTGCTTTAAAGCTAGATCGAACATGCAGTACTAATGAAATAAACGCTGTTATGCAGCTCTGTATGCCACAACGGTAAAGAGAGTAGACCATGTATCCCATTTTGATCCATACTGTAACGTAAGTGACAATTAATCAATCATATTTTATACACTTAAAGGCCGATCAGTCTCTGCATCGATCGATCTGTTTCTGCGTAACATAGCCAAAAACATTCCAACAAAAACACCTATGGTTATATGAAATGGATAGCTAACGTCGACATTTACTTGACCCACAAGTAGTACTGGTAAACAGTAAAAAAAAATAATCCCTTAAATGACAAAACAAATTTTCAAACCAACTAAATAATAAATAAAGGAAGTAACAATCAATAACACTTTATTAGACCACTACACTAAAAAAAACAGATTTTAAGGACAAAACAAAACAAATAGGTTTCTAAGCGATTTCTTCCGGGCAACCAAGTAATTAGGCATCATACTATATAAGAAATTCATTCATGCCATTTTTTACTTTAGAAAGTTGTACATGACTATAATATATAAGTAAATAGCCATAGATGAAGGAGTGGTCTTCGCTCCGCAGAGCAATTCTTCATCTATGTAATTCTAGCTTTATTTATTAAGTTCTAAATAATATCAAATGCTTTAAAACAATAGGCTAAAATATGTGATTTCATTTTATGTCGGCGTCAACTTTCCACACTGTATATATTATTATTTTATTAGTATATTTTTAAATCCTTACTATAATATTATAAATCCGAAAAGTTTGTTGGTTTGTTGGTTTGTTACTCTTGCACGCACCAACAGAGCAACGGATTGACTTGATTTTTGGCATGGACATAGTTTAAAAGGCGGAAGGAGCTTTAGGATACTTTTTATCCCGAAAAATTGCATAGTTCCTGTAGGACAGGACAAAAACCATCGAAAGCGAAACTGTCGCCACTATCACAAAGACGCTAAGTGATTAATTCCTCTATGACGCTAATATGGACTAACGAAACGTCACAGCCAAACGTAATTAGATGACAGGTGACATAGTAGCATGGCAAGGGGACAAATTATTTTTCCACCATTATATCCCCTTGAAGAGAAAATAAAGTATGGATTTAAAAATGACAACTGACATTAAAATTGAATAAACTGTTATTTTCCCTCTGCATGCTACATGTTACTATGACGTTTAATACCAGGCCGTCATTTTGTCTGACATTAAAAATATTTTTAAATCTTCTGGTTTAACATGTTTCTTTATGGTACAGAATCATCATACTTTAATATTATCAATCCGAAAAGTTTGTTGGTTTGTTCCTCTTTGACGCAGCAACGGAGCAAAAGATTGACTTGATTTTTGGTATGGATACATATGGTTTAAAAGACAGAAAGTGATAATAGGATACTTTTTTATCTCGAGAAAATTCGTGATTCCCATGGGATGGGACAATAACTATTTCTCAGCAATGGAGCAACGGATTGACTTGATATTTGGGGTGGGCATAGTTTGGAAGACGGAAAGTGATATAGGATACTTTCCATCCCGAAAAAATTGTGGTTCCCGTAGGACTTAACAATAAATTTTTCTCAGCAACGGAGCAACTTGCCTTGGCTTATTGCATGAAAATAGTTTGAAAGACGAAAAGTGACATACGCCACTTTTTATCGCAAAAACTTTAACAGTTCCCGATAGGATAAAAACTAAGTGAGCGGGCTGCGGTAGCAGCCGTCTAAGCGCCAGAAATAACCTGTCATGGCAAGTTTAGGACGTTCCTACATTTTTCGCACTCCTTCGCGGCACTCAACAGCGCTAGCCCAGACTCGGGCTCCATGACGGAGCTAGCGCTCTCGCCATAATGACGGAGTGTTTCGGAGCACAAGACACATCGTCATCCACCACTCAGGACTAACCAGTACTGAACGTCAGACAGCATTCCAACGCCCTGGTCCCAGTGCAGCGGGTCAGTCATAGTAGCCCAGCGCCTGCCTCTTCAACTGCAGAGGGCAGTGAGAACGGCCGTCGCGATACCGACACCTCTCTTTCCCTGCAGCCCCACTGCGTCTGCCAACACGTTGACGGTCTAGCGGAAGGTAGGGTAGGTGGCGGCACCCACACCACCTGTTCCATATATCCCACCGCGGCCCCTAATCCTCGGCTGTCATATCAGAGTCCAGGAAGCAGCCTTGCTTTATGAAACTAAGAAAGGTTATTCCCAGCAAGTAACTGGAGATAGAGAGACAGAAAAGAAGCCACACCCAGCGCAGCAGGAGGAGCTGGAGTTCATATGCCTGGCAGACGGAGCAGCATTAGAGCAAAATCTTAACCGAGAAATTAACATATTTACAGACGGCACCAAAATTAAAGGGAAAGTTGGGGCGGCATTATCCATTTGGGATGATGCCGCTGAGATCAGTACCCGCAAGTTGAAGTTGGCCGATTGGTGCTTCGTGTACCAGGCCGAGTTATTGGCACTTCTTGAGGCTACCGAAAAACCAAAAATCTTTTGTGACTCCAGGTCTGCACTGGAAACGGTAGTTGGCGTATCTTCCCTCCATCCCTTAGCAGTAAATTCAAAGCTAACATAAAGTTACTACACGCACAAAATAAAATAGTGAAACTTTATTGGATTAAAGCGCACCCGGGGATGGAGGGAAATGAGAGAGCGGACCAGCTAGCAAAGGAAGCAGCACTGCACTCGAAGTGCAGACCTATTTACGATAACTGCCCCGTTTCATTCGTCAAGCGAGAAATCCGAAAGGACTCTCTTGACGAGTGGAACCGGCGGTATCAGAATGGACACACAGCGGCGGTAACCAAAACATATTTTCCAGATGCAAGGGCGGCATACAAGATCGTAAGAGAAATAGCACCAGTGGGAATCATAACTCAAGTGCTGACGGGGCATGGTGAGTTTTCCCAATACTTACATCGATTTAAGTTGAGGGAAAGCCCATCGTGCATCTGTGAACCCACAAAAGAGGAGACTCCACTGCACATAATCTTGGAATGCCCAGTTTATGGAAAGCAGAGATTTGATTTAGAACAAAAAATTGGAATTAATCTAACACGTAAAAACCTTAGAAACAATTTTATCGAATTTTTGCACAAACATTTGTAAAAAAGCAATAATTAGGAACAAGTAGGTATAAACTTTGCTGTACCATTGTAATGTTTATTATAACTGCAAACAGCCAAAAACATTGAAATGTAGGTATAGTTTTTATTCATTTGTAATTAAGACCCCTGATCATGTCAGGGATATTTCGCGATATAATAAAAAAAAAAAACCTCGGATGCAGCGTCGCAGAGCGGCACTGCAGCCCGCCTAAGTTTGGACACTCCTCATAAGGCATGCCACCTACCGGCCATCCTCTCAGCTGCATTAGTTAAAAGCGGCTGAACCTCGAGTGCCAGCCTCTAAGCTTCCTTGGGGAAAAAGACCCAAAGAAGAGGGAGACTTATATACACTCCAACCGTAACTTAACCAAGAAAAGCATTCCTCTAAGGTATTTTGATATTTGTCGGTTAGGTTAGGTTTCGCAGCAGCCGACATAAACATAAGCCAAAATCAAAATATAACGCGAGCGAAGCCGCGGGTAAAAGCTAGTAATAATATATTTCACGGTATCCGGGTATCCGTCCATTTCACAAAATTTTTTTTCATAAACTGGCATGTGATAACCAAAGTTTGACAAACCCATGAGTAATTATTACAAAAAAAAATGTTTAAAAATGGTTGTATCTCAAAAGAATTACTTGTAAAACTAACATTCTATAACGTATGATTTGACAAACAATTATTTTGATTTTTTTTGTTAACTAATAAATTAGTAAGAAACCAACACTTGACATTTTTATTTAATAAAGTGTCGTTTGACTGACAATTCCATTTATATTTAAAATACTCCCAATATAATTATATGGTAGGCGGCCCGCAGCCTATATTATTGCTCTTGTAAGAAAAATAAACAAAAAACCGGCCAAGTGCGAGTCGGACTCGCGCACCGAGGGTTCCGTACAAACCTGCAAGGTTTACAAAGTTCTAAGTTCAAAGTTCTTCAAAAAAAGTAATAAGTTTATATTTATTAAAAAATATATATTTTGTAATGTAACTAAAAATTTAAGGTTTTCGGAATTTTTCCTTTATGTGTGCTATAAAACGTTGCTTCATGCCAAATTTCAAGATTCTAGGTCGACTGGAAGTACCCTTTAGGTTTTGATTCCCTTGCGAGTACTTGCGAGTTTCAAAATATGCAGCTTAAATTGCTGTTTCTTTTGATTGCGTTGACATAGAAGTTTGATTTTGTTACAGCTTAAAGGTATTATAGACCTGAGTATTTGGTATGAATTTCAATTTAATACCTCTACGCGTTTATGAGGAAATGGGTAGTAAGGTTAAAATTATTAAAAAAAAAATATATTATGTGATGTAACTAAAAATTTATAGTTTTCGTAATTTTTCCTTTATCTATGCTATAAGACGTTGCTTCGTACCAAATTTCAAGATTCTGAGTTCACGGGAAGCACCCTGTAGGTTTTGATTCCCTTGCAAGTGTCGAAAATTTGCGGCATAAACGGCTGTATCTTTTGATTGCGTTGGCTTAGAAGTATGATTTTTTCACAGCTTCAAGGGACAGTAGACCTGAGTAATTGATATAAATTTCAGTTTCATACCTCCACGCGTTCCTGAGAAAAAGGGTCTTGACAGACGGACAGACGGACAACAAAGTGATCCTATAAGGGTTCCGTTTTTTCCTTTTGAGGTACGGAACCCTAAAAACAAAATTTCATTCGAGATATTGTCTAAGCGAAATGTTTGATTTATAATTAGTTATAAAGTCATGGTTTGTAGAATAAAATATTTGTGGATCTAAGGTATTTTTAAAATAAATAACATACGAAAAGTTGATTGTAAAGTTAAATACTTTTAAAGTGTAAAGGTTTTGGAATGAATATTATACGAACAGTGATTTTGCCAAAAAAAAAATTGTAAAACATTAGGGAACCATATTTCACAACGGTGGTTGAAATGGGTGGAAATCTGGCCGCAAAACATGATAAATATGGATTTTCATACACATTTTACCGGCAGAAGGAAGGAAGGTTGTCAAAGTAATGCTCTCATTTCCAAGCATGTTTGAAAATAGTAGATTATGTACCAAGAGAACCAAGTGGTGTCTTATGTCACGGGCGACAATTGGACCCTGAGCGTAGCGAGTAGACTCTATAGTTAACTCCCGAGCGCAGCAAGCGTGTTTTAAGTTAATGAGTGAAGCAAGGGCTTCAAGTCGCCCAAGACGAAGACAAACTTGGTTCTAGAGGTTCATACTCTACTTTTCATTAATCCTGTGAAGCAGTACTGTAGTATGAAGAAGTCGTATTGTAGTATGAAGTAGTTTTAAGGTACTAAACTCTCTTTGTATCGAATATGCAAGTAGTCAATAATAAAACTTTATACCGAACAAACGTCCTTTAATTCCTCATGGCGACCCTGCCAGTTCTGTGAAATGTAACGCGATAGCACCGCCACCGGCCGGCGCGGCCCCGGCGAGCCCGGCGAAAACCGCTGATGTGCGCGAATTCCTGTGTGCCTCGGTGCTCAAGTTAGAACTTTTATAACATTGAACATATTTTTTTCATTGAAATTATACCGAAGAAGAAGTTATTTCTATAAAAATGTGTCAATCGAAAGTGGAAAAATAAGACGTTTTTATATCACAAACTTCGAACGGAGGAAACGAAGAGAACTATAGTAATATGAAAGGTCAACTTCAGAATATTTACATACTGCTGATTGTGGTACTGGCCATCATAATGTTATTTTCACTATTTTATCTGGCAAGAAAATACAAGAATATGCATGTAAGATGGATAGACTCGCAGGCCGCGAGAGGAACATTGGAAAGGATTAGAAACTCTTTCCGAAGGAGAGCAACGGACGGCGATAATTAATTAAAGAGATCTCCATTTCTATCTACACTTAGTGAATATAAAACTTACGTCATATATTCACTAAGTGTAGGTGGTACTCATTAGGCAACTCGGTATTTTTGACCGACGAACCACCGGAGGCGGCGCGTATATATATATATATATATTTATGTATAACCACGCATAACTTTTTTCTTAGTAGTCCGATTTTAATAATTCTTTTTTTATTGGATAGAGTATACATCGAAATTGGTTTCATGTAAATTTTATCGAATTCGGCTGAGCCGTTTTGGATAAATCAACAATAATGTGGAAAATGCTACATAGATCCGTGCGAAATATTCTCGAATTCTGTACACGGGTGAAGTCGGTCGTGCTATTTTTTGCGAAAAATAATTATTCACAATAAATTACAAATTAGAATGTACCTACGAATTTTCATAGAATCGCAAACAATTTATAAAAAAAAAAGAATGGAAATACTACCTAGGTACATAAAAAAATAAGACCATGGCCAGCTCGATCATCATAGCCTAAAACGGGCATTGCAAAGAGGTTTTATTCTGTGAAGCCGAGTAGAACCTCCTTACAATGCTAGTTGCCGTACAATGTAAAGAGGTTATATTTGATTTTGCTAAATGAAACCTCGTTACGATGTCCTTAAACGTTCTAAATATAAATATTGGTTTATTTTGTTATCAGAAAAATCCACAGCAGCGACATGTTTTTTAAACATTTATTAAGTATTTTAAGTATAAATGGAATTGCTTGTAAAACGACACTTTATAAAATTAAAAATGTGTCAAGTGTTGGTTTTTTATTAAACGTTTATTAGTTAACAGAAAATTATAGGAATTGTTGGTTGCCTGGAAGAAATCGCTTGAAGCGATAAGGCCGCCATTTAGTATAACTTTGTAATGTTTTTATTTTTCGTGTGTTTTTTGTATTGTAATTGTGGTTAAACTAATAAAGAATTATCTATCTACCTATCTATTGTTTGTCAAATCATACGTTATAGAATTAAAGTTTTTCATGTAATTATTTTGAGATATAACCAAGTTTTTAAACATTATTTTGTGTAATAATCAATTAACTACTCATGGGTTTGTCAAACGTTGGTTATGACATGCCAAATTATGAAAAAAAGTTTGTGAAATGGACGGATACCCACTTTAACCCCTAGGGAGTTTCATACAACATTATTGACCTGCTATAGCCCTCGAGATTGTGTTAAGATAATAATGACTCGCTTTACGTTGAGATTCTATGGCATATAATGGATCATTTTCGAGCAGGTGGTATGAAAAATATAACATACCTGGCTGAGGAAGAACAGTCATGACCAAAGCGCCATCGAGGATAATACAAATCAAGCTGATTATCATCCAAGCTATGTATAGCCCAATATGCGATTTCTTCCATTCTGGCGATATCTGTGCCAATTTCAACTCCGAGGTCAACTAAAAACAAATATAGAGGTAAAAAAGAAATTTACAAACTTATAAGATACGCGCGATAAATAATACCCGTCCTTGGCAGTCGGGTAATAAAACATATCATGAACGGAAAATATACCGGAGTAACTTTATTATATAATAAAATATAACAAAATACAATACTACTTACTTAAGCAAAAACTACATATTGATGCTACTACTACATAAGAAGTAATTATCCAATTACTTTATATTGATGCTACTACTACATAAGAAGTAATATCCACAGACCATTGAAGATCTAAAAATAATTCAAATTAGTCAAGCCCACTGCCAGTTGGTAGCGTGCCCACCATGCTGGCAGCATTGCTACGCTGAATAGCTTGCTGAATATTTATACATTGAGCCAAAGAACCATTATTTTGGTCACGTGTTGTGTCCACCAGACGCTCAGAAACGTTTTTGAAAACTAGATGAGCTCTCAGCCCCCATGGACCCAGTGCCTCAACCCCAAACGGCTCAAATACGTACCTAACTACTGCATTGTAAACTAGTAGTCCGCCCCGGACTTTGACCTCGCGCTATTCCTATTTTATATCACAAATACTGTGTAAAAATATTTCGAAAAATTACAATAATTTTGGTATGAAAGTTATAACCATTAGAACCAAGCGATTCGAATCCTCATTCCTCATACGAACAGCCAGAATGTGGAACGCTTTGCCTGGGTCTGTCTCCCCGCTAAAGTACAATGTGGGCGTCTTCAAATCCCGAGTAAATAAGTATCTACTAGGTAAGCGTGCTACAACCTAGACCACTTATCTGCTTAAGATCAGGCAGTATGTGGTCAAATGCAAACCTATTCAGAATAAAAAAAAAAAGTTAGGTGACTTCTTTTTAGGGTTCCGTACCCAAGGGGTAAAAACGGGACCCTATTACTAAGACTCCGCTGTCCGTCTGTCAAATGAGTTCTTCAGAATTTATGTACGGATTTTCACACCACTGGCTTTTCGGTGATGGAAAACATCGTGAGGCAACCTGCATACGTCCGTAGAAGAAATTCGATGGCGTAGGTGAATCCACCAACCCGCACTGTGCCAGCGTGGTAGATATGGCCCAATCACCCTTCGTGGGTAGGCCTACGTCCTGCAGTGAACTATTAAAAAGGCTAGTACAGTAGGTATTCGATACTATCGATACCATTGCCAATATTCAAAACTATTGCATGATTTTTACTATCGATAGTAAACAGCTGAACTTCGAAACTATCGATAGTGTAACTGAATTTGACAGACTATCGATAGCGAAACTATCGCCTATCGCAACAACGCTAGTCACAAGCAACATTTATTTAATGAGTGCTTGCGTTATTGCTTCTTTTTCTGAGATTAATGTTCAATTGCAACTAATAAGGTTTTGCTTACAAAAAAGTTTATTTATTTTCAAAATGTTAAACTGTTTTATTTAACTTCACCCGCCTGTTTTTTGGGTCAAATCTAGTAAATGATATTTGACCCGCTTTCCTTTAATTTCGATGAAAATACACAAATACAGTTTCATATAATTTTATGCAATTTTATCCTACTTTAAATGACTACTTATTATTATCCGACTGGCAATAAATAGTACCTCCTTATTCAAAACCTCTGAATAAGGAAAAAAACCCTAATAATTAAAACTCTGACATTTCTGACAACTTGTCAAAACATTAAAATTTTCTCGGATTTCATATAGATGCAACCAGATGCAACTGCAAAACCTATGAAGATTTTAATGGTTTCTTTTCAACAGAACATTGAAAGTGATCGTAAAAATGTGATGGTCATTAGTATACCTAATTTGTTTGAATATCGTCACCCCACCCCACCTTAACTGAGCATCGCGTGCAAATCAACGCGCCTCATTTTGTCGACGGACCAGCTCTCAAACGCTTCTACTATCACTGGGGTCTCCTGCAGTGACCTTTCCAGTTCCTGTGGTATCTACTGCTACAGGGTGGGATCCGGCGGCCCTCCTGTGATGGACGGATCCTCACAAAGATATCGGTCGTGGACTTTCTTGTCAGAGTAGCTCACGGAGTGCGTACGTTTAGGTTTGATGATATAAACAGTACAGAACTGTTAAAATTACATATTTTAATAAAATAATAATGTACCGCCGATTTTTGTTGGTTTAAATTATTTACCCTCAGACCAGGTAACGAATCCCAACCTATAGGTTGCTACACACATATGCGGTTCGGCACGATTGGCACTGCCGGGCGGAATAATTTGTAGAGATGAGTCATTTGGTCCGGCAAATGTCGAATACGCCGAACAGGATTTCGCAAGGCCGTGCGGCTGCGAGATGTACTTTCATAATTTACGTTTGGACTTTCGTAATTTAGAAGGTTTTTCCGTCTAGACGCCAGTCCGAAACCGCAATCAGTTTCTCATGACGATTTTTACCGCTGTCATGGGTTTGTGTAATAAAGATTTTCATAAAACATGGTGATGTGGCTCCAGTTATTTATCATAGCGCCATCTAGCACAATTTGACACTGTACTATAATGAGGCTAAGATTTGAGGTAGCGTACACAATCACCAAAAAAGTTCTTTCCTACCGTCCACCTCCTGAGACCACCTGGGTAACCGTGGAAAGTTTTTTTTTTACAATGGCTCACCTGTTCTACCTGGGTGTTCCTTAGGAAGTATTTAGTTTCCACCATCCACCTAGTTATGAAATCTCTTCAGATTTGAAGTGCTATATATTTTGAGCGTTTTCGGACAGCGTCACAGAACCAATAATGTAGCAGAGACATTTTATTCGTAGTTGAAAAAAAAATCAATAAAATAAATGTTGAGACCTAGTAAAATTGAAAGAAATAGGGTCCAAAGTGAAATTTAATCTATAAATAATTTTGGAATTGCTTCCATTCGATACACATAGTGACATCTAGTGGTCTAGAATGTAACTAATTAGCGACGTACGCTCAATTGTACTGCGATTGCTGGTCTACTTGAGTAACTTAGAAGCTTAGATTTTGATACTATCATGAAATTTGCCTGAACAATTACAAATAAAATATTATCCTGAATTTTGCGTGAATATGAGTGGTTATTCTTACAATTTTAAACAAAATACTCGAGCGTACAGTAATATTACGTCTTCAGCAACTCCCGCAGAAAGTGGCGCCGTTTTGCCTCTTTTTACCACTGGTCCTGGTATCTTAGACACCACTGAACAGAAGATGCTCATATTCGAACTTAAATATTATATATATATATATATATATATTTACATCCCGCTACATTTCTTGCGTCCACCATTGAAAAATCCCATAGTAATACTGCGTCCACCGACTTACTGCGTCCGGTATACGGACGCAAGATTATTTTCACCTCTAATCACCGCCATTCGATACCTATAGGCACTGGGCGCCTATAGTAAAAAAATCGTTGGGACGCAAATTTACCTCCAGAGCGTCTGGACGAGTATAATGAAGTTCACCGATTGTCCGCTGGCGGCGCTGCATCGGTGTATATTTATTGGCTGTATATTTTTTTACAAATTGCCGATAATATTGCGTCCACCCCGAAATGAGACGTTGCCACTTCGTGCAGTGCGAGTAGTTGCCCTTTGTATTGAATGCGACGTTGCCGCTCGGGTGCGTGGACTTGCCGCGTGCGCCGATAGTTTTATATTCTGCTCGTGAACTTTGCGGACGCTATAGTACTCCGTACGAAAGGATGCAATTAAAGTTGTGCAGTAATAATATTGTGATGAATGTTGAATATAAGTTATTCATTTTGATGGAAGATGGTAAAGCCGATTCATTCATAGGAAAGTCTTTAGATTAGATGCATTTATCTATGGAAAAAGACCTAGAATGTGAAATTTTAGAAATAGAGGACGTCTTAAGCGTTGCTTAAGAAAAAAACCGGTTGGAAACAGCTTGTATCCAGCGTGATCCTGCGGTCTTGAAGAGATCAAGGTGTCTTCAAATCCCGAGTAAACGGGTATCTTCTAGGTAAGCGCGCTACACCCTAGACCGCTTATCTGCTTTCATCAAGCAGTATGTAGTCAAACGCAAACCTATTCGAAATAAAATAAAAAACATCTCCAGTGTCGAACGAGAAGACTATGCAGTTTTCCGAACGCAGTCCAGCCGAGTTGGATTCGGCCATAGACTCTTTCTTGAAGTCGAACCTACCTAACTGGAGTACTAACTTGTCCTGGGTAGACGTAGGAGACAACGACTCGAAGAATTGGATTCTCAAGATTGGGGTGGGTACGACATGGAAATTGCACATGATCTTCATCTTGTCCATGTTCATCTTAAGACCCACCTGCTGAGAGACCCGATTGGGACCTTCGAGCATCGTGCTGAGTTCCTCCATTGACTTTGCCATGACTAACGGAAGCTGAGTGATATATTCGCCCTTGATATTGATGCCGAATCCTTTCCATTTCAGGAGCTTAAAAGCGTTCTCCAGAGTAGCACTAAACAGTTTCCGAGATATAAAATCCCCTTGTCTTACACCTCTTTTTAAAGGAATTGCCTTGAAGCTCTCTTATTGTACTCAGACAGATGTAGTGGCGTTGTTATACAAACACTTCAACACTTCCATACAGCGATAGTGAGTTACACTCTTTTGCACAACTTGTGTTGTCATCTTTCTTAAAAAACAGGACCACCACGCTTCTGTTCCATGCTTCTAGCGTAACGCTCTCGAGGACGACGTAGTTAAAAAGCTTCTGACAGACTTTTAGTCCCAGTATTCCACCCGGTTTCAGAAGCTCAGGTGTGACGCTCTATAGAAAAAATTCTCGCAAACACTTTGGAGCCTTTGTTCCGCTCGATGGTCTCTTTAATATGTTTAATATAGGTCGAATCATACATGTCAGTGGATGTGAAATTTGCTGCAGGCATGAAACCCAATCAATGCGCTACTTTACGTGAGCTTCGGTCTGGATTGGTTATTGCGCAGCCTGTAGCTAACCTCACATCCGCCGACTTCCGTTGTTGATCTCTTCCACCGACACAGTGTTCTCTTGGCATGCAAAGCGGTTCCAGAGCTTGAGTTGAAAGTTCTCGCAGTTGTGGATATGGGCACGAGTAGGTCGGAGCGTGGACTTTGTCAGGTGTGACCTTTCGATCTTAACGTTAATATTTAATGTGCCTCTTACGTTTTTGTGATCGCTACCGGTTTTCACTACATGGATCACGGAGACATCATTGAACACCCGTTTCTCAGAGGTCATGATAAACTTTTATGATTTCATTTTTTGTGGATCAATCGGATCTCATCCAGATCCACTTTCTGTGAGGCAGCGGCGGAAAGAAAAGTTCATTCAATATGAAAAGTTCTTCTCTCTCCAATAAGTCTATCAACCTATGGCCCCTGGGGTTCTCGGCTAAACTTTCTTCTGCCCATCTTTACATTGAAGTCTCCCATAACAACAGTAAAAGACGTATGATGTATGACCCCACTTACGTCCTCATACATAGTCTCCACTTCATCATCTGGATGTGACAAAGTCGGTGCGCACACCTGAATGACCTTCAGCGAATCCCTCTTGGATATTCTAAGTATCAGGTTTCAACCCTCCTTGACACACTTTCAAGGTGATAACATTGTTAGCGAGGGACCTGTGAACGAGAAAACCGACAACACCTTGGGACCGCTGGTAACTTTCCCGGTTCTACAGCAGGTTGCCGGACTTCAAGGTTATCGTGTCATCTCCCTCTCTACGGACTTCAGATAACCCTGAAATATCCCAACGCCACCTAATCAACTCTCCTTCCAACTCTTATATAACTGTTGCTCGAGTATTGTACTTTTCACATGCCATGTTTTTGTTGAGATCTCACATTTCTGTTAGTGATGGTCTGTCACCAACGTGTCCTCTCGTGGGGGGTTGCTCTGCCCTGTCCTTACCCTACCCCTTACCTAGCCTCTTACCTGAACCCCTACCGTGTCCCCTACTGTGCCCCATACTGTACCTTCTACCGTGCCCCTTACCCTTGGCCTAAAAATTTAGAAATTTGAATGTAGTAAGAACATAAACTGAAATCCGAAGTCAAAACAGTAAAGTTATCTTGGTAGGTAAGTTATTTTGTAATACTTGTGTTTTTATCAGTGATAATTAGTGAAAAATTGTGGTATTTTGTTGATTATGTGCTGATTTACGTGCATGAGTGTAGGTAAGTGATGAAATGTGATGTATCATGTTGTTACCAAAACTCCATAGACGCCTCTAGTAAAGTCTCCACTGCTTAACTGAAGTATGAATTGGACTATGTTTGGACTTGACCGCGACTTTATTGGACTATGACGTGACTACGACAGTATCTATCCATCCATCATCCATCCATCAGCCATAAGAAGTCCACTGCTGGACATAGGCCTCCCCTATGGATCTCCAATAAGACCGGTTGGAAGCGGCTTGCATCCAGCGTGATCCTACGGTCTTAATGAGGTCATCCGTCCACCTTGTGGGTGGACGTCCTACGCTGCGCTTGCCGATACGTGGTCTCCACTCGAGAACTTTCCGACCCCATCGGTCATCAGTCCTCCGCGCTATGTGCCCTGCCCATTGCCATTTCAACTTGCCAATCCGTTGGGCTATGTCGGTAACTTTGGTTCTTCTACGGATCTCCTCATTTCTGATTCGATCTCGCAGAGAGACTCCGAGCATAGCCCTCTCCATAGCTCGTTGGGCTACTTGGAGCTTACTAATAAGGCCCATAGTGAGAGACCACGTTTCTGTGCCATAAGTCATCACTGGCAACACACACTGGTCGAAAGCTTTCGACTTGAGGCACTGAGGTATGTCGGACGAGAAGACGCTACGCAATTTTCCGAACGCTGCCCAGCCGAGTTGGATTCGGCGATTGGCCTCTTTCTTGAAGTCGGACCTACCTAACTGGACTACTTGTCCTAGGTAGACGTACGAGTCAACGACTTCAAGAACCGAGTTCCCAACAGAGATCGGGGTGGGTACAACATGGGAATTACACATGACTTTCGTCTTGTCCATGTTCATCTTAAGACCCACCTGTTGAGAAACCCGATTGAGGCCTTCGAGCATTGTGCTGAGCTCTTCCATCGATTTTGCCATGACTACTATATCGTCGGCAAACCGAAGGTGAGTGAGGTATTCGCCATTGACATTGATGCCGAATCCTTTCCATTCAAGGAGCTTGAAGGCGTTCTCCAAAGTAGCCGTAAACAGTTTCGGAGAAATTACGTCTCCCTGTCTTACGCCTCTTTTTAAAGGGATCGCCTTGGAGCTCTCTTCCTGTACTCGGACCGACATAGTGGCGTTATTATACAAGCACTTCAACACTTCGATGTACCGATAGTCAATACGGCATCGTTGGAGAGACTCGAGCACAGCCCAAGTCTCGACCGAATCAAAGGCTTTCTCATAGTCCACAAACGCTAAGCAAAGAGGCAAGTTATACTCCTCGGTCTTCTGTATAACCTGCCGCAGCGACAGTATCTATTTTGATTAAATATTATTAAAACTTAATACTTGACACTGGCAAATGCACAACAATGCGACGCCAAAACATAAAAGAAGAAGACGGAACCAGTGTACCTGAATAAAAGTAGTGTGAATATCTATAATTTTAAAATTTTTGTAAATACAAGTTTCACAGAAAGAAATATGGCATTTGATATAGAAGTTAACATTCACATAAATTTTTGCAATAATGCCTGTGGAAATGGTGGACGCAGTACCACCAGTAAACCAGTATGAGAGAACGCGCAATAAATATTAAGTACTATAGACGCAACAAAAACATCAATATTGATTGGAATATATAAAAAATATTCGCTAGGACGTGCAAATGTACATGACGTAATAAGTATACCAGAATAAATGGAGTGTGAATATCTACAATTTTGAACTTTTTGTAAATACAAGATGCACAGGTACATGGCATGGGATACAGAAGTCAACATTTAAATGAACTTTAGTGATAATGACACTGGAAATGGTGGACGCAATAAGTCGGTGTCTCAGCATGGGCGCAATTTCTACACCGTGATGTATATATATATATATATATATATATATATATATATAAACTACAGGCATGCTAAATTTCATGGAGATCAGCTGAGCGGAACTTGAGTTATCGTCGAACAAACAAACATACAAACATACATCTGACAGCTCAAGTGCCGGCTCGTCCCAGTAGACTCAGAGACCTTGCTAAAGCTCGGTCAATAATAATTATATACCTATCACAGAGATTATTTTTATTTACATAACTTATAAATCATTGAGTTGTCATTCTATACTACCTAAATTCTACACAAAATTAAAAAACCTACTTAAATATATAAAAACAGAGGCTAAAAATAGAAAAAAAAAACTGTGTCCTTGTGGATCCAAGAACGCTACGAGTAGCTGCATTCCCGCGCTGAACTGCTACGAGTAGATAAATTTTCTGCGCGAGGAATGAGCCAGCCTTGTTGTCACCAGCAGCGTAGACAAGTTTTGGCGAAACTATGTTGAGGAATTTTTTTAGGGATGGACCCCACGGACCAAACGTTTCAACGCCAAGCAGCAAAAATACATATTCACTTGCGGGTGATGCGTATTTGCGCCGCTTAGCGTTTTCTGCGGCCTCCGCCGCGGCTCCGGTTCTTTGAATTGTCCCACTGAGGCGAGAAGGGCCAAGGTATCGACGCATGTTGCATCCCATACCAGCTCCCTAGGGGATCTATGTTAAGTCTAGGGGATGAAAGCCGTCAGAGCGCTTGCCGTCATCCCTAGCTATGCCAGCTGGCTCTAAGGTAGCTGGGATGGTGAAAGAGGCAAGCGTCCTTTTAATGATGTCATTTAAAGAGCCATTGCGGAAAAATCTACCAGCACTTATCTGGCAGCAGAGTCCGTGGAGTCCATACTTATCGACGCTGCTTCCACATGGACACATATGACGTACGACAATGGCAGCACCCAATCTCAATTCGGTTGCAATACGGAAGCTGCCACTGTCAAATAGTGTAAATAAATGATCGAGTATTATTAAGTACCTTTCGAAGTTGGTTTAAGCTGGTGATAGTGCAGCGCATGTAACTAGGTGAGTTATAGATCATCAACGCCCATGTCAACATCAGCACGAAGTTCTCTACGTTATGCGCGACTACACGCGTTATATGGAAACTCGTGGTCAATTTCTGGGAACGAAACTCTGTCACGACGAACAAGGTGGTTATTGAATCTGAAAACAGCAGCTGAATTTGTTTTAAGGTGGTTTCACTAAGTCAGCACGTGAAATACATTTTTTTTTGTGGTTTTTTTGGCATTACTATATCTACATATTATATAGCAAAATCGCTATTTTTGTTTGTCTGTCTATGTATCCGCTTATATCTTCCAAACGAGACAACAGATTGCAATGCGTTTTTGATTATCTTTTAGAATATTTCTTCTGGAAGGTTTATGGCTATAATTCATCCGTAACCGAGCAAAGCGTGGACGGGCAGCTAGTTTAGTACACATGAACTGTTCATTGTAAGTTGAAAAAAACTATTTAACGGCTTTGAATAGAGGTATGTACAATTATACACCTAGAAACCGTAACAGCCAGTTTATGCACAAGAATCCACTAACTAAATACAGGTGAAAATCAGTTGATGCACTTTCGTGGAAAAACTGACCACTAATTTAGTATTTAGGCATATGTTTATTGTTCACATATAACTCGTAAACGCTACTTATTTATGGCCGCTAAATGAGTTTTCATAAACTTAAAATGAGTAGTTCATCTGTAACTAAGGCAAAAACCCCAAAAAACCTAAACGGGAGCATTAGCCTGTAATTTTTCGTTACAAACTCTAATACCTATATATACATCAGGAAGGGAGGAAAACTGAGCATTACATTATATTTGTAACGCAATATAAATTGTCACATTACATGAATGCTAATCAGTCAGGGAGGTAGTACCTACTTATTGTAACGTACTTAATGCTCAAAGTTGAATCTAGGATATTACGAGTATTTTCAATTACAAGTGAATGGTCTCAGTTAGGGAGCACCTTCAGTCGGCGAAATTCGGATGAATTCTTACTATAATTAACATTATTCTAACTTCTTAGTATAAGTAACGAAGCAAATATTATGTCTTTTTAACAATTTGTCTGCTTTTTGGTAATTTTTAGGGTTCCGTACCCAAAGGGTAAAAACGGGACCCTATTACTAAGACTTCGATGTCCGTCTGTCTGTCTGTCACCGGGCTGTATCTCATAAACCATGATAGCTAGGCAGCTGAAATTTTTACAGATGATGTATTTCCGTTGCCGCTATAACAACAAATACTAAAAACTGAATAAAATAAATATTTAAGGGGGGCTTCCATACAACAAACGTGATTTTTAGGAGTTTTTGCTCGATATTAATAGCGGCAAGAGGAAATGGGCTCCCATACGGTACGGAACCCTTCGTGCGCGAGTCCGACTCGGACTTGGCCGATTATTATAATTAAAATTTTACACCTGACATGTAATAACCGACAGGTTACATTCAAACTGTGCTGATTCTCACTTGTGCGTCCTCTCTTTCGTTACTTTTTTCAGTAGTGAAAAAACGTAGACATACCTACATACGAGTAGGTATATTGGAATTCCAATAAACACTGTATACTTACTAGTGATAACTGCTAAGACAAATCCAACGATGTAAAAGCCCCGAGACAGACTCACGGTCCAACCGTTATCTTTTTTTGTAAAGCGGAGCGGAGCCACGCCCATACATCTTGATACTCGCAGAACTGATGCTATGGGCCCGGATACTTGACATTCAGGCTGGCTCTTCATTGTTACTGCACCAGATGAGTAGGTACTTTGTAAGCAGGAATTTTCCATTGCGATGTAAAAGTTTGTGAAACAAAAGATTTATTTACTGCGGCTACATTATGCGGCCTACGGCGAATATTCGTGTGTGCGTGATAGTGCGGCCCGGTATAGGCCGCGTCAAACAAGTTGGCGGAAACGAAGTTAGCTACAAGCTGCGCAATATCCAATCCTGACTGAAGCTCACACAAAGCCGCGCGTTGATTGGATATTGCGTAGCTTGTAGCTAACTTCATTTCCGCCAACTTGTATGACGCGGCCTATAGATCGCGACAAATCCCTTCAAATATTCCTGTGTGCTCCAGCTTAATGATCGCGTACACATGAATATTTGCCGCAGGCCGCTTAGTGTAGCCGCACCATAAGCCGTGAGCACTAGTGAACGTGTACGATTTTTCTCTCATGTGGTCGTTTAAAATTTTTTGCAATACATACAATAATGAAATTATAATATCCTTGTAGAGTCATATTCATAATACAGAAAAATAAAAAATAATACAGAATACTCGTATGTTACTTAAACATGTAGGTAGGTACTAAATATTACATAATTATGTTGCTTTGTAGCAATCATTTGATTAATTCAGACTTGGTGGCAGCAGAAGACTCAGAAATGAAATAGGATAGATGACGAAAAAAAATTAGTTAATCTGTTGGATTATCAAAAAACTGGATAAGTGCGAAAACTTATCCAGTTTTTGATTTGAAGATCGAGAGTTCCTTATAAACCCCAAAAATTGTAAGAAACCGGGAACTAAGTTGTTAAAAGCCTTAGTGAAGGAAGAAAAGACCTAGCGAATCCAGTCATCAACAAAAAGTTTTTTGCGTTAACTAATAAATAAGCTAAATACAGATTGTATTATTTACTATTTTATCATAATTATTAGGCCAACGAATGAAGTAGTATGAAAAAATAACTTACCGTTCGTTAAATAAGTATTTTTTATTTAAACAAAATGATGGCGCAGGAGGTATGTTTTAAAAATTCTTCTACTTCGCTTACTATAAGTAGTAAACGTCAATACTAAACTAAAACTGAGACAAAAGTAACAAAATTACGTAAACTGTATTACTTATATTTTATCTAATTGTGCGCTCAAACGCCCTGTAAGTAAACAGTCATTACGAATAAATACAATACTTAATCATAATTATTTGTTTCATTAATGGTCTTTCACCCGGACACAGTTGTCTCGCTCGCACATTTGTAAGACGTATGCAATGAATTTCTAAAAAACCTAAGTAGGGCATTAATTAATCATAATATCTATTAACACCAATAATGTAATAAAATAATAATCGGCCAAGTACGAGTCGGACTCGCGCACGGAGGGTTCCGTACCGCATGGGAGCCCCCCTTAAATATTTATTTTAATTTTACTATTGAGGTGAATGTAAAACTAAATATTCTGGGAAAATTTAAAGCATCTACCTGTTACCATTATTAAAAGAGAGCGAAAAACGTCTAAAAAATCAGGTTTGTTGTATTGGAGCCCCCCTTAAATATTTATTTTATTTTATTTTTAGTATTTGTTGTTATAGCGGCAACAGAAATACATCATCTGTGAAAATTTCAGCTGCCTAGCTATCATGGTTCATGAGATACAGCCCGGTGACAGACAGACAGACAGACGGTAACCCATGGGATAGCACAAAAATCAAAATATCATGCGGGCAAAGCCGCGGCCAAAATATAGTATAGGAATAAATCTGAAAATTGCACATTTTGAATTCAACCATAAAAAATAGGGCCTAAATGGAGGTCCAAATTTTAATGTGAGTTAACTATATCATGTGAGGTATCGAAGGAACTTCATTTCTGAAAACTGACTCAGCGGGGCAATTCTGACAACCGATTTCGTTAAGCGGCGTTTAAACGGCGCGCAAACACGCGAGCCGAGCCTGGCTCCGCTCGTGGTTCGCCGCGCCACGCGCGTGTAAACAACTGCGCTCGGCGCGGCTCGGCAAAGTTCGCACGACCCATCACTTGTCGGTTTTTTCGACACAGATCAAAGGCGCGCGCGCCGTCTGCGGCTCGGCTTGTGTTAATACGCGCCGTCTAAACAGATGTCACAGACACAGAGCGCGCGACGAAGGAAGACCTATTTTGTTTTTTTAGCGAAGTTTTTAATTGGGGATTGGTTTTGTACGAGATGGAGTGGAGCAACGAGAAGATTCAACTCTTCATTGAATTGTACGAAGAGGAACCGGCCATATGGAACCCAAAATACCCAGGTCACAAAAGCCGCAACAATGTGCACGATGCTTGGACAAAAATAAAAACTAAGTTCTGTGAGGGGACCGGGGAAAGTATATCAGTGGAAGAATTAAAGAAAAAGAAAGAAAATTTAATGGCCACTTACAGCCGCATCTCCACGGACGGCTCGGCTCGCGTAGGATCGTGCTACCCCGCGTCGTTTAAACGAGCAGGCTTGCGTCCGTATTTAGCCGAGCCGCATCTCCACGGACGGCTCGGCTCGCGTAGGATCGGGCTAGCCCGCGTCGTTTAATCGCGCCTAAGGTGACACGTTCTTGAACTTGTCTGGTTTTTCTGACAGTTTTGAGCTGTCGGAACTGTCAGAAAAACGAGAGAGGTTCAAGAACGTATCACTTTCGTAAAGAGATCGGCTAACAGAATTGCCCCGCAGGTTTTTGATTATTTATTTATATAATGTGCATTTTTCATTTTATGAGGAGATATGTGAAAAATAAACCCTTTTGTCGATGACTGGGTTCGTAGTCTTTTCTTTCTTCCCTAAGGTTTTAACAACTTAGTTCCCGATTTCTTACAATTTTTGGGATTTATAAGGAACCCTCAGTGGGTGAGCCTGACTCGCACTTGTCCGATTTTTATTTACTATTACCTACTAATGGAAAATTGGGCGAGTGAGATGGAATTTGGCGTATAAAATCTCCTTAAGCCGTTCCACAGTCGAAAAGGTTCTTATTTATGAAGAAACAGCCTTAAGTACTAACCATTCAAAATAACATCATAAAGTACGATAAGATGATGATTAATGTGAAATTAAGTATTATGTGCTAGCCTCACTTTAGTTATCAAACAAAGGGGCTCATTTATTTTTTATGTATGTAAAAGTGACTTCATTTTGGTAATATATTGGAATCTCTGATGAATGGTTATGTTTAGGTACCAACGCCCAAGTAGCACACTAGTGAATTTTGCAACTTATATTATAGCTTCAAGTTGCAAATAAGTTATTTATCAGTGTTTGATAAAACCTTCCTTTAGCTTCAATAACTCATATATGTAGGTGTATGAGTGCTTCTTGTCACTCGTAGTTGCATAGGAAAGTTTTTTTGGTTCTACTTTGTTTCCTACGGCATACAGCATAAAACCGAATTTGTTACTTTAAGTAAAAACAGGTTTTAATTGCCACTTATATAGAAGTATTGGCTGTATATAAGGTCACTCAATCACTTATATTCCACTCTTAAATCTAAGCGCTATCGTAACCTTATTTGGCACTTCTAGTTTGTCACAGTCCATATGTATATGTGTCTCAGTGTTTAACGTAGTATATTATGTAAATTATTATGTAGATGCTTGGTCTCTCACATTTGGAATCAATAAATCTTGAGAAATTGGTTCTAGATTTGTTGATTTCGACAGAGTTACATATTTAGAGTTTAAATAGTTAAATTTAGTCCACTGAATGTTCATCTAGGTATATTAGAAAGTAATAACTGGAAAAGTAGTACAATATATAGTTAATTAATTTATAGAAATAATTTTAAGTTAGCGTTCCGTTATGAAATTTCAGTGGAATTTTATACTAACTAAAATAAGTACCTGGTTAAGCCCCTATCATAAAGAAGACGACTTAGAAATAAGCCTGAGGACGTTAGAAGAGTCCAGCATCATTGAAGAAGAGGATCAGCTCACCCAGCTGGTTATACAGGAAAAACAATCCAGCGGTAACTTGTCAAATAACCTGGAAAAAAGAAAAGGGATTCATTTGAAACAAAATAGAATTATTATTATCATAAGCTAGGAATAGGTAGAGATAAAAGACTGCCAAATGATTGATAGTATCATGTTAGAACATTGTAAGAAATCACCTTTTTCTTAGCCTTTGGGAGATTTGATAGCTGAATAAATGTTATTTTACAGCCACGCATAACACAACACTTAGGAAACACAAAGTATATCACACGGGACTGAAATTACTTAAACACAGATACTATCTATTATGAAGTAAACAGTAGATACAAACCTTGGAAAGATTATGTATAGATGATAACAAATTCCATTTTCAGATGTTATGATCCTCTATCTACAACTTCCACGTTTACTTCTTACGATTCTTAATGTGCAAAATCATCTTTCAATCGGCTGGAGCGTTACTGGAGCCTCCAAAGTCTAAACCTAAAATTCTTGTGCAGCGCAATTTTAGTGGCATAAATCATGAAGCTCTCCTCGAAGACGCGAAAAAAATTGATTGGAGTCCCGTCATTGACGCTAAATCAGTAGATGAGCAAGTTGTCTTGTTCAACGACCTTATAACGCAGCTATATGACGTCCATGCCCCCTTAAGAACTATCAAAATTAAACAACTTCCAGCACCATGGCTCACTGAGGACATAAAAACTTTAATGCACAAGAAAGCTGTAGCCAAGACAAGATTTAAAATGCGTCCCACCGAGATCAATCATTCCAAGTATGTTCAGGCCCGTAATCACTGCAATAGGGTGTGTAGGGATGCAATGCGTCGCCACGTTCATGCTTCTGTTGATGATGAAAATCCAGCTAGAGTCTGGAAGTTTCTTAAGTCATTGGGAATTGGCAAGTCACGTGTAAATGCTTCTCCTAACAACATTGATATCAACGCTCTAAATCAACACTTTACTTCCGCTTCCGTTATGACGGATGCGGATAAAACCTCGACTATGAATTATCTTTCTTCCATTCCTACTCCCGACTTTTCTCCGTTCTCTTTCTGTCGATTCACCGAACGTGATGTTAAGAATAGCATTATGTCGATTTCCTCCAATGCGGTGGGCGGCGATAAAATAAGTCGGAACATGCTTTTGCCTATCCTGGACATCGTCCTTCCCATCCTATGCGTCCTTTTCAACAATTCCACCTCCAGTGGTACTTTCCCTACATCATGGAAAGACGCGCAAATCATACCATTACCTAAGAAACACAACCCTAAATCATTCTCCGAATATCGTCCTATTTCGATCCTTCCTTTTCTGTCCAAAGTTCTGGAGAGCCTTGTTCACAAGCAATTGAACAATTTCCTTATCAAAAATGATCTCCTCAATTCCCTCCAATCTGGTTTCCGTCCTGGGCATAGCACTGTGTCTGCTCTTATTAAAATCACTGACGATATCCGCTTGGGTATGGATGGCGGTAAGCTTACTGTTCTAACTCTGTTAGACTTCAGTAATGCTTTCAATACCGTCGACCACGACATTCTACTAGCCCTGCTACGTTCCTCTAACATATCTCCGTCGGCGATCGACTGGCTTCACAGTTACTTGTATGGTCGCCGGCAACGTATTAGCCTCGAAGACACTGTCTCTTCTTGGTGTAATACCACAGCTGGTGTACCGCAAGGCGGCGTTTTATCTCCTCTTCTTTTTGCAATCTTCATTAACTCTATCTCCAAGTGTCTAACTTCTTCCTACCACCTCTATGCAGATGATCTCCAAATTTATTCTCAAGCTCCACTCGATAATTTGAACACTGCAATTTCCACTGTTAATACTGATCTGCACAAAATTATCGAATGGAGCAAATCATTTGGCTTGCAAGTCAACCCTGCTAAGTCCCAAGCAATAATAATTGGCAGTTCTTATATGGTATCCAGAATCGATTGGGCTAATCTTCCAAATGTTATATTTAATGGAACTGTCATACCCTACAGCGACTCTGTAAAAAATCTTGGTGTCATGTTTGACCGCACTTTAAGTTGGGACGTACACTTGAAAACCATCAGTTGCAAGCTTTTTGCGTCTGGCGGTTCCTTAAGACGGCTTCGGAATTTTTTACCTACTGCTACTAAAGTTGCGCTCGCACAATCACTTCTCCTTCCCATCCTTGACTACGCTGACGCCTGCTTTCTCAATCTTACCGAGGAACAGTTAGATAAACTTGAGCGGCTTCAAAACTATTGCATAAGATTCATATACGGCTTACGCAAATATGACCACGTTTCTCAGTTTCGCAATAAGCTCAAGTGGTTGCCTATTCGCCTTCGACGGAATGCTCACATTCTTTCTTTACTCTATAATATCTTATTTAATCCTACCTCCCCACGCTACTTAAAAGATTGCTTCTGCTATTGGCACTCCTCTCATTCTATTCCTCTTAGGTCTCAAGATAACCTCACTCTCATGTCTCCCTCTGCGCGCTCTGAAACGTTCTATGGCAAGTCGTTTGCTTTTCAGGCTGTCCAATTGTGGAATGCTTTGCCTGTTCCAATACGCAAAGCCCCATCTCTGGCTGTTTTCAAGGAAAGCGTTAAAAAGCTTTATCTGTCACAGGTGCCATCGCAGTAGAACTGTTGTTATATTTTGTTGTTATTTATTGCTATACATTTTTATTTTTATCAAATTGTATGTATTAGTCTATCTTTTATTATTTTTATTTATGTATTAGGATGTAGGTACTAAATATATTTATTCGAATTTTAACTTGTTACGTATTTACTAATTAAATGTTTTTTTTTTTAGTTCCTTTCTCCTCTACTACTCACCCCGTTTTTTTTTCTATTATTATTATTTCCTCTCTAGATGTAAGGGTTGCCTGGAAGAGATTGCTGTAAGCAATAAGGCCGCCCTTTGTTGCACTAGTTTTAAGTTACTTTATTTTTCCTTTCTGTGTATTTTTTTTTCTGTATTTTGTGTTAACAATAAAGTGTTCATTCATTCATTCATTCATACTGAAACATAAGAACAATTCATAAGAACATACAATCATGTTTCAATCGTTGCTTCATGGTTGCTTCATAGAATGTTAGAAATAACCTCAAAATCTCGGGATCAGTTTTGTAACAAAAATAATACTTAATCAGGAGGAATATGGGCTTATCAAGGTCCTGATAGTTCAAAACAAACAAAAAAGAGATTCCTAAGGTAGCTAACACCAAAGGGGTAAAGTATTTCTACCAAAATAGGGAGAGTACTTTCTTGTTGAAGTTGAAAAACAATCTAGATTGAGAAAGTAACTTACCTTGGTAACCTAGAATCACCGAGAAACTTCAATTTAAAGTAATAGTAGAAGTAGTATTGTAGAATCATTGTTAATTCTGCATAAATAACGATGAACGATAGGTTTTGAGAGCAACATTTGTGAAACAGCGAAAAATTTGGGGTTATATTTCGGTCAACCATATTTCGATTACGATTATGATTCGTTTTCGTTCGATATTAGGGTGAAATTTGTTTGGCTCACGAGCGTGCGTCATTCTTCGTTATGAGCGTTGATCACAGGGATACCATATGATAGGATTACGATTCGTATTTCGTTCGATCTAAGGGTGCAATTTGTTTGACAGTATGACAAACATGCATTTCTCACTCACTTATGAACATTTGTCCCTACAATGATGCACGTCAGTGCCAAGGATAGATTATAAAAGGGAGAGCGGCGGCAAAATCATTCATTCAATGTTAGGTTTTCAGACCAGTAACTTGTGCGTGAGAGCTTATAACATTTTTTAAGGCGGACCTTTGCAGAACTACGGTTCCAATCTGGTCTATTTTCGCCATTATTTAACTTTGCGAATTTCATAAAAGCTCTTCAGCCGAGTTCTCGTTGTGAGAACACTCTTTGCAAGTTTCCTTGTAAATGTCAGTGCAATTGTGAGATTAGCTGAGTTTGTGTAAGGGAGGGTTGTTTAGGCGCGAATTCCAGTAACCTATTTAGGTTACCTAGCTCGATGATAATGAGTTATCGTGGGTTCTTTGAGTGGTTAGTTTCGGGTGGATGGTATGCCACATGGCAGACAACGCCACTATCCGAGCTAGCTGGTCGAGGAAATCGCAATAAGTCATCGATTGGGTAAAAGCTAATCACGCACTTCACTGTAGTTCAGCCAATGACTCCAAAGTGGTCGGCGGGTTGAACCCCACATTGCACATACTGCCTGGCAGTATAGTGGGTGGATACCTTCATTCCCGGGTTTATAGTAGGCTGTCAATGTGAGGTCATTGACAGGTGGATTAGTTTGACCCTTTCAGTAGGGATAATCCATGTTTTACCTCCTACTGGGATTCGGCTTCTTCTCTTTGACGTCAGGCCTTCGGTTTCCTGTGGATTCTGTTAGGCACGTGGCTTACACACTGATTGTATCTGAGACTAAGTCGTTTTCTGGTTGTCCCAGGGATAGGAGAAGCTTGCGTAAGCAATGGGGCGTACGCGTTGCTTCTGTAGGGAATTTAGGGGCTATAGGCTCTCCCACGGATCTAGCCAGTCCAAACGTCAGGTTTTCAGTTAGCGGACGCCAATCTTTGCTAAGGGAGGCGACCTTGTAGAGGGGAATTGTTTTTTTTTGTGTTTTTTTTACTTGGGGTAGTGGGTGTCGTGTAGAATAGGGACGTCTTAGAGTTAGGGTGACAGGTAGGGGAGCATGCCCTCTTCTCACAGGGTAGAGGAGGCATCAGCTCACCAATAGGGTCGTTTTACGGTTAGGTTTTAGGTAGGTTTGTGGTTAAAAACGAGTTTAGCTTCCATTTTAAATTTTCATAATACGAGATACATAGCAGTTTTGTAGAACTGGCAACTAAAATCAGCAAACAGCTATTTAGTTGTGTCATTAAAAAAAAAAATTATTGTGATTCAAAGCTGTCAGTGTCAAAATATAGTCATATTTGTAATTGCCATTTAAAGGGGAAAAATTTCCCATAATTTGTTTGAGTTCTTTGAGAATTGAATAGTAAATGTTAATAATCTCGCTAAAGAGAATTAGTATATTTTGGTCATGTCTAAGATCCAATTTGGTGATAAATTGCCAGTACGAATTGTACTCTAGATTTCCCTGTTACAAGATAATTTTGTTTCATAAATGCAAGTAGACAAGTTAATTTCATACCTATCTTGCATTATTCATTGAGATAGAAAAATGTGTTCGAACAACTTGAGACCTAGGTTTTTCTAGATCTAAAGACAGCCTAGTTTTATCTAGATGCAAGTAGACAATCTAAATTATACCTACTTCGCATTGCTCTATATGAGTCTATAGAAAATCATATTTGCTGTTGTATTCAGATCACAACTATTGTAGTTATCAGCGATCATGAAAATTATACTGGCTGAACTATTAATGATGAAATTTTGAGTAACAGATAGATTACCAATTTCCTTGTTAGATATCAGTTGACAAAAATAGTTACAAATGCTAACTAGTCGGTTGTATTAATCAGTAATTTTAAAAAGCTTTGGCTGAACTATTTATGATGAAACTATGAGTAACAGATAGATTACCCATTTCCTTGTTAGATATCAGCTGACAAAAATAGTTACAAATGCTAACTAGTCGGTTGTATTAATCCGCAATTATAAAAAGCTTTGGCTGAACTATTTATGATGAAATTTTAAGTAACAGATAGATTCCCAATTTCCTTGTAGAACTGTAGCAACAGTCTGAGGAATTTACATATTATTGATGTACTTTTGTATTTTAATGCTAGCATGGCAATTCTGGCCTTGTAAACACTAGGTCAATTTGAACCTTGTCTTAAATACCTAGGTGATTTGAAAAATAATTCTAGCGATTATCCGTGAGTTTTGGGATCTTTGATGAGGTCAAAATATTAAATTCAATAATAAATAACCTATTGATTTATGATGGGAAACACATTGTTTCACACCTTTTTGAACATTATTACTCAATGAGATTTATTAACATTTGGCAAGTGAATATTGCACTATTATATTAAACATGTTATGGCATTGATAGCATTGTATACTATAAATGTATTGTATAGCCATAGTGGCCGTATTATAGCTGGCTGAAATCTGAATGTTCAAATAATACATTTACAACTGATATTAAAGCATTGGTCGAATAGATAGACTGCTCAAATAGCAATAAATGTTTCAAAATGCACAAGATTATGTGTATGTGGCGACGCCAGGCTCTAGTTGGTAAAACTTTGCCAGGCCAAGCAATGCCGTGCCTTATTGGGAGTCTTTAGCCGAAAAGGAAAAGATCCTGATTCTTTAGTGCAAAGTATAAATTTTACTTTCTTAGAAACTCTGGTCAGTTGCTATTCAGATCACTCCAGAACTCACCTTTGAGTTAAGTCCTTCTATGAATTTATTTATACGTCAAATAATTTTGTTCTAAATTCTACTTTAACGAACATTCTGATGTCTGCCTATGTTAGGAACTCTAGTGAATGTGAGAGACCTAGGTTTGATAAATTTTACCTTAAGTAAGATTCGATATTCGATATTCAATGGTTTATTGTGCCACAAATATATTGAGACATTTAGGTCACAGTAGGGTTAGGCTCAAGTTAGGCAAAGTAGGCATGTATTCTGCAAGATAGTTACCAGTAGGACTGTAGGCATTAGGTAGATAGGCTAAATAGTTAGGGAATAGGTGACCTTTTTATTCTGGTTTACCAGGATTTGAAGGTCGCCGCAAGTAAACCTGGCCCGTGCCCCTTATGTATCACCACATGAGGTTTTTGGGGGCTGGATGTCCGTTATGTGTGGTGTGACATCCAGCAATGGGGCCTAGAGAACCGCGACTCTAGGATGTGGGAAACTTTGCAAAAAAAAGTCCTTCTCGTCCCCTTAATTGTTGACATACCTTTGACCGACAAGAAGTAATATTGACAGAAATAGCATAGCCCTTCAGGCTGAACTCCTCGTAATAAGCGGAGGGGGCTATCCAGTCAGGGTCGAATGCCACTGATCGGTACGGCGGGGAGTGCCGATCCAGAGCCGCTTTATATGATTTCACATAGCAAAACCTAAATTTTATATAAAAAGTTCAATTTTGAGAATTTTCAATTATTTGACTGAAGATATCCAAACCTTGCCTCTTGGACTATAATCAGATCCTTACAGTTCACAAGTCAGTCATTATACAACTTAGGTCTCACCTCATAACCTCAAAATCTAAGATCTAAGACTCTCTCTAAGAACCTAAGACTAGGAAATGATGTAGCATTAAGTAAAGTTCATTAGAAATTAGCTCAGTGTAAATTGTTGGTTTTATAGGATTTAGGTTAAAGTATCTTAACAATTTATAATTCTAGGACATATTTATAATAGTTTTATAATATTCTATAAAGCGTACAAATAGGTAGGAGTCTCAAATCTGTTTGGGTTTCTGCGATTCACAACGTAAGGTCCTCTACTAACGATCACTGGCCAAATTTAGTATTAAGTAGATAAAGTACGGATAATTTAATTCTTATAAGCTCAACAGTAGGCTGAGATAGCGTAGGAATCGTTTTTGTAAGTAACTTTTAGAGTAAGAGTATCACTTTCAGTTCAGGGTTAAGATCTAATAGACCACCACTACTTTAGGGTTAAGAAATACTGAAGGTCTATATCATTCTAGGGTTAGCATAATTACACGTTTGCAGAGTGAATTACATTTAGCTTTAGTACGAATTAATGTAGGTCATTTAGTAGGATAGTTAAATAGTTTAGCTGTAAGGTATATTTGTATTGAAGATAGGTTTTAGCTTAGGCTTTCGGTTTAGGCTAGGTTAGGCAGGTTACAAGTTCCAAATGAGTAACATAATAGAAGAATATATCACTTATAGTGGCTAAAGGTTAGCAGCTTGTAGCTCTTTTCTATTTATTAATTATTAATTAAATATTTGGCAAACATAAATGTGATCGTCTAGTTTAATAATGTGATCGTCTAGAGAATATTTAACTTAAATGGGCCCTTCCATGTAGTGTAAGATTTACGTTGTGTTTTAAAAAATTAAATACATCCGGATATCTAAGTGGCTGCCGCAGTCTGATTTACTCAGTAAGTGTCATTTGAAAGTACTTATCTTTTCTCTAATATTATAAATCCGAAAGTGTAATATTTGTTGGTGTATTGGTTTCTTCGTTACTCTTGCACGAAGCAACATAGGGATGGGTACACTTAATATTCATGTGGATACCTATAACTTAAAGGTCGGAGAGTGTCATAGACTAGTTTATATCCCGAAAAAAAAGTAATTATTAATATCCTTTATGGATAACCCAAAAACTACGCGTGCGCATCCACGGCCAAAAGCTAGTAGGTATTATTTAGAACCCTCTTGTGCTTGAGTCTGTAAAGCACATAATTGGTTTTAAAAAATCGGACAAGTGCGAGTCAAGCTCGCACACGTATAAGATTCCGTACAAATCCTGAAAATTGCATTTAATTTTGGGAACTACGAGTACATTGTTAAAAGCTGGGCGTGACTAAAATCATCGATAAAAGGGTTTTTTTTACTTTTATCGTCGTACCTAATATAATTAAAAACCGGTTTAGCTTATATTATTTTATGCTAATGAAGTTCTTTTAATTATGATCTTGTTTCTCTGACTTTGTTTTATACTATGTAGTGATTTATACATTAAAAATACTCCTTGCCAAATTTTACCTATATAGTTCTATATCAACGGGAAGTACCTACTCTATAGGTTTTGATTCCTTTAATCAATACCGTACAATTATTATATTTTAACTTTTTCATTTTGATATTTTAACAATGCAGCCCAACATTTTCTAGGAAGATTCATCGACTGGCCCCTGATTCCGAGATGTTGCGATTTTTACGTCTTGCGTCACTCCAATAGAATATTTTTAACCGACTTCCAAAAAGGAGGAGGTTCCACGTTCGTGTGTATGTATGTTTTTTTGTGTATGTTCTCCTACTCTCGAGGTGGTCCCATTTAAATTTTACAGAAATCGGCTAAGCCGGTTTTGAAAAAACCAACAATAATGTAAGCATTTCGTACGAAATAACAGAATTTTGAACACGATGAACATCGATAATTTCGCTAATTGTGAACCGAATCGAAAAATCATTATTTAGCTCGAAAGGGTATACTCCCGAGATGGTCCTATTTAAATTTTCCATAAATCGGCTGATCCGTTTCTGAAAAATCAACAATAATGTAAACAATTCGAGCGAAATATTCGAATTTTGTACATGATGGAAGGCGGTTTTGCCATTTTTTGCGAAAAATTTAATACGATAATTTGTATGCTGACTGACAAGTGCTATCGAAATAGTTCAAGTCATGGCGGTGCCTTTCCGTCTCTGTGATTGTCTGGATCTTATTTATCTAATCAGAATATTACGATAATGTAGATATACGAGTAGTGATGTCTGCCTTGCGGTATCGCTATAGGTTTTTTTTGTGCCTAAATATATTAGGAGCCGTGGTGGTCTAGTGGTTGTAACGCTGGCCTATCATTCTTGAGGTCGTGGGTTCAATCCCGGACCCGTACCAATGAGTTTATTTGGAACTTATGTACGGAATTTCCCACCACTGGCTTTTCGGTGAAGGAAAACATCGTGAGGCAACCTGCACTGCATACGTCCGTAGAAGAAATTCGATGGCGTATGTGAATCCACCAACCTGCACTGGGCCAGCGTGGTGGATATGGCCCAATCACCCTTCGTGGGTAGGCCTACGTCCTGCAGTGGACTGTTAATAGGCTGGTACAGTACGGTACAGTATATAATAGTGTGATACATAAAATAATGAGTGACTGCTAGTTTTTGATATGGTTAATATCTCAAAAATCGTATTCAAGCCCTGGCTCATCATTCAGCTATCAGAGACGAGTCAAAACAAAACTGGCTTTTATGTTATTAACCTGAACTGGAACATTTATAAACATAATAAACATTATAATATCAATAGTAATATTACCTACTTTTGCTCCGCGAAAGTTGTCAAGAAACATTATTGTTCTGCGCAAGAAACGTTCCAGTTACGGTTAATAACATAAAAGCCAGTTTTTTTTGACACTTTCCGAGTTAAGCAAAGCCGGTGCCAGTAAGCACTTCGCCGATTATTTTATAACTACTTACTTCATTAGTAAGAAGACTCAACTGTTTTCTTTTTTAGCGTACATACAGATACAAGTTGCTATAGGGAATAACCTTTATGAATGAAAAAAATAACCGGCGTAAGAATGCGGGTATAGTTTGCTAGTTACAAAAATTATGTAATGCTGCCCCACCCTGAGCTCATGGCTGGCTACACCCACCACATTGAACTCTCAGCTTGTAGGTCGTATTTTGTAGGTAGCTTCATGTCTGATTGTCCATAAAGGTACATCCGTTCTTAACGGTAGACCAGCTCGGCATGAATCCGGTTGTCTACAACCGGCACCACACTGCTTCTGTTCCATGCTTCTGGCGTGATGCCCTCGAGGACGACGGTGTTGAAAAAATTCTGGAGGACTTTTAGTACCGGTGTTCCACCCGCTCTCAGAAGCTCTGATGTGATACCGTCATCACCCGGCGCCTTGTTGTTCTTAATCTGATTCAAGGCCATTCTAATCTCGTACAGGCTGATGTCCGGGATATCTTCGGTGAAGTGGTGGTACAGCTTGGCTCTTCGATCTTTGGCTCGCTGCTAACAGGCTTAGCGACCGAAGCGAATAGCTGTCCATAGAACCTTTCGATCTCCTCTAATACCTCTCCCTTGGTCGAGGCTATACTTCCATTTTCTCTCTTCAGCTTTGTCAATTGGCTTTGCCCAATAGACAAATCTCTTGCGAACACTTTGCAGCCTTTGTTCCGCTCTATTGTCTTTTTAATATGTTTAGTATTAAAAAGACGGATGTCGTGCCGCAAGGATTTCGAAATTTGTCTATTGAGCCGCCTATATGACTTTGCATCATCGGAACACTGCAATCTTAGCGAGCGTCGTTCGGCCATGAGATTTACTGTTTGATCGGAGAATTTCTGCGGTTTATTTGAACGGCGGGGTCTAAAGAACTTAGCACCCACCGTTTGGACAGTTTCTACGAGCCCGTTGTTGATCTCGTCCACAGACGCAAGGTTCTCTAGGCAAGCAAAACGATTCTAGAGCTCGAGCTGAAAGTCCTCGGGGTTTTGGATATGTTCACGAGTAGGTCGGAGCGTGGACTTCATAAGGCGGGACCTTTCGAGCCTAACATTAATATCTAATGTGCCTCGTACAATTCTGTGATCGCTAAAAAATTTCATAACAAACAATAATAATGTAATAATGGTCTCTCACTATGGGCCTTATTAGTAAGCTCCAAGTAGCCCAACGAGCTATGGAGAGGGCTATGCTCGGAGTCTCTCTGCGAGATCGAATCAGAAATGAGGAGATCCGTAGAAGAACCAAAGTTACCGACATAGCCCAACGGATTGGCAAGTTGAAATGGCAATGGGCAGGGCACATAGCGCGGAGGACTGATGACCGATGGGGTCAGAAAGTTCTCGAGTGGAGACCACGTACCGGCAAGCGCAGCGTAGGACGTCCACCCACAAGGTGGACGGATGACCTCATTAAGACCGCAGGATCGCGCTGGATGCAAGCCGCTTCCAACCGGTCTTATTGCAGATCCATAGGGGAGGCCTATGTCCAGCAGTGGACTTCTTGTGGCTGATGGATGGATGAATAATAATGAAGTATATACCTACAAGAGCTACTCAGAAGATACCTAAAATAATCCTAGACAGCTGTGTTGGCGTATATTGGAGTGGCGGAAGCCCGATAAAAGGCAGATTTTTAAGAAAAACCGATTTTTATAACTAAAGTAATCGATGAGAGATCGTAAATTAAAATTGCAATTCATACGTCTTTAGGCAACAACACTTTATATAGACGAAGACGTCACATCCACTCTGACTGACAAGAGGAAATGCATAAAAGCGTTCAACTATGTATAACATTTCCGGTATTTTTGTGGACTTTTTAAAAATTATTTTCAATATGAAAAAGGCATTAAATAACAAAAATATTCTTACTAGTATAATCCTTTAGTGATAACTTTGTATAAAAATAAAACAAACGCATTTAGTATCTTATTCATATTCCTTATTGTTGTAATCTGTTTTTCCTGTGTTTTGTTTTTCTCAAATAAATATATATCTAACTATTTATCTATCATTTGATTATGTAAGCATACGTCACAGATTTCATCACGATTTCTTAAGATTGCACAATATTTCTCAATCAATTACCTAAAGAATACAATAATCTCTATGATGCATTGGTTACAAAAATAAGTTTGTAATCTAGAAAATGCAATTTTCTGAGCACAAACTGCAAACTTATTGAATTTGAATTTTTTGATTTGAATACTTTTTGTCGATTCCGAGTTGCGGTTTTGTATGGAACAGCTGATGTTTTTTTCGATTTTTGAGTTGGCCCCGTAGTAAAAGTTATTCATAATGATGTGGCCTTAATCTCCTCTTTTCGGATTAGTACAAGCAGTTCTGGATAACCCTGTATATTATTGGGCCCGCTATATACAACCGAATACCCGAAGAAGTTCAGGATGCACTTTCCGCTGCGGTCGTTTAAGAATAAATCGAAATGTTGGCTATATAATCAACTATTGAGAAAAATGCTTTTTATCATCCCGATTACAAATTGTAACCTTGCGTATTAGCCCGGAATTAAGTCAATTACCTATTCTTACAAAATCACAGATATAAATAAGTAAAACACTTTTAAATAAAAAAATTACCAACAGTAAAATTAACTTGGTAACCACCTATCTCTACGCTGCACTGCAGCACTGGAAAAATTATTAACATTACAAACGGCCAAATGGCACCGCGCATCCATAATGACTGACTAACGGCCACTGTTACACTGTGGTGATTGATTATTTTTATGTGTTTAGAATAACACAACCTACCTGTAGGTGTATTTCTCAGATTTTAGAAAGTAGTTGCGGGATGCATCATTTTTTTACCACCATA
Source organism: Hypomecis atomaria (assembly GCA_964007245.1). Lineage (NCBI taxonomy): Eukaryota > Metazoa > Arthropoda > Insecta > Lepidoptera > Geometridae > Hypomecis > Hypomecis atomaria. Next base: position 12,802,821 of record OZ023301.1, read on the forward strand.
AGGTTTAACTGACTGGCCCTGGTTTCAGATGACTGACTGTTGCTTAACTAATTTCTAATCCCGTATACTATTTTTAGAAAGTAGATGCAAGTTACTTACTTTTTTGCAAATTCAAACGGGTCCCCGCGCCTAACGCTATTTAAGGAACCCAGCTTACTGACTCCAGGGTACTGTTGTACACCACCGTGGTAACGTAATACCAAAAATTCAGCTAACAGAAAGTGCTTGCAGTTTTTTGCGCTTACCTCCCGGGCTATATGTCATGCTTATCAGGATGGCATACGATAACAGTGTTCTAGCATTTCTTTATAAACTGAACATCGATAATGTCATGGCAGAATATTAGAGGCACTTGCGCGCACGGGTTAAAAATGTATCGAATTTATATTTTAATTACATCTGTAGTAGTCAGCTTTTGTGATGCTGGGAGGATTTTAGTAGTAATCCCAACACCTTCCATAAGTCACCAAGTGCCGTTCCGTCCCCTGACTCAGGAGCTGGCGAAACGCGGTCACGAAGTGGTTGTCATCACAACTGACCCAGCATTTCCTAAGGGAGAGGCTCCAGAAAATCTCACAGAAATAGACGTCCACGACATATCATACAAGTTATGGAGATACGAAGTCTTTACAAGTGACATAACATCAGGGAAGAGTACTGATTTATTCAAACAAATGGCGTTGTCAACTCCACTGCTTTCAAAGATCTTTGAGACCCAGGTGATGACAAAACAGTTCCAAGAAATTATCAACAACAGAACAAAATTCGACGTGATCTTAGTAGAGGCTTGTGTAAGGCCAGCAGTTGCTCTCTCTCATGTGTTTAAAGCACCAGTTATTAGTGTAAGTTCTTTTCTCGGAATAAATAGAAATTATGACATTATGGGAGCCCCTATGCGCCCTCCGCTGCACTATCCCACCGTTTTAAGGCAAAAAATTTACAATATTTCACTTTGGGAGAAACTGGTGGAGCTCTATCATCACTACGTGCTTGAAGATATATTTGAGACAGTCGTAAAAGAGGACAATAAAATGGTGAAGAGGCTTTTTGGTCCCGATACACCGACCGTACCAGAGCTCGAGAACAACGTGCATCTGATGTTACTGAATGGTCATCCTATTTGGGACTCGAATCGACCAGTGCCTCCGGGTATAGTGTACATGGGAGGAATACACCAAAAGCCTTCGAAAGAGCTTCCTAAGGTAAGAATGCAACATGAATACTTATATTTTTGTTATCAAACTATGTATTGTACTGAGGGGGTAAAAACAAATCTAACCAAAACAGATAAAATTTAACAAGTAATTTTTATTTGGCTGGAGTAAATTCATATACATATTTATAAACATATTTATCATTCTTCACGCAACTAGATACCTACATACAAATTAGACTTATTTTCTAACCTCTATAAGAGAGTGAAGCTACTACTGAAAGTGGATAAGTGAGAAACCTGAATAAGTGAAAACCCTCTATAAGCGAGAATGAGATGGCGGTCCCTTCAACTCTCTCTTATCCAGGTTTGACTGTATTCAGATTTTCAATAGCTAGATATTCCAGCTATCACTGATCATTAAGTCGTCAATGTCGTCATCTGTCATTTTATGCAGGAAGCACAATGTCACTAAAATCGAGTTTCTTAGAAGTCAAGAGTGAGGGTGCTCCCGGCATAAACTGAAAAAAAGATGAAAGGAAAACTGAAAGACAGTGCCATCTAAATACCTAGATGTAGTTTATCAGTTAGATCTGCGAAATAACCAATATCAGTTTTACTCCGAAAATGAGTTTCACCCTATTGAGTTTTTTCCGAAAATGAGTTTTAAACTTTAGATTTTTGCATAGAAATTCAGAGAGAGACCGTCTCTTTAGTTGGAGTTTGGAGTTAACGAAATACATTGCAGAAGGCAGAGCGCGTATGAATAAGGGATTTATATTTAGTCAAGATTTTAGAGCGAAATTATGTCCCCTCTAGGTTGATTTCATATATCCCACTTCGCGAGATCTACAGCTATAAATTATCAAACTCATTCAAATAATTTACAACTAATAGTTTTTTTTTGTTTCCTGTAAATCTATAACTATATAAAAATATAAGTACCTAATAATTATGTTTCAGGAACTAAAATCATATTTGGATTCCTCAAAGCACGGAGTTATCTACATCAGCTTCGGGACGAACGTGGATCCAGCGACTTTGCCGCCAGAAAGGATCCAAGTGCTGGTCCGGGTGCTCTCGAAGCTTCCTTACGACGTGCTGTGGAAGTGGAACCAGGACGAGCTGCCTGGCAGGACGAAGAACATCCGGATATCTAAGTGGCTGCCTCAGTCTGATTTACTCAGTAAGTGTCATTTGGGCTTACTAAACTTATCCTTAAGTACTAATCTTATATTGTAAATCCGAAAATGTATTATTTGTTGGTTTATCTGTTTCTTTTTTACTCTTGTACAAATCAACAGATGGATATAGTTTAAAGGTCGGAAAGTGTCATCGACTAGTTTTTGTCCCGAAATAAAAGTAGTATCCTATAGGATAACCCAAAAAGTACGCGTATGAATCCACTGCCAAAGCTTAGTAGGTATTAAAAGTCTTGTAATCGCAAATCTTCTTCATCGTTCAAATCAATTCGATCAAGGAATTGATTTGAACGATGAACAAGACTTGCGAGTATGAAACTTGCAAATCTTGTTAGGATTCAGATTCGAGTGCAAGCATGAGAAAGAAAGCTCATAATATACCCTTCCCACAAAAATGGAGGAAAATTGCTGTCGCGCTATTTATCAGATGAATATGATAAAATTTGGCAAGATTATTATATCTTCTAATAATCTTGCCAAATATTATCGTATTCGGCTGATAAATAGCGCGAAAGCAATTTTCCCCCTTTATTGTGGGAAGTAGGGTATATTATGAGATTTCTTGCTCATGCTTGCACTCGAGTCACAGCACAACAAAAAATGCAAATCTCAGCTCTCATGTTCTATGTTCTCCAATTTTTACAGAGCATCCAAAAGTAAAGTTGTTCATCACGCAAGGAGGTCTCCAGTCCACTGATGAGGCTATCATCGCTGGTGTGCCTCTCATAGCCGTGCCCTTGCTGGGAGACCAATGGTTCAACGCGGAGCAATACGTCTTCCACAAGATTGGCGTCAGGCTAGACATAGAGTCGCTGACGGAAGAAGCCTTTCTAAATGGCATCAATACGACTTTGAGTGACGACAGGTCAGTGTAAAATAGAGACAAGTGATCTAATATAATTAAGTACTCGTATTTATAAGGTTATTTATTTGGTTATTCCATGAGTTATTATGCGTAGGTATAGAGTATTTTTGTTTCTAACCAAATGAATAGGGCCATGCTGTATTTCCGACCAAAAATACATCATCATTTATGACAGGTTGCCCACCTCTCACCACAACTTTTCAAGAACATGAAGAACTTTGGGAAAAGGCAGGTATATGCAAAAATACAAATACAAAATCTTTATTGTAAGGTATAACATTAATATCCTAGTGATTGAATCCCCGGTTTCCTTTAGTAGGTACTACCTAGTTAAAACTGTGTTTCGAGATCTGGTTGCTTCTCCCGATTTTGCAAAAAGGTTTCGATAGGGTGTGTTTTCCTTCATTGTTGCTAGTTTCACTACAAGCAAAAAAAAAGTACCTTACCATTATAATAAACCTCACAATTTCACAGCTTCCGCAAGAACATAGTGAGGCTCCGAGAGGTAATGCGCGATGAGCCGCAGCGTCCCCTGGACCGCGCCGTCTGGTGGATCGAGTACGTGATCCGACACGGAGGAGCTTCCCACTTGCGAGCCAGGGTCGCCAACATGTCCTGGGCGGAATATCTCGACTTGCAACTCATGGCAACATTGGCTTTGCTCTTTCTAACCGCCATAGCAGCCCCAAGCATCGTCTTATACTTTGTAGCCAGCTTATTCAGAAGATATGTGTCGACTGGTGTTAAATTAAAAAGTAGTTAAATTGTATTCTGGGTTTTATTCTACTGGTTACCACGGTCTATGTATTTTTATAGCCTAGGTGTATAATATGTTTGTTAAAATATCGTGCCCTTCCCCAATTTCAAATTCATTCTAGTGACGTTTAGACGGAGTGCCAAGTACCTACTATAGCAGTTTATCTTCTAGTAAGATACCTAAGATAAGATAACTTTATTGATATTGTTAGTTGTTATTTTTAAACTTTCGCGATTTGAACACATTAAAAAAAAGAGGTACTTAATTAGCTCATATCTCAAGTTTTATTGCGCGATAAGTCCCGTGTAGTAGTATGATGAGATAAATAGAACCTAATATTACAAAAAATATTGCATAATATTGATTCATTGACATGCTCATCTGGTTTAATTTTTTTTCACATTAATTTTACTAATTATGATACTAGATACAGAATTGCAGAGTCATCTAAAATTTTTATCACAATAAAATATTTTATTAAATTAATTGACGAAATATACATAGTCTTAATATCCGGTAGGTCCCATTTGTTCTATGGAACATGACGTACCTAATAGAACAATTTGAGAAAATGTTGTCCCTGTTTTGTACTATAGAACAAACAGTTCGTACTTTTTTCTCAAAGTGTTCCGTAGAACAAACTAAGTATATAAATATAAACTTCTTGAAGTTGATAAGTAAACTGGCCACTCGATAATGATTTGCTACCACTTGCCTTAGTGACATTGATGATTAGATGGTTACTCACCGACAGAAATTATTACGGATTTTGAGAGAGCTGCAGTCGCAGGGTATGAGGGTACTCACTTCTTTATTGTTTAATTACAATGATTGGATTGGATCTTTGCTAATTGGTGGAGCGCCTTAACATCTTTTATTAAATAATTCCGCATTTCAAGTTTGATTTGGCAGAACTAAAGTGCCGCAGCAGCGGCTGGCAAATCGCTTTTAATTCAATTTTGTATGAAACATCCGATTTTTTTCGAATTCTGGGTTGATTCCACAGTAAAAATTGTTCATAATGATTGTTTTAATCACCGCCTTTCGGATTAGTGTTATTGGACCGCCACGGGCGGTCGTTAGCACTAAAAATAAAATATTGTCCTAACGTCCCCCAGTGGTGGTCGTGTTAGTAGGAGTCGTTGGGAGTAAACCTAATAAAAGGTTTTGTCAGTAGTTGCTGGAACAAAGGATGACAGAGAAGTACGAGTTTATTATTCTGAGGTAAAAATGTTGTCGCTGAAGTGAGGTCCAGCAAAGTGATATACCGTCACATACAACCACTGCTAGGATATCCACTGCTAGACATAACATTCCCCTTTAAATCTTGAAGGAAGCAGCTTGCATCCAGCGCGATCTTGCGGTCTTTATCTATCCAAATTGTGGGTGGACATCTTACACTGCGCTTGCCGGTACGTGGTCTCCACTCGAGAACTTTTTGTCCCCATCAGTACTCCGTGCTATATGCCCACTGCCATTTTAAGTTACTAATCCTTCTTGTTCCAAGCTTGTGCCAAGTTCTTCTATATTATGTCTATATTTCTGATTCGATTTTGCAGGTACATACCACGTAGATACTCGTATAATCAATTATATGAATAAAAGATCGTCATAAGAATCACGAATGATAAGATCGTGTATTTACACCTCATTGGTTAATTCGTTATAAGTGTAACTCTTAAGGCAGCGCGTCTTGGTACACATACTCGTACCGACACTACAGGCTGGATAGCTGACGCCGACATTAATTTGACCCACAACTCCCAAAAGGTAGTACTAGTACCTAAACAGTAATCATAAAAGCAATAAAAAAATCCTTTAAGGTGGTGAGATGGGCAAATTGAGTGATTTTGTACTCATTTCCTGACATTTGTTGAAAGTGTGGCAGATTTTAAATTAGTAAATCTTGTTAAAGATATCTTCAGTTAGCAAATAAAGTCCAAAATGATTTTTAGTAACATTTGCAACTACTTTAAAATACTATTGAGAAGTATTACTACACCAGTTTTGTAATCATTTTTTATCCTGATTTTTCATGGATCGGAGATGTTCATTTTGAATTAAACTTAAAATAAGTTGTTTGAGAAATTAACACCTTTCTTCTTAAAATAACATTTATTTCGAAATGTTATCGTTTAATAAAATTTACAGATAAATACTGATAGCGCCTGCTGAAAACATTTCATTCAGAAATCGCGTTGCTCGCATAATTATGACAGGCGTTTTTATTGCATTTGTAGGCGACGTTGCCGGTCTTCAGCGGCGTTGCCTAACTTCACCGTGCGACGAGAATTTCTACATTGTTAATTTATAAGGTTTCATGTTCGGCACGCGGTTTACGCGCAGAATTACTAATTATCATAATATCTAAGTCTGGGATCCCTATCAAAAATGCCCCATTCTCAAAATCAAGAAGTCAAAATAATGATTTTTTTTTTCATTAGGAATTTTAATATAAACAAGGGTACGTACATTTTATACATAACCTCTTATAGGCGAGTTAAATACATCAAGAAGAATAACTTTTACAATGGGACTAACCCAAACTCAAGAAAAAGTCAGCTGATCCATAGAAAAAGACCATTGTACTTATTGTAGGTACTCGTAGTACCTAATCGACAAAATATATGGGACAGCTGATTTGCTGATTCTGGGTTGGTTGGTCCCATAATTGGACCTTGATGTAGACACTAATTTCGCCTTGTGATTTTCGCCGGTGATTTATAAATGTCGTATTTTTTTTACAAACTCCTTTTTGAAATTATTATTTTATATTTTTACTAAATATTCAGATATTTTAAATTACTGAATAATTATATTCTCAATTTTCAATCTGCGCTACGCCATAATGATGCCTATAGGTCTATGCTGCCGTCCTTTAACTAAAATGCCGTTAACTGACATTTTGTCATTTTCACTTTTATGAGGTCATTGTCATCAGAAAAATTATCCGCATTAAAGGATTTTATATAAAATATTAATTTGTCAGCATACAAATGGAATTGGTATACAACGGCAGTTTTAAATTGGTCTAGCAAATATTATAATATTGTTCAAGACTATATTGCTGCTATACAACATAACTTATTTAAAATGCCGCTGCGTGGCGCCTGTATCACGGTGCGGGTGAAAGTGTTTGATGGTTTAAATGGGACAGGCGCGTGGACAGTTGCGGATTCCCGCCAATTTCGTTATCATGGCTAACAGCATTTCCAGTTTTCTAACTACTTATATCAAAAGCGCGCTTTTTGGCGTGAACAGTCAGTAAAATTAGTGTAAAAAGTGAAATTATGTGATTGTTAATGAATGTAACGAAATTATAAATTTCGTCTTACCTTAGTACCTAATTAAAAGAGTATTTGAGGTAACTTTGATGCGTATCGAGAATTCAATTTAGTATAACTTTTGATTCGGCGAAGTTACGGCGTTTGTTCTATATTAAATAGTTGGCTCTTAACAAAATCTATCAATTATGGTAAAACATTAGTGTATTAGTCTATTGTACTGTGACTGAAATTGAAATTTAAATATATTTATTTGACAAAAATTGTTACATAGCTTTTGGATGATAAGGGAAATTACAAACATACTTTACAGTGGATTCCAAACTCGGCTAGGCCTGTTTTTTGGTAATCCATGAGGTGCAGAATTGCCTAAGTTTACATTGTGCACGCTCTCGTTTTCAGTAGATAGGTATGTAGTATAATTATAGTGAAAAGTTTTGGATACAAAAATAATATAAATAATATAAAATAACATTATAATAATATGTTGCACGGTCAGACAAGTATAAAACATCAGTTGAAATTTTATACTTACTAAGCTATAATTCTCCAAACCATACAATAGTTAGAACAGTTATTAGTGACAAATCATACATGAGAATCAATCTAACTACTTAAAGTTCGTCAGATTATTGCCAAAATATGGTAACTAAAACTTGGAATAGGTTGTACTTGTACGTACAAAAAAATCTTTTAAAATTCAAGTAGCATTCAATCAAGGGTCGCCAGCTGCCCTTGGCATTAAACCTATAAAATTATAACCAATATCACGAATTAGGCGATAAAACATAAAAAAAGCTTACAAAATTTATAATGTCAGCCTTAACATGTCAAAAAGCCTAGACATACAAATATTGCATGCGGTTGGAAAGAACATTTAAAAAGTAATAAAATGGTATCAGTAAAAAACCTCATGACCGAGACAAATACGAGACGTATTCACGTACAATACACGGCTGCGTCCACGACTCAGACATACCAGATTTTTTTTCTTTTGATTCCAGCATAGTTTGTCTGTGTTCTGTAAGACCACTGAGACAAATAGATATTGAAGAGCGAATAAAGTGACACGGAAAGGGGCGAGGGGAGCCCGTCTTCATCTGATGACATTAGTCAAAAACAAGAAGAGTTGATTTTATTGTTGTATTTGATTTCATTTACAATAATTTAAATATTCCTTTAACAGTGACAGACCGCCTTGAACTGCTGGGGCTAACACTTACTCCCACATTGAACTACGACACGTACCTAGAATCTAGGACCAAATTGGCTGGTAAGAAGCTGGGTATCCTGAACAAGGTCAGGCGGTATTTCACACCGGGAAAGTAGCTTACTCTGTATAAAGCACAAGTCCGTTCATGTCTGGAATGCTGCTGCCAATGACTTTGGGATGACTCGGCTAAGTATCAGCTCAAGGCCTTGGGATCGGTGGACGGGCGTGCTGTTTGGCTTATAGGTGATGAAAAGTTAGTTGCAAAAAATATCATAGCCTGGAGCATCGCCGTAGGGCTGCGAGTCAGTCCATTTTCTATAGGATTCATTTCGGAGAGTGTGCATCTGAGCTGCACCCTACCTTATCCTACCATACCCTTTTTACTACAGGACAAGTAGGACGACGCCATATTACCACCCCTACACTGCTGATTTTCCTTCGATACGTTCGAAGCGGTTTGACTCAACATTTCTGATTCTTACCGCCAGGGAATAATATAGATCAGTCTTCCTGCTTTCCTGTTTCCTGAGAGATATAATGTAAAGCTTTTCAAAGTCAAAGTGAATAGGTATCTTCTAGGTCTGCCTGCTTCATCTTCTACCACAACGTCACTTACCATCAGGCAAGTTGGTGGTCTAGCGCGGACTTATTCACGATAAAGAAAATAATTCTTTATTAATTATGAAATGTGATGCATAGTTAAAATGCCGTAATCATTACAAGTTTTGTAAAGAGCCGCATTTAAGCAATGTAATAAATATAAAAAATGCTACTGCAAAAGATATATTGGGTTATTATTTAAATTTACTTGCCTTGATTGCCGTTATACTAACTTTAGCGTATAAAGCGGCTTTTAAAGTTTTTACTACTACCATTAATATTTTTTCAGTCTGGAATATAACTGTAAAATTCTGTCAAAACTATTAGCAAAAATGCCGTTAAAGTATGTATTACGGTAATATAGTCATATTTTTAGGACTTGAAATTTTAAGGATTACTGTCAGAAAATAAAAAATATTTATTTTCTTTAATTTACGCATTGACTGAAAGAACTTTTAAGTTGTATTTTTTGTTATTTAAAAGTTTTGCAAGAAACTTGTAGTTAGGAAGTAGCATTTTTTTTTTTAATTATGTCACCCTTATGTCATCTCATAATTTGGTTTTGGTACTTATCTGTGCTTTAGTTAAAAAACGGCAGTATTGGTTCATACATTAGACGTCATGTCAACTTAGCCAACGCGCTGCCTACTTGGTTCACGCCGAATCGAACAGATGGCGCGCGTCAAACTATTGTTTATTCTGTGTCAAAATTGGCGAAAATTACTGTCGGGTACCGTCACCTTAATTTAAAAAAATAAATTTTCAAACAAAGTAAAAAATAAAATAAAGGAAGTAATAATTAGGCATCATACTTTTGGAACACAGTTTGGAAACTAATTCATGCAATTTGACATTAAACTAATCAAAATAGCTATTCCCGCCATTTTGACTAATGTCAAAATATCTCGAATCGCTGTTTAGATACAGGTTGCTCCAAAATATTGTTTTAGAATATGGTACATAACTAGGTAAGTAAATAGTAGCTTTAATTATTTAATTCTAAATATGTCGAAGGCTTTAAAACTAAAGGCCAAATATTATGTGATTTCTCGTGTCAGCTCTCCACCGTGTATACAGCACGACAAAAAAAAAGTTGAAAATAAATTAGCGCGCCACCATCGCTTTATTAAAATAGTTTGCGTCATTTGATTCATGATGACACTGTTTTCCTATTCACAGCCCACAAAATAACACAACACAAAAAAATTGCACGAAAAATAACCATGCCTGATAGTTCAGGTTCAGGTAGTGGTTCCAGCAAGAGTGACTTTTTAGTTCCAGAATTAATAATTTATATTCTTTTGTGTCGCACTCTAATCACCCTTCCAAAATTTTACGGCCCCATTGGCTATAAGAGCGTGCTGCGTACCTACCCTGTACAACATCACTTTAACTTGCTGATCCGTTGGGCTAAGCTAGGGTTGCCGTTCGTCCGGGCTTCTTCGGATTTGTTCTAGTTTAGAGAGCGTCCGGGGAGCGTCCGGGCGGGGTTTCAATAGTAATCCGGGTTTCGACTCACTAAATTCACCGTGCAAACATCTAGTTGCCACGGTTTAAAAAAATCATGACTCATAGATATGTCCGGGTTCTGGTCTCTAAAATCCGGGGTTTTCACGGGAATTTTCGTAGAATTTGTAGAGATGGCAAGATGGCAACCCTAGGCTAAGCCGATAGCTTTGGTGATACTCGGCTCCCTTAATTCCTGATTTGATCACGCAAAGTGATTCCGAGCAAATTTTCTCTATAGCTTGTCGTCAAAAAAGAAACTAAGAAGGCAATGATTTGTAAAGATAATAATTAATATAATCAATTAAAACCCCACCTTATCAAACAAAGATTCTACAAATCACCATAATCCCGATGTAATTAAAATATAAATCGTATACATTTTTAATTCGTACGCACAGTGGCCAGGCAAGTGCCGCTTGTCGGCCGACAAGTTTTATCTCTTTGCCATTATCTATCTAGAATGACTCTTCAGATTGAGAATAATGCTTTTCATCATCGTGATTATAATTTGTAACATCATGTACTGTCCGCAACGCTGTTATCGTGTGCCAGTCTTGTCATACATAACAATACCTATTTACTGGCTCACGATAACAGCATTCCAGCATTTACTTATATATTGTACATCCAAAATTTTACGGCAGAATATTAGCGGCACTTGCCTGACCACTGTGCGTACGAATTAAAAATGTATCCGATTTATATTTTAATTACATCTGTAGTATTCAGCTTTTGTGATGCTGGAAGGATCTTAGTAGCAATCCCGACACCTTCCATAAGTCACCAAGTGCCGTTTCGTCCCCTGACTCAGGAGCTGGCGAAACGCGGCCACGAAGTGGTCATCATCACGCCTGACCCAGCATTCCCTAAGGGAGAGGTTCCAGAAAATCTCACAGAAATAGACGTCCACGACATGTCTTACAAGCTGTGGCGAGACGAAATACTGACAAGCGCCACGACAACAGGGACGAGTGCCGATCTATTCACACAAATGGCAAAGATTATGCCACTGCTTTCAAAGATCTTCGAGATTCAGGTGATGACAGACCAAGTCCAAGAACTGATCAAAAACAGAACGAAATTCGACGTGATCTTAGTAGAGGCCTGTGTAAGGCCAACAGTTTCTCTCTCTCATGCGTTTAAAGCACCAGTAATTAGTGTAAGTTCTTTTGCCGGCATGAATAGAAATTATGATATTATGGGAGCACCTATGCGCCCTCCACTGCAGTATCCCACCGTTTTTAGGCAGAAAATTTATAATTTATCACTTTGGGAGAAATTGGTGGAGCTCTATCATCACTACGTACTTGAAGATATATTTGGGAGTGTTGCAGAAGATGACAATAAAATGGTGAAGAGGCTTTTTGGTCCTGATACACCGACCGTATCTGAGCTGGAGAACAATGTGCATCTGATGCTACTGAATGCGCATCCTATTTGGGATTCGAATCGACCAGTGCCTCCAAGTGTTGTATATATGGGCGGAATGCATCAAAAGCCTTCGAAAGAGCTTCCTAAGGTAAGAATACAAATTAAGGCAAAGTTGTTTGCTGCTGGTAGCTCTCTTAGACGGCTCCGAAACTTCCTGCCTACTGCTACTAAAGTTGCGCTCGCACAGTCCCTTCTTCTTCCTATTTTAGATTACGCTGACGCCAGCTTTTTAGATCTCACTGAAGTCCAACTTGATAAGCTTGAGCGTCTTCAAAATTATTGCATTAGGTTTATATTTGGGCTACGCAAATATGACCACGTATCTCATTTTCGAACTAAGCTCAAGTGGCTTCCAATTCGTCTTCGTCGGAATGCTCATATCCTTAATCTGGAGTAGAAGGATTGAAGAGGATATTATAATATCCTCTTCAATCCTTCTACTCCATGCTATCTTAAAGACTCTTTTTCCTTCTGGCAAGATGCACATTCCCTTCCCCTCCGATCCAAGGATAAACTTTCCCTTATGACCCCTACCGCACGGTGTGAAACTTTTTACGGGCGGTCTTTTGCCTTTCAGGCAGTCCAGCTATGGAATGCCTTGCCCGTTACTGTCAGAAAAGCTCAATCACTGAACGTATTTAAAGATCAGGTTAAAAACCATTACCTGCAGAAATTGTCAATTCTTTAACTATGTAACTGTTGTTGTTGTTGTTATTTATGTTGTTTTATGTAAGTAGTTTATTGTAATGTATTAGGTATGTATTAGTTTATTATTTAGTCATAGGTTTCTTTTATAATTTTATATGTATGGTTTTCTTTATTTTTAGGTATGTTAAGTATTTATATCAATTTTATTAGTATGTATGTTTATGATGTATAATCAAACTTATATTTTAACTAATGCGCACCCCGTCCATTATTTATACGCTTTCTATCCTCTCCATCCTAAGGTTGCCTGGCAGAGATCGCTATCAGCGATAAGGCCGCCCATTGTTACATTGTTTATGTATCTTTGTTTCTTCTTTTTGTTTATTTCTTGGTGTGCAATAAAGAGTTTATCTATCTATCTAATTTTAATTAACAAGCTAGTTATTATGATGGAATAAAGAGATATTTACGTAAAATAAATCTAACTAAAGTAAAGTAATAAATTATGTTTCAGGAACTAAAATCATATCTGGACTCCTCAAAGCACGGAGTTATCTACATCAGCTTCGGCACGAACGTGGATCCAGCGACTTTGCCGCCAGAAAGGATCCAGACATTGATCCGGGTGTTCTCGAAGCTTCCCTACGATGTGCTGTGGAAGTGGAACCAGGACGAGCTGCCTGGCAGGACGAAGAACATCCGGATATCTAAGTGGCTGCCTCAGTCTGATCTGCTCAGTAAGTATCATCTGGGCTTACCTTACCCAAATCTATACTAATAATAAGTATAAATATAAAAGTGCGTTTGTTGGTTAGTTTGTTACTCTTTCATGCAGCAACAGACAGAGACAGACTTAATATTTTTCCTAGATTAATATATTAACATATAACCCTAGACTATAAAGGTTGTAGAATGAAATAGACTACTTTTCATCCCGGAAAAATAAAAGGTTTCTACGGGATAGCACGAAAACTAAAATATCACGCGAGCGAAAACCACAAGGAAAAGCTATTATAGAGGACCGTCTTATACTTGAGTCTGTCAAGCTTTTAATCGGTTTAAAAAATGCAGATCAATACCTAATAGTATTTTCAGCAACTGCCTGAATACGCTCACTGACAAATAAAAGCTCGTATCAAAACATTTTAGGTCAAGGCGGTGCTTTTCCGTCTCTGTTATTGTCCGAGACTAATTTATATAGGTAATCAAAACATAAAACATAATTATAATATGGGTAGCAGTGGCGAAATTACACATTTGCCGCCTGAAAGCTAATTTTGCCGCCCCTTTCGTCCTACAATAGGAGACGGTGGTGAAGGTATTATACCTACATTTTTTTTTCAATAATTTGGTATGATTGTGAAAGTTAAATATAGACTTCTCGAAACTTTTTACAATATCAGTTCCTATAATCCGACTGCTTAACTTACGATTTAGTTGAAGAAATCGTTTTCGGCCACATCACTGAGCTAATTTTAATCACAATACATATTTGCCGCCCCTGACAGCCTATGCGTAAATCCGCCACTGATGGGTGGAGAGATATCCGCTTACTCTATCTCTGGTGGAGGTTATTTTAATTTGTCATTGCTAAATATAACAATGTGATTCATACATTTCCTAATTTAAGCCTGATAAGTGAAAGAGCAACACAGGCACAGCCTAGTGCAGGGACTAGGACATAACTGCTACTACTAGGTTAAGGTTCATTAAGAAATACGTGTTATAGTTTAAAAAAAATTTTTTTAGATATCCTACATTGTGTTACCGATGCTGATAAAATCATTCATTCATTCGTAAAATAATAAATAGCTTTGCGCGTTTCTGGTATTAATATCCCAAAAACAGGAGAGTCGAAACCTGAACTGGAACGTTTAAAGAACTTCATTTGCTGCAAAAAAGCTGTCAAGAAACATAGTTTAGAGATATACAGGGTCATAAGTATTAAACGCAAAACCTTTTAAGGGCGGGTCTAGTACATCTAGACAAACAGCTATTGTTCTAGGACTTTTGGAAAATCACATAGAAAAAATCAGCTTTTTCAAACAAAGAGTTCGTCAACGCGCGGCAAAATGAATGGAGAAGCGGATTTTTTGCGAATTTTCAAAAGTCGTAGTACAAAAGTTGTTTGTCTAGATGTACTAGACCTGCCCTTAAAAGGTTTAGCGTTTAGTACCTATGACTAAGTAATAGCCCCTACAAAATTCAAAACGTTTGAGAAAGTATTTACAACGTACCACCACCTCCACGCATGTTTGCGTACTGTTACGGCCGTTCAACAACTAGTCGAGCTAATCGATGGGTTTGTTGCTCGTTACACATTAAAACAATAATGTGAAGGTGCGGGCCATGTTATCGTAAAAGATCTCTACCATTCAGTCACAACCTATAATATAATGCAGTTTTCAGTTCTTATGTTCCACATTCCCTAATCTTTACAGAACATCCAAATGTAAAGCTGTTTATCACGCAAGGAGGTCTGCAGTCCACCGACGAGGCCATCACCGCTGGTGTGCCTCTCATAGGCATGCCCATGCTGGGAGACCAGTGGTTCAACGTGGAGCAATATGTCTACCACAAGATTGGCCTCAGGCTAGACATAGAGACGCTGACGGAAGAAGCCTTGCTAAATGGCATCAATACAATCCTTAGTGATGACAGGTCAGTGTAAGATAAGAGATAAGTGCTCAAGTATTTAAGAATTTATTAGGTTTTTTGTTTATTTTATTTCAATAATTCATTTATAAAATTAAAGTAGTGCTCGAAAACCAAATGGATTTTGGACTAGTGGTTTTGTGAGTATTCGTGAACATACATGATTCCACGAGCACTTGTCTGTTGAGTGTTTTCCAACAAGCACTTTTATTTCGAAAATACTTTGGTAATCATCGTTCATTTTTAACCCCCGACGCAAAAGAGGGGTGTTATAAGTTTGACGTGTCTGTTTGTCTGTGTGTCTGTCTGTCTGTCTGTCTGTGGCATCATAGCGCCCGAACCACTGAACCGATTTCAGTTTAGTTTTTTTTTGATGAAAGGAGACTTAATCGAGAGTGTTCTTAGCTATGTTTTATAAAAATCGATTGAGCCGTTTAAGAGTTATGGTGGGTTAAAGTGGGGATGGAAGAACCAAAATTCTACAAATGTGCCCAAAATGGTTGTCAATTGAAAGTTTGTTGTCAAATATTTGTGTCAGGGGTTTTTTAAATTTTTAATTTATAATTATTATATTAAATAGTTATATATTTTTTTTTATAGTTTCTAAAGTAGGTACACAGGAATGTCTGAAATATTTTCACACTAACAACTTTACTGTAAGTAAGCAAGTTACTATATTTCCAACCACATCATCATTTATGGCAGTCTGTTCAATCTCAGGCTACATTCTAGTGATTGAATCCACCGGTTCCGTACTACCTTGTTTAAAACTGTGTTTCGGGTTTCTTTGGCTTCCCCCGACTGTTGTACAAAAAAAGTTTCGTCAGGATATTTTCCTTCACAGTTTGAAACTACACTTAAAAACAGTATCTTACCATTCTAATAATCGTCCTTATTTCACAGCTTCCGCAAGAACATAGTGAGACTCCGCGAGGTGATGCACGACGAGCCGCATCGTCCCCTGGACCGCGCTATCTGGTGGACCGAGCACGTGATCCGACACGGAGGAGCCCCCCACTTGCGAGCCAGGGTCGCCAACATGACCTGGGCGGAATATCTCGACGTGCAACTCACGGCAACCTTAGCTTTGCTCCTCGTAACTGCCGTAGCAGCCCTAAGCGTCGTCTTATATTTTGTAGCAGGCTTAGTCAGAAGATATGCGTCGACTGGTGCTAAATTAAAAAGTAGCTAAATTGTATTCTGGGTTTTATTACATAGAACTTACACCAATATTGATATTGAATATAGCCTAGGTAAAATATTTATAATTTTCTCATTTATAATTTTGCGCCCTTGCCAAGCCCCTGCCCATACTGCCCCATTTATTCTAGTGTCGATCAGACGTAGTGCCAAACGAGTACCAAAGTAGCTCACATCATCTAGTTAGCAGTAACCAGTATTTAGGTACTCTATCTAATCGCCTAATGCAATCATGGGGCATTATTTATGACTTTCGAACGACTGGAACGTATACGAAACTTTACGGTCGATTTAACTTATTTTTATTACATTCTATTTTACGATTTCCTCTTTTGCAGTT
The DNA here is from genome assembly GCA_964007245.1 of Hypomecis atomaria. Taxonomy (NCBI): domain Eukaryota; kingdom Metazoa; phylum Arthropoda; class Insecta; order Lepidoptera; family Geometridae; genus Hypomecis; species Hypomecis atomaria. Next base: position 12,819,678 of record OZ023301.1, read on the forward strand.
GACCGTTTCTTTTAAAATAGCCGTGTCGAGTACTAAAGTGTTGCTTGAAATGGATAATTTTAATTAAATTTGAAAGAATTTTCCATATAAATCACGCAACACTTCAAAAATAATAAATAAATAGCGTTCGTTTCATTGATCAGCATTTCGATTCACAGTATGACGCTTAGGGAATGCAATCTCAGGACGAGATTGGTCGAGATCTCGGTATTTTCGAGGTCTCGAATGGATTTCAAAAAGTATTGTTTTAATTAGATAACTAAAACATTAATGACACTGCTTAGTAGTTGTGATTATGATGCGAATAAGATACAACATGAATTTTGAAATAATTATTATTTGCAAAAAATGGCACAACCGCCTTCCATCGTGTTGTAACAAACCTCAGATGGTTTGATCGTCCACATCTGAGTAATTAGGCATAGGAAAAAGGCATTCTTGTAGATCAGAAGTCTCTTACATGAAGTTATAATTCTTTCTAATATTATCTAAAGAAACTTTCCATTCAAATGATTTACAAACAAGCAGGAAAATAAGTACATTTTAGAAAAGCAACAGAACTTCAATATAGGTATGAAAACTCTTTGCAGAAATAGAGAATTTAAAATAAGAGAAAAAAAAAGAACAGAGAGAATTTGACGGGACGGACAACAGGGACTTCACTTGAGAAAATTATAGGAAAAATGTTGGAATATTTCATCTTTAATAGGTATGTTTAGTTTTGTTCCGCAAGATACAGAGAAAGGAAAAGCAGAGAAGAGTTTACTAACTAGGAGAATTTTGTTCCTGGTCTAAAAAGTGGAAGTTGGAAGAAAGTTGTTTTCGATCAAAGGACGAGGATGTTTCTAGAGGATTTGGTTTCGTATAAAAGTATCTCTTTTTAAATAGATAAGTCTCACTGTAGATATAGAATATGTTCTGCGGTTAATATTCGTCCTGATCAGCACTGCAATAGACTTCTGGATGATTTACTGTTGAATGAATGTACAAATGAACATCAGAGGAAAAGAGGAGATCTATCATAGAAAGATAGGCCTATATCCGTCTTACTGAAACGATGCAGTATGGAGGATTCTCATACGTATTTATTCTTTTATGAGTGTGAACGAGTTGCTTACGACGCTACGCTACACCACAGAAACAAGGCAATATTATCTACTCTAACTTGTTGCGGGTTGATAAATACGCATACATCTTCAGGTTCCTATGGCGGTCTTGCATAAGTTGACTTACGATGTTTCCTACTCTATAGAAGTACTCGTATGTTACTGACGAAACTATCCTTCATTGAGCATTTACTCACGAGTAGAAGATAGAAGCTTCTAACACTCGCCCTTTATGATTTCTATGTATGAATTACAAATGTTTTAATTATTTGTCTTTTTCAGCTTCGACTATTTGTGAACATAAAATCTTAAGATATTATATTCTATGCGGATTGAGAATCTCCAGAAATTGAGAAATTTCCAGACATGACGTGCTTTACCTACTCGTACAATTTGCGAAGGACAGAGTGTTCATAGATAAAATGTCATTTATTTATATTATGGGGATTGCAGAGTCGACTATTGCTATATCTTATTATTGCTACATCTCATTATTTAAATACTAGCCGTAAGTGCTACTTGATCAATGCTGTATTTTCATTAGTGTGCAGAACTCTTGAAGCCAGATAGAGCTTGGGCCAGTGATTCTCATTTCCGAAATGGAGGGATATCCCGTGTCCTTATAAGAGTGTAAATTCTGATCACTTTGAAATAAAGCTATTGATAGCTTATTGATTTTAATATTATTTTACAAGGCGAAGTCGATTCTCGAACCTTTTTCTATAGTAATCTGGAGCTTTTCTTGAGAACACTCTGGATTTCATGCAAGTTTCTTGATTTTCCTGACTTTATGAAGTGATGTAGATAAGATGACTACTGACACACTCGCGACTCCTGGTTTTCTTTCCTGCTTTCTTTTCCCAGGATGGCGTTAGATTTACGAAAGCAGAGTAGAGTCATTTTCATGGTTTTCAGCTCTCTCGAGCGCCATGACTAAATAATCAGAGATAAACATAAAATAAAATAAATCTCTGATACCTAAATAAAATTGAATAAATTTAAAACATTAAAATTAATTATTGTCAGAAATAAATTAATACTATTCTTTCTGGCATTCCAATCTTTTATTATATTCGTAGTTTGGTAATAATATTAGTTCAATAATAGAGTTTCTTTGTTCTAAAGTACTAATTTAATGGAATTTTCTTCTCATCTCGTATCTAATATTTTCTTATGCAACTAAATCAATATTTTATACTTAGCTTTATTGAAGCTTATTTATGTAATACAAAAATATTCTAAAAAATTCCACATAAAACAGAGAAACTCTAGAATCACTATTTCTATATAGCTCTTGAGACATTAGTTAAGTACTTCATTTCATTCTGAGATTAGTAATATACTTTCAGGATCATAGAAGCTTAAAATAGGTAAACATAGAGTTTTCGTTCTGAACTTAGGTAATCTATTAGGCAGTTAAGTATTTTGAATCACCTTTACCTAGGTTTATGCGGTCTATAACGCAGGATCCACCACAAGACGACCACTGGCCAAACTAACGTACCAGTAGGTAAATAAACTAGATGATTAGGATAGGAATCTCACAGCAGAAAACTAATAAAGCAGATGGCGCTAGGTGAGAATTATTTCGTTGTGAACTTCAGAAGTTCAAAAATGTTAGTATTCATATTTCTTATTATTTATCAATACAAATAGTAAGCTGAGATCTTATTGAATATCTGTATCAATATTTAATGTATTTTTTAATATTTTAGGATATTTCTTTCATGAGGTTCAATTTATAATTTGTTGACAATCAAGTGGAATCAGGATGCATAGCTAGTTTGACATAAAGCTAAGATTCATTGAAAGCAAATCAAGGTTCTATAATCATTTTCTCTGACATTTTATTTTAGACAGGGTTCTTAAAATTCGACTCTTCTTAGGTTTATAAATGAGGTTAATTAGGCAGGTTAGGCTAGGATTGTTACATTTCGGCGTCCGTGACTAGGCATGTTACAATTTGTTGGCCGCGACCAGGATCAGCAATAGAAACGATTTGTTTTATCATAAAAATAGGTTTAAAATATTTTCGTGATAGTAGAATATAGTCGGACCTCAAAAATATTAGATCTGTTAGTTTAACTTTGCTTAGGCAAGTAAATTCAGGTTTATTATAGGACTGTGTTCAGTAGTCAGACTATCTGAACACAATTTGTTGCTGTGAAATGGAGACGATGGTGATTCGAAATTTATAGGTTAGTGAAAACTAGGGTAACGTAATAATTTCAATCGCGAATTCATTAGAAAAGGTAACGAATATCTCATCAATTATCAATTTTCAGGTTAATCATTATCTTAGGGTATTAACAGATTAAAACGTTGGGGGGTGATTTGGTTTTAAAAAAAGACTAAAAACAAGATAGCAAGCATTTTGTGTTATGGGTAATTATTTCGTTCAGAATAAAAAAAAAAAAGGGTCTAGCCAAGAATCATTCGTCACTCATGTATTGTGTTTGTAGTAAATATGGTAAAGTAGTTTAGTGTTTATAACATATTTTTTGCTTCATGTATAAGTTTAGCTTGAATAATTGTAGATAGTAAATATTTTCAATTTATAATAAAAGATGTGATTAGTAATTATGCTTCAAAGTATATTATTAATATTTTAAAATAGGAAACTTAGGGAGTTGATTCGGTTATATAATTTTATTACAGACAAGAAAACTGGGGGTAGAGTATACTTAACAATTTTAACTTACGACTTTATAAATCAATGTAATAAAATGTGAAATATTTTTCATTGATAGAGATTTGTTTCAGTAGGTTATGGAATGACTTTGATTTTTTTGGACATTTGAATTTTACTACTTTTACCACAGGAAGTTAGCAAGTATATCAATTTAATAATTCAATCAAACAAACAGGCTGTTGTACTAAATTCCTTATAAATTGCATTCAAGAAAAATTAGAGATGGGAATATATTATAAAATAAACATAGGGTTAAACTACATTGTGTATTTGTATTAATTGGGATTGCATAAATATTTAGAGGTCTATTTCTCTTGCATCAAAAATATAATATATGGAATAGTAGATAATAAAAAGCATTCGGTTTACATCAAAATTATATCGAAGTAGTCAGTGAAAGAAATGTGTAAAAATGTATTTTTGTTGAAAATCTATCGGTTTCAGGTTGAGGTAACGATAAATTGAATTATTATTTCAAAATAATTCAACTGTTAAATAATTTTACTTGAAATAAGATAATTTGGGAAAATAGGTAATTTGACAGAGTAGTATCTGGAAAGGTGTAAAGAAGGGAAAATGAATTTAGTTGTTTAAAAATGTAGAGTAATATGGGATTTCTAAACGGGAGGGTGTATTATCAAAAACATAATTATGCAGTTCAGAAAGGAGAGACAAGCTGGGTTTAGAAAATAATATTAATAAAATAAACTAAAACCCAGTAATACAATAGTTAGGCTAAAAACGTATAAATGGGGTTTGTAATTTATGTGAATAGGTATCTATTTTCTAACTTTGCGTGCTTCATTTACAATGGCGTTTACTATCAGGAAAGTTGGTGGTCAAACGCAGACTTTTTGCGATTTAAAAAAAAAAAAAGGACGAATAATTTGAGCAAATAACAGATAGATTTATAAATTAAAGCAAGGAAATTTTAGTCAGGGGGGTGGAACATTTGCTCAATCTTTTCAGATAGTAGGTAAACCTTATTATTATTTTTAGACATCAGTTATAATCAATGTAAACAGGTGTTAGCTAAATCTTCAGTGATTATTCAAAGTCTTAATAATCAGGTAAAGTGTAATAGTTCATGCACTTAAAGTGAGTAAAGTAAGCTGGGTTTTTAAATAGTCGATCAATAATCAAATCAACTCTTGTTATTAGCGTATCTTTTACTGATTAGTTATTTACTAAACGGGTTAAAACATAGCTGTGAGGATATTTGATTTAAGATGTTTCAGTGTAAGCCAAAGTAAGTGAATGCAACGCAATAACATAGATTTAAATTTGTTTTATTGTTAGTAGCGAACAATGATACTGAAAACTAAACTAAGTAAATCAACAAATAGTTTTCTTTATCTCAAATTAAATTGAAGTTCAGTTGTATACTTTTGCTTGATGTTTAGAAATCAATTACACCAAGATAAGAAAAATGAATAATATTAGAAACAAATAAAGAACATTATTAAAAAAACTTGCAAAATAAAAATCAAGTTCAGGTAATATTGAAAAATTGATTTCAAATGTTCATTAAAGAATTCAAAAATGCTTTGCTGGTTTGAAGGAAGTAGAGTATAAGCTCAATAGATTGGCTGAACTTGTTTCAATATATTGATCATTACCAAAAATTATACGCGTGGAGATATGTCGGGATTCGAGTAGGTAGAACTCTCATGGCCAAGCAAAGCCGCGCCAGGAATTGGTTTCTCTAACCAAATGGAAGAGATCCTTTCCACTAGTAGAGTGTAAATTTTACTTGCTTGAAAACTTTGGCATATTGACACATTATTATTTAGTTCAATTTTGTTAGTGAGGGAAGCCATTCTATAAGCTGTAGCTGTTATAAAAAAATTTGGAAATTTAAATTTCTTTAGTGAACATCTTGATATTTATTTGAACATTGTTAAATCGGGATAAAAAAATAATTAAAAATTTTACCGAGGTTCGAATAATAATTAACCTCTAACTTGTTAACATTTTAGTAAGGATAGTGAGGTAGAAATTTAATACGAGGGTGTGGATGTATTTTAAATATTTTGCTATGGGGTGTAAAGGGATATGTGCAAATATTGGCTCGCTTTGAGTTCAAAAAGTGATGCTACGTCGTGAAGTTGGCGTGAAGATAGTGAAAGGCGTTTTGCGAGAATTAGGGATGACAAATAGTAAAAAAAAAATATTGTTACAAATATCACTCTGACATTGACTGACCAAATTACATCAGTACGAGAGGGACTAAACGACAATAGCATTACTGGGATTTGAAGCGGTTTGTCAGGGTTCGAGTTTTAGCAATCACTTGAACAAATAGATCTTTATGAAGGAGTGTGGTGTTAGGAGAAGGCCAGCAGGCAATCCATCAACATAAGTTGATTTCATAAGGATCTTTTACTCTACAAGGTAGGAAACTCTGAATTGATACACTGCACATGCTCCAGTTTATAGATAGTTGGATTTTAACCATTCACTCTTGGCGGGACATTGATGCCATGCGGAATTATTTTCCTTTTTCATGGACAATTCGTGTAGTTTGGAAGGGGTATGTTGGGAAAATCTCCGAACGAAAGATTGGTTCGCTGAGACTACTCAACATGCGACCAATCAGGTCGGTTCTACCTCAAAACAGAATTCCCTTACGAGGGCTCCGTTTCTGTCACCGAACCAGAACTTCCTTGCAGATTATAACAATTTAGTGGGGAAGGCGATTTTTCTTCATGGTAGATATGTAATCAAACTGAGAGTAGGAGGTTTTATGACGATTATCTGCAGACTGGTTTAAAAACTTTTTTGCATATTGTAATAGGGATACATTCACACTAGAAACATATAATTTCATTGTTGGAACTCGAATTTTGATAAATACAATTATGCACTTGATTAAATTTAAAGTTATTATATTTTTTTTTAGGAAAATTTACTTCGATTTAGATGTTTACCAACATCTTTTCATCTGCGAAAATTTTGAGGGGTGCTGTAACAAACCTCAGATGGTTTGATCGTCCACATCTGAGTAATTAGGCATAGGAAAAAGGCATTCTTGTAGATCAGAAGTCTCTTACATGAAGTTATAATTCTTTCTAATATTATCTAAAGAAACTTTCCATTCAAATGATTTACAAACAAGCAGGAAAATAAGTACATTTTAGAAAAGCAACAGAACTTCAATATAGGTATGAAAACTCTTTGCAGAAATAGAGAATTTAAAATAAGAGAAAAAAAAAGAACAGAGAGAATTTGACGGGACGGACAACAGGGACTTCACTTGAGAAAATTATAGGAAAAATGTTGGAATATTTCATCTTTAATAGGTATGTTTAGTTTTGTTCCGCAAGATACAGAGAAAGGAAAAGCAGAGAAGAGTTTACTAACTAGGAGAATTTTGTTCCTGGTCTAAAAAGTGGAAGTTGGAAGAAAGTTGTTTTCGATCAAAGGACGAGGATGTTTCTAGAGGATTTGGTTTCGTATAAAAGTATCTCTTTTTAAATAGATAAGTCTCACTGTAGATATAGAATATGTTCTGCGGTTAATATTCGTCCTGATCAGCACTGCAATAGACTTCTGGATGATTTACTGTTGAATGAATGTACAAATGAACATCAGAGGAAAAGAGGAGATCTATCATAGAAAGATAGGCCTATATCCGTCTTACTGAAACGATGCAGTATGGAGGATTCTCATACGTATTTATTCTTTTATGAGTGTGAACGAGTTGCTTACGACGCTACGCTACACCACAGAAACAAGGCAATATTATCTACTCTAACTTGTTGCGGGTTGATAAATACGCATACATCTTCAGGTTCCTATGGCGGTCTTGCATAAGTTGACTTACGATGTTTCCTACTCTATAGAAGTACTCGTATGTTACTGACGAAACTATCCTTCATTGAGCATTTACTCACGAGTAGAAGATAGAAGCTTCTAACACTCGCCCTTTATGATTTCTATGTATGAATTACAAATGTTTTAATTATTTGTCTTTTTCAGCTTCGACTATTTGTGAACATAAAATCTTAAGATATTATATTCTATGCGGATTGAGAATCTCCAGAAATTGAGAAATTTCCAGACATGACGTGCTTTACCTACTCGTACAATTTGCGAAGGACAGAGTGTTCATAGATAAAATGTCATTTATTTATATTATGGGGATTGCAGAGTCGACTATTGCTATATCTTATTATTGCTACATCTCATTATTTAAATACTAGCCGTAAGTGCTACTTGATCAATGCTGTATTCATTCATTAGTGTGCAGAACTCTTGAAGCCAGATAGAGCTTGGGCCAGTGATTCTCATTTCCGAAATGGAGGGATATCCCGTGTCCTTATAAGAGTGTAAATTCTGATCACTTTGAAATAAAGCTATTGATAGCTTATTGATTTTAATATTATTTTACAAGGCGAAGTCGATTCTCGAACCTTTTTCTATAGTAATCTGGAGCTTTTCTTGAGAACACTCTGGATTTCATGCAAGTTTCTTGATTTTCCTGACTTTATGAAGTGATGTAGATTAGATGACTACTGACACACTCGCGACTCCTGGTTTTCTTTCCTGCTTTCTTTTCCCAGGATGGCGTTAGATTTACGAAAGCAGAGTAGAGTCATTTTCATGGTTTTCAGCTCTCTCGAGCGCCATGACTAAATAATCAGAGATAAACATAAAATAAAATAAATCTCTGATACCTAAATAAAATTGAATAAATTTAAAACATTAAAATTAATTATTGTCAGAAATAAATTAATACTATTCTTTCTGGCATTCCAATCTTTTATTATATTCGTAGTTTGGTAATAATATTAGTTCAATAATAGAGTTTCTTTGTTCTAAAGTACTAATTTAATGGAATTTTCTTCTCATCTCGTATCTAATATTTTCTTATGCAACTAAATCAATATTTTATACTTAGCTTTATTGAAGCTTATTTATGTAATACAAAAATATTCTAAAAAATTCCACATAAAACAGAGAAACTCTAGAATCACTATTTCTATATAGCTCTTGAGACATTAGTTAAGTACTTCATTTCATTCTGAGATTAGTAATATACTTTCAGGATCATAGAAGCTTAAAATAGGTAAACATAGAGTTTTCGTTCTGAACTTAGGTAATCTATTAGGCAGTTAAGTATTTTGAATCACCTTTACCTAGGTTTATGCGGTCTATAACGCAGGATCCACCACAAGACGACCACTGGCCAAACTAACGTACCAGTAGGTAAATAAACTAGATGATTAGGATAGGAATCTCACAGCAGAAAACTAATAAAGCAGATGGCGCTAGGTGAGAATTATTTCGTTGTGAACTTCAGAAGTTCAAAAATGTTAGTATTCATATTTCTTATTATTTATCAATACAAATAGTAAGCTGAGATCTTATTGAATATCTGTATCAATATTTAATGTATTTTTTAATATTTTAGGATATTTCTTTCATGAGGTTCAATTTATAATTTGTTGACAATCAAGTGGAATCAGGATGCATAGCTAGTTTGACATAAAGCTAAGATTCATTGAAAGCAAATCAAGGTTCTATAATCATTTTCTCTGACATTTTATTTTAGACAGGGTTCTTAAAATTCGACTCTTCTTAGGTTTATAAATGAGGTTAATTAGGCAGGTTAGGCTAGGATTGTTACATTTCGGCGTCCGTGACTAGGCATGTTACAGTGTACAAAATTGGAATATTTCGTTCAAATTGTTTCCATTATTGTTGATTTTTCAAAAACGGTTCAGCCGATTTCTTTAAAATTTAAATAGGATCACCTCGGTAGTATACCCATTCGAACTAAAAAAAGAATTTTTCGATTCGGTACAGAATTGGTGAAATTATCATGAACATACACAAAAAAATGAAAAATAAACATACAGATGGACGAACATAGAACCTCCTCCATTTTGGAAGTCGATTAAAAAAGCCTTCACTTTTAATAGTAGATTATGTACCAAGCACGTACCAAGAGAACCAAGTCGACGTCACGGGCGACATATTGGACCCTGAGCGTAGCGAGGGTGTCATAAGTTAATTCCCGAGCGCAGCCAGGGAATTATTTAGATTCCTGAGTGAAACGAGGGGTTCAAGTCGCCTAAGACAAAGACAGACTTGGTTCTAGTGGTTCATACTCTACTTTTCATAACTCCTCTTTGGATACGAGGACTTATGGCAGGGCTGATATCGCAAAACTAATGACAGAAAAGGTACACGAGTCTAAGTTGAAGCGCCTACTACAATAGTGTCAGCAAAGTCCCATCGTAAAAAAAACTACTTTACAGACAGGGCAGTAGTGAATTGATTTGCTCCACGTTGTACCACTGGTCTTCCAGTATGGGCATGCCTGTGAGAGGCACGCCGGCGGTGATAGTCTCGTCAGTGGACTGGAGACTTCCTTGCGTGATAAACAGCTTTACATTTGGATGCTCTGCAAAAATAAAGGAATTTGGTACATGAATAAGTCATGCGTGATCATGGATAAATGATCGTGCGTGATCGAGGTTGTGACATGTACCACCCTTTTTTAATAGTCCACTGCAGGACGTAGGCCTACTCGTATCTACGAGTAATTAGGCCATATCCACCACGCTGGCCCAGCGTCAGTAGCGAATTCTTAATGTATCTCTATGAGTGTGGATCGAGGAGTATGTCTTCGCATAAAGTAGCATAAAACAGCTTGCTCACGCTGATACCAACTAGCGTTGAATCTGAGAGGGCTTTTTAGCCGCTGGCTAATAGCACCTGGCAAAAGATGCCGTTTACCTGACAACACTCTATATGCCATAGTTTGTCTACAACGCTATCTTTTTTATACCCTACTGCTGTTTTTATATTTCAAATTGTAAAAGGGCCTCTAAATGTTGGCTTAGGCTCCATTGATGCCTAATAAAGGACCAGGCTATGCCTGTGAATTCGATTGAATAAAGAGATAATAATAATAATAAAGTAAGTTGAGATACGAGATATAACATGAAAAATGACAAAAATATTTTGACAAGTACTAGACTTCTTTCAGTAGATCTTTTAGTGATCCTATCGCGATCACAGGAGATTCCTAGTCAATTCCTAGTTTTTTCGTAAAACAATGTTGCAATTTCTAACCCAGACAAATTTGTAGGACTTGTCTGTGGCACGCTATTTGGTAGCATTAAGGAGTTGTTTATTAACAGGGCTTAGATGCTCGTTGTCGAAGAATCTCCTGGTCGCTCCACCCAGGCCTAGGTCCCGTGTGGTAATACGTGATTTACGAAGTCTGGAAATGGTTTGAGTTTCACAACAATGGGTTTGGGTGTGCCTTCTATTTTCCGCATGGGCTGGACACGTGTGCTGATTCAATTTGAGAACGCTGCAGCGGGACACCTGCGTGAGTGGCGATGCTCACTACCATTTCGACAGGTGATTCGTTCGGAGACTCAGGGAGACCGACAATTTCTATGTTAGACATACGCGCGAGTTATTGTAGCTTGTTTATTAGTGATATTTTACTGCTATGGCTTCTGTTTTTTTTTTCTGGAGGATTTCGAAATCTTTACGTAGTGCGTCGTGTTCTTCTCTGAGCTTTGCTTGCGAGATTTCGAGACGATTATATTTAACAGATATAGTCGCAAATTCTTTACAGAATTCGGTTGTTAACGAGCGTTCCAGGTCCATCAACTTAGAGTCCAGCATTCGTTCGATATGCGCCAGTACGTTTCCGTCATCATTGGATTCAAAGTTGTTATCCTTATCGGAGCTCGTGTCCGTGGTGTACGTGGCTGGCGCGCTGGTCGCGGCCTCGGCCGATGCATTTTGCCGGCAGAAAGGACATATCCAATACAAGTTGTTAGATCCGATGTCGGAATTTTGATACAGATATTATGATAGACGGTTTTGTAGATTGCACAGGATATTTGATCCTCTTTGAGTACTCTTACAGTTCGCGCAATTACCTACGTTTCATTGCGATAATCCGCGTAATTGATCAGATAAAAGTGCAATCGGTGAGAAAAACCCCACCTGTTACCAGTGTCAGCTATAGGTGCGTTCGGGTAGCCTACTGATGGCAAAATTAACAGTTAAAAACGCCAATAACGATCACATTCAGCGTTTGTTTTGAGAATGTGTGAGCAAAAGTTGCATCAACGCTAATTTTTCAAATGCTAAAAACAAAGAAAAATGCCATTGAGCCCAAAACGATGTATGTAGGTACAAGCGAGACTCAACAATCTATACCTATACGCCTATACGTCTTAGTGTGACAAGGACAGTGCAATTGCAGTCGAACCGTCCCCGGTACCCTCTTGTAAGTAGGTAATAAACAAGTTATCAGCAATTTTATGCAAAAATTATCTTGCGATATCTTCGAAGATACGAGTTAGAGATACCTTATCCGCGATTGCGTGCTGATAACCAAAATATTAATATTTTGCACTTTTCTTGACTGTTTACTAATGTTTAGGATTTATTATGCAGGCGGTCGTAAAATTACGTGTGTTGCTGTGATATCATACTTATAATAATTTATAACATATTTGCTCGTAAAGCGGCTGTAATTACACCAATTTCAATATCGTGATGTATTTCATTACGCACTTGTGCGTTATTGTAATGTAAAACGCACGAGTGAACGATACTTTTTAAAATTTTAAAGTGTTTTTTGTCAGAAAAGTGGTCAGTATTTTATGAATAAAATTAATTTTGGAAGTTAAAATATAATAAATAAACATTTAATTCTTTAATTTAATTAATTTTGACAATAATTTACAACCATTTATCTGTAACAAATACACAAAAATATTAATTTACTTTATTAGTAATACTGGCCGTTTTTGTACCTTTGCCTAAAAAACGTTGATGCGCGCGCATCTCTAATTTGTGGACAAGTAAAGATTTATTCGTAGAGTTTTATTAATTTCTTCGCAATTATGTTATAAAACGTCGTATGACATACGTGCGCTTTGAAAATTACAGACTCTGCTTCCTTATAGCCCTCGCCTACGGCTCGGGCTAGTAATATCGCCTCGGCTGTAGTTTTCAACTTACCGCACTTACTTATATCATAATGTACTATTACACGTTTTTAATTATTTTATGTATATATCTCTTATCCAAACTATGTTTCTTGACAGCTTTTGCGTAGCAAATGATGTTCGTAAACGTTTCAGTTCATATTCGTTTCAGTTTAAATTATAAACGCTCAAAACTATTTATTATTTTATGAATAAATGAATGACTTTATTCAGCATCTGTAATATAATGTGGGATATCTTAAATATTTTTTTAAACTAACTTAAACGTACCTATTTCTTAATATTACGAGTATAAGCAGGAGCAGTATTAATAAGTAGTAGCAGTTATGTCCTAGACCCTGCACAAGGCTGCGCCTGTGTTTTAGGATTTAGTCTCTTTTACTTGTAGCAGCCTTTTTAATAGTCCACTGCAGGACGTAGGCCTACCCACGAAGGGTGATTGGGCTATTTTCACCACGCTGGCCCAGTGCGGGTTGGTGGATTCACACACGCCATCGAATTTATTCTTCGGACGTATGCAGGTTGCCTCACGATGTTTTCTTTCACCGAAAAGCCAGTGGTGTTAGAAACCGTACATAAATTCATTGGTACGGGACCGGGATTTGAACCCACAACCCCACGATTGTGAGGCGGGTGTCATTACCACTAGACCACCACACCTTGAACACCTTAGCAACGATAAATTATTTTTTTGCAAAAATAGCATGAATGTTTTGCTAGGATCTCGGATCGATGCAACATTTTTCACATTATTGTTGATTTATCTAAAATGGCTTAGCCGATGTCCATAAATTTAAATAGAACCAATTTCGAAGTATATTCTTTCCAATAAAACAATTTATAGAAATCGGAGCACTACGTAAAAAGTTATGCGTGGTTAAATATAAAAAAAATAAATACGCGTCGAATTGAGTACCTTCTCTGTTTCGTCAGTTAAAAAATAAAAATAACCTCTAGACATAGAGTAAGCGGACTTCTCTCTACCCATCAGTGTCGGATTTACGCATAGGCTGAGTACGCTGAAAGCCTAGAGCGGCAGATTTTAAAGTGCGGCAAATATGTGATCGAAATTAGCTGAGTTTGAATTAGTTGAAAAAATTATTTATTGTGCAATCTTAAACTAAATCGTTGATACGGATATAAAAATCATCTGGGAACTGATATGTTGTAAAAAAATCGAAAAGAGAACATCAATCTTTAGGTACTTACCTACGTAACTTTCACAATCATACCAAATTATTGAAAAATAAAAATGTAGGTAGTGTATAATACATTTTCATCCACCGTCTCATATTGTAGGACAAAAGGGGCGGCAAAATTAACCTTCAGGCGGCAAATATGTAAATCCGTCACTGCTACACATATTATAATTATATTTTATGTTCTGATTATATGAATTAGTGTCGGACGATGACGACGGAAAAGCACCGCCATGACTTGAAATATTTTGATAGCATTTGTCAGTAGGTATAGGGAGTTAGACTTTGTGCAAAAAGAGAAGCGTCGTAGGTGAGGTCGACCGTGTGCAAGGACGTTTTATCTCAGCCCGTTTGCTGATAATGAATTTTCGACTTAATTGCTTAGACGCTTAAATTTAAAATTGTGCAATGAAATGTCTGGTGTCTCGTTCACATGTAGATACTATTTTTCTTATACCATGACAGAGGGGTAGGGACGCGCGCTGTTTTTTTCTCCAGAAGCTAAATCCTCCAAGCCCGTGTGCCAATTTACTAATTTTGTTACGTTGACAACACTGCTCTGTCATTGCTAGTACAATTAAGAGTGTTTGTTTGTATTTATACTTGGTAGACACCAATTTGGTTTTCATCCGTAGACTCGCGTCTACCAAGTAGTCGGTACCTTGGCTGCTGATTAAAATCTTACTGTTAGTTCACCGTAACGCCATGAGGGTTTTCTTTTTGCACATATACACATTGTCAAGATGGACGAATGTAAGGTTTTCAATACTCGTCGAGAATTTCCTGAACTTCTCAAAGGCGCCAGCCAACCACAGACTTTATAAAATAAAGAAATGAAAGCGGAAACGAGCTGTTGCTTATTGTTTATTGCAAGGAATTTAGGTGGGGAGGCTACGAAGGAAGCTTGGCAATGTTCTTCGGGCATTCTCTCGTGAAGTGACAACTGTAAGTATCGGACGGAAGCATATCTATAGAAGCACACATAAGAAGAGAGAAAATAAAGTTATACATTTTCAAGCAACATGGCTGTTTTCCATCCGAGCGATCTGTCACCCAACACTAGGAAAAATATCACGTCTATCTCTGTTTGTTCCTGCATGAAGAGTAACAAACTAACCAACAGACGCACTTTTAGATTTATGTATACTTATTATTAGTATGGATAAGGTAAGACCAAATGATACTTACTGAGCAGATCAGACTGAGGCAGCCACGTCTTAGATATCCGGATGTTCTTCATCCTGCCAGGCAGCTCGTCCTGGTACCACTTCCACAGCACATCGTAGGGAAGCTTCGAGAACACTCGGATCAACGTCTGGATCCTTTCTGGCGGCAAAGTCGCTGGATCCACGTTCGTCCCGAAGCTGATGTAGATAACTCCGTGCTTTGAGGAGTCCAGATATGATTTTAGTTCCTGAACCATAATTTGTTACTATTTCTAGATACATTGTACATACAATTATAATAAACTACTATTTTGATGTCTTTTATCTCATATTTAAATGGGAAATGTGGTCTCGATCCAGTGGAGATTAATTTTGCACGCAACCTCAAAATCACAATTACGCGTCTCGCTAGTAAAATTATCAAATAATTATATTACTCACTGCAATCTACTATGTATCTGTTCTGAAAACATAAATACCTACCTACATTTTGCGGTGTATAGGCGGAATCATACAAGTCGTCGGATATGAAGTTAGCTACAAGTTGCGCAATATCCAACCCTGACTAAAGATCAGCTGCGCATAGATTGGGCATTGCGCAGCTTGTAGCCAACTTAATTCTCATCCGCCGACTTGCATGATTCGGCCTATACGAAATTGTTTGCTTTCCGCATTAATAAGATCGTTGTGTAATGAGATACGTCCGTCCGCCTGTTTCAATATCACTTAACTTTATTGCTAAAGATAAAGAAATTTTTTATTGCTCTGAACTGTATGCAATAAGATGTTACAACAATATTAAGACGCAACAGCTTATCTTAATGAACATGCAAATTTAGTTTTGGTATGACTAACAAGCTTTGTATGTTATCTTGCACCACAAACTAAAGAGATATTATTTATTTAATAACTATTATACAGGGTTATTCCTAATGAGTGCACTACTTGACATCGACATTCGCTTGTGCGAATAACGCTAGTTCGACAAAACTGTGTTAGTATGTACTTCCTTAAAATAATTATGGCACGCAGTTTTGCTCACGTTGTCTTAGTAACTATTTTAAAATTGTAATAGCCCGCATTGTCTTGATATTTAATTAAAATGACAATTTGATCTGCGTTGTTTTAGGTAAACTTCCTCAAAATATTTATAGTAAGTCATTCATATTTCTCGGGACGTCGACACTTACTTCGTGTCTTATTGAAAATGGAGAGCTGTTATTTAAAAAAAATATATAGAAAAGAATTAAAATGTTTTTCGATTTTGTAAAAGTTGATATCCCAAGGGAAACATTTTCCGGCTAAGTAGTACTACTTTGTGTTATTGTCTACTTGCATCCAAAATGTCATCAGAATTAATTTACCCGTTTTGTCTAAACATCATTATTGTTATTAATTTTGGTTATGATCTTTAATTTTTATAGTGCTTTCCCACACTAGGTTTAGCTCAAAGAGTTACTTTTTATGATAAACATTTCAAAAATCGGCGCGGATGCAGGACTCGAACCTTGCGTCTTCGGAACACTAGCCCGATGCTCTGCCCACTGAGCTAATACGTTGTACTGACTCCGCGCCGAATTTTGTGAAGTGTTTATCATTCTAACCAACTAATAGCGTTGGCGGTGCCACCTGTGATTACCGTATTAGACAGGTTATCACTCAATTGAAGTTTTAAGAAATCGTTAATCGTTCTGAATATTGAGGAGAGATGGCGCACTGCTAAATCAATGAAATGATCTTTAATTTTATAGTGCAATCCCACACTAGGTTTATCTCAATGAGTCACTTTTAATGATAAACATTTCAAAAATTTTGGTTATCTCTAGGGAATCCAATAAAATCTATTAGGTTCCTTAGAAATCTACACGATAATGAGAAATAGTTGCTATATTGATGCATATTGCATGCCTCTTTTGTATCAATTTTTCCTTTATTTCATTTTTTCCCGAGGGAATCACATGTTTTCCAGGACGTCCTAGTTAATATACAGGCTATTTTCAAACCAAATTTTATCCGATTATATTCCGTAGGTACTTTTGTAATTAATTTCATTTATGATTCCCTAAGAAACTATTTACACTTTCCGATATAACAACATCCCATGTACTTATTTGTGTAATGGTCTACTCCTATACCAAATCGCATTTGAATCCGTCCATTTGTTTCGTCAAAACATTTTTTTTATGTTTTTGGCTATCCCAAAAAATACGACAAATTTTTCGGGATATCTACGACTCCAGTATTGGTAAATATTATAAGCTTCCCCAATACGAAATATTATCCCTGTCGATTCAGCCAGTTTGAGGTAATTGATGTTTTGTTTTACAACCTTTAGAATTTTATCAGACCCCCAGGATGAAAAAATCACAAATGTTGAACAACTAACAAATAATAATATTTTTAACTAACTAACAAATAACATTTTTTATTTTCTTTTAAGAATATTTAAGCCAAGTTTCAAATCAATCAGTCCATGGAGTAAAAATTTTCATACAATGGAAAAGGGCCCGTTTTACCCCTTTAGAGACCGAATATTCAAAAATCCGTACGTTGTACAACACATCTATGTTCCAAGTTTCAAGTACATAGGTTAAGCGGTTTGGGCTGTAGACCATCTGTCAGTCTGTATAAAATTAAGTTGCATGTACTTAGACTTTTTTCTCTCTTTACTTTCACTCTAATAACTATTACAGACAAATCTAAGGAACCAATAAAGTAAGTAAATTCAGTAAAATATAATAATAAAACCGGACAAGTGCGAGGCAGGCTCGCCCACCGAGGGTACCGTAAAAATTCCCAAAATTGTAATAAGCTGAGAACTAAGTTTTTAAAACCTTAGGAAAGAAATCAAAGAATGTAAAATCAGTTATCGACCAAAAGGATTTTTTTACATTTTCCCTTTAAAATTTGGACCCCCATTTCTTAAATTTAGGCCCTATTTTTTATGATTTAGTTAAAAATGTGCAGTTTTCAGATTTATTCCTAAATGTGTGCTCTAAAACAATGCTCCTCGCCAAATTTCATAGTTCTAGTCTAGGTCAACGGAAAGTACCCTGTAGGTTTTAATTCTCTTGTAAGAGTCGTAATAATTATGCTATTTTATTGCCATTAACGGCTCCAACTCTTTTTCACGATAAACGAGAAGTTATTTTTTATACAACTACAAAAAACTAACAGTTTGCATGTGTACTTATCTTAAGATGGAAATAAATATGTTCCAGGAACTGAAATCATACCTAGACTCTTCAAAGAACGGAGTTATCTACATCAGCTTCGGTACGAACGTGGACCCAGCCAGTTTGCCGCCAGAAAGGATCCAGACGTTGATCCAAGTGTTCTCGAAGCTTCCCTACGATGTGCTGTGGAAGTGGAACCAGGACGAGCTGCCTGGCAGGACGAAGAACATCCGGATATCTAAGTGGCTGCCTCAGTCTGATCTGCTCAGTAAGTGTCTTTTGTGCTTACAAACTTGACCTCACCTGCCTACTAGTATTATAAATTCGAAACTGTGTTTGTTAGTTCATCGGATTGTTTGTTACTCTTTAAGGCAGCAATAGAAGGAGAAGTAGACTTGATTATTTGCATGGCTCTATATCTATAAAAACCAATGTCCTGACTGACTGACAGACAACGCAGAGCCTGAACCGCTGGTCGCAAACCCTTGAAATGAGGAGGGTGTATTTTTCTTGATGCGTAGTGGTGTATTAAGAAAGGATTTTTTAAAATTCCATCCCTAAGGGGGTTAAAAAGGGGTGAAAACGTTTGTATGAAAGTCCTTTGTTTTTTTACTTACAGTTTTGAAAATTTGTATTTAAACAGGCCATTTAAGATTAAAAATGACGTGTTTAATATTTTTTATCTACACTAATGTTGTAACATTCTACTTATGTTTCCAATACTTGACTTATAATGACTACTGTTATAGCGCAGACAACAAAACACTCAATTTAAGCAATTTCACATGATGTTATAATATCCACATCGATATCGTAAAATCTCATTATAACATAGCGCGCTCGCTCCTGATTGGCCCTGCGCGCGCAGCTGCGCTCTCATTGGTTAGATTTTAATGGCGCCAAGTTCACTGTGACAATACACGTACGCGTGAATTTAATGTTTCGCAATTTGTTTTTTTTTTAATTTTTTTTTTTTATTAGTGAAGATAAAGTAGTGTATGCAACTGCATATAACACGGGTATTAAAACACGAGTGTGAGTTTATGAAACGAGCGCAGCGAGTTTCATAATAGTAACTTCATTATATGACAGTTGCATAAACTACTATTTTTATTGAACGAGTTAAGGGGATGAAATTAGGGATGAAACTTTCTATGGAAATATCTTTGTTTTTAAAGATGTTGTGATAAAAATTGGTACTTAAATAGTTCATTTAAAATTAAAAATGACGTTTTCAATGTTTTCTGAAAATAATGTCATAAGGGGGTTAAATTGCGGATGAAACTTTCCATGGAAATATCTTAGTTTTTAAAGGTGTTGTGATGAAAATTGTTATTTAAATAGTTCATTTAACGTGTTTTACGATTTGTTGAAAATAATGTTTAAGGGGATGAAAATGGGGATGAAACTTTCTATGGAAATATATTAGTTTTTAAAGATGTTGTGATGAAAATTGGTATTTGCATAGATCATGCTACAATAAGGGATGATTTATATTAGAACGGGCCGGGCACAGGGCGTTCCCCGTCCTTGCTCCGTCGTCACCGCACTCACTCGCGGCGCTGCGCCTCGCCACGTGCTCGGGCCGCGTAATGTGAGTCGTAATGAGTCGTTGCATACACGTCGTATGAAACTGTTTATATTACTACGTCTATGACACGTGTCCCGTCCGGGCCCGTACGACGCAAGTGTACACCACGGTTGTCTCATTTCCCGCCACGGCCCGTTCAAGTTCCGTCGTATTTTGAACAATGAACATTCTTCAGTACATAGTCATGGGACCACGCAAGTACTTTTTGTTGCATGACGGCTATAACGGACGACGAAAAATCAATTGAATAGTCAGAAAGTGTCCTGATGTTTATGATATAATATATCACCGATGCTGCTTACGCGGGATTGCTTTATCCCCGATGATATGACGCATCATAAGTATGTACCTACTACCTAACTACTTAGTTAGAAAGTACAAAGAACACAGTTTAAATTCAATGGCAAATGAATTAAACGAAACAGGTAATAATAATTGTACATATTATGATCTATTTATTTTAATTGTGCAATTTTTTTACAGTGTTAAAGCAATCGTAAGGCGCCAACTTGATCTTACAAAAACAATAAACTGTTATCTACCTCTAAATATGTATTTAGCCCGATAGGCTGGCCCAGAGGCGCCAGCGTAAATTTAATAGCAACGTAAAAAGCTCTCTATCGAATGCCTAAAGTGAAAAAGAAACAGAACTATGCTATTTAGCTAATATAATTACGATGGCGCCTCTGTAATCGGGCTTATATTTGAGTCATTTTTTCCTCAGCACTTCAATCGGTAGGATTATGCGACTTGGTTTTTGAAGTGAAAACTTTTTAGCGGCATTGTGCACTTTTTGGAATGATTTTTTTTTTAAACTCGCGTCAGAACACGTGACCTTATCGAAAATTCGTAAGACGGAGGGAGAATAGATCGTCAGCGCGGTATAGGAGAGGAAGTAACATCCCCGTTCTCTTTCTACCGCGCTTCGAAAATGTATTTCTGCTCTTGCTGTTTCGTTTAAGCGGACAAACACAACATTTTGTTACAATTTAAGGGGTAAAAAGAGTTTTCTCCCGGAACGTAAATTTTATCAAAAATAATAATAATAAATTACCTTGACTTGGCTCACGAGGTTACCGCCATGTGTGATGTGGACTCGACGATCATTGTCCCGATAGTCGTTTCGGTAAACGGCTTAATAGCGAAGAGTCTCGACCACCACCTTAAGAGACTCTCGCTAGACGGTTGGGTCAAGGGTCAGATACAGAAGGCGGTCGTCCTGGACACGGCGCGCATTGTCAGGAGGTTCCTCTCTCTGTAGACCCAACCACCGGTAGCTTGAGCCCTGCCCCGCTGCCGGCGGCACTCTAGGTTTAGGTTTTTTTATAGTATTTTGTTCCTTTATATAAATATTGTAAAAAAACTTAAATTTAAGAAAATAAATGAATATGTGTATAATAATAATAATAAATATTAGGAGACATCTGTAAATGTATAATAATAAATAAATGTATAAAAATGTATCAAACATTTTCTCGATGTTCTACAGAAAACGCAAAAACACTGGTCGATTCACGATTCTCTTAATAGTCGACATTAGGTAGGTAGGTACGTCAAATTGACCTCTCACAAGCTTAAAAAGCCTGTTTGCGATCCCAATGCTAAGTCCTACTTTTTAGTGGTAATATTTTCTAGGTAGTCATGTATGCTGGAGCACCGACAGCAACTATTACTGTTGTCCACTAGCCCACTACCGAGAATAGCCAGTCGGCAAAACCGCTGAGTGCGCGTCTGGCTCCACGGTGGTCCGGCATGCATTACCGTGGGAGGCGGTAGATAACACCGCTCCCGTTAGCTTTTAGTTTAGTTGTAAGTTAGTTATAATTCAACTCTCAATATGATCAGACGTATTAAATAAGTAAAAATCAATTTTTGTCTTTTTAAAAAACAAAACCCGCGATCCTCAATTTTGACTGGCGCAGCCGGTAGGATTGCTGGGATACGCCGCGTAAAGTCGTAAAGTGATATTCGCGCGTACACGTAGTTACGGTTTCTTAACTTCAGTGACCGAGCTCGCAGCAATCCGAACCAACAAATAAATTTGTCTTCATTGGACGCGGCAGTTTTTACAAGGCACTACTAACTACAGCAGAAGGATGAAGACGGGTGTTATGTGAGTAAACCTTTTCGCATTCCATTCCCTGTTTTCATTTATTTCCGTTGGTTAGACCAAATAATCGTTATTTGATTTTCAATTGCGTACCGACATCGTCGCTATAATTTCAAGTACTTAGTTAAACTAGTTTATAAATTGTGTTAAGATAAATATATCAAAATGGTAGACCAAACGGTGAGAATAGTACCCAAAGATTTATTATGTATAATACCTAAATATGAGGGGGAACAAAATCTGCTAAATCTTTTTATAAGAAAATCGCAGTACATTTATAACGGATATAGCTCAACAACTAATGCAGTACAGCAACAATATGTATTTCACGCAATTACCAGTAGGTTGCATGGTAGGGCCGCTGCTTTACTAAGTGAGCGCGAAGACATAAACTCATGGCCCGCACTCAGAGATGTATTAGTTCAGCATTTCGGCGACCCACGCTCCGAGGAGTGTATCGCGATTGAATTAGAACAAATGCGTATTAACAACGGGGAAAGTTACATAGACTTTTGTCACAGGATACAGCAGACCCGTAGCACACTCTTTGCCAAGGTTAATCTTTTAACCGACGAAGGAGTAAAAGCGGCTAAAATGATCGTTTATAATAACATGGCTCTAAATGTATTTCTGTACAACCTCACTGAAGATCTAATTCGCATCGTGCGCCTGAAAGGGTGCCCCAATTTAGAGGCCGCGTTGAGCATCGTCACCGAAGAAGTTAACTTCATGACGCAATTTAATGCCAAACAAAAACAGAGACAGGCCTCGGCCGCACCCACTAAAACAGTAAGCAACATCCCTAATAATAACTTTAAATTCGGAATACCAAACCAAAACCAAGTCGCAGCGCCTAACCCAAGCTTTAAGTTTGGGATACCGCAACAACCCCAAGGTTTTAGATTCGGCCTTCAGCCCCAAAACACACCCCCACAGATTGGTTTTAGACCCAATTTTCAAATGAACACCCCGCCAACAGGTTTCAGATTTAATCAAAATGCCGGGCCCCAGAACTTCAGATTCGGCGCCCCACGGCCAAATTTCAATTTTGGACAAGGTCCTAGACCACCATTTAACTCAAACTTCGCAAGACCACCTATGCCGCAACAACATTTTGGCCAAGGATTTAAATTCGGCATCCCGCCAAACGCAAATCGCCCCAAACCAATAGAAGAACCGGACGTCTCGATGAGGACAGCCCGACCACTGAGGCAAAACATGTTGAATGCCTCGGCGGACACAGAAAACGTATTCTACAATAACGAAATTGTAGAGGAAACCACTGAGCAAAATGTCGATGCAGCGTACTACGATGAAAACTACATGTACAATACAGAGGTCCCGGAAGCCCATGACATGCCCGGGGAGGCGTACGAATACGCAGATATGACGGGCACGGAAAATTTTCAGTTAACAGCCTCCAGTTTTCACCCGAAATAATAGAGCTAAATTGCAGTTCTGTTCTAAAACTACCGCATATAGTAATACCCGAAATTAAAGCACGGTTCATGATTGACACCGGAAGTACAAGGTCCTTCATTAGCCCTGCAAAAGCGGACGAATACTTTTCAGCTTTCAAATACTACGAGCCGTTCGAGGTGATAAGTACACACGCCCGTAGCCAGCACAGCGAGGCTATCTGCATACCGCTATTAAAAACCTTCCAATGCGTAGGCAAGCACAAGTTCTATGTGTATGACGTCGATAGTCGCTACGATGGTCTAATAGGAAGCGACCTATTGAAGCAACTGGAAGCTAAAATCGACATGAAAAACCAGATCCTACAGACACCCTACGCAAACATACCAATTATATATAACCCACCGTACGAAATACTACTAGAGCCCCGAACGGAATCAAGAGTCAAAGTCCCAACCGATCTACAAAATGGCGAGGCCATCATAGACTTTGTTGATTTTGGACAAGGAGTAAGAATGCCAAGTGCCCTTGTCACGTGTGAAAATTCATTCGCCTACACCGTTATTCAAAATACTTCCGAAGACACCATTTCAATGGCATTTGCTAAGCCACTTAAAGTAACCAAACACGAGGGCGAAGTATGTAACACAAACGTAACCTCGAGTAGTTGCGAGGTTGACCAACTCCTAAAAGAAAATCTAAAAAAGTTACGACTAGATCACACCAATAAAGAAGAACGAGAAGCTATAGAAAAGTTATGCACTGAATATCGAGACATCTTCCACTGCGAAGGTATACCACTTTCATTTTCAAACAAGGTCAAACACGAAATTAGAACCAAAAACGAAGACCCCATATTTATTCGACCGTATAGACATCCACCCCTCTACAACGAAGAAATCCGAAACCAAGTGACCAAACTCTTAGAAAATGACGTCATAAGGGAATCGCACTCACCTTGGAGCGCGCCAGTACACCTGGTACCCAAAAAAACCGACGCATCAGGTGAAAGAAAATACCGTATGGTCATAGATTACAGACGTCTCAACGAAGTGACCACGGATGATAAATACCCGCTGCCTAATATCGCTGATCTCTTCGACAAATTAGGGAAATCGGTGTATTTTAGTACCATCGATTTAGCAAGCGGATTCCACCAGATCGAAGTGAGGGAAGAAGACCGACAAAAGACAGCGTTCTCCACGCAAGCGGGTCACTACGAGTTTACCCGAATGCCATTCGGTCTAAAAACCGGACCAGCTACGTTTCAGCGCGCAATGGACAACGTGCTCAGAGGATTACAAGGACTGCATTGCCTTGTGTACCTAGATGATATAATCGTGTATTCATCTAGCCTGCAAGAACACATTGAGAAGTTGCGTATGGTTTTCGACCGATTGAGGGAAACAAACCTGAAAGTGACATTGGAAAAGTGTGAATTCTTCCGCAAGGAGGTACTTTACCTTGGCCATATGATAACTAAGGATGGACTTAAACCCAGTGATGATAAGATACAGGCCGTTCTGAACTTCCCAATTCCAACAACGACTACCCAAATTAAAAGCTTTTTGGGATTAGTGGGATATTACCGTAAATTTATTAAGGACTTTGCCAAAATCACCCGTCCCTTGACGTCCTGTTTAAAAAAGCGAAACAAAATAGAACTCACAGACGAATTTGTGGGCGCTTTTGAGAGATGTAAAGAGCTGCTAGTGAATGCGCCTATTCTACAATTCCCGGACTTCTCAAAACCATTTATACTCACAACTGACGCGTCTGATTTCGCGGTTGGTGCAGTAATATCCCAGGGCCCCATAGGCTCGGATAAACCAATAGCCTATGCCAGTCGCACCCTGAATGACGCTGAAACCAGGTATAGTACCGTAGAAAAGGAGCTATTAGCCATCGTTTGGGCCGTGAAGCATTTCAGGCCATACCTATACGGTAGGCGGTTCACCATCTATACCGACCATAGACCCCTTGCCTGGCTCAATAATATGAAAGAACATAACAGCAAGCTCACCAGGTGGAAGCTCCGCTTGGCAGAATTCGACTATGACATCATCTATAAAAAAGGCAAACAAAATTGTGTAGCGGATGCCTTATCGCGTATCAAAGTCAACGCAATAGAGAAGGACGTCGGCTCTATGAAGGTCAACGTAGAAAAGAAACAAAAGCAAATCCCAAAAAAGGAAACAGATAAAGAAACTCAAGACGGCGACAATATGACCGTCTACCAGATAATACTCTCAGAATCAGAAGAAGATCAAAGCCAAGACACAATCGTTTTGTCATCCGAATCAGAATATGGCCCGCTAACCCCTATATACGAACCAAGGTCTCCTTTTTCTATTCCATCCGCAACAAGCGACACGTTGACAGCATCGGAATACTCAGAAACTGAACATTCCGTTTACGAAACGGATTCCTCCGGAATTCCCATTATGAACGAGGCCATAGATACTAAATCTAACCAAATCTTAGTACACACTTGGTTCAGAGGAGAATTGACAGTTAAGGACTTATCAAGGCCAAAACAAAAGATTTTGGAAGTCCACTTACCACTGGAAAGACCAGATTTGGTGAAACAGTTCCTTAAAGAATATATTAAACCAAAAGTTAAATATTTCATCTATTTTGAAGACGAAGGACACCGGAAACAATTTGCTGAAGTAATTACCAAATTATTTAAAAAGGATACCGTAAAGATTTTCGAATGTACCCAGAGGGTCATATACGTTGAAGATGAAAATGAGCAGAAAGAGATTGCGAAAAAGTACCACATTGGAAAAACCTGTCACCGAGGAATAAAAGAGACGACTACGCATCTGAAACGAACATACTATTGGAATAACATGGAGGTTACAGTAGCCACCATAATAAATTCGTGCGACGGCTGTAAAACTATGAAATACGACAGGAAACCGCTAAAACCAGAGCTACAACTCACACAGACCCAAACAAAACCATTCCAAGAGATTTTCATAGATGTCTTCACCATAGAAGGAAAATCATACCTAACTTTAGTCGACGCTTTCAGCAAACTCGGACAAGCCATGGGGATTGAGAACAAAACCACACCTGAAATAATTAGGGCTCTCATTAAGTATTTTTCTATGTATGGAGTACCACATAAAATCAGTGCCGACTCCGGGTCAGAATTTAATAACGCCCTGCTGAAGGAAACCTTAAGCCTCTATAAGGTAGACCTGCATATTGGTACCCCACATAACTCAAACTCAATGGGGGTGGTCGAACGGTTTCATTCAACCCTTATCGAAATTTATCGGCTTGCCAAATACGAACACAAACTCACAGACGCAGCGTCAGTAATGACCTACTCGCTCATGTCATATAATCATACAATCCACTCCACCACAGGACTAACGCCTTTCGAAGTAGTATTCGGTCACACCGACTCTAAAAATCCATTTAATGTCGAATTTAACAGGGAATACACACAAAAACTAGTACAAGATCACAAAAACCGTATCAAATTCTTATACAAATATTTAACCGATAAAGCTATAAATATTAAAAAGAAAATCAAGGAGAAACTTGGAGGAGAAAAAGAGTTCAAAGTAAAAGAGGGAGATACAGTTTTCGTAAAAGGCGTAAACGTTAGAAGAGGCAAGGATAAACCGCGGTACGAAAAGGCGGAAGTCGTAGGTGAATTAGACAGGAACATAGTACCGATTAAAATGAAAGGTCGTGAGACTAAAGCACCAATTAAGGATTTAAAACGTCCTTCACAGGTGCGCCCTGGTCCTGCTGCAGACGTCAGCTGCCCTGGCCCTTCTACTTCAGCAGATCAGGGATAACCCCGGGATCTTCCCGATCAAAGAAGGTCACGCCCTTATAAGTAGTGATAAGTGGTCTATTATTAAAACCCTAGATTTAAGTTTAATCAGAGACGATTTAGATTTTAATGTTAATAGATATGTAGATTTGAATAAGCATGTAGAGAACTATTTCGGAAACAAACCCATTAACGCAGGCATCAATGACATAAAGACTCAGACAGATTTTATCAAAAATATTACACTGCAGAAATTAAACCAGCTAATTCCTGTTAAAAGAGTTAAACGCGGCCTCCTAAATCCCCTGGGATCGATAATCAAATTAATTTCCGGAAATTTAGACAATGACGACGCTATGAAGTATGACGCGTTAATACAAAATGTAAAATCGACGCAAATCGCAGAAAATAAAAGAGTAACAGTGGTCGCAGAAATGCTGAAGTCATTGGTGAATATTACAAACAATACTAACCGCTCGCTTGCCCAAGGGGGGTCCGCGCGCAACGTGTCTTTGCCCCGGGCCCTCAGCGCGTGTCTACCTAAAATGTCCCACGAAAAAAACGTGACGACCCTACTTTGCCCCGCCATTTTTTGCGCCGTCAGCGCGCGGGTCGGGTTTCACAAAATCGTTTCTTGTGACTCAATTTGTTTAAAAAAGTGTCAAATGTTGTATATATTTATGTTTATTATGAAACTAGCTAAACAGTATTAACTTTTGTTTATCAAATTACGACTTTGGTGCAGAGTTATGCTGTGCTGAACTTAGAAGTAGGGCGTTTTGTATTCAAAATCTCATACCTCAAAAATAAAAGCAATGACATATGGTTTTTATTCTTTGATTATGCTGTCAATATAATAAATAATAGAATAAGAAAAAACAATGATCACTTGTTCATAGATATTTATTATTTAAAAGGCCTTTGTTTCCATACCAATATCTGGCGCCGCGCGGCGTAATTTATCTTAACTTAACAAGGCTATTGGCTTGGATGCTTGACTGGGGTTGTGTGGAGGAAAAAATTCACGAAGAAATGGGACAAATAATACAAATTAGGCCCTGGAGCGATAAAGACGGGTAGAATCAGCTTTTTTTGACGGCGGGAGCGATGTTAACCACAGGTTGACATGGTCATAGCTGAGTGAAATGCAATGTCAACTACCAGTTAACACGGGCAAAGCTGACTTCAAGGTTATGTTAACTACTACTTGACATGGTCAATTCTAAATTCTCGATTTGTTAACTACTAGTTGACACGGGCAAGCAAGCGGCTAAGAACAATTTCATTCAATTGGATAAGGCAATTTGGGAAGTTAAACAACAGTTAAGTAGTAATAACGCCACTACAGATACGCTCAAGATCATTAACACATATCACTTATTTTTCCATAACTTCCAAACTCTCTATACCATATTGAACGAGATTGAAACTACTGTAGCTTTTAGTAAATTAGGAATGTTACATCAAGCCATTTTAGACCCTAACGAATTGTTGTTAATACTTAAGGATGTAGAACGAAAAGGTAAACTCATGTTCACGGCTAACTTTGAAAATCTACTGAAATTAGAGCAATGTATAGAGCTAAAGGCTTACGCAAAGGAAAATCAAATAACTTTCATTATGGACATACCCCTTGTAGAAAACGATACATTTACATACTACAAGGTCCTTCCCCTACCTGTTACAAATTCCCGTAGCCAAACTCACCTTATCCTGCCAAAATTTCCTTATTTACTGACGAAAAGGTTGAAAACAGTGTCGCTATCACGCCCCTGTAAGGAAATAGAAGAATACCTATTTCTCTGTGAAGAAGACAACTCATCCTCCTTGGTTAAGGATACCTGCATTGCCGACCTGCTCCGATTCGCATCAGATACAACTCAGTGTCACCAGATACCAGTTGACGTAGAAGAGGTAAAAGTAGAGAAAATACAGGATAGCCGATGGATGGTGTTTGCTAGGACTGACGTCCTCCTCACTCAAAACTGCGGGAACGAGATAACTCACCACCACCTTCGAGGGACCTACATCGTGACTACAGACGACGATTGCGAAGCCGAAGTTAAAGGCTTAGTCATGAGAAGACATCGAGAGCACTCAGGAAGAATGTCTCTACCTGCATTACCCATCATAAACCTGCCTGAATTAATGCCGCCGGAGAAGACGCGCTTTGTGGAGCCGTTGAACGTGAAAGGGATGGACCTCACCAACCTGCAGCAACTATCCAGCATTTTAGTGAAAAGTGAAAGTGAAATGAGTCAATATAG
Source organism: Hypomecis atomaria (assembly GCA_964007245.1). NCBI lineage: Eukaryota > Metazoa > Arthropoda > Insecta > Lepidoptera > Geometridae > Hypomecis > Hypomecis atomaria. Next base: position 12,849,196 of record OZ023301.1, read on the forward strand.
TGAACGTGATAGTGCGATTAACATGAAGAGAATAAGCATAGGAACTTTAATTTTATATGTAATTTTAGTCATAGTTTTTGCATTTTGTGTCTCAGTATACTTTTACAGACGAAATTATCGTGGCAAAGAAAATCCGCGCGATAATTTCGATCTTAAGGAGGAAGGAGTCATGTATGCTGGAGCACCGACAGCAACTATTACTGTTGTCCACTAGCCCACTACCGAGAATAGCCAGACGGCAAAACCGCTGAGTGCGCGTCTGGCTCCACGGTGGTCCGGCATGCATTACCGTGGGAGGCGGTAGATAACACCGCTCCCGTTAGCTTTTAGTTTAGTTGTAAGTTACTTATAATTCAACTCTCAATATGATCAGACGTATTAAATAAGTAAAAATCAATTTTTGTCTTTTTAAAAAACAAAACCCGCGATCCTCAATTTTGACTAGGTAGTACCTAAGTTTTTACTGAAAAGAAGATTATACTAATTACTCATCGTGAGTTCGTGGTTTCAAATCCCGGTCCCGTACCAATGAGTTCTCTGAAACATATGTACGAGTATAGGTATATGATTTCATACCACGGGCTTTTCGGTGACGGTACTGACGGTAAACATAGTGAGGCAACCTGCAAAGATCCGTAGAAGAAATTCGATGGCGAATGGGAATCTACCAACCCGCACTGGGCCAGAGTGGTGGATATGACCTAATCACCCTTCTTGAGTAGGTATATCTTCAGCAATCTTTTCATAGTCCATTAATAGACTATGAAAAGGCCGGTAAAGTACAGTACATTACCAATTACTCAAAACAAGTTACTTTTTTGACATAAATTAGTAAAACTGTACTAAAAAGTATACTAATAATAATTATGAGTCTTAACCACATAAGTTGATTATATCCTGAAAAAATACGCGGTTTCAGGGGGTAGTACACGCGGGCGAAGCCGCGGGCAGAAGTTAGTATCTTATATAGCCTAAAAGTCGGAGAGCGTCATCGGCTCAATGATGTCTATCATCGACTTCTTTTTATCCCAGAAAAATAAAAGGTTCCTATGGGAGTACAAAAACCAAAATATCATGATGATTTTTGGTTTTTGTAGGTATAGGACCGTCAGTTTCTAACTATATACCTACGTTAAAGATAAGGTATGAAGTGTACGATGCAGTTCTTAGTTCTCATGTTCCCAAATCACTAATTTTACAGAGCATAGAAAAGTAAAACTGTTCATCACGCAAGGAGGTCTCCAGTCCACCGACGAGGCTATCACCGCTGGTTTGCCTCTCATAGGCATGCCCATGCTCGTAGACCAGTGGTACAACGTGGAGCAATACGTCTGTCTACCACAAGATTGGCCTCAGGCTGGACATAGAGTCGCTGACGGAAGAAGCCTTGCTAAATGGCATCAACACGATCCTTAGCGATGACAGGTCGGTCAAATAAAGATAAACAAGTGCTCGAATAGTTATTTATTAGGTACGTGTTTTGTTTATTTTATTTCAAAATTCGGTTTTTTGTATCACTTTATAGTGTAAAACAAAGTCACTTTCCGCTATCTGTCTGTCCCTATGTATGCTTATATCTTTAAAACTACGCAACGGATTTTGATGCGGTTTTTTTAATAGATAGAGTGATTCAAGGGGAAAGTTAATGTATAATACACCTGTGCGAAGCCAGGGCGGATCGCTAGTTTGTAATAAAGTATATGGTGCTCGATATATCGTGGGCCCAACCTGGACTGGACCGAAATGAATGGAGTACAAGAAGAGAGGCCTATGCTCAGCAGTGGGTGATTGCAGGCTGAAAATGATGATGATGAGTGCTCGATAGTTAAATGGATTTTAGACAAGTGGGCTCTGTTGCGGAGTATTCACGGAAGTAGTACGCTTGATTCCATGAACTCTTATCCGTAGATACGAGTATGTGGTATTTTTGTTTTTAATCAAATGACATCATCATTCATTTATGACAGTTTGCCCACTAAGAATAACTTTTTATGAACATGAAATGCTTTGGAAAAACGCAGGTTTATACAAAAACATAAACACAAAATCTTTATTGTAAGGAATAACATTAACATGAATGTGTTTCGGGATCCGGTGGCTGCTCCCGATAGTTATTAAAAATTTTGCAAAAAGGTTTAGATAGTATAGTTTGCCTTCACTGTTTGAAACTAGTAGCACTTGAAATACAGTACCTTACTGATTAATTAACCTCACAATTTCACAGCTTCCGCAAGAACATAGTGAGACTCCGCGAGGTGATGCACGACGAGCCGCAGCGTCCCCTGGACCGCGCCGTCTGGTGGATCGAGCACGTGATCCGGCACGGAGGAGCTTCCCACTTGCGAGCCAGGGTCGCCAACATGTCCTGGGCGGATATCTCGACGTGCAACTCATGGCAACCTTAGCTTCAATCGTCGTAATCGCTGTAGCAGCTCTAAGCGTCGTCTTGTACTTTGTATCAAGCTTAGTCGGAAGATTCATATCGAGAGGTGCTAAATTAAAAAGTAGTTAAATTGTGTTCTGGGTTTTATTCTACAGTACATCACGATTTATGCATATTTATGCTTAATATTGTCTAGGCATACCTATAATATGTTTATTTATGATATTTGCGCCTTTCACCAATTAATCTCAATTTATCCTAGTAGTTTAGGTACTATCTATACATATAAGTATGTATTTAAAATATGTATGTATATGTATTATATCAGACTCTGGCAAACATATTATACCAAAAGCTATGCTTAGTTTGGAGTCAGAGACCGTGTGTAAGATGTCCCCTAATATTTTTTTTTTTTTTTATCCTAGTGTCGTCTACTAGACGTAGTGAGTCAAACTTTATAGCGTCTGTGGACGCCGGGCGAGTCTGCGAAAGTAAAATCAAGCGCACACGTAAGTACCGTGTTTTTTACAATAAAATTTTGTCTGCCGTTCCACAGAGAAGTGTAAGTACAAAAGCTGTCGCTAAGGTGAGGTCCAGGAAAGTGTGCTACTCCCGAATGTGATACCATCGCGTACAGCTAATAAGTAGAGCCCATAGGATATCAACCTCTGGGCGTAGGCCTCCCCTATAGATCTTGAATAAGTATACTTGGAAGCGGCTTGCATCCAGCGCGATCCTGCGGTCTTAATGAAGTCTTTGTCCAAACTGTAGGTGGACCTCATACACTGCGCTTGCCGGTACGTGGTCTCCACTCGAGAGCTTTTGGCCCCATCGGTCATTAGTCCTCCGTGTGTCTTGCCCACTGCCATTTAAAATTGCCAATCCGTTGTGCTATGTCGGGCATTTGATTCTTCTACGAATCTTATCTGATTGGGTTTCACAGAGACACTCAAAGCATAGCCCTGTCCATAGCTCGTTAGGCTACTTGAAGCTTATAAGACCCATAGTGAGAGACCACGTTTCTGAGCCGTAAGTTTTCACTGATGGTTAGCATGATGTTTAGATATAAGTGATGACTGGGAGGACTGGCCCTTCAGTATTGTTCATCCTTTCTGTGACACTTTGTATATTTTAGATAGGTGATGTAGTATATAAGTAACTAACACTTACTTCACGATTGCAGGATTAAATTTTAATATTTATTTTATTCTTAACCGATTTCAATGTTTGGATGTTCTTAATTCCACAGTATACATATTTTTCTCTTTTTTTGTACGTATGTGACGTGATTATTACGGCAATTATGATTTTATTATTAAATCGTTTATTTCAGGAAATTATATACCCATAATAAATCAAGAAATTAAATTAAATTAATAACAATAATTTTGACCATCCCGAGACGACAAACATATGCTAGTATATCCTGTAGTTATCATCACGATCAACATTTGTAATGGGACCAAACCCAGAAAGTAAAGTAAGTAAGTTCGTATAGGCCGGGTGGCTAGCCCTGGTGTCAGAGTTTTTAGGCCGCCTGAAGGCCTCTGACTTGGCTAAACGGTTAAAACAACCGGGGCCTACAATTTAACGTGTCATCCGAGCCACGGTAGCGCTCAGTTGGAAAATGCCACCCGCGGTCACCCATCCAAGTACTGACCGTGCGGAACGTTGCTTAACTTCGGTGATCGCTGACAATCACCTAGTCAAACTACGCTACGAGCGCTACAGAAAGTAAAATCGCAAGACCCACCTACTTATTTTTATAGTGTTGATTTATTAATATCGTTATCTAAAACCATGTTTATTTTTATTTCAAACACAAATCAAAAACTAGGTCATTGTCATCCAGTCTTCTCTATCCCACTGTTGGATATAGTACCTGTGTAAAATGTATTAAAACGTTTTTGTGGCTGACTGTACATAAAATCACCGTCGAACGAGTTAACGACTCAATAAATAGGTAAAATCGGAGGGTGGAGACTCGTTCGCGTGAGCGAGTTTTCCTCGAGCGAATCACTGAATAGGTAAGTCGGTGAAAATAATATTAGGTTTATTATTTTGCGCCGCCGCGCCAGATGAAGGTTTATTAATTTTATGTGCCGCAGTTGTCAAAAAGTAGCTAAATTATTTTGAGTGAGTTTTCTTCTACTGTACACCACGGCCTATGTATAATATTAACATAACCTACGTATATTAGTCCAGTCATATAATTCCAAAAAAGGCGGTTACCTGGAGAGTTTTAAAAATAGTTTATTTTATACATTTTGTTGTGCTCCTTTTAAATTTTAATTTTGTTACCTCGTATCTCTGGTGCTCGCGCCGCCGTATTTAGTGAAAAAATCGGCCAAGTGCGAGTTGGGTTCGCGCACGAAGAGTACCGTACCGTGTAAGAGCCCTTTAGCTCCATTTCAAGCATCAACTTGTTGCCAAAATTAATTTCGAGCAAAAAAAGGCAAAAAAAACAGGTTTGTTGTATGGGAGCCCCCTTTAAATATTTATTTTAGTTTTTAGAATTTACAACAGAAATAAACCATCTGTAAAAATTACAGCTTTCTAGCTATTATGGTTCATGAGATACAGCCCGGTGACAGACGGACAGACGGACGGACAGCGGAGTGTTAGTAATAGGGTTCCGTTTTTACCCTTTGGGTACGGAACCCTAAAAATGACGTCTTTTAGCAGTTACTTGACGATATCACCTTTCCGAATCTTTCTACGATAAAAACATTTTCTACCTTTACATACGAGTACCTATAGTATTAGTGCATATTATGCAGATAGCGTTGCGTTAGTGTGTGCGCCTGGCGGAGCGATAAAAGTTACACACACATGTACATATAAAAAACGGCTTAAACACCATGTGAAGGCTGCGTGCTCTCGTGATCCAACAATCACCATTCATAAAATGTATGGGTTGTATTTAAGCGAGCGCCAATAAATTCAAATTAATGGCGTCAAAAAAGTTACAAATGGTATACTGAAATACTGAGTGGGCGACAAAAATCAGGTGAAAACAAATACATAAATCAGCGACTTAGCACTAAACATTTGAGATACTGAGTATTCTATACGATCAGTAAAATAATTGTTGGCCGGATCCTTTTCTATATTAGAGACGATTTTAAGGGCGACTGGTTTAAAATAACTATAGCCTAAGAATATTTGTGGAATTTTCCACTGTTTGACATAGGTCTTCTCCAATAGATTTCAATAGATATTTGACATTCACTGTCAAAATATGACTAGATATAATTTAAAGCTCGGCGACGTCATAAGGCATAAGAAGATCAGCAAGTAGAACTAGCAGTGGGCAGGGTGCATAGTTTGTACTACATATGTCTCGAGTTGGTGGTCAAGCACGGATTAATGCTCAAATAAAAAAGGCCGATGCGGCCGTAAAATTCTCGAATTGAGACCGCGGACAGGTAAGCGCAGAGTAGTTCATCCACCAACATAGGTGGACCGATAGTCTAATCAAGGAATCATTATCAGCCGTAGGACGTCCAGTGTAAGACATAGACTTACCCTATGGATTTCCAATAGGACCGGTTGGAAGCGGCTCGGTTGGGAGTCATTTCAACGCGTCGCGCTGTGGTACAAATCGCGAGTTCCGACTTCCGAAACCAAAAAACAAGGTAAGATTTCATAAAAGATTCATTTACTAGTACTTTGTAATTAAAAAACTTAATTCTAATTCTTTTTCTTTAAGTAAGTTTGGTTGTAAATTTACACAGATATTACTTGTTCTTTCGGTAAATCATAGGACTCCCAGAACATAGGTTTTCTACCGAAAGTTCTAAGATCGGTTAAATAAATAAATAATTTATTAGTAACATCTATGCTAACATAATAAGATTTTAACAATATTTGAATGTTTCATTAAATCATGATAACGTTACAAAAAATAAATATAGAAGATGTATCTGAAAATATAGAAGATGTATCTGAGGATAGTTAAACAAGTAAACTGTGTGCGAGTGGTCGCGTGCCAGAAAGCCCGATATTTTTCACCCGGTTTAATATTTTGTATGCAAACTTGAAACTTGAAATTAACCACTTATCATTTGCATATTTTACAGCCGATGCGGCCGTAAAATTCTCGAATTGAGACCGCGGACAGGTAAGCGCAGAGTAGTTCATCCACCAACATAGGTGGACCGATAGTCTAATCAAGGAATCATTATCAGCCGTAGGACGTCCAGTGTAAGACATAGACTTACCCTATGGATTTCCAATAGGACCGGTTGGAAGCGGCTCGGTTGGGAGTCATTTCAACGCGTCTCGCTGTGGTACAAATCGCGAGTTCCGACTTCCGAAACCAAAAAACAAGTTAAGATTTCATAAAAGATTCATTTACTAGTACTTAGTAATTAAAAAACTTAATTCTAATTCTTTTTCTTTAAGTAAGTTTGGTTGTAAATTTACACAGATATTACTTGTTGTGATTAATTATTGCCTAATTTTAAAATAATGATTTTTATTTTAAATTGTAAGCCTCTTTACAGCCTGCGATTTGTACTTAGTAATTATTTGATTTTAGATATTAACATGATGTATACTTTTTAATGAATTTAATAATATTTTGGATGATTTGTTTTTTTTTTTAAATGATACGGCATTTGTGTACCTTGTAAAAATAATAATATTAGTAAAATGTGAAAAAAAAAATGTTAAACCGGACGAGTATATTATGGATCAATATTATGCAATATTTTTTGTAATAGTATTAGGTTCCATTAATAACAATAAAGTTATCTTATCTTATCTTATCTTGTTATTTCGGTAAATCATATAGGACTCCCAGAACATAGGTTTTCTACCGAAAGTTCTAAGATCGGTTAAATGAATAAATAATTTACTAGTGACATCTATGCTAACATTATAAGATTTTAACAATATTTGAATGTTTCATTAAATCATGATAACCTTACAAAAAATAAATATAGAAGATGTATCTAAGGATAGTTAAACAAGTAATAAGTATGTGTGCGAGTTGTCGCGTGCCAGAAAGCCCGATATTTTTCACCCGGTTTAATATTTTGTATGCAAACTTGAAACTTGAAATTAACCACTTATCATTTGCATATTTTACATCACTACACAATTGTCGCCAGACAAGATAATTTTTCGCAAAAGCAATTGAACGCCTCGGTTTCATATTGAAGTATGCCATATTTACTCGCCAAAAAATGTGTTATCCGTACGATTAATGATTCCTCAAAATTAATTATATCGGTACCTAGATATAATTATGTGGTAGATAACGTAAAATTTGTAGGGTTTCGTGAATTAACTACTGTAAATCGGGCAACTACACATCTAAGCGTAACTCTACCTGAGGTTTCAGAGAAAGATGCTGATTCAATTTTTTCAAATTTTTATTTTAAGTTAAGGTACCCAGAGGTATTAGCAAGCTTTCTACTACCCCTAGAAACTATCAAATATCTAACTATGTATTTGCTTTTACGTGGTTACTTTTTAGGGTTCCGTAAAGTGAAACTGATCGTAGATTTATATGGAACAGAACAAAAAAAAAAGATAATTTTTAGGGTAAGTAAGTAAGTAAGTTCGTATAGGCCGGGTGGCTAGCCCTGGTGTCAGAGTTTTTAAGCCGCCTGAAGGCCTCTGACATGGCTAAACGGTTAAAACAACCGGGGCCTACAATATAACGTGTCATCCGAGCCACGGTAGCGCTCGGTTTTTAGGGTTCCGTACCCAAAGGGTAAAAACGGGACCCTATTACTAAGACTTCGATGTCCGTCTGTCTGTCTGTCTGTCTGTCACCGGGCTGTATCTCAAGAACCATGATAGCTAGGACGCTGAAATTTTCACAGATGATGTATTTCTGTTGCCGCTATAACAACAAATACTAAAAACAAAATAAAATAAATGTTTAAGGGGGGCTCCCATACAACCAACGTGATTTTAAGGAGTTTTTTGTTCGCTATTAATAACGGCAAGAGGAATGGGGCTTCCATACGGTACGGAACCCTTCGTGCGCGAGTCCGGCTCGCACTTGACCGATTTTATTACCAATGCTACTCTCAACAAATACCTAACTTAATTTATAACGACGCGTTTTCATAGTACGAGTTGGCTTGGACCAAATGCACTCCGATGGCTACACGAAACTTCACGAAAGCACGATGTGCGTATTGTGTAAAGCTGAAAACAAACTTTTGGATACGGCTGACGGTCGCCGTTGATGCTGATTATGTTTTTACACAATACGAGTAGCGTCCGAGTAGCCACCTGAGTGCACTCCAAGCAGTGTGATCCGAGCGAACTCGTGCTGTGAAAACCTAGTTGAACTGTCATTTGTGTTCCCTATGGGACTGGCATAGCAACACAAGGTTCCCAAATAAAAAGTTTGTTTTTAAATAATAACCAAAAACTGAAAGGATCAATATCACTCTTCTGTTTGAATTAAACGACGAGTATAAGTACTAATTTCTAAACAAAAATCTAAGAACGGACAATAAAAAACGCAAATATATAATTTGTCTACGGAACTTGAATGATGAGCTAATAAATAATGACTCTGACAATCAGCAATGATCACGTGCCTCTGAAGTGAATACGCAAAAACCATCTTCTAGTGTTGCATACAGGGTGTTAGGTATAAAAATGAATCAGCCATAATGACATGCAAAACTCTTTAGTTTTGTACGTTGACAGAGATAAGACTCGTTATCGTTTACACTTATGATTACTTACATAGTAATAAAGACTGACTTGACTGCCTCGGTGGCTCAGTGGTTAGTAACCCTGACTCCTGAATCAAAGAGACGTGGGTTCGATCCCCACCCAGGGCAAGCATTTATGTGATGAACATAGATGTTTGCTTTGTGTCTGGTTGTTATTTAGGTACTTTCTATATAAGTATGTATTTAAAAATATGTATATGTAGTATATCAGCCATATCACAAGCTTTGCTTAGTTTGGGGTCAAATACCGTGTGTAAGATGTCCCCTAATATTTATATTTATACTAAAAAAGTAGTGAAACAATTGGCTAGATTATCGCTTCAGGCAATCTCATCCAGGCACCCTTCTATCTGCTGATTTAATTAGGAAATGTCACATAATCATCTTACGAGTAACTAATTGAACTGCGGTTATTAAGTGTAGTAAATAAATGAATATTCAATAAAAACTTTTTCGTTTGAAATAAAACAGTGTCTACAAAACAAGCTAATTAAATTCAGTTTGATTTTATTTTTAAATCAGCTCACTTTTAACCGACTTCCAAAAAGGAGCAGGTTCTATGTTCGTATGTATTTTTTATGTATGTTCATCGATATTTTCGCCAATTGCGAACCGATTTGAAAAATTATTTTTTAACTCGAAGGGGTTTGTGAGGTATTTGCGAGGTAGTCCTACTTAAATTTTAACTAAATCGGCTGAGCCGTTTTTGAAAAATGAACAATAATTAAAATTCTATTCATCGATTCGAGCGAACTATTCGAATTGAAGTCAATGGTGCCATTTTTTTGCAAAAATAATTATTCATATACGAAGGTACTAATAACTAGTCGTTGCTTTAGTTCAAATAACTAATAAATTCAGGTAATTAATAAGTAATTAAAAATCTTTATGGCACTATTTTATCGCTGTTCAAATTGTCTGGCATGAATCCTTTGACTAAGAAGAAACGCTTATCATCGTTATTATTACAAACTGTAACATCATGTATGCCATGAATGACAAACGATAACAGCGTTTGAGCATTTCCTTATATACGGTACACCTATAATGTCAAGGCAGAGTATTAGAGGCTTGACCGCTGCGCGCACGAATCGAAAATGTTTCCAAATTATATTTTAATAATAACTTTAATGGTCAGCTTTTGTGATGCTGCGAGGATTTTAGCAGTGTTCCCGACACCCTCTATAAGTCACCAAGTGGTGTTCCGTCCCCTGACTCAGGAGCTTGTCAAGCGCGGTCATGAAGTGGTTGTCATCACGACCGACCCAGCATTCCCTAAGGGAGAAGCTCCAGAAAATCTCACAGAAATAGACGTCCACGACATATCATACAAGCTATGGAGAGACGAAGTCTTTTCAAGCGCTACCACATCAGGGAAGAGCGACGATATAGTCACACAAATGACGGCGATTCTGCCTCTGCTCTCGAAAATCTTCGAAATCCAAATGAACACAGACCAAGTCCAACAAGTGATCAACAACAGCACAAACCACTATGACCTGATTTTAGCAGAGGCCTGTGTAAGGCCATCGATATCTGTGTCTTATGTATTTAAAGCGCCGGTCATTTTAGTAAGTTCCTTTGTAGGTGTGATGAGAAATTATGATATTTTGGGAGCACCTATGCGCCCCCCGCTGCATTATCCTACCGTTTTGAGACAGAAAATTTATGATATGTCACTTTGGGATAAGTTCGTTGAGCTCTACCATCACTATTTGTTCGAACATTTATTCGACGGTATCGGACAAGATGACAATAAGCTGGTGAAGAGGCTTTTTGGTCCTGACACACCGACGATGTCTGAGCTGGAGAACAATGTGCATCTGATGCTGCTGAATTCTCATCCTATTTGGGACTCGAATCGACCAGTGCCGCCTAGTATAGTGTACATGGGAGGAATGCATCAAAAGCCTTCGAAAGAGCTTCCTAAGGTAAGAATACTGTAATTAACGTTTTACTCGTAGGTAATAAACCTCAAGTCCTGCAAAATTCTATGGGACCCATTATAAAACATTTATACTTACCTACTGTTTGTAAATATTTGGTGCAATGATCTTCTATATTAGGTGTATGTAGGCTGAATTTTAATTTGTTCCAAGCTATCTCCAAGAAATAATATTAACCATAAAATTATAATTCGATCATAAATATAATTGATCTTTAGAAAATTACACTGAATGAAATAGACTTGAGTTAGGTATTTAAGTGATTTGCATCAAACTATGATGTTTTGCATAAAAAGAAAATATCAATATAATCAATACATCATTGAAAATTGACTCTTTAATAAAACAACCGACTTTTTTGTTCCCTCTAAAAATTATGTCGTCAAGGCGGTGGCATCAATACCAACACTTTGTTCAGCTATCTCCAAGAAATAATATTAACCATAAAATTATAATTCGAACATAAATATATTTGATCTTTAGAAAATTACACTGGATGAAATAGACTTGAGTTAGGTATTTAAGTGATTTGCATCAAACTATGATATGCTTGGATATAGGTAGGTATCTTATTGTTCATAATTGTTCCTACGTCCAAAATGGAAGCAGGTACCTCAAGAATCATAGTAATCGGCCAAGTACGAGTAGGACTCGCGCACGCAGGGTTCCGTACTGTATTCGAGCCCCCTTAAATATTTATTTTATTTTAATTTAATTATTAATTGTTGAATAGTATATAAAACCAAACATTATGTGAATATTTCAAGCATAATCCTGTTTTCATCAATAATATCGAGCGAAAAACGGTTCAAAATTCAGTTTTGTTATATGGGAGCCCCCCTGAAATATTAATTTTATTTTGTTTTTAGTATTTGTTGTTATAGCGGCAACAGAAACATCATCTGTGAAAACTTCAGCTTTCTAGCTATAACGGTTTATGAGATACAGCCTGGTGACAGACAGAAAGACGGATAGACGGACAGCGGAGTCTTAGTAATAGGGTTCCGTTTTTACCCTTTGAGTACGGAACCCTGTATTTTCTATAAAGTATGTTACAATGAAACTGTTTTTATCATAGCGCTATATAACAAAATGGTTCGTTGTTAACAGATCATAGGCACCTGTTAGATGTTAATCATCTTGTGTTATTTATTCATTACGAACGTGTTCAAACCTGTTCGGTTACTAGTTTTAGTATCTATCTACCTACCTACATTATACCTATACCTATTATTTTTGAAATGACGTCATAAATCTTACTAGAGATAAAGGAGGTTTAAATTGGATCTAGTAATAACTTAGTTAGGTATATTAGGTACTAAATCCGTATAAGTACTTAATACAATACAAAATGTTTCTGCACCGAATATAGGTAGGTACAGGAAAAAACTTAAAACAATGTCAGTCCCGATAGAATAGTGGGTAATAATAATGGTATATAAGTTGGTACAATTAAATATTCAGCATCTATTTACTAAGTCTAGTGATAGGCAGATTCTTATTATCCAGACGCCAGTTGTCCAATTTTTAATTAATTCTTTCAGCTTAAATAGGTATTATAATTTGGTTCGAATTCGCTAATGTTTCTCTATTTCCCCATATTATATTATGGGTTGACGGCGGACTCAGTGACTTTGACTGTACCTACCCGAGGTCAAATTAATTAGCTAATATTTTTTTATAAATGTGTCTATTCTTGAATCCTATTCTTTAATTATAGTAGTTTATGCAACTGTCATATAATGAAGGGTATTAAAACACGAGTGTGAGTTTATGAAACGAGCGCAGCGAGTTTCATAATAGTAACGAGTGTTTTAATACCCGTGTTATATGCAGTTGCATACACTACTTTATCTTCACTAATAAAAATAAAAATAAACATATTGCGAAACATTAAATTCACGCGTACGTGTATTGTCACAGTGAACTTGGCGCCATTAAAATCTAACCAATGAGAGCGCAGCTGCGCGCGCAGGGCCAATCAGGAGCGAGCGCGCAATGTGTAATGAGATTTTACGATATCGATGTGGATATTATAACATCATGTGAAATTGCTTAAATTGAGTGTTTTGTTGTCTGCGCTATAACAGTAGTCATTATAAGTCAAGTATTGGAAACATAAGTAGAATGTTACAACATTAGTGTAGATAAAATATTTAATAAAACTATTGGCAGTTATCTACTCTCAAAAGAAGTGCGAGTCGGGCTCGCGCATGAAGGGTTCCCGCACCGTATGGAAGCCCCCGTTAATTTATTTTATTTGAATTTATCAATTATTTTTTAAAAGAAAATACCACATAATTTTTCAAGGATCTTCCTGTAGCCGTAATTAATATCGTGCAAAAAAAATCACGTTACTTGTATGGGAGCCCCCCTTAAATGTTTAATTTATTTATTTTTAAAGTGCATATTTAATTAAACATTCTATGAATATTTCAAGCATCTATCTACCACCGTTATTAATATCGAGCGAAAAACGGCTAAAAATGCCGGTTTATTGAATGGGAGCCCCCTTAAATATTTATTCTTTTCTGATTTTAGTGTTTGTTGTTATAGCGGAAACAGCAATAGGTTCGTCATCTGTGAAAATTTCAACGTTCTAGCTATTACCGTTCATGAGATACATTCTGGAGACAGACAGACAGACAGCGGAGTCATAGTAAGGGTCCCTTTTTTACCCTTTGGGTACGAAACCCTAAAAAGTGTCTAATAAAAGGCATACTTAACTTAACTATAGCTTATAATAATCGCGATAACATCAGAATTAAAAAAAAAAAAACAGCGTTAAAATAGGTTTGTTTTACCGCCTCTTTGATGTCAAAGATTAATAGACATGCACGTCAAACTTATAACGCAACGCCCCTCGTTTTTCGATGAAGGTTTAAAAGTAGGATTTGTCACCCTTTCAAAACTTAATGTACCTACCTCCATAAAATAATACGTTCCAGGAACTGAAATCATACCTGGACTCCTCAAAGCACGGAGTTATCTACATCAGCTTCGGGACAAACGTGGACCCAGGCAGTTTGCCGCCGGAAAGGATCCAGTTGCTGGTCAGAGTGTTCTCGAAGCTTCCCTACGATGTGCTGTGGAAGTGGAACCAGGACGAGCTGCCTGGCAGGACGAAGAATATCCGGATATCTAAGTGGCTGCCTCAGTCTGATCTTCTGAGTAAGTCGAAATGTCATTTTAAGATCATTATAACGGTTTCAGATGATTTTATCAGTTCTTCGATCAGTATTTATTTTGCAAAGAATACATTTACAATAATACTTAGATAGGTATAATGTAATGTAATGTAAAGTATATACCTATGCTTAGGTTTCTCTTGGTTGGATTCTTGATCGAAGATTCTTTGTCTAAATTCGCACACGTAGAACTAAGGACCGATAGGCTTTTAAAGTTCTAGGGGGGAGGAGGGAGGGGTTGGGGATGAGCCCTGCAAATACGTCATCTTTGAAAATTTCGACGTTCTAGCTATCACAGTTCTTTAGATACAGCCTGGTGACAGACAGACAGACAGACGGACGGACAGCGGAGTATTAAGTAATAGGGTCCCGTTTTTACCCTTTGAGTACGGAACCCTAAAAAGAGACTATTAATAGGCATACCTAACTTAACTATAGCTTATAATAATCGCAATAACTTCAGCATTGGCCACTGTAGGTACAGTTTACACAGGTATATGGTACATACAAAAAATACAATAAGTCGTTAAACACCAATTAAAAGAAATATGTAGTATAGTCATATAAAACAACAGTTAAAGTATATCATAGTTAAGACCCATCTTAGCAGTTATGCTATTAAAACATATCAACAACAGACTTCTTCTCTTAATTTCTAAACTTTTTAGGGTTCCGTACCCAAAGGGAAAACGGGACCCTATTACTAAGACTTCGATGTCCGTCTGTCTATCTGTCGCCGGGCTGTATCTCATGAACCATGATAGCTAGACAGCTGAAATTTTCACAGATGATGTATTTCTGTTGCCGCTATAACAACAAATACTAAAACCAAAATAAAATTAATATTTAAGGGGGGCTCATATACAACAAACCTGAATTTTTAGACGATTTTCGCTCTATATCAATAATGGTATCAGGTAGATGCTTGAAATTTTCACAGAACATTTAGTTTTATATTCACATCAATAAATAATAAATAATGAAATTAAAATAAGTATTTAAGGGGGTCATACAGTACGGAACCCTCCGTGCGCGAGTCCGACTCGTACTTGGCCGATTATTATTATCTCATCTTTTTCTAATCATATAAAATATGTAAGTGGTGGTATTATTGTGGGACTATATAAGTGCGTGATGGTAATGACTACCCAAATTGTATAGTTATGATAATTATTATTATGATCTCATAGTATCTACTACATAGATACGTACTTACTTGTTACATAGCTTAGATCCTTGTTACTCAATCTTTTTGGCCACGCAATTCTTCTTTAGGATACATAAAGTATTTCAGCGATTCTTTTAAGCAAATTTTAATGATTTAAAAGCTAGCTATGTCTGTTTTCTGACATTTCCAACGTACAATTTTTAGTGTTGTGTAGGAGTTCCATTATTTTCTTATTGCACCAGTAGCAAATTTACTAATAGCCTGCGTAGGCATTAGCTCAAAAATGTGGCCAGCAACTATTTACCTATTACTAAATTTTTTGATTGTAAAAATCACCTAGGCACCTACTATTATTTTTTGTTGCAAAATTTCATCAGCTTGCTGGCGGCAAAAATGTTCACCCCCCACTATTTTCCGCGAGATCTCCTTCGTAAGGCTTCGTTTATATAAACCAAAGTTTGAAAAACACTGCCTTAGACCACAGGATAATTTAATGGTCTATCCGTAAACATAAGTACCTAGTTAACATTTAACATCCTGGCCATAACCGGTAGAATGTGTCTATTTATGTACCTGTTCAGATCTATAACTGCGATGCAAGTGGAAGTGGGTACTTACCTATTTAATGTTGTCATTAAAAAACGATAATTACAAATTCAGATAAAAAAGGGTTAAAATAAAAGCTTTGACTTTGACAAAACAATTAATTATTATTTTTTACATAAGTACTCAATTCCACAGAACTAGTTTAATTTGGTCCAAATCAACACAGCTGTTTCCAACGTTGGTAGTGTTGGTACTGACACAAAATGTAATAATTATTTTTCGCAAAAAAATCGCAACACCGACTTCGACTTCCATACAGAATTCGAATAATTTGCACGAATCGATGACATCCATGTACATTTTTGTTGATTTATCAAAAACGGCTCAGCTGGTTTCGATAAAATTTAAATGGGACCACCTCGGAAGTATATTCTTAAGTTTCTTAAGTTTTTTTGACGTGACAACGTCTTATAAATTGGTTTGCCGGGTGACACTTCAAGAAACTGCGTTACGCTCCGCTCACGTTATGCGCTCACAATGAGAGCGAGTGAGAGGCACGTAAGTGCCTCTCACTCGCTCTCATTCGTCTCATTCGTCTCAAAGTCGTTGTCACGTAAAACTTTCGCCCGTATACCGACTTTACAGGCAACCAATTTTTTTTAATTTAAATCGGTTCACAATTAGCGAAAATATTGATGAACATACACAAAAAAATACATACATACGAACATAGTACCTCCTCCTTTTTGGAAGTCGTTAAATATAAATATGTACATAAGTAGGCATATATGGTTAAAAGAATGTTAATCAATAAAACATATTGTTAAAATCTGGATGAGACCGTGGTGCAGCCAAAGACGGAGGTTTATTCTCTGCGGTGGGAATACTTAAGCTGTTAATTTATGATGATAATGATACAAAAATGGCTCATTTAATATTAATAATAGGTATGTATATAGGTATAGGGTTATAATTAACTTACGCGGCTGACTTTAGTAGGTAGGTACATGAAGATGAACATTGAATAAACTATTTTCATAATAACAGATTCATAGTAAATAATCAGGATTGTCAAAAAATCAGCAGTTCCATACATTTTCTCGATAGTAAAGTCAATTTTTAGGGTTCCGTACCCAAAGGGTAAAAACGGGACCCTATTACTGAGACTCCGATATCCGTCTGTTTGTCTCCAGCCTGTAGGTGTCTTATAAACCGTAATATAGCTATACAGCTGAAATTTTCACAGATGATGTATTTCTGTTGCCGCTATACAAAAACTAAAAAATATAATAAATATTTAAGGAGGGCTCCCACATAATAAACGCGAATTTTAGGACTTTTTTGCTGGCTATTAATAATGGCAAGAGGAATAAGGCTATGGGAGCTCCAACACGGTACGGAACCCTTCGTGCGTGAGTCTGTCTCGCACTTTATTTTTTATACGAAACAGCTATATTTTTTTGTTTATTCAAGGTTGGGCCCGTAATAAACGTTCTTCATTTTGATGTAGTATAACATTAAAACATTGTGTTACAACCAACAGGTCACGTAAGCAGCATATTCAATTATACATGTAGAAGCTCCTTCCTTATTACACAGCCCGTTTTAGATTTACTAGATAACCTACAATACAATTATAATCAGCCAAGTGCGAGTCGGACTCGTGCACGAAGGGTTCCGTACCACATAGAAGCAGAATTAATTATTTTTATTTTAACTAATTTTTTGAAGGGAATTTACATATTAATATTATTATGTGAATATTTCAAGCATCTTTGTTTTGTCATTATTAATATTTAAATTAGGTACCAAAAAAATCACGTTTCTTTTATGGGACCCCCCTGACATAAGTATTTATTTTATTTTAAATTAATATATTTGTTTAAATTAGTATTTTACTAAATATTCTCTGAATATTTCAAGCATCTACCTGTCACCGTTATTAATACTCGTAGCGAACAAAAACGGCTAAAAATTAAGGTTTGTTGTATGGGAGCCCCATTTAATACTTATTTGTTTCTTTTCAGTTTTTAGGATTTGTTTTTATAGCGGCAACAGATATACGTTATCTGTGAAAATTTTAACGCTCTAGCTATTACGGTTCATGAGATACAGCTTGGTTACAGACAGACAGACAGATAGACGGAAAGACGGACAGACAGCGGAATCTTAGTGATAGGGTAGTGGTTTTTACCATTTGGGTACGGAGCCCTAAAAACTAAGACGGTTGTCATAAAGGCTCTCAAGGACCTACCTACTGTTCACTTAGGTACGCATAAGTCGCACAACTTCTAAGGGCCGAATTTGGTAGGTACATCAAGATGAAAATCTTTAACTAATTATTGATGTCAGTCCACATTTGTTTTAAAATAAATAAATTACTGTTTGTTTGAAACTAAATAAAACAAAACTTTTCTACATAGGCATGACTATTAGGTACATCGAAAAAAATGTTTCTTAACTTCTAAAGTC
Organism: Hypomecis atomaria; assembly: GCA_964007245.1. Lineage (NCBI taxonomy): Eukaryota > Metazoa > Arthropoda > Insecta > Lepidoptera > Geometridae > Hypomecis > Hypomecis atomaria. The sequence continues at coordinate 12,867,609 of OZ023301.1, forward strand.
AACAATGTATTGGACAGCTGATTTTATTTGAGACCGACATAGTTAAATTACGTCGCTTTCTCAAAATTTTTAAATGCCATCCGTGTTACTGCACTGTCTCAGTTGTGCCAGTAGTAGAGCCACGCTGAAGCTGTGGAAGTTCGGTTAGACGTTGGAGAGAGGAAATATACCTACAAAACACCCCATACAGAACGCCAGTGCAGGACCTCCCGGGTGGCACGGCAAAGGAAGAAATAGTACATTGTTCACCGAGAGAAGAAAGTGACCGATTACCGTCGAGGGTGTCGTTTGAAGCCCGCGCCGTAGGCGAGGGTTTTAAAACGCCCGAGATCGGGAATCGCACTTTCTCTCGAGTGATACATAGTGCTTTATACTACACCTACGAGGAAAATAAAAAACTAAATCTTTACTAATTGAAATTTATATTGAAATTGTTGCAGTTAGTGAAGCTTAATGTAACACTTGAAAATGGCGCCAATGGCGTCTGCAATTTTCACATGTTCTTTTTTCAAATTGTTTGACACCATCCAACACACAGCTAGTGGCCAGTGTCATTTTGCGAACTTGGAGATAAAAACTCACTGTAAAAACTTTTTGGCTTTTGATATTTAGGTTACCAGCGCATAGTCTTACCCAAAATTAAAAAAGAAAAACCACGTAAGAAATGGATTTTCATACACTTTTCTCACCCGCTCAGATGCGTTTTCTCCCCGCATATTTGTTCGATATGCAATGACGTACTTTCTACCGTAAATTTGATAAAGTATCAAGGTACTTTCCGAGCAGTTGTAGTATAAACCATTTTATCTACTTTTAATGTCAGTTGTCATTGTCAATCCATAATTTAGTTTCTCTTCGAAGGGATATAATAGTAGAAAGACAATTTTTCCCTTTGCCATGCTTCCCCACATCGAATAGTTTAAAACAGCTGGGCTACTCGTATAACCAAAGTTTGGTTCAAATTGTATGCCTTTATACAGCAATGCTCGCTGCTGCTTACCCTTTACTACCTTACTGGTTATTTTTAACACTTGATATTCCCTAATTTTACAGAGCATCCAAAAGTAAAGCTGTTCATCACGCAAGGAGGTCTACAGTCTACTGACGAAGCTATCACCGCTGGTGTACCTCTTATAGGAATGCCCATGCTAGGAGACCAGTGGTTCAATGTAGAGCAATATGTCTACCACAAAATTGGCCTCAGACGCGACCTTGAGTCACTTACAGAAGAAGCCCTCTTAGACGGCATCAACACGATCATCAGTGATGACAGGTCAGTGAACAGATTAGATATATAAGTCACGTAACTGTAACTACTTAAAACTGAGATAAATGGTCGATAACCAAGCGGATTTCGGGATCGTTTTTATCATTTTGTTGACGAGACATACATAAACGTAGACATCATACGAGAATTCACACATCATGATCATGATTCATGGGCTCTTATCTGAGGAGTGTTTGTCAGTTCAAATAGTGTTGCCTTTCATTTCTGGCCTTCATTCTTCGAAATAAAGAATACAAATTTATTTTTCTATAGTGAAATACTGTATTGTATCTATTTTAACACAAAGGCTTACAGGATTTTTACCAATTAAAACTTCCGGGGTTTTCATCTCGAGGTTTCCAATATAATTTCCCAATATTACGGCGCAGTTACTCACGCCATGTTTGTAAACTTAAACTCAAATAGTTATTGCAACTCCCAATGTATTTAAGTACTAAACCTATCCTCCTCATAATAATATTTTCGTACCAAGCCCTTAGTTTCGTAAACCAATGAATAAACCCGATAACAGAGGCGCCAGCGTAAATTAAATAGCAACGTAAAAAGCGTTCCCTCTATCGAATGCCTAAAGTGAAAAAGAAACAGAACTATGCTATTTAGCTAATATAATTACGCTGGCGACTCTGTAATCGGGCTTTATATATAGGTATACAATATCTACTGTATTCTCGACCATATATTGTCGATTTACAAGTTTTTCCAATTTCTCGCCATGAGTTCCTGAAAACATGAAATCTTTCAGATCAGCTGGATTCATAAGTGCCAAATTTTCCTGTACTCAAACTAGCAACAATCATTACCAAATCTGACAATCAGCATCTTTCACAGTTTCCGCGAGAACATTGTGAAACTCCGGAACGTGATGCGCGACCAACCAGAACAACCTCTGGACCGAGCCATCTGGTGGACGGAGCACGTGATCCGGCACAGAGGAGCCCCCCACTTACGAGCCAGGGTCGCCAACATGTCCTGGGCGGAATATCTCGACGTGCAACTCATGGCAACCTTAGCTTTGCTCCTCGTAACCGCTGTAGCAGCCCTTGGCGTCACTTTGTATTTCGTTAGAGGTCTAGTTAAAAAATATGTATTCGCTGGTGCTAAATTAAAAAGTAGCTAAATTGTATTATTTTTCTTTATACTATATTAAAATCTGCATATCCTTCTCCATTGATTCATCTGTTGAAGTAGTGCATTGGAATAGATACCTGGGTACCTCCTTCTCCTCGACGAGAATGTCAGCGTCACTTGCATGGTCAATGCATTGTCATGGTCATGGTATTATATCAAACGAGTCTAACGATTGTTTTTATTTATATACTAACTCAATCCGGATATCAAGCGATAGATACGATTTTTTTATAAAAATATTTCTTACAATCAAAACATAATAATGAGCCACGAAATTGACGTTGAGAAGTGAGACTAGGAAATACCCACCTAATAACTAAATTGACTTAGGTAACTGCTTCTACGTTGATCAAACTAAGCAAAATTACAGAGGCAAACGCGAATATTGTCTTTATTTTTTTCTATTTAATCACCCTCATATCGATACTCCAATGCTGAAGGGATCGTGACCTCGTGACCCATTGGGTCATCAGCTGATCTCCCACGTCGTCGCCTTCTGTAACGTCGAGTTTGAACGTCGTGTGGATTCCAATCTGCCCAGCGCATTAGACTTTCTTCCGGTATTCTGCCTTTATTTTCCCAGAGACGAAAAGCAACAAGCCTTTGATATTAAAAGGGAGGAAATCCTCTAGAGATCCGTGTTAAACAGCCTTGGGTTCTTATTGAGTTTGAGCCATTCGAGTACCGGTTTGGCAGTCACTGGATTTCAGAACCTATCCAGGTTCTGAAATCCAGTTCTGGTCCAGTCGTTAAATCTCGCTCTGAAGCTCTAGAAATAATACTTCCCCCAAAAAGGGGATAAATTTGCTGTAGTGCTATTGCTCAGCCGATTTCGAAAATATTTGGTAAGCTCGTTTAATAACTAAATCCTAAAAAGATCGAGATCGAAAAATATCTAAAAGATAAAAAGAAAATCCCCGTGCCCCAGATCGACGTACAAAAACTTTGACTTTAAAACTCGATTTTAAAGATTCGTTTTTAAAACTAGACTTTAAAATCGACGACTTTTTGACGTTCTATTTGACGCTTTCCTTTTTTGCAGTTTACCTTTTCTTTTAAAATAGCCGTGTCCAGTACCAAAATGACGTTTAAAAAAAAATAATTCTTTCAAATATAATTAATATTATCAATTTCACGCAATGCTATAGTACTAAACATATTCTAAACGAAAAAGTAAACTGCAAAAGAGGAAAGCGTCAAATGGAACGTCAAAAAGTCGTCGATTTTAAAGTCTAGTTTTAGGCAAATGGAACGCCGTAAAGTCACGGTAATCATTACCGTGGTAAAAGTACCTACATTTCTTCGTACAAATTACATGCTTACGCGCTCGCCGTAGAGCGCGTCATGTACACGACAAAATTCACACTGAGCATACCTACTGGTCTTTATACTCATGGCCTTAGCACAAAAGCTTTAAACAAACGCAAAAACACTGTTTAACTGTGCAATTTGTACCGTTAAACATTGTCTAAAGCTTGCGTAAACATTTGAGGTAATACGGCTAGTCGTTAAAGTCGAGTTTCAAAGTCGAAGTTTTTTGTACGTCGATCAGGGGCTTAAGAGCGAGGCTTATTATGATTCAGTCAAACAGATGCGGGGTTTGCTGTATGGAGAACTATAATTTCTGGACAATTTACTATTTAAATAGTCTTCAATTATCACAAAATTAGTTTTACTAAAGAAGTGGGTAAGTACCGTCATTAGAGCCTTCCCATAGGTACATAATAATGTATAATGTATATATTAATTACAGATAGGTAATTTAACGTGGCCATTACCAGATTAAAGAGAAGGCCGACATCATACCTAATGTACAGGAAGGTGAAATCATTGGCAGTTTTCTGGAGAAGACACATTCCGGAAAATTTTGATGACATATTTTAAATGTGGGTAGGTACTTCTTGGCGGCAGTGATGTTAGCTTCAAGCTGTGCAAAACCTAATCCTGACTGAAGCTCACTTAACAGCTGCGCGAGGACAGGGTTTCGCGCAGCTTGTAGCTAACTTCACAACCACCAAAAAGTTTGATTCGGCGGCCTAATTCAGCTCCCAGAAACAGATGTTTGTGAATATTATACACGTATTTATGCATCTTGAAAGCAGTCAAGAAATTCACAACGTAAACGCGTGCGATGTTTTGACAATTTCCAGGTCGGAAAAACAGAAGTTCAGATTGGTCTGATCTATAGTGAAATTAGCCAAATTCCTAAATCTGAAAAATGACTTTGATAGCGTTTGTGAATCGATCATTCTGCAACTGGGTCAGTACGCAGTGCGTTAAATATCATCCAATCACGTGAGAATGTTCAACAGTGGACCAACGAGACAGTATGATACCTATATCATCCCGTGTGTGGGCGATAACCCCTGCACTTACGTTCTGCGTGTTTTGAACAGCTTGTGCAGAATAACCAAATAAAACCAAGGCGTGCTCTGCACATGCATCGTACTTAAACAACCTACGAAGTAGTACAAAAGCAAAAAATAAATTACCTATAGCTCAAATTTTACTTACGTAACGCTAGGTGTAAATTAACGCCTACTCATATCAGCTATTTTCAAATTTTGCCAGTCATACAGTCTGTAGGTACGGAAGCTCAAAAGTAACAAAACAGATAAGATTTGTCTTATCTAAGTCTGGCGGGCGTAATAGAACATTGAATTCGATAAAGACGTGACTTTTACCACTCGTATATCATTGGTGCAATTGAAACAATTTATGAAACCGCGTGTTGATAAAATCACGTGTACTTAAATGTTTCCATTGAAAGTTGCAAGTCATGAGCTGTAACGAGCATCTACTGCCATTTTGTCAACTTTGTACCTACATTAGCTATTCACGAGGCGTTCCTCGTGGATCAAATCAAATTGTATGGCCCTGATGTACTGTACAATGTACATTGTACATGCCTTATAATACGTACATTGCTGAATATAAACCGAACTGGGGCCTGATTTTCTATCGACAAAACGTAACGTGGTAAGTATTTTTTTATATCCGTGAATTTCGTTTGGAGAAATGTTTGACATACGATAAACTCAGTTTTTATGTTATTTGATAAATAAATATTTTTCACGCGAATTTCTTAAAAACAAAGATCACGTACCAACTAGCGCAGCGCAGGGCGTCCACATATAGGTACAAGATGGATGTATGACCAAAACCCTGAAAATATGTCACTGCAATATTAGTAGGACCACGGGCACGAAATTTTTGCGCGTAGTCCTACTAGAGTGCTTGGTAGGAACACGGGAACAAAATCTTGCCCGTGGTCCTACTAGTAGTACATCTGGTAGGACCACGGTGTAGCGTAGCTACTAACAATACTTATTTCTTTCTCGTTGCACGACATTTAAACATCACAATCATTCTTTTTATGCCTAGAGAAATACTGGTCATTATTCTATGGTTTTATGCACTTTTGGACTTTACTTAATAAACAAATCGAAAACATTAAATAGCAAATGAAATTGCAAATGCAGTGACTTTGAAGTTAGCAAGTAATGAGACAGTAAAAGTGACAGTTGGTTTGACGCTGTCATGTATGGACTGCTTGTCGCTGTCATGTATGGACTCCTTGTCGCTGTCATGTATGGTCTGCTTGTCGCTGTCATTGTTCGGACCGATCCGTAAAGAAAAAAAAAGAAATTATTTGTGTCTGTATTTTCATAACCTTGTTGGGAGAATGGAACGTAAATAAGTATGTTTTGTTTACAAGGCGTAGTAGATTAAGTGCGGTGACGTCATAAGTGGATGCGTGATTCGAAACGGTTGAAAGGTGACAAGTGAGTCAGCAAATTTTCATTTGCAATTGCAAAAAGCTTTTTCTGGAAACTTCGTTGAAGCAATTGGTGCTCCGGACATCCATCTGCCTTAGGGCGGAGGCGATTAAGGTTAGTCAATTGATTTAGTGATTCTCTCGTCAATTTGATCTGAATTTTGATTCGCTGGAAAAACATTTTTTTGATCTTGGAATCATCCCGCGCTGATGATTCCGGACTCCTGATTTTTGCACACGTCATTTTGGTTGTATCGACGGGCTAGCCTGGTGGCGTACCTGCCAGCCTACACCTGTTTCCACTTGCGGATTTCATCCTGCGAGCATGCCTGGCACGGATCCACAAGTAATACCTATTTAGTTTTTTTTACATAACCCAGGGCCACATGGTCACTTTGGTATGAATATTAAGTTCACCCTCTTCTACAAATTTCCACGATTGAAGCCTTCTGGACAGAGTTTAGACGTATGAGACATTCCTCGTTTTCACTGTATGATCCATGCTTTAGTGAACATAAGTAGACTTTATTTTTATCCCCGGACTAAACGACTAGCTACCGTTTTGTTCGCTTGATTGTAATTAATGTTAGAAATCACATTAGTTTGTATTTTATGCAATATCGCAGACGGTATATGCAGAGTCTTTAATAATTAAGTTAATTACCCGCCACATTGTTAGAAGTTTGGTTTAATTAGGTTCGCTTTAATTTAAGTATTGAAAATATAGCAATAAGTATTGATAAACTTTACAACGGTTAAGTTTGTGTAATTTTAAGCCCGTTGGCATTAAGACCCTTCTGGTCACCACCGAGTAAACTTACCCGCTTTAGACTTAAGATAATTTAATGTAAATTCAAAGAGTTAAGGTCATTACAAATAAATTTGTTGTGATTTAAATTACAAAACAAAATCTTTTAATTTTGTCCTCACTCAACAACTCACAGGTAGATAATAATACGGTCTTTGGGAACAGAGGTTCTTTGTTCTTATCGACTTAGTTTATCCAGGTAACATTTTGTTTATTTGTCAAGTAACTGCGACACCACACCTTCGAAGGTGTTGTATCATTTGTCCCCTCTAGTATCATTAGTCCCTTTTTGTATCATTTGTCCCTTTGCTCTAACTGGTAACGTTTTACATCACCACTACCCCTTTTAAATAGCAACATTTAATTCCTCTTCTTTTAAATTAATTTTTTTTTATATCACGTTACAACGGGCAACAAACGGCAGAATCGCGCTGAATGCAAGCCGCTACCAACCGGCTAGGACATAGGACTCCCCTATTGTTATCCAATAAAAATTGGAGAACAATAGGGGGAATCTATGGCTGATAGATTGATGGATGGAACATAAACCTACTCAAGGGAGGAGAATGTATAACGTTGAATCCATCGGCATAACCAGGAGGAAGTTAAAAAAGCAGCCACGCAAAACATTTTCAGGTGTCCCAGAGTGCAGAGGTAGGCACCTGCGCAGCGCGAGCCTAGTGCATCTTCTAAGACCTCGAAAACATAATTAAAGTGCATTTCACGAAAGAAGTCCCGCGGCAAACAGTGAATCTAATTTTAACAGATCGGCCAGGCGACGCATCTGAGGAACTTCTTACGTGAAAAGAACTCTAGTGTAATGTTGTGTATGAGTAAAACTAGAGGTATCAAGTCGTATCACGAAAAGAGTCCCCTGAAATAATCGAAACTAATTTTAACGGATTGGTCATGCGATTGTGGCGAAGAGTCTTTTTTCGTTTTCGAAACGCACTCTACCTACTATACTAAGATATTTTACGGAATCAGGCGTTACATTGCGGAAGTTCATCTTCAAGTACTTGTTTTGAATAAATGTTTAGTGTATTTCCGCACTGTCGTAGGCAAATAAGTTAAGGGTACCATTCAACAAACCAAACTGTATCATGGTTCGCGTATGGTTAGGTTAAGTAAGGTTAGGTTAGGCTTAGGTTATGTTTTAAATTTTAAAATTTATTCAAAACAAAGACAACTATAATTAGCTAAGTTCTAACTTACTAGTGGATATAGCCCAATCATCACTATTGGATAGGCCTAATACCGCAGTGGACTGTTAAAAAGTCTGTACAGTACAGTAATAGGTATAATATTTACTGCTCATGAATACCAGCTCTATGATACACTTCAGTAAGGAAACAAAGTAATAAAGGAAAAACTCTTTAATAAAATCATATCAAAAACCAACAAAAGGTAAATACAACATTGTAAACACAATAACACGATACAAAAGAAAATGACCTAACCGTAACATGTTAACTGATTGTCTTGCTTTTTGGCAGTTCGTTCGCCTATGGAAACCTATACTTAATGACGGAAGGGCCACGACCAATATTTTAGTAGATATACATTTTTGTTCTTAGGCATTGGCATAGCTAGTCTCTACTCCCCTAAAAAGTATCTAAAAAGACATTTTCTAGGGGACTGGCTTTTGACCACTCCAGAAAAATTTAATATTTGACAAGTGGGCGTAGTTTAGCAGGAAGGACTCAACCACAGGACTCACTCCACACCTCTGTCCAAAATCATAACGTAGCAAGTGTGTTAGACACTTGCTGCTGTTAAAAGCATTTTGGACACACGGCTGTCCATAACGGGGTTGAGTCTTTTCTGCTTAACTACTTTCAAATTGCCTGCCTTCGGCAAAAGAAGTAGGTAGTTTCTAGAGTGGACAAGCCGGGTTAGTATACGCACCACGAAATAATTCTTTCTACGTGTCGGAACGAGACAGAGTTATGGTGAAGTATATATCTGTATTTTTATTAACGTAGAAAAGAGCATTTTTCGTGGTCGTATGCTAAGCTAGAAGGCCCACCCGTGCCTCCCCAACCTCGCTACGTAGGCAATACTTACTTACAAGGAGACGCGGTGCATTGCGCCTCGCGTGTTATAAGTTATAAGCTTCTTCTAACTAACGTTTACAAATTCTGTAGCCGACTGTACAATAAGGAAACAGACTCCGTATTGCTGGCTACGAAAATAATTTCATAGAAATGCACTCTCCTTGATGAAGTTAGTCCATTCTGCGGGACATGTATCATGAAATAAAATGATATCACGATATGTACTATATCTATTAGGTACCTATGATTCTGAAGTTCAAAATCAATTTCATCCGTTTTCATCCTGACCCAAGACACACACTAATTATAGGTGTTGTGTAGGTCACACAGACACTTCTAGTTTTTCTTAACGGAGAGGAACTCTCGAACTGAATTTAAGAATCCTCTTTTAGTCTTGTTATTGATGACTCCGATTGTGTGGTTGCTGTAGAATGACATCGAGGTGTCATATATGGAGGAACTCATGTCCATGGCCTGAGAAATATAATACAACCATGCATTGACTCTGCTAGATATTTGCTCTAGGGAGAGCAGCTGCCTACTTTTGCTCACTCCAGAAAAATAGAATGAAAACACATTCAAGTTTTTTGGAGTGGACAAATCTCTACATAGTATAAAACAAAGTCACTTCCCTCTGTCTGTCTGTAAGCATAATATATAAAGCTTAAATCTCAAAAAAAAAAAATTGATGCGGTTTTTTAGTAGATTCGGTGATTGTCAGCGTTCACCGAAATTAAGCAACGTTCCGCACGGTCAGTATTTGGATGGGTGACCACGGGTGGCATTTTCTAACTGAGCGCTACCGTGGCTCGGATGACACGTTAAATTGTAGGTCCCGGTTGTTTTAACCACTTAGCCATGTAAGAGGCATTCAGGCGGCCTAAAAACTCTGACACTAGGGCTAGCCACCCGGCCTATACGAACTTACTTAGTAGATAGAGTGATTCAAGAGGAAGGTTTAAATGTATCTACGAGTATAATACACCTGTGCGAAGCCGGGGCGGGTCGCTACGCTTGTAATTAAATAAATAGACAGAGTGATTTATCAGTCAGTCATTTGAGTGAACTGTGATTTTAAATCTGCGTCGGCAAAGTATCATGAGCGAATAGATACTTGATTGGTGACGATTGCGCAGTTATTGAAATGTAATTGAGGTTTCAGAAACGAAGTAGATCTGTTTAAGTTTCAGGTCATCCCTCGATAGTTCGATTTAAAAAACCAAGAAAGATCTCTCGGTATTGTGTGTAAGTGTCAAATCTTCATCAAATTTTGGTCATATGATTTCATTCAATTATACATAATTAAAGAGCTTGGCTCTTGTCGGTGGAGCGAATTCCTTTTCTGGCGGTCCTCGGCCAGTGATTTCACCTCCCTGTACGAGATGACATCTACCTTCGCCTTAATTTGATCTACAAATGCCCTCTGTGGTCTTCGCCGTCCTATGTTTCCTTCAACCTTTCTTTCTATTATGGTTTTCATAAGATTGTCATGTCGTACAGGTGGCCAAACATTATATGATGAGAAATGATAATTGCACCTAGCTCACCATTAAGAAGAAAATTTCCGGAAGGAGAAATGCTGGCAGAAGGTGACACTCATGGTTATATATAACCATTGGTTTGGCTACAGTACCTGTACTGTACCAACCTTTCTAATAGTCCACTGCAGGACGTAGGCCTACCCACGAAGAGTGATTGGGTCATATCCACCACGCTAACCTAGTGCGGGTTGGTGAATTCACACACGCCATCGAATTTCTTCTAAGGACGTATGCAGGTTGCCTCAAATTGTTTTCCTTCACCGAAAAGCCAGTGGTGTCAAATTCCATACATAAGATCCAAAGAAACTCATTGGTACGGGACCGGGATTGAATCTACGATCTCAAGAATGATAGGCCAGCATTACACCACTATTCAAATCATCAGTTTCAAAAATTATAATTGCCCTTATGTTATCCAACCTCCAATCAATAAGACAGGAACTACAAGAAGTCACATCTTCAGTGGTAACGTTCAGACCCAAGGATAGAAAGACTTCTATTCAAAATATTTCATACCTACTCATAGATTTTTAAAAGACCAGTGTGTAACGATTTTTTGTAGACGCTTCGTCTTAATTGATTTTGTCTTATTGCTTTCTTAGAGGGTAAGTCTAGTTCAACAGTAGGCAATTAAAAGCTGGTACAGTACAGCTTCATTAGAAAGATTACTTATGTAGGGTAAACTCACCCCAAGCGACGTGCTGATATGATACGAGTCAACAGAACTCTCCAACGACTCCAGTGGCTTCTGCTTCGATACAGGCAGTTTTAGTGGAGTTGACTCCGACCTCATCACCAGGCAAGACATCAACCGCCTGAGGAAAGGCTTGCGAGGCTTCGAGTCGAGGGGAACAGACTCTGTTGATCTCACTTCTTCAGATAGGAGAGAAAGAGATGACGTTCCCAGGTTTGGGGTGAAAGTTCTTTTGTGACCTTGAAAGTTTGTAAAATATAGTTTGTTAAGAATGAGATGTTGCGGTTAGTTTATATATCATCGTCATCAATAAAATCGTCTCGCGGTCCTCCAAACATTATCTTAAATATTATCTTATGGTGTATAGTAAATACCACGATCATGTTTTCATTTAGTTAAGATAACTGCTGAGTAATGCAAATTCATCATGGGACAGACCTACTCAAGCTAGATTAATCAGGTGATGAATAGATAATATAGGTAATAATTTAATAAGGAAACGTGCAGTTTTAATAAAAGTTGGTAAACAAGTTTGTTTTGTTGGTGAAAATGGATGGACAATAAATAATAATTGCTCATCATCGTAATTCACTAGGAGGAGTACCTTTTGTAAGTATAATGGTGCCTACCAGAGTATATAGTGCCACCACATATTCTAACACTGACTGATAAAAATTCTGCGTATTTGATTAAATGTTATTTGAAAGAGTTACTTTTTATGATAAATATTTCAAAAATTCGTAAGTTTTTAAGTTGGTTAAAAATGATAAACACTTCACAAAAATTTGTCGCGAGTCCAGTATAGCGGGTTAGCTCAGTGGTCTAGAGCGTCGGGCTAGTGATCCGAAGACGCAAGGTTCGAATCCTGCATCCGCGACGAATTTTTGAAATGTTTATCATAAAAAGTAACTCTTTGAGATAAACCTATTGTGGGATGCACTATAAAATTAAAATCATTTAAATGTTATTTGCATGATTAAAATTTTGTGTTCCGTCCTAACTGTCCACCATTTTCCAGAATAGAATATAACAGTGCAAAGTGGATAAGAGGAAGAAAAAAATTAAGCCCATTAAAAGCAATTCACCCTAAAATGTAAATTAGTTTAAATCAACTACAATGCTAAACGCTAAAAAGTATGTACCTCTAAAAATGGTTTCGATAGAATCCCTCTTCTCCCACTTTGAGTTCGCTTCGTATTTGATATTCTTGATGTGAGTAGGAGAATATTCTACAGAACAATTCCCTATATTACTATACGCAATGCTGGTATATCTGATTTCTACAGATGATGCCACTCTTTTTATTTCACGTTTCATTCCTTCATTTACATTGTCAGCTTCTACTTTGCTAAACAATACAACAGTGGTTTTATCTTCTACCTTTTTAAATATTTTCGATTTAGATCTCTCATGATCTTTAGGTAGCAAATCTGTTTGTACATCTTTATTGAAATGTATAACGCATTCATTTCTATGCTTGGCTTTCACGCTGCCAATAGATAGAATACTACTATTCCAAGCACGTTTTCCTATGTTCCTGTCTTTTCTTAATTTATACATCAACTGTTTTACTTTCCTGTATTGTTTCCTGGAAAGTAGAATAACTTTCTGCTTTTGATGGGGTTGCGGGTTTATGCCTGTGTTGGGTTTTTGGAGAAGTAACATTCTCTGACTTGGGTTTTGAGTTTCCTGCTGATTATAATGGACGGCTAATCTTACCCTATTTTTGAGATCTACGTTTTGTTTGTTTACCCTTGTACATTCATCAAGTTTTTTGAGATTTTGTTTTTCATCGTCCGTTATACTTTTTTCTTCCTCTCTTGGATGCGAATATTCCGTTGTGTTGTTCTTTTGATATTTTTCAGGAGATTTAGAGTAAGACCATTCGAATATCGGTTTCATATTTAAAGATTTACTGCAATATAAATGAAGACATATTTAACAGAGTTTTACTTATTAACATTAATAATATATTAATCTTCATAAAATATTTTTCTTCAATCAAGAAAAATTCTAAATTATGTAAATACAAAATAAACACTTGACAAAAATAGAAAAATAAAACCAAAAAAAAATACCATATAGTGTCACGGATGACGCAGCGATGAGAAATTGCATTATTTCCATACATTTTGTGCTACAAACCAAAACAAAACAATGATGAAAAACTAGCTATGAATGTGCGGCGTAATTTATTATTTATTTAGTGCTATTCCTTGAAAAAAGTTCCATCAAACACTTTTAAAATTATCGTTTTTGCTCAATTGAGCAAGGTAATTACCTTGAAGTGATCAGCATGATTCTTGTCAGTTCTTTTATTATCGATCCCAAGAAGCTCTCTTATCTCTTTGTCTCTTTCCACGGGGTTTGTGATGCAATTATCACCAGTGAAGTGCTTTGTAGCACCTGGAAGATATTACGCTTAGCAAAAAATAACGCAATCATTATCTAAGTACTTACTATGCCCACACTTTAGAAATAGCTTCAACAAAATTTCATCTAAAGGTAGCTCCGGAATTAAATCCAAACTAGGTTATAATGAGAAGAGAATGACTATTAAGTCATTCTATGCATGTGCACATACTATGTGGAAAATTTCAATCAAAATTAACCACCTTTTTACTTAATAGCTTTGGATCATTTTTTTAGTAGTCGCTGAATCTCTAATGCTCTAGAACCGACAGTTATAATTCTTACCAGAACAATTGCCATCGTCTTCATTTCTACAGGGATGTTTAGTAACGTGGTCTCGCCTGAAATGAAAATAATAAATGTAAATAAATGTTTAGCTTCCACTACAAATATTATAAAGTCTTGTGACGATGTTAAAGTTCTGTAGCAGCTGAAAAATAGCAAAAATAAAATTTGCAGAATGATTTAGTTCCACAATATAAAAAAAAATTTAAAGCTTAATTTACCAAATTCTATGTTCATTATAAAAATAAATAAATAAATCTACCTGTGGCCAATTTCTATGCTATCCCGGACATTTAGTCTTGACATATGCGTTAAAGGTGCCGAGTTTTCGTTCTGGAAATTAAGTACATCGTTCACTTACTAATAAATCAAGAAGCTAAAAACCTAAAGGACTATTTACTTACGGATAATTATATTAAATTACTTACGTTGAAAGCTTGCGAAGCGGAACGTCTATGTTGATTTGGCAGAGGGAAAAAGTTCTCCATAGAATCGGAGGGATGTACTCCATCATTTTCATATTTCTTTTCAAATGCCTCTTCGAAATTTTTTTGTGAAGTGTTATTGGTATTAGTTTTAGCTGTTCTTTTTACAATTAGATCTGTACTAACGTTTCCCTTTTCAAACACAACATCGTAGAATTCCCTTTCGCTGTCAATGTTTATCGATACTTTGGAAATGTTACTTTTGGGCACATATTTTTTCACTGCAGACTCAAAGTGTGCTGGCTTGTCAGTTTTAGCTAATGTTTGTTTTGGCTGATCATTCTTTTTGTTATAAATAATCTTCTTTGTGAATGTGTATGCGTGTTCTTTAACGGTGTTAACGCTCATGTCACGACCATTTGGCTTTGATCTTGGAGTTTCATTGTGTTGTTTTCCTACTGCTCTTTTTGTAGCTACACTAACTTTTTTATTTTGCTTCGTTACATTTGCATTTTTTTTATCAACTGTCTGTCCAAGTCGGGTGGGACTTGGACTGCGAGATTTAGGCTCGACAGTATTAGTAGTGATATCTCTTTTACGCTCTGGTCTTTTAGGGCTGGGTGATCTTCTTGCAGGAGAAGGTGAGCGACTTCTTTTGTTTATTTTAGCATTTGTATTATTAACTTTAGTCTCACCTTTTAAATCATTTTTAGTATTAGTTTCGCAAGGACAACACCGCGGTATGCTCACATTATTCGGAGCAACTTCTCGTTCATTGTGCATTTCAGTATTCATTGCAATGTTGCCATGTCTGACAATATCATTTTTAAGAGCTGGTCGATAAGCTTGTGAATCCAATCTATTTACTAGTGAAGTATCGATAGTATTTATTGTATACGTCTTCATTTCTGGTTTTGGATAGACAGAAATGATTACTAAGGGACTAGTGGATCTGTTTAGACGTGTTTCTTTGGTTTCATCCCCGACACCGTTGTTTTCTGTATTATTACACAACTCACATAAATTACATTGAGTGTTTTGGTCTGTGGTTGGATACATTCTTGACATTTTCATATTAACATCAACTTGAGTAGCTTGAGACGATGTTGCATCGCTGTTAAAATAAAATAATGTATACGATTTACCTATAAGTGCCAGAAATTTAGAATTCATTAGATTAGTATTTTACGCCTGTATTTAATGAGACGTATCGATCACTCCGGAGTATTAATAATGTTGAAGTTTATTTTCAACATTATTGATACTCCGTAACAGTGGCGGACGCTTCATAAAGACAGAAAGACACTGCCTACCCTAGTTCTGATAATAGATCTAATATTTTTTTATCAATGAACAAAATAACATAAAAACTTAAATCATAAATCAGCTCCACCTATCGAGTGCCGGCGGTATCATTAAGATATTCGCATCACCGATTCGCGCTGCACGAGCGCCACCCGCCCTTGCCACGGCAAAGACACAAACTATGGATCTCTTAATGTTTTGTATGTGTGCTCTCGTGGTAAGCCGTGGTCATGCGTATTGAATGTGTGTGCGTTCCTATAGCTACGTGGGCTTTGCTGGCACACAATAACAAAAATCACGCACACAACTGCATGAAAAGCCAGTGTCTTTTTGCTTAGCTAACACGAACAATTACGACTAGTACCGAACATTTCCGAAAGAAAGTTTGCTATGCAATGCAAATATTTAGGAAGTACCTAACATTGTTTCATTGAATTTTATACATTTAGATGGCCATCATTTTTTTGTGGTATTATATTTCCCTTTTTTTTACTACTAATTTCAATAGTCAATAATCGCCATATTGTTTGATTTGTATTGTGTTTGTGACTACGCTATCAGATATTTAGGATTTTAACGTTGTTAATAGAGTGAAAAATGGATAATATTGTCTGTGAAAGTTGTTCAGATCTTTGAGGAAATATTACTACGTAGTAATATAGCTCGATGGTTCAGATGGTGTGTGTATTGAGAAAATAAAATGTGATGCGTTTTCAAAACTATCTTTCGGTGAAAAAAAAACTAGTTATCGAGATAGGTCGTGCTACACCGGATTTGCAATTAATACAAATTAAAGGTAAAGTCAGTCGTAAATTCAATAAAAAACAATATGATTCATATCATTGGCTGACAGGTTGCATACACAGTAATCGGTTATTTTGTTTCGTTTGTCTACTATTTTCAAATAATAAAACCGTCTGGAACGACATCGGTTACGCTGATATTCATAATTTTCCTACCACCGCGAGAATACATGAACATTCTGAAAAACACTTAGAAGCTTCCCTTAAATATCACACCTTTGGAAAAAATCGAATAGAGACGCTTTTAAACTCTCAGATACAAATCGACATCGATAGACATAATAACGCGAAAGTCGATCGGAACCGAAATATTTTTCAGCGACTTATTGACATTGTTTGCTTTTTGGGGAAACAAGAGGTTACAAAACATCAAACAAACGCGCCGAAAGGCCACTTCGAATATCCGTAAATTGATGTCTATAAAATCAGTCAATCTATGGATATTTGAGCTGGCATTTGGCAATTACCTACATTATCAATCGACAAGACGACGAACCAAAACCAACGTTTTGGTGAGTAAAATTTTCTGCCTACCCTGTCTTAAAACTGTGTGCACGCCACTGCTCCGTAACTATTTGTTCATATACATGACAATATAACCAAAAATCAATCAATCAAGCAACAAATGTGAACTCAGGTGATGCACCTACCTCTGATCAATAAAGTCATCAGTGACACAAAACTGGAACGGTACATTTTCGTGTAACGTATCTCTCCGTACACCCATCTTGGTCTTAGGCGTTGATGGGATCTCAGTTTGTGCCGGGAAATAATTTGTTCGAACTGTAAACAAGACTAAAGCTGGATGTGGTTCGGTTAAAATACGACAAAAATGAGACTAAGTGGTATGCTATCGTATATCCTTCTGATTATACATATTCGTTTTTGGTACATCTAGAAAATATTGCCCGAACCAAAACCCTGCCCAAGCTACGTAGTGCACAAACTTTTTAGTTAGTCGTAAGGCGATTGCAAGCCGACTACGACAGCGCGCGATGCCAAAGTGCTCGGTTACAAGCACTAATTAGATAGTAACGTCGAGATTCGAGAAAACGGGTCGTTGTGAATTATTTAATGTAAATATCTAAGTCGGTATGTATGACGGCGCTCGGACATTTATTTTGCTACTTTCACAAGGACTGTGGCTCTGTAGATATTTGCTCGAAGTTTTGGTACATAGCATTGATGTCCCAGATTGAAGGGTCGATGTTTCTCTAATTGTAATTCCGGGGAAATATGAGATTTAAGAACTTAAATATCTTAGTTTATCAAAGAAATGCGGTAGCGCTCATAGTCGTAGCGTAGTTAAATTGTGGTCCCGATTGTTTTAACCGTTTAACCTTGTTACGGCCTTCAGACGGCATAAAAACTAAGGCTAGGTACCTATCCGGATTATATACAAACTTATTCACGTTTAGTGCTGTTTAACATTCTGATACGGTCTCGTCACTCAGATACAAAATATGTAAAGTATACCTACAGGGTTACTGGTAGCATCTTTTTAGAGGCTTCTTCTGTACATCAAAACTAACAACATTTGTTTTACGACTTTGTCAAAACTAAAAAAAACAGCTGTTCCATACATTTTGTCGAGGGTGAACGATATTTTACTATGGAAAAGCTTTTTTTTGAGAATTAATAAAAGTCGTAAAAAAACGTTGTTAGTTTTGATGTACAGAATAAGCCCCCGTAAGGATGTAGAATTATGTTAGGTATATCCTCATGGCAAATACAATTTAATTGATTTCGTTCTCGTACCTGTGAATTTCTAAATGTACTTTTATGTCCGGATTATTTTAATGATATTGTTGTTATAAACTATATATGTCCTGTAATACTGAGCATTAAAGGCATATCTAAAGTGAACGTGTGTGTGTTTATTTTCCACGTGAAGAACTGCGGTGTGCCCGCCTACCTCGGACGTTCGACCTTCTGTAACTTTGCTGCATCACTACAACTACAAATAGGTAGTTCTACAAAGGATGCTAATTGATTACCAATCACTCTGTATACTACAATGTTACTGATTTTGTCTTTGTTTCAATACCTGGCTGGCCATTAACAGTAGCTGCGCATTTCATGACATATTTGTCGTTTTCATTGCGTCCTATACGGCCAACTATCCTGACTCTACTAGATCCTATTGGATATTCATCCTCCAGCGAAAGCTCTTCATCTTTTGGGCACTGACAAAAGCAATTGGCATCACGACATTTCTGTTCATCTTTTCTTTCAAAATTTAACGATTTCTTTCTCTTGTTTTCCATATTCGAAGGAACTATTTTGTTCTCTGTATCTACATCTTTGACTCCTTCGTTATAAGTATTATTGTCTGTAGCTCTGACTTTGTATATTTTGTCCTTCTTACTCCCAGCTACTATAAGATATATGTTTTTGGTTGCGAAGGAATTATTATCGTTACAATGGTCTTGTTTATATTTTCTGGGAGTCTGATTTTTCTTGTCTGGAAATTCAGACAAGCTATTGGCATCTCCTTTTGGTATGACTGTGACTTTTATAGTAGGTCTGATATTTGTATTGGTATTATTAGCTTGGTTATGTTGAAGCGTGTTTTTGCTACAATCTTCAAAAATCTGATGAGAAATATATTTGAAATCAGAAACGTAGGGATCTTCTACGATGACATGGCCTGCACCTCAACATTGTTGTTTTAATGTGTGTGCTGTAATGTGTACCGAGCAACAAATCCTTGGATTTGTTAGCTCGACTAGTTGTTTGGCGGCCGTATAGTAGGTACCCAGACATGCGTGGTAGCACGTTAGTAAATACTTTCACAAATGTTTTAAATTTTGGAGGGGCAGGTTCATGTTATCGTAGAAGATCTCTACATATGTATACATTTGGGTACTAACAATAAGTTGGGGCAATCATGTTTAGGGACTGAACAAAACTTGTGTACAAGTAGCGGCACGTACCTAAGTCTAGTGCTGAGGGTACTGTGGCTGCGCATGTTTACCGCCATACTAAACTCAGCGCAGCCACCCCCTCCACACTTCGCTCAGCGCTAGACTTATAATGCCGCGACCTATATCTACGAGTACCTACATATATTCCTAGTTCCCTGCACCTGCACTACGTAGTATTATTATATATTCTTTGGCTGCACTCAACTTTACTAGAACTATCGAGACAAAAAGAATAACAATTACCTATAATAATAAAAGCTACTTATATTATTGAAAAGTTTCATCTCCATTCGTTCAGCAGTTTTTGCGTAAAAGAATAACAACCATCTATGGATACAAACTTAAGCGTTTATAATATTAGTACCTATCTATGATTTATCAATCAGCCCCAAGTCAGTAGTCATGAGCAAAAGCGATTTTGCTATTCGATTTCTGTAGGCGCTGCAATTTTCATCAATGTTCTGGAATTATATTATCGTACAATACTTCAAACTACTTAATCAAGGTAAATTTTAACGTTTATGGGACCTCATGGTGTGAATAATGAAATATATAACAAATCAGCCCACTAACAACCGCATAAATGAAATTAGATCATAGGAAACAAAAATATAAATAAAATACATATGAATTGAAAACCACGCAGCTCTCTTCTTTGTATGTATGTCGGTTGCAAAAACAGCCATGTTTCTTTTTATGGCAAGTCTGAGCTCTACCGCCAACTCGCCTGTTGGTAAATTACTCTACCTATGATCTTTTAATGAAGCTCACTCTAGGTAGCTGTGTAGTGTTTCAGAAAGAATAGGGTATTTTATGCATAGAAAAATAACTAAAGTTTTAGGCTAAAACTTTAGTTATTTTAGCTTTAGTTTATTCTGTAATGTCTGTGTGCTTCAACTTCGATAGCAAAATGGCGCTTACCATCAGGCTAGTTTTGGTCAAGGGCGAAAATATTCACGATAAAAGGGGGATATTGCCCACACTCCGTGTGGCTATTTTGACGTTCAGCAGTAACTGTTTTTGTTTTTACTGTAGGTAGCTAGGCACTACAGTAAAAACAGTTCTATATGAAGCAAAAATACTTACCTACTGCCAAGCAACGTTGTGGTCGAAGATGAAGCATGCAGACTTAGAAGATACCTAAACTTTGATTGAAAAATGACTATTTAAGATGACTTTAAGCAAAGGTAATATTATTTACCTGTTTCTTACTTGTTTTCTGTAAAACCAATGACAGTGAAGATCTCACAGTCCGCGAATTGTGTTTGCTAAATATGTTTTGAGCAAAATTTATGTTGTCTTTCTCAACAGTAGGATCGCTCACAACGTAGCCGAAACAGTCTTGCTCTTGGTAAGAGGGTCTACGAGTTCTCTGTCCTGGTGGTTTCAGGATTTCAAGGACTTCTATAAAAAATATTTATATGAGCAATAAAATAAAAAAAATATCACAAAAATATTAAAAAATAATCACGACCTCTAATTTTAGAATCCTTGGTAAGATAATCGACGTCCATGGCTATTTATTTATAAAAAATCTAAAATAACATTGTTCAGCTGAAACGGCTCGGCATTTTCTAAAATGACATTGCTGTCTAGTGTATGTACCTAGTATTTGACGTAATCTATCTCAATCAAAATCGGATTGTCCTTCGCTTATTCCATGGACGTAGGATTGTAATACATTCTACGTCCATGACCTATTTAATAGATCTAATCAAATACATTACATCTTTATAAATTATCTTATCGTTTTATTAATTAGGATTTGATTTAATATTTTCCGTTTTGAATTTACCGCGTATATATAATGGCGCGTACCATAAAACCGGAACTGGAAATAAGATTTTCCGGAAGCTATGAAATATCCACAGACTATACGTACAAAACCATAGAGTTTGAACCAATCGCTTAAGTTAGCTGCACACCATAGAAAAATGACATACACACCATCAAACCACGAAACACGATGATTTATAAAATATAAATAATATAATAAGAGGAGGTTTGCTACGGTACAAAAAATCTTTATTGCAATGAAATAAATAGATTTTAATTTTTATAAAGCGCTGCAACGTTTCTCAAGAGCGCTATCAACCAAGATTGTAAAACTGCAGGCCGCAGCAGTTACGTGAGTATAGCAAAGCGTGTAGTGCAAGCATTAAAACTGAAATTAAAAAAATATCAGCTTATTCAAAAATCTAACCTCAAATTGAGCTGTCATTCACTGTTATTATTTTCTAATTTTTCTCAGCGTGAAATGTTTTGATTTTGAAAGAAAACCGTATAATTGAAACTAGAGATATTTCTAGAAATGGCTCTATTTCGACGATGCGTGCCCCTCTTCGCGAGGACTATAAAGACAGTACCGTCCAGTCAGAGTAAGTTAAAGATCACGTAGGGTACATAAGTATTTGTTGCTCGTTATTTTAGCAAGATCTCTTATTATTCCAATTTATAGGCCAAAAAATACACCGATGGGTGGCCCCGACGTTGAAGGAACTCAAACGTCGCGAAGACAAATTGGGAGGGAAGAAAATCAACCCCAGAAACACATTCTTAGAATGGAACTTAGAAGCTGAACTTTATGCATTTGGAAAGCGTTTAAACGAAGATATTGATTCTGATTTGTTACTACAAGCCTTCACAGACCGGTCTTATATTATAAAAGAAGAAATGAAACAGAAAGAGATGGAATTTGAAATCAAAATGAAAGACAACAGAGAATTAGCCGAGGAAGGTTAGTTATAGAATTACAAAAATAAATAATATTTGTGTATTATATACATAACAACTAATATACAAGCAATTACATGTCATATTTTCTCAATTCCAGGTGAAAAATTTATAAATGAGTACATACAAGCATATTTAGAGACTACACTACCAAGGTTCCCAATTGAAGGAGTAAAGAGGATTCGAGAACATTTAATAAGTATAGATACTCTAGCAAACATATCCAAACATCTTGGCACTAAAGACATTATACTGGCAGTGGTAAGTAGACATCACTCCATTTCACTGTGGTCTGTTCTAAATTGGTTATATTACTTTACTAAAAGAAGCTAACGCTCACCACTTTGCCACTTGCCTTGGCATTGTGCACACAAGCAAATTATGGTAAAGTGTCATCTGCGGCTAACTTCTCATCCGCCAACTTGTGTGACGCGGATTATAGCAGAGGTTAACTAATTATAATTATAGAAGCAAAACCTCATTATAATTATAGTAACAACCATGCTTCATGCACATTGTTATTTTCTAGGAGTACCCTGTTGATGACTTTGTCTTGGCAACAGCATTCAAAGCTGTGGTGGGTGCGCTACTTCAGTCTTCGGGGCCTGAAAGGGCAGCTCACTTTGTGAGAGACTTTGTCATCACACAACTGCAAGGCAAGTAAATCAAAAAGTGCTAAGTGCTATATGCTGAAGATATACATTACAAGTGAATTCTCCCAGTGAGGCGAGCTCCTTATGGGCCAATAATGACAAATGATGAAATGAAATAAATAGTAGGCCCTTGTCACAATCGTGCAAAAAAAGTGTCCGAGCCAAAACCCTGCCCACTGCGTAGCTTGGGCAGGGCGTCGTCATATATACCGACTTAGATATTTGTATTAAATAATTCACAATGACCAGTTTTCTCGTATCTCGACGTTATGTCACCTAATTAGTGCTTGTAACTGAGAACTTTGGCATCGCGCTGTGTTGTAGTCGGCTTGCAATCGCCTTACGACTAACTAAAAAGGGTTTTGGCTCAGACACTTTTTGCACGATTGTGACAAGGGCCTATACTAGTAAGTTTGTAATGAAAACGTATGTTCTAGGACAAGACGTGAACGAGTACTATCACATAGAAGACCCATGGGCAGTACTGACAAGTATTGTGGAGAAGGATGGAACGAAGATTGAACCGAGGCTTATTGGAGAGGCCGGAAAACATACTCTGCTAGCTTGTTTTAGAGTTGGATTATATGTTGACAAGCAGATGATCTCCTCAGGTATGGTAGATAATATGTGTGAGAAGTACAGCTTGTAACTAGAGGTATAATGTACTAGTGACTCGCCCCGGCATTCGCACAGGTATCACTACAAAGTATAAAACAAAGTCGCTTCGCGCTGTCTGTCCCCTTGTATGCTTATATCTTTAAAACTACGCAACGGATTTTAATGCGGTTTTTTTAAATAGATAGAGTGTTTCAAAAGGATGGTTTATATGTAAAATACAACTGAGCGAAGCCGGAGCGGGTCGCTAGTTATACATATAAACCTTCATCTTGATTTGAATCACTATCTATTAAAAAAAATGCATAAAATCCGTTGCGTTGTTTTAAAGATATAAGCATACATAGGGACAGACAGAGCGGGAAGCGACTTTGTTTTATACTATGTAGAGAAGAAGAGTATGTATAGGCTGAATCTTCTTGGCGGCTGTGGACATGGCGCGAGTGGTTGCGCAGTAGCAATATACTCATAAGGCGCTAGAGAGGGGATGTGTCAAGTGATTCAGCCTATACCAATTACGTAATTATAGGCCGCGCCACACAAGTCGGCGGATGTGAAGTTAGCTACAAGCTGCGCAAGCCAATCAACGTGCGGCTTTATGTGAGCTTCAGTCAGGATTGGATATTGCGCAGCTTGTAGCTAACTTCACATCCGCCAACTTGTGTGGCTCGGCCTATACCATATTGTAGTTAGTATTGATATAAATTAAACTTTAATCTCATGTTAATGAAAAGATAGGCTGTTATCTTAATTTCAATATTAATTTAAGGTTTCGGAGAGACAGTGGCTGTCGCTAAAGAGATGGCAGCAAGAGAAGCGCTCAAGAAGATCTTCGGAACTGAAGAGTGCATGAAGCCCATCAACTTCAAGCTAGAGGGCATCCCGAAGCCTAGCTCTCAAACTAGGTTTCAGATTACTGCTAGTTGAATGTGCACTGTAATGTAGCTAAGAATAAGGAATAAAATAGAATGATTGTTATTTGTTCTTTTTTAGGGATCCGTACCCAAAGGGAAAAACGGGACCCTATTACTAAGACTTCGACTTCGTCTGTCACCGGGCTGTATCTCATGAACCATGATAGCTAGGCAGCTGAAATTTCACAGATGATGTATTTCGGTAGCCGCTATAACAACAAACACTAAAAACAAAATAAAATAAATATTGAAGGGGGACTCCCATACAACAAACCTGAATTTTTAGACGTTTTTCGCTCTATATTAATAATGGTACCAGGTAGATGCTTGAAATTTTCACAGCATATTTTGTTTTAAATTCCCTTCAATAATAAATAAAAAAATTAAAATAAAATAAATATTTAAGGGGGCTCCCATACAGTACGGAACCCTCCGTGCGCGAGTTCAACTCGTACTTGGCCGATTATTTTAATGGTAACGCGCATCTAGATGTTCAGTAAAACCAAATGTATGTATAGTCCCTTCCATAACAGCAGAGATTGAACCAGTTGAAATCTGTTGGAAGAATTTGTCACCTATGTATTTTCAGTACGCATTTATTATCTTTTAAAAAAGACTAAAATATAGTGAATTTTTTGCAAACCTATTGTAATTATATTCGTCAAAGATCGGCGCGACCCTAGGTCTCAGCGGTTATGGAACGGCTATAGATGAATGCCGAGACGCGTGACGGCAGCATGCAAACTGAATTGTGCCGTTTGAACCCAATCGAACCACCACACGTGGTTCATCGGCACAAGCCGATATTATGTAGTAAACGCCGAATCAAACAACTTGGCGGCTGTGAAGTTAGCTTCAAACTGCGGATAGCCCAATCCTGACTGAACAAACGCCGCGTGTTGATTGGATATTGCGCAGCGTGCAGCTAACTTCATTTCCGCCAACTTGTGTGACGCGGCCTATAGCTTGTAGCAGTTGGAGCTAACATCAGAGCCGCAAAGTTGTATGATTCGGCCTTGTCTTCGGGTCGGCTTTGCCGGTCGACAAATTGTGCCGAACCGAATGTACATGTACCAAGCTATTAGTAACTTCGTAAAGACCGAGTAGCTAGCCCTGGTGTCAGTTTTAAAGCCGCCTGAAGGCCTCTGGCCTGGTTAAACGGTTAAAACTGCCGGGGCCTACAAATCACGCATCATCGGAGCCACGGTAGCGCTCAGTTGTAAATGCCACCCATCTTAAGACTGGCCGTGCTGATCGTTGCTTAACTTCGATGATTGCAACGATCGTCTAGTCAAACTACGCTATGAGCGCTACTTAGAACCTATGTGAATCGAGAGGCGGTTGTATATGCCGAATCATACAAGTCGGCGGATGTGAAGTTTGCTACAAGCTGCACAATATCCAATCAACGCGCAGCTTTATGTGAGCTTCAGTCAGGATTGGATATTGCGCAGCTTGTGGCTAACTTCACATCCGCCAACTTGTATGATTCGGCCTATATGACCAGCACGGGTAGCATAGCAAAGAGACAAATTGTCTTTCCACCATTATATCCCTTCGAAAATGAAATGCTTTGCCGTGCTACCCGTGTAGTATAACAAAATAAAATATTTCTGATGCCCCTTAAATTGCTACTGCCATGATTTAATGAAAGAGGTCTTCATATCAACATAATTTAATTTATAAAATTCTTATCCTTACAAAATTTAAATACTAGCTATAAAAATATTTAAATTACAACTTACATAAAATTCATTACAAACAACATTGGCACAAAATATTCATCATAGTTACAAGAATATTTACATCGTATACAACTTAAAAAATAATTTGGTAAGTAACAAACGCCAATAACATCTATTCGTCCATTATAGAGCTTTTGTCCATGTGCTCAACACTCATCAAAAGATGGGACCAAAATTACAAGCTTAAATTCCCTTCGTAAAATTGCGAATGAATTCGAAAAATGATAGCCACAAGCTGCGCAAAACCCAATCCTGACTGAAGCTCACATAAAGCCGCAAGTTGATTGGCTATTGCG
The DNA here is from genome assembly GCA_964007245.1 of Hypomecis atomaria. Classification (NCBI taxonomy): domain Eukaryota; kingdom Metazoa; phylum Arthropoda; class Insecta; order Lepidoptera; family Geometridae; genus Hypomecis; species Hypomecis atomaria. Next base: position 12,894,016 of record OZ023301.1, read on the forward strand.
CAGCTTGTAGCTAACTTCACGTCCGCCAACTTGTGTGGCGCGGCCTATAACTTATCATTACTGTGACAAAATAAATATTATCCAGTCTGCCCGTGACCACGATCGATGCAACTCGGTCGAAACGTCCGCGCCGGGATAATGAGGTATTTATATCGTATTTTCAGGGCGCGATTAGTCCCGTAGTATACGTGAGAAATATATATATAGTTATGGCATATTTGCAAGATGAGACGTCACCTTAACGCTGAGTCCATGATGAGTTTTCCATGTTTGTCCTTAATTCGAACCCTGCCGGATGCGTACCGAGTCTCCGAGGTTCCGTCGTGGTACACCAGCTTCACTGAGCCGTCGGGGAATTCGCGACGCTGAAAAAAAAAGTTTAAAGTTAACTTTTTTAAATATGACTATAAAACCTTACTGATAGACAAAGACGTAGGATACACATGACCGTTTATTTTTGGGCTGTTTATAGAATTCCATTTATTCCTGCTGCCATGACTGCACCATTGTTTTACATGATGGTGGCCAGGGCTAGTCGGCCTTTACGAACTTACTTTACGGAGGCCTAATCACCTTTTGTGGGAATAAGGGTGATTAGGCTAGGTAAGTCCAAGTCAAGGTCAATCGCCGCATCCAACTCGGCTGGAAAGTGTTCGGAAAGCGTCTTTACGTCCGACACACCTCAGTGCCTCAAGTCGAGAGTTTTCGACAGTTGTGTGTTGCTAGTGATGACATATTGAACTGAAACATGGTCTACCATACCATTACCATAAAAACATGTTTTTAGGGTTCCGTACCTCAAAAGGAAAAAACGGAACCCTTATAGGATCACTTTGTTGTCCGTCTGTCCGTCCGTCCGTCTGTCAAGACCCTTTTTCTCAAGAACGCGTGGAGGTATGAAGCTGAAATTTATATCAATTACTCAGGTCTACTGTCCCTTGAAGCTGTGAAAAAATCAAACTTCTAAGCCAACGCAATCAAAAGATACAGCCGTTTATGCCGCAAATTTTGAAACTCGCAAGTACTCGCAAGGGAATCAAAACCTAAAGGGTACTTCCAGTCGACCTAGAATCTTGAAATTTGGCATGAAGCAACGTTTTATAGCACACATAAAGGAAAAATTCCGAAAACCTTAAATTTTTAGTTACATTACAAAATATATATTTTTTAATAAATATAAACTTATTACTTTTTTTGTCGTAATGAACGAACTTTGTAAACCTTGCAGGTTTGTACGGAACCCTCGGTGCGCGAGTCCGACTCGCACTTGGCCGGTTTTTTTTTTTTTTGTATTCCGGCCCTAAAACTTTAAAGATCTTGTAGGAAGACACGGGTAAAGATAGTAAGGAAAATGTTGAAAATTACCTTGTGATCATTAGCGTGAACTTCGATCTGTCCGCTAGGGAACACAATGCGCTTTTCCCCATTGGCCGCTACAGTGAGAGCCGAACCGTCAGGGTAGCGCCATTCTTCTCTCACATGCTCGTTCTTCGGGTCTTGGTAGCGGACGCAGCCGTTTGGAAGCCGCACTTCGGAGGAACCGTCTTTGTAGCGCTTCTCGACTTGGCCGCTGGAAAAATAAGGGATAAAATTAGTGACTTTCCACCAAAGTAGGTGTCTTCAAATCCCGAGTAAATAGGTATCTTCTAGGTAAGCGTGTTACATCCTAGACCGCATATGGGTCAAACGCAAACCTAAACGAAAAAAAAAAAACTTCATATTTTAAACAATTTCTTGTATACACATAATATCTTATGTGATATACATAGATATCTGTGCTTATGTGTATAGGCTGAATCATATAAGTCGGCAGATGTGAAGTTAGCTACAAGCTGCGCGAAATACAATCAACGCGTAGCTTTATGTCAGCTTCAGGATTGGATGTTGCACAACTTGTAGCTAACTTCACATCCGCCGACTTGTATGATTCAGGCTATCCCAAGTTTCGTTGAAATTGAAATTTGTTGAATAATGCGATCTGTAAAAAATCTCTACATCCTGACTGGCAAAAGCAAAATCGTCGCCTGTACAGAGACCTTCGCTTCGGTCAATTAGACATATTCTGAAAGTCACAAAAAACAGCAGTCCTATATGAAAATTACATTTATAGAAATTGATGAAATGTTTACAGATTGGCAAAGTTTTGTCAAACAGAAGTCGGAACTAAAAAGCACATGCATAATAAAAATCATAACTTACTCAGGAAATTCCAACACTTCAAGCCCATCAGCATGTGTGGTGTGATATGTTTTGTTCTCTGCATAAAAATATTTGATTCTACCCTCATTGTAAAAATTTTCCTTCACATCTCCATTGTAGTAGAGAAACTTGCTGTACTTCCCATCTGCTGAAATGTGCTTCACATTACCATTTGGGAACCTCAGTTCTCTGGAACCATCAGGGTTTCTGATTTCTGTAGGATTGAGGGTTGTTTTTGTTAAACTAGTTTTACTGCTCGAAGGTTCAGGACTGATTGTCATCAACTTATCCTGGTAGATGTCTTTATGTATAACAGTTGCTGACCTCTGAGAAGATGGGTCACTCAGAGATATAGCAGACTTTGATGTATTTGTGTGGTTAGATCCAGAATGTTTAGTCGATGCTTGAGAATCAATTGACCTTTGATTTGACCTGTTACTTAATATAGAGATAGGGGATTTTGAGCGGTTTTCCGATCTTTTATTCATAGAACTGTCTTGAGAGGATATTGATATATTTACTGGCGATTTAGAATCTCTAGTTGAAGAGCTTGAATTCGATTTTCGCAAGAAGAAACCGTTTGTAGTATGAGCAGAATTATGATCAGATAAATAATTGTTACTATTTTTTCTTTCTTTTTCTCTGTTTGTATGGCTGCTAGCTTTTGATCTGTCATATTTCGGTGATGCGGACTTGAATGTCTCAGTATAAATTTTCTCCAAATTATTCTCACTATCACATTCAGCATTGTCAAATTGAAATTCATTATCTATTTCCGTGTCTGTTGTAGTATCATCGTCAGAATTATATACTGTGGCAGCGAATCTTTCATCATTCAATGTTGTATTTGGTGGTCCATCTTTGGGGGTTAATGCATCTCTTTGACTAAAATACTTTGCATATCTAGACGTAACTTTTAAATTTGGGACACTTTTGGCTCTTGGTCTAACGGTGCTTTTATTAGTTTGTTGGACCTTTCTACTTCTGCTTTGTCTTTCAATTTCATAAGCTTTGTATTTGACATCACTACTTGTCTCCACTTCGGGTAGAGTTTCTTTATTCATATTAGACAGCTTTTTATTTATTTGTTCCAAATATTTCATATTAGTTAGTCGTCTAGTTATTTCGTTACTATGCTGTATTCTTCGGTTTTCTTTTTTTAGTTTCTCAACTTCGCTTTGTAATTCAGTCTTTTCTTTCTCCATTATCTTCAATTGATTGCGTAGTCTAGCTATTGTGGAAGTGGACTTTGCATCTTTTATTCTAATTTCTTCTTTGAGGTTGTGTATTTCTTGTTTAAGATTTACTACTTCATCTTTTTCTTTTTTATTCAGTCTTCCTCTCATTTCTCTAACATACCTTTCATACATTTGTTTCTGTTTGTTAAGCTTTTCTTTTTCCTCAGCTAAATAATATTCAGACAGGATTTTTTCTTCATTAAACTTCTGTTCAAAAGTGTTCTTCTCCTCGTAGAACTTTTGTCTTTCTACATCAACTTCTTCTTTCATTTTGTTTAAGGTCATGTTTTCTTTTCTGAATGTTTCAATTTCATCTTCCAGCTCCTGGAGTCTTTCTTTTAAAAGTTCACTTGTTGTTATCAATTTTGAGTTCATTTCTTCCATATTGGCTTTCATAACTTTGTGCTCATTGTCAATTTCTTGTTGACAGTTTTTGTCACTTTCATTTATTTCTATTCGGACTTCTTTTCTCGTATTTTTGCTTGTGACTTTATTTTGAGCATCTTTTTTACAGGGTTGAGGTGTTGCCGGTTCTACAGTTTTGCAGGAACAACAGCTAGAAACTGAGGAGCAAGCATCGCTGCAGCATTCTGTGTAATCACTTTGACATGTCTCTGCATCATTGTAAGAATTATTTTTATGCCTGTTTCCATTGGGGAAGATGTGCATGAGATTTGGATTGTCAGCCAGACATTTTTGCATTACAATTGGTGTACTTTCTCCAGAGCATTCCAGTTGGTTTCTCCTTAAGAGTCGATTGAAAAATGATGTGTTCATGCTAAAACTATCATGGGATACTTTATGTTCTAGAAGATCAAAGAGGTTCTGCTCCGCAGCTTCTTTCTCTTGCCTCAGTTTCGAAGCGTTTTCATCACAGCTCATATCAGAAACTGTGCTTTTTGTCGGTGAAGTGAAGTTTTTGTAATATTCACTCTGCTTGAGCTGCATGAGGAAATCGCTTTGCTCTGCTGTTAATACCGATGCCCATGTTTTACCTTTGTTGGCTAACACAGGATGCTTTCCTTTTGGCAATTGTATGATCACATCTGGGACTTTATTTTCTGAATGTTTACTACTGATTGAGGTGTTGTAATCTTGGGATGACTTATAACTACTTGTAACAGCCGAGAAGATATTGCTCTCATTTTGGATATCATTATTTTTCTCAGTGACAGTTGTTTGGGCTTTTCGATTTGTATTTAGTTTCAGAGGAGGGATAATGATGTTGATATCTATATTATCATTACTAAGCCTAGGTTGCTTTGGGTTTGGTTGGACAGGTTTTGTTTCTACCTTGTTTTTTTTCCAAGGCAGAGACTTGGTACTCATTATCACTAGGTCTTTCTTCTTTACCCCAAACCTAGCCATACCTTCACCGCGCCGCAGAAATGGTTTCTTCTGTATTTTAGTTTTTCTAGGGCTTTTGTTGGTAGCAGCAGTTTTTTCATTTTCTAGTTTTTCTATAACTAAACTTTCAAAGTTTTTCTTTGGAGTAAGTATAGGCATTTCGTCAAGAGTAATTGCATTCTTTTTTTTACTAGGTTCGATACTGATGGCATTTTCATTGCAAGCAGATGATTCTTTTGTATGAGAATTGGAATTACCCGAGGTTCTACTTCTGCCTGATGTGGGAGTGTTTATGATAAACTCTGATTCTTGTGATAAGTTGAGTACTTCAACCCCTTCAATCAAATCTTTTTCTTGAACTTTTTGAGATGTATTGTTTGCATTGTTTGGTGACCCCTGATCTATTACGTTTTGTGAAGTCTGTAATAAACTCCGAAAAGTATTGTAGCTCGTCGAATTTGTGCTGTTGGTGAAGTGACTTATCATTTCTGTGATACATGACGAGCTTTCAGTGGTCTCCTGGTACTGCGAACGTTGTTTCTGTAGTTTCCCGCGTTGCATCAACTGAAGCTGTCGCAGAATTTGCAGTCGTTCCAATATTTGTGATGGAGACATTGAAATATCACTCTCGGAAAGCGATTGGTCCATATTGAATTTCTTGTCAGCAAACATAGAACTTAAAGTTGTTATTTAAATCTACAGCATTCAGAAGACAATGCAAAATCAACAAAAATAAATTAACCAAAACAAAAGTTCACCGCTTTCCATTTTAAATTTTGGTCCAGTGTTGCAATCCAGAATATTACAAAAAACTCGTTTAATAAAAATAAAAAAACTTAAAGCCTTCCATACACAGACCCGTAGTTGATATAACTTAGAAGACTAAAATGATACGGCCTTCACAGCGGCCACACAAAAATCCGTGATTTTAGTTGCTTATTAATTTTTTTTGTTCATTTTTCTATTGCATATATTTATTTATATATATTTTATGGTATATTTGCTTTTAATTAGCTGCACTTTGAGGAAATCGTGAGTTTCAGATAGTTACCTACGTATTTTCTCTAAAATCGTCAGGCACGTAACTGGACCGTGAATGGGATTTTTTTAGTGTTGCAAGTACTGGAATTTACTAGCTAAATGGAGTATGTAAACATTTTAGTTACAATGGCAATACTGTGCCATGCGCCAATAAATAAATGTCAAAATTCTTGTTGAATTTCATTCAAAAAACATCTGGTTATCTGCCACAGAGTACTTTGTGTAATACTGTTATCTGCAAACAAATCTCACGTTGCGTGCAATGTCCAAAAGAAGCAATTTTCGTGCAACCCCTCGATTTAGACCTGAGGTGAAGGTAGTGAATAATCGTGGAAAACAACCTGATAAAACAATGTCTCCGAGGAAGGAGAAAGTTGAGGTTTTGCCTTCTCCTATAAAATCCGAAGCTGATAAGAAAATTTATAAGTGAGTACATAACTTCAATTATATTATTTTATTTATGAATGAATCTTATGAAATACTTGAGCTTTTCACAGAATAAAATGATAATTACATTTAATTACTATCTTACCACTTTAAAGTCTCTCATTATTTCAAATATTTACTTCTTGCTTTGCAGTCCGAACTTTTTAAATTCGTTGCGCAATGTCTTGATTTTTTTTAAAGTTATTTGTACAAACGATTTTATTTTTACGATAAAACTGCCAAATTTGTAGGATTCGGACACAGCCCAACAGTGGGTCAATAGGCTAATAACATTTGAAATTATAGTTAAATAATTCAGAACCATTCTGTATGAAATGTCGTAAATAAAATACGAAAAATTTAAAAAGTATGTATTTGTTTTTACAATTTTTATTTTATTTATTAAATACTAGCGACCGGCCCCGGCTTCGCACAGGTGTATTTTACTTATAAACCTTCTTCTTGAATCACTCTATCTATTAAAATAATCGGCCAAGTACGAGTCAGACTCGCGCACGGAGGGTTCCGTACTGTATGGGAGCCCCCCTTAAATATTTATTTTATTTTAATTTTATTATTTATTATTGAAGGGAATATAAAACTAAATATTCTGTGAAAATTTCAAGCATCTACCTGGTACCATTATTAATATAGAGCGAAAAATGTCAAAATATTCAGGTTTGTTGTATGGGAATTAAATTTAAATTAAATTTTTATAAATTTATTTTATTTCGTTTTTAGTATTTGTTGTTATAGCGGCAACCGAAATACATCATTTGTGAAAAGTTCAGCTGCCTAGCTATCATGGTTCATGAGATACAGCCCGGTGACAGACGGACAGACGGACATCGAAGTCTTAGTAATAGGGTCTCGTTTTACCCTTTGGGTACGGAACCCTAAAAACTGCGTCAAAATTTGTTGCATAGTTTTAAAGATATAAGCATATATGGGGACAGACAGCGGGAAGCGACTTTGTTTATACTATGTAGTGATTTATTTGTTAAAATGTTTCTGCAGGACAATCAGGCTTGAAAATGGCCTCACTGCACTTCTCATATCGGACCCCAGTCGTCCTGCGATGCTTGAAGAAGACAACTCCAGTGAGGAGAGCAGTCCTGAAGAGACCAGCTCATCAGAAGCGGAAAGTGAAGCGTCTGGTGCCTCAGCTGCTAGTGATCATCATTCAACCAACAGGAAGGCTGATTTTGATGAGGAGAAACTGGTAAGTTTTATTCTTTTATGTTTTAGAATACCTACAACTATAACTGAATAACAGAACTCAAATAATGTAATGGTGCACCCACTATAATGTACCTAGTTCAATTTGGTTAATTTACTCATAGCTTAAAGCTATGAGTAAATTATATTATTTTTATTCTCTCTAACAAAAAATAATTATTGGTCTACTGACTTTAAAGAGTTTCCACTATATTGATCACAAAACTTATCCATACCTACATGTGATGTAATTGAAATCATTCAAATTATAATAACTGCTAAACAAACTTAAACATTAACCGCCTTACCACAAAAGATTTAAACACTATTTAAACATTGTCTAAAGTGCGTAAAACTTTTGTGGTAAGACAGTAAACATTTGTACAAATGTATTGATGGTTTGTGGGACTAATGTGTTTGTATATTAATTAAATGCAAAATAATAAGCGTAATTAAATCCTTATAGGCATAGTGTTTTTCGCATTCCATACATTTTGAGCCAGTTAATATCGAAAAATTGTAGTTTTCTTACAAATATCTAAGCAGAAGGGAGTCACTCCTTAGTTTAGGCAAAGAAGATATAACAATACTATGTATGTATGTATGTTTATATATAAGAAGATATAATAATACTAATTACTATGTATGTATGTATGTTCATATTATATACTACTGGTTTAGGTACGTTCGGGCGTAACACCTACAATGTTTCAAGGCACTGATATTTATATTTCATGCTAGACAGTTACAGAATTACGCGTTAGTGAGAGGCAAAATACAATATTCAGCGAGGCAACGCTGCCAACATTCTGGCCATGTTATTTTAAGTAGGTTAATTTTAATAGTTATAGATTATAAAATGTTTTTTTAAGTTTTGTTAAAATATAATCTTTATATTTTAATAATATAGGTATTTCATATTATTATTTATTTTTTTAATAACATTTCAAGATACAAATAGTTATATCATATTTCTAAATTCAGTAGTGCCACGGGTAATGACCAAGATCACGGGTAATTCGATTGTATAGACTAAGCAGCCATAGAAAATTAATCGTGTCACGGGAAAGAAAAATTTCCCTTGGCTCTACTAGTTGAGCCAAGCAGTAGAGCCACGGGGGATAGACGGAAAATTTGTGTATGGAAGTTGGAACGGAATTATGAAATTTTTTAACTATGAATTTCGGAACTTACCTATGCGAACTGAATTACACTTTATTGCGTCGGCGCAAAGGTCGCTATTTGTATAATTGTTGCTCAGAATGATCCTTCTGCACTAGTTTTATTTATTCTGTGATACGAGTATAAGCCACTTAATATAACAAAATTGCTTAAACACCTAGAACAAAATAACATCAGGTATAAATTACAATCTGTAATTTCCACTATTTCAAGTCTAATTTAGCCATCAAAACAGATAAAACATGTACCTATTAGCAGAAGCAATTAATTTTTTACTCCAATTAAATCTAAAAATACTTTATAACCAAATGTATCATAAAAACTGTAGGTACGAGGGTCATTCAATAAATACTTAGCCTACAAAAAGTAAACGAAAATTTTGGAAAAGTGGCAATTTATTTTTCAACATAGTCTCCTTTTAGTTCGATACACTGAGCCCAGCGATGCTCCAACTTTTTTAACCCGTCCGAAAAATAGTTTTTGTCAAACTCTGCAAAATAGGCCTCCGTGGCGGCGATGACCTCCTCGTTTGATCCATATCTATTCCCGGCGAGAGATTTTTTCAGATTAGGAAACAGAAAGAAGTCACAAGGGGCCAAATCTGGAGAATACGGTAGATGGGGCAGCAATTCGTAGCGTAATTCGACCAATTTGGCCATGGCAACGGCAGACGTGTGAACCGGTGCGTTGTCGTGGTGAAACAGCACTTTTTTCTTCGCCAGATGGGGTCGTTTTTTCTTTAATTCGGCGTCGAATCTGCCCAATAAATCGGCATAGTAATAAAGCCAATTATTTTACCCTTCTCGAGGTAATCGATGTAGATCACACCTTGTGAATCCCAGAAAACGGTGGCCATAACTTTTCCGGCCGATTTTACAGTTTTCGCCTTCTTTGGAGCACGTTCCCCGGTCTGGATCCATTGTTTTGATTGCTCCTTGGTCTCTGTTGTGTACTCTGTTTCTTATGTAGAGTTCCTCGTGAAGAATATGATGCACTGTTCCTTCTGAAATGCCTACAGTCTCAGCTAGCTCCCGAACCTTCAATCGGCGATCTGCCAATACGAGATCATGGTTTTTTTAATGTTTTCCTCCGTAGCAGCTGTTTTCGGTGCACCTGGACGTGGTTCATCAAAAACCGACGTACGGCCACGTGCAAACTCGTTGAACCAATTTTTGACGGTGGCCATCGATGGAGAAGAGTCTCCGTACACAGCATCCAAGCGCTCTTTGATTTCGATGCTCGTTATCCCTTTCAAAAATAGGAATCGAATCACCGAACGATATTGCTCTTTTTCCATTTTTGTAAAACCGATCGATACGTTCGCTTCCATAAGTTGTCAAATAAAAACAAATGAAGGGATTGGAATGAAAATTTGAAAAAAGAATTAAAAAAGAATGTGCTACACTGTGGTAAAACTCTTTTGAAACTACAGCGCCCTCTGGCGATGAGGCTAGGTACTTATTGAATGCACCTCGTACAATCTAATTGTTCGGAAAAAAGGAAAAATATCTGTAAGATTTTAATTTAAAAGTAAAGAAGTGCTCGTAATCACCTCCTAGTGGTGGGTATTGTGCCAGAGGACATAGAGCTCCTCAGACGGACTTTCGTCTGTGTATGTACCTATGCGAAAGGTGATATTGCAAAAAGGGCTAAGACTAGGTACAGTAGCTCAAAAAATCCGATAAACTATGATAAATAAATGCGCAGAATAAAACAACCGCTTTAAATGCTTAATTTATGAGTAATTTCACATTTTCCAATTTGATTTTTGCTCAGTTATTTAATTACTGCCATTTTGGTCACATAGAACCTTTTTTATATAACCTACATAGAATTAATAGCCTACATGTAAAAAATGCACTGAAGAGTTTAGTTTTGTTAGCAAAACTTCTCAGACGTTAATGATACATCAAATTGATACGTTTATAGGTACTTTATATTTCGATCAAGACTTTATACGTTTCTTTTGTTTCATTTATTTCGTTGATTTTTTTTATTATGGGACCAACAGCAATCTTCAGTTGTTCATAATAACGTAGGTACTACATCTAAGTGGTTTCAGTATTATTAGATCTCTGAGAGACACACGGTATATGTATGTATCTACCTTTCATGTATCTGTATTTTGTTACTTGGTGAAGTCGTGGGTCACCGAGAAAGTCGAAGGCAAACGTGTAAGAGGTTTGTTTTTATTTTCCTGTTTATCGTAAATAATCAAGAACATTTTGTCGTTATATTAATTTTGTAAAACCATCATAAATAGTGTGATGAGTGTATTGTTGTTTATAATCTCTTAAAAGTATTATATTATAAGTATCATATTTCTGTATAAGTGGATCTATACAACTGTGAATTATTTCGAAGAAACTTGCCCCGCATTCATATTGCTGTATTCTTATAATGGTGTATGAAGATCACGTAGCACATAGAAACCTCTTTAGTGATCAAACTCATGGGACAAGTTAGATCTATATATTTAAAAAAAAAAGGAGAATGAAGGATGAATACTTACTTTTTGGCGGGAAAGAAACTAAGGAGGATCAATGATGTGAAAATGGAGCGAAGAATAAAAAAATGTTTGTAACCATATTTTTCTAAGATCGGAGAATGCTGAATAAAATATTTTGACTATGAGGTGTTTAAATCCTGTAATACTTAACAATAAAAAATCATCCAACGAATTGCAATGAAACGTTTTCTTTTCATTGTTATAAGAATCCAGGATAATTTAGAAATCGGTTTTAAACAGGCCTTTAGCCTATTTTTGTTATTTGTGACATTTTATTAATGTTTCAAGTCGAGTATGGCCGGGTGGTTTTTGGCGGGAACGGGGAAAAATCATGTCGCCGCATTTTATTATTTTGTGAAATATGTTTCTATCAGTGATAATTAATTTGCCGATGCTTTACTGAGGTCTAACTTGACCGCGACTTTTTCGGAATATGACGTGACAGACTGTAACTATTTTGATAAAATACAAAAAAAAAGTTTCAATACTTATAGGTAACACTAGCAAATGCATAAACCATGCGACACCAAAATATAAAAGAAGAAGAGTATGGCTGCCTTATTTTTAAACAATGTCAATGTAATTTTCAATCCGAATACATGAAATTACTTTTAATGGACACTGTTATTGTAAAAAATAACGGAAAAATAATTATCCGAAAGAAACGAAGCAAATTATGAAATACTGTACCCTTTGGAGGCCCAATTTCTATATATTTATGCAATATCTCCTTTGTATTTTTGACTGACAAAACAGAGGAGGTACTCAATTCGACGCGTATATTTCGATCCGGTGGTCCGATTTCGATAATTCTTTCTTTACTGGAAAGAGTATACTTCGATACTCCATTAAAATTTTATCAAAATCAGCTGAGCTATTTTTGATAATCAATCATGTGAATAATGCCACATCGATCCGTGCGAAATATTCGTGAATTCTATACACGGTTGAAGTCGGTCATGCCATTTTTTTGCGAAAAATAATTACTATCGTAACCTCTTGTTCAAGCAGTTTTAGGCTTTACCACGCTCACTCCTAGCTAAAAGAAGGATGTCGGAAGCTCATACATACGAATACCTGTTGTATACGAATACACTCAGTTTCTCCCAAGTGCATTACTAAAAATGTTATGTTCACCAGAGTAATTTATGACGCTTCTAAAACTGTTCTGATATGTACAAGTTCGTTTTTAATGTAGTTAAAATAAGAAAAACCGAAAACAATTTTCAAGCTAAATGTAGAATATTTAGGTATATAATTATAGGCCAAATATTAAGGATTGCCAGGTTTGTAATAAATAGAGTGCTAAAAAAGTTAAGGTGATTTCACTAGGCTAGCATAATTCAATGTTTTTTTTGGGTGTTTAGGCATTTAAAGATAACACTGCTCATTGTAAGTTTACAAAAACTCATTTAGTGGCCATGAATAGGTACAGGTTACGAGGTACATACCTACATCTAAAAACCAATAATACTGGTCAGTCTGTGCACAAAAGTGCATCAACTGATTCATTTTTGTGCATAGATTGACTACAAATTTGGATTTTAAGATGTGTTTAATCGCTGAATGAGTTTTCGTAAACTTACAACGAGTAGTTTATCTGTAAATGGGAAAAACCCGAAAAAATAATTTCGCGCGCTGATAGAGAGCATCAGCCTTAAACGACGTATTGCAGTAAGAATGTCATTTGGTATCTTAACCACCACTCCACTCGTAGACAGAGAATAAGCCCGATTACAGAAGCGCCAATGTAACGTAAAAAGCGTTCTCTTTATCGAATGCCTAAAGTGAAAAAGAAACTGAACTATGCTATTTAGCTAATATAATTACGATGGTGCCTCTGTAATCGGGCTTAATATCTTCCTAGTCTGTGACTCCACTATATATTATGTAGGCCAAGTCATACAAGTTTATTTTTATTATATTATGTATTATAAGAAGTATTTGTGTACGCATATTTTTACGTAGTGTATTTTATTGTTTTTGGATAGTTAAAGCTGTACTTTATTCATTTATGTTTACACCACCGTCCATGTCAATTACACGTCTCCACTCATTAGAGGTTGTCTGGAAGAAATCGCTTTTAGCGATAAGACCGCCTTTTGTACCTTTCTGTCGTTTTTTCTTCTTCTGTTATGTTTTATTTCTTGTGGTGTCAACAAAGTGTTCTTGTATTGTATTGTCGGGAGATGTCAAGTGTCTAGCTACAAGCTACACGCCGCTTGCCGAGAGCATGGGGTGGCCGCGGGGGAGGAGGAACGGTTGCAGCATGTATACTAAACTTTACGGACTACTTTACATACCAATCTCTAGAAATTAACTCGAAAAAGTTATCTCAGAGGCACCACTAGATCCAAATGCGGAACTATCGCCGCAGGAAATAGATACATCTTGGTACATGCTCTGATGGCCAGCTACGAAAAAGCGTGCCCTTTAAAAGCGCAGAACTATAGTCCAATTCCTAAAAAAGACAGATGGTGGTATAAAGACCTAACCAAGCTCAGGAAAAAGGTCATATAGTTTTTCACTAGATTTATAAACGTCGACGCACCGGTGGACTGGCAAGAGTATAAACAAGAATAATTAAAAAAAAAACTCATTTTAAAACCAGCTTTTACTGAACAAGTACTCGCCAAGATGAATCAAACGAGCCGAAACTCGATGGGTTTGCGTCGTTACGTTACAGAGTTCCTAAGACCACCTTCCAGCTCCATCATCAGACCCTGGTTACCATTGAAAGACAAACTACTCGTCAAGACGATTCAAATGAGCCAATGTGCTTTAGAGACCAAAATCTGGCAACCTCGACCGCGTCCTCGGTCGCCAGATTGAGGTCAGTTTGGGTGCAGCGTTTTGGGCACAGCGGGCAGACTAAGAGATGTGCCATTATTTGAATGGCAGCACCGCTTTCACACGGTTCCTGATTTGAGAAGCCCCACCTCGTCATGTTCTCGGTACAGCGACCTATTCTGTGATAGAAGCAAAGAAACGTACCTATACCTATCGTACAAACTTTAACATGTAAAATTGTGCAATATTTTTACTAGTCTGACCTCAACCTAGGCCTTGTACGACTATAGCTGCTATTACGAATAAGCAATAGACTATAAATATAGGTACTAATAGTTTCCATTGTATGTTCTTGTCCATAATAGAATAATAGAATAGAGAAATTGAAATTAGGGCTAGGTCAGCTGCGAACATGCTTTTTGTCTGGTGGATAAAATGAGTTCAATTGTTTGATGTCCTTGTCAAGTTTAATTCTCGAGTGTTTTTCTAAGCTACGGGCAAGTTCTATCGAGAAAAGTATGTCCAGCTGAGCTTTTTTTTCCTCAACTTGGTCGACAGATTCATCATTGTATTCATATACATACTCGTATATGACTTTATGGTTAACTTTTCCTACGAAACTGACCCCGAAACCGCGATAAATTCGGCTGTTCCATGCATTTTGTCGAGAGTCGATGAGCTTTTTGAATGGAATATCTGTTTTTAGGGTTCCCTACCCAAAGGGTAAAAACGGGACCCAATTACTAAGACTACGCTGTCCGTCTGCCAGTCTGTCACCAGGCTGTATCTCATGAACCGTGATACTTAGACAGTTGAAATTTTCACAGATGCTGTATTTCTGTTGCCGCTATAGTAACAAATACAAAAAACAGAATAAAATAAATACTAAAGGGGGGTATTGATTAAGTACGGTTCCATTTGGAACCGAGCTATTGACTACAACTACTGACCTACAGCGGCTGATACAAACTAGTAGTTCAACTGTGGCCAAAAAAAAATTGGCTACTACTAGTTCGTAGCTCGGTTCCAAATGACACCTTTAAATACTCGAAGCATTGATCAAATAGGATCAATGCTCGACCTCCCAGGACTTAGCTGCATTCGTCTAACCCGCTATTTTCCGGCAACTCTAGTTTGTACCGCTATGCGCTATAGCAGCAAATAAGTATAATTTATCATCAATTGAGAAGAAAGTTGTATGTGACTTTGTTAGAGCCAAATTTTAGAAATTCGAAACGGATTCTAAAATAAAATAAATTATTTGGTTTTAAATGAAATATTCTCTTCTTATCAAAGACGGCACCACGAGTAGAGTCGAAAGGGATAAACTCTACGTAAATCTATCCTACAATTTTTTTTTTCTAATTATAAACGTGAAAGTTTGTGAGTATGTATGGATGTTTGTTACTCTTTCATGAAAAATCATTATAGACAACAAGCTATCATTCAAGTCCCATATTGACGCAACCGTAACAAAAGCAGCACAATTATTAGGCTTTATTAGGCGCAACACTAAGAGTTTCAGATTTCCTCACACGAAAATTATACTCTACAATTCAATGGTGCGTAGTTGTTTGGAATACGCGAGCGTGGTGTGGAATCCATTTTATGTAGTACATTCTCAGCGCATTGAAAGCATCCAACGTGCTTTTACAAGATCATTGGCCTTCTCTAGCCAAGGTATTTCCCACAGAAGTCCCTACGATAATCGCTTAGGTTTTTTCAAAATGCACAGCCTGCGTGATAGACGAAAGATCCGTGATCTAACTTTTCTTCACAAGGCGATCCATGGGTTCTCCGACTGTCCCGGTTTCTTAAAAGGTATATCTTTGCGTGTTCCTTGTCGCTACCCCAGACACAGAATTTCTCGAATCCTGGGTTGGCAACAAACTCCTAGGACCAACTTAGCCTTTAACTCTCCGACACAAAGATTATGTCGTACCTATAATGATTTTAATGCTACTTTGGATGACCTCGATATCTTTAATGATTCTCTCACCGCTTTCAAAAATAAGATACTGAAGTCTCTACCTGAGACGTTTAATGTTTAATTTTCAATAACTTAACTTTTTTTTTAAAAATATTTTGTGTTTCTAAATTGTGATAATAGTTTGTAACAACTAAATATGTCTAATCACTAAGTAGTTTTAAAAAATGCTGTATACACCTATTAAAGGTGATCATATCAGATCTTTGTATACCTACCAATGTAATAGTTTAAGATTGTATTCAATATGTTCACTGTTGGTGTATCTATCTCTATTTAAATAAAATAAAAATAAAAAACGGCTGAACCGATTTAGATGAAATTTGGTATGGAGGTAGCTTAGTCCCTGGATTAACACATAGGCTACTTTTGATCTCGGGCTAACGCGAGTAACGCCGTGGGGCGCAGCTAGCGATTTATAAACCACTGATGAGATTTAGAAAAGGTAATTAGGACTAAACCGCGGGTGCTCTTTTCCACCTAAATTCTGTATCAGCCTTTTTAATAGTCCACTGCAGGACGTAGGCCTACGAAGGGTGGTTAGGTCATATCCACCACGCTGGCCCAGTGCGGGTTGCTGGATTCACATACGCCATCGAATTTCTTCTACTGACATATGCAGGTTGCCTCACGTTGTTTTTCCTTCACCAAAAAGCCAAAATGGTTTTAAATTTCGCACATAAATTCCAAAGAACTCATTGGTACGGCATCGGGATTTGAACCCACGACCTCACGATTGTAAGCCAGGTGTCACTACCACTAGACCACCACGGCACCTAAATTCTATCTGATGTCTTATAAAGATTAAGTTATTCGTAACGAGAAGTTGTAGAGCCGTCTATAAGAAACAACAATTAAAACTTGTTGATCCACAACATTCTTCGATTTTTTTGTACGATTAATCGTAAGGCGAAGGCAATGCGAGAAAAAGTGCTTATATCAGAGCTCAGTTATTCGCATAATTTGCGATATTAATTCCTGACGTAGAGGAAAAACCCTCGTGATGCAGGTGCTTGAATAATACTATGAGAAAATCTTGCATGACAGTCTACGGATAATATGGTTTAATGATAATTAACTCGTATGTAGTAGGCAAGCTTATTATAGGCCATACGGACTACTTATATACCAACCTCTAGAAATTAACTCATATGAGATGACTAACCCCGGTTATAGAGTTTTTAAGCCAAGGGCTCTGACATGGCTAAACGGTTGAAACAACCGGGGCTCACAATTTAACGTGTCATTCGAGCCACGGCAGCGGTCAGTTGTAAATGCCACCCGCGGTCACCCATCTGAAGATTGGCCGTGCCTAACGTTGCCTAACTTACAAATTACGCTATGAGCCCTGCTATATACCGAGTCACACTAGTCGGCGGATGTGAAGTTAGCTACAGGCTGCACAACATCAAATCAACGCGCAGCTTTATGTGAGTTTCAGTCAGGATTGGATATTGCGCAGCTTGTAGCTAACTTCACATCCGCCAACTTGTGGGATTCGGCCTATACTCGTATTATATGTAAGACTATATTATAAAAAAGATATGTTCCACACTACTAAACTTGGTATGTTGGTTTACTCTATAACCATATTGTAATTATAGCATTTATGTTTATAAAAAATAAACTTTTTTTGTAAAGTGACGTGTAAATTGTAATTTGCCAATAA
The DNA here is from genome assembly GCA_964007245.1 of Hypomecis atomaria. Lineage (NCBI taxonomy): Eukaryota > Metazoa > Arthropoda > Insecta > Lepidoptera > Geometridae > Hypomecis > Hypomecis atomaria. The sequence continues at coordinate 12,911,622 of OZ023301.1, forward strand.
ATGAGTATGCGTATCTATGTATATTTTGAAATCTTACATCTTCTAAGTGCAGCGTAAGACCCCTAAGTCCACAGGATCGCTTTGGATACAAGCCGCTTTCAGAAGGTCCTATTGGAGATCTATAGGGGAGGCCTATGTCCATCAATGGACGTCCTATGGCTGAAACGATGATGACATCTTCTATTACGTGCTCTAGATGTCAATAAACTAAAATATTTTCAAAACATTTAATACTAGCCTATGCCCGCGGCTTCGCCCGCGCTTACGTTAGCCTATGACACTCATAGATAATGTGGCTTTCTATTGGTAAAAGAATTATCGAAATCGGTTGAGTAGATCCAGAGATTACCCCCTACAACCTGACAAACTCACAAACTTTACGTATTTATTATATTAGTATAGATCATTCACATATTATGGCAAGGCTATTTCGGCCACATATCTCTTGCAGTTAGGTTTCTATCGTATAAGTAACATCAATCATTTCGGAAGACCAGTTTAGCACGGAAAAAATCGGACCATATCTCGTACTCGTACTAGATCTTTGGGTTAATTTTATCTCAGGTACAACTAGATCTTTGAGCTCTAGAGAAAGTATTTTTTGACTGTGTTAGTTTTCTAAGCGTTCATATAATCTGCTGTCTTTGTTTCAGATTGCGATGTGTTATTCCTTTTGTTTCCAATAAGTACCTATTCGCTATTCGGTCAGAACGCCAACCCATATTTATAGCAGATACTAACCATGGCGTTCCTTGAGGCTTGCCACACTCCACAAAGGGTGTAGAGACGTTTTAGGCCAACTTTAGACGTCATCATCGTTAAGAGCAGTGTGTGGGCACAGAAAGCAATTATATTGCTGTAGAGTAAGTAGCCAATGAGCATATTGTAGCAAACCCTTTGCAATCCCATACTGAATGTTTTAGACTTTCCTACCCCTTTTTTCATGTACGAAGCGCTCATAGCGTAGTTTGACTAGGTGGTATCGTGGCTCGAATGAGACGTTAAATTGTAGGTCTCAGTTATTTCGGCTCTTTCGTGGTTTCGCCCCGCAAGCTGTTCGGCCCGCGGAGCGAATCAACGAAGCCTCTTTTTTCAACCGTTTAGCCATATCAAAGGTCTTCAGGCAGCTTAAAAACTGACACTTGCCAGCCACCCTGTCTATTCGAACTTACCATCTTAATCATCTGCATAATCTGCCACTAAAAGTAATGAATATAATCATTGTGTCCAACAGTGGTCCTACCCCAAGCGAAAACTATTCAGATTCATGAGGAGAACGATCCGAAGGGTCACTAGAAAACGCTGCAAGATTCTGTTTAACACACTTTCTCTCGACACGGTACGCGCCACCACCACTTATTGATTTCTTAGTACATGTTGGAAAGTTTTTAATGTAAACTAGACTCGTAATTGGCACCTAGATAGTTGTAGGTAGGGTTGGCTGTTTGTATCTACGCGTAGGTAGGTAGCTAGGTTTAGATATACTGTAGGTAGATGGCCTAGGTTATTTTATTGTACAGATTTATTCAGAAAGGTTGTGCTACGCTGAAAAGGGTGATTTAGATCATCAATGTGAACAACTTTTACAGAGCTAACGCAAAATTCGATAAAAATAACGTCATAAGATAAAACTTAAATTAAAAATTTAAAAAACCCCCGACACAAAAACCTACCTTTGTAGAATTTTGGTTCTTCCATCCCCACTTTAACCCACCATAACTCTTAAACGGCTCAAGCGATTTTTATAAAACATAGCTAAGAACACTCTCGACTAAGTCTCCTTTCATCCAAAAAAAACTAAACTGAAATCGGTTCAGTGGTTCGGGCGCTATGATGCCACAGACAGACAGACAGACACACAGACAAACAGACACGTCAAACTTATAACACCCCTCTTTTGCGTCGGGGGTTAAAAACATTGTTGAATCAACAACGGAAACAAGCTGAACACTTAGGCCGATCGTGCCTCTCTATCACTTGTTCCGCGCTCTCGTGTGCAGGCTCAGCTCAGGCGGATCGTGACACTTTATCGTGCGTGCAGCCGGCGTTCATCGATTTATAAGATGTTATCACGTCAAAAAATCAGCCTTTATTTTAACTAATGCGCACCCCGTCCATTATTTATACGCTTTCTGTCCTCTCCATCCTAAGGTTGCCTGGCAGAGATCGCTGTCAGCGATAAGGGCGCCCATTGTTACACTGTTTATGTATCTTTGTTTCTTCTTTTTGTTTATTTCTTGGTGTGCAATAAAGAGTTTATCTATCTATCTATCCTTTTCAAACATTTTGTACATTCCGAGTTGCGATTTTTTATATGGCAACCTTTTCTCGAATCTTGGTTTCGGCCCATAGTAAAATCTGTTCAAAATGATAGTTTGAATCACACCCTTTCGATTCAGTGCACCCTTCCTGAATAACTCTGTCTGTAGGTATGTCGTAGGTAGGTATCAATATCTATGTAAATCAATATAATCAAATAATATCAAGAGCTATGTACATACTAGGTAGGTATTCTGATAGTCTAATATAAAGGTACGTTATGCGCAAATAATAATTAATAAAAAGAGGTAATCAGTTACGAAACCGAACAAAAACGTAATCAAACTATTATCTCTTCCCATTGACCTATGTCAATTCTTCATTAGCTTTTACAGCAATAGCGAACAGAAATACAATGTAGATATACTCGTAGGTAAACAGGGTTACCGGCTAAGTCGACCTATTCCCGTTAAGAGTAAGTAAGTTCGTATAGGCCGGGTGGCTAGCCCTGGTGTCAGAGTTTTTAGGCCGCCTGAAGGCCTCTGACATGGCTAAACGGTTAAAACAACCGGGGCCTACAATTTAACGTGTCATCCGAGCCACGGTAGTCACCCATCCAAGTACTGACCGTGCGGAACGTTGCTTAATTTCGGTGATCGCTGACAATCACCTAGTCAAACTACGTTATGAGCGCCCGTTAAGAGTGAATAGTTTACATTGTTTCTGACTAATTTGACTATGAAGCACCCATAAAATCAAATAAAGTAATAAGACTTACACATTTTAAAATGTCTCAGCTGATAGCCGAAAGTCTGGTATTTTTTATAAAAAAACAATTAAATTGAAATATCTCGAAAACGGTTAGATTTAAGATAGGGTGCTTAATAGTCAAATCAGTCAGAAACAATGTAAACTACACATCCTTAAAGGGTCGACTTAGCCTGTGACCCTGTATATGCAGGAAAAATTATATTAGGTATGAGAGTTTATAGTTTGTATAAAATGTATTATAATGAATATCTCGTGTCTCAGTGATTTTTTTATGTAACTTCTCCGAAATGACTTCTCAAATTTTTATGATTTTTCGTGTTTATTTGGTAGTTCTGAGAATAAGTCGTAGGCTATTTTTATAGCCATATGTGATAAGGGATTTATATGGCAAAACAACTTCGCCGATCAGCTAGCAATATTATATTATGCTGGTTGATCAGCGCGCTTTCTTTTTTCGCACACTTTTACAAGGTGGTCGAGTGGGTCTAGTTTTAGTCGTGTTTTTCTAGTTTATTTCAAGTGAAAACGTCTTTGGCGGCGTTGTGCACTTGTGGGATGGGTAAAAAATGTTAAACTCGCGTCAGGACACGTGACCTGATCGAAAATCCGTAAGACGGAGGGAGAGTAGACCGCCGGCGCGGCGTAGGAGAGAAAGTAATATCCCCCTCTTTTTCTGCCGCGCGGCGAAAATGTATGCCTGCTCCTGCTGTTTCGTTTAAGCGGCGCAGGACCCTTGTGCGAGTGTGCGTGTGTGATATTGTATTTTACCACATAAATGATAGTACTTTTATACTGATAAAAATAAAGCAATTCGTGCGAAATTATACCCTAACTATTCCAAAATATTCAAAAATGCACAACGTTATGTTCAAGTTTTCACTTCTGCCGACACTCCCGGAGTGCAACCCGTTGTTTTTTTTTTTTTGCAAATATTGATCAGCTTTCTGGTGGCAAATACGTAAATCCGCCACCGGGTAGAGGTCAAATTATGGAGTTTGACCCGTTGCATCGGGACCAGGGCTGTCGGATACGAGTGCTGTCCGACGCCCAGTGCTGGTTGGTCCCAGATGGTGGTTGGCGATGCGTCTGGTGTTTGACACATCGTCATTCTGGCGGGAGCGCAAGCTCCGTGGTGGGGCCCGAGTTGGGCCAGCGCTGTCGGGTGCCACGGAGGAGTGCGGAAGCGTGCCCGCAGCCCCGACACCAGGCGCAGTGGCGGAACACCCAGGGGTTTTGGTGGGTATACTGTCCAATCGGCAGGATTCTCACATAACCACCCGCCTGCCCTCGAGGTGTTGTGGTATCTATAAAAGATTTCCCCTGGTAAAAAAAATGATGTAGTATGTACCTACAGATCATCAAGTATAATAGAGATTTACAACTAATCAAAATTATGTCTTAGTTATACATTTTAGCAAGTTTATAAATCATACCACTTAAAATATATTATAGATGTTGTTAGTTTATTTATATCACAGAAGAAAGTTCCCCTCTTTTCCTGGTAGGCTCTAGCTAGATATTCTCTAGGTAAGTCAACTATCTATTGACGTACTACCTTAAGATATATTCTCTAGGTACGCCAATATAGGAAGATAGGAAAAATAGAATGTATCGAAATTCAAGTTTTTTACCCCTAGCATGGCAAAGAGCTAAAAGCATTTTATTCACCTTTAATGTCAGTTGTCAATGTCAGTTCATACTCTGTTTCCACTCCGAGAGGATAAATAAGTGGAAATGCAATTTGTCCCTTTGCCGTGCTGTATGGTGGGGTGGGCAATTTCTTGGCGATTTCAGGGTGGGTTCTACATTATAAAATCTGGTCGTCAAGATGGTGGTGATGGTAAGCATCTTGTATAAAATTGGTGTAAAATGTAAGTACACAGACGAAGCCGACGCGGGCAGTTAGTATTACTTAACATTAAAATATTCACAATTATCCGGTTTTTCCAGTTACAAAATGTTCAACTTAAATTGTGCCATCGACCTGTTTCTGCAGGTCAATAATAAACACGAGAAGATAATATAAAAGTATCATGATGCGCTATCTAAAAATATCTTTAAAACTTGTTTGCGATGTTATATCTATTTTCTTAGGTTTTATTGTTTGTTGTGGTTCATCATCATCTCAGCCGCAGAATAGATAAGTATCTTTAGACATAAGATGATGCGAGATGAAAAGTATTATCTGTCGATTTCATAAGGAAATTGTTGAAAGCAACTGCAGGGTTATTCGTATAGGGTAGCCGATAGAGAATGTTCAGTCAGACCATTATTATGAAGCCAACACGGAATTCCAGAAAAAACAATATTCATTCGTTTTGTCGATTATGTGTGGCGATTTGGAATGGGACAGCTGATTTTTTTTTCGATTTTCGGATTGGCACCATAGTAGGTAGAAGTTGTTCATAATGATGAGTATGTGGTCTTTTCTGGATTAAAGCAATCTCTAAAGCCTTTGATCGACGTGCCTACACGCTCCGGGTATGTGTTCAATTGTATTTTGCGGTAAACCTCGTGACAGACCATTGGTTACATGAAATAGGTACCTATTTACTCATGTTTTTCGTAATTTCCTCTACCTAACTGCACATTAGACGAAGCGACGTTTATACCGCTGCAGCATTTTATGTAACACTGTTGTGTAACTGCGGACTCGACTGTAGAACCTAGTCTAAGTTAGTATTTAGAACATGCCTGTAAATAGCGGGAGATATGGATAACGCTAATTGTGACAAGGTACTCAGTTCTTTGCTAGTTCTAACTAAAATAGGCATGAGTTTAAATTGTTAGTACGAGACGCCGCCGCCGGTTGAACTTGATTCTTTATGCAATTGAAGTAAGTAGGTAACAAAAAGAAAATGTGCATTACAAGGTTCAATTTCTTGGTCGCGAATATCGCACTGTAAGCCGACAGCAGTGGAAGTGCGTGAATTGTTGCGCCGTCACACTGAAAAAGAACAACAGAATATGTGGAACAAAAGGGAGGATTGCAAGCATTCTAAGGCTGCTTTTCCAACCCTGAATAAAAACATTACGAACGACCTATTGAAGTTGCAGCGACAAGATCTCCGACTTATGGTAGGCCTCATAACTGGTCACTGCAACTTAAATAGTCATCTGTATAAACTGGGAGCCACTGACAGCCCACTTTGTCGTGGCTGTTTGGAAGAAAACGAAACTGTAGAGCATGTTCTGTGGCATTGCAAAGCCACAGAAGACACTAGAATAGCTAACGGGTTGCATGACGCTTCTGCATTGGCATTATCATTAGCTTTGTCATCCACATCGCCATCATCTTATTCACCATCTAAGCTACTGGAGCAGTTATGCCAGCGGCCCAGAGCCACGCTCCGTTACTTTAAGGAGCTAGGCTGGCTCGGGTAGACGCTGGAGGGGGAAATGCACAAAACACCACATGCGGGACGTCAGTGCAGGACTTATCGCCTACATCGAATAAGAATAAGAAGGTTCAATTTCTTGGTCGCGAATATCGCAAGTCGCAACCAATAAGTAGTGTGTTGTGTACGGGATGTATAAACGACGGATATAATTAATGATTTTAGGATATCATTGTATAATTATCATTATGTACTACTGGACTAATCGCGCACTAAAAATACGAGATAAATAAATATCGTAATTTTTGGTACCGTCCCGTAGTACATTATAATAATGTGTTCAAATCGCGAAAGTTTAAAAACAATATCATTGAATAACAGACGCCTACATAATTATGACCAATTTTAATATGGAACTTCACGGGATTTGGAATTCAAAAAGTAACAATCGCGTTACATACATTTTTTCGAAGGTTATTTGAACACAACACCTGATTTTTTCGCGACTTTGGAGTTGACCCATAGTAAAAGTTGGTCATAATGATAAGTGATCAAAAGAAAATACCCCAAAAAATTACGACTGAATTTATGAACAAAGTTCTAAACGTAAATATATTTGTATGGAGTCAAAAATTATTAACACGGCTCGATGTAGAGTCTCTACATCGAGCCGTGGGACAAAAATACATCATTTAAGTTAAAACAAAGTATGTAATTCACATCATTTATTATAGCACAACTTATTATATCTCTATACTAGCGACCCGCCCCGGCTTCGCACAGATGTATTATACATATAAACCTTCCTCTTTTTTTTTGTATGTTCATCGATAATTTCGCCAATTGTGAACCTTATTAAAAATTCTTTTTTGTTTGTAAGGGTATAATCCCGATGTGGTCCCTTTCAAATTTTACAGTAACCGGCTGAGCCGTTTTTGAAAAAAAAAACAACAACAATGTAAGCAATTCGAGCGAAATATTCGAATTTTTTACACGATGGAAGGCGGTTTTGCCATTTTTCGCGAAAAATAATTATATACTATGTAGTGATATATTTGTATATTTACAATTCTTTACGGATCGTCAAATGACAATAGTTTATGTAAATCACATACGTGTGACAAACCGCATAATACGAGTAGGTACATACAGTATACGGCCATCGTATGCGGTTTTTTGTGTAGAAGCCCTCGCAATGCTTCATTGTTATTTCTCGGATTTTTTTCAATGCTATCTCATGCTCAGAGGATAATATATTTTTTGTTTTTTTTTTTATTCTGGTCGTGATTTGAAGCACAAACCAATAAAATATAATTATAAATTCGACAAGTGCAGTCTAAAATAAGCTGCCACTGATGATGATCGGTTATTATCTACGCCGAACTATAAAAAACCTATTTACCTTCGATTACATTGTTTTATGATAATATTTTGATTGTGCAGCCTTGCATAATAAAACGAGAATATTTTCTAGGACGAATCAAATATTTTACTGGTAGGTACATCACAGGTTTCATCACAAACGTGCATAGTAGGCTTCAAACCACAAGGTGAAAAGACGACCTCATAAATATAATTCGCGCCACACAAGTCGGCGGATGGAAAGTTAGCCGCAGGTGACACTTCGCCGTGATTTGCTAATTATTGCGCATTTGTACACAATACCGACGCAAGTGGCGTAGTGGTGAGCACGGGCTAGGGAGCGCGCGGGCGGCAAAAGGTTGGCGGGCGTATGTGCCCCGGCGTCTCGTCTCTCTGGCTCACGTGCATACTTATATTTTGCCTTTTGCGCAGCGTTCTGCGCCTAACTTCCCATCCGCCGACTTGTGTGGCGCGGAATATACCGCAAGAAAGTATAGGCCGAATCATACTTGTTGGCGGCTGTGAAGCTAGCTACAGGCTGCGCGAAACCCCAATCCGCCCGCAACTGATAAGTGAGCTTCAGTCAGGTTTGGGTTTTGCGCAGCTTGTAGGTAACATCATAGCCGCCAAGATGTTTCATTCGATCTGTACTGATTATCAAGTAGCATTCCCAAGCTTTTGGATATCTAGGAGAGGCCTTCTTCTGAAAGAGAATGTCTTACAATTGATTGAATTGAACTAATAATTCAACGACAAAACAAGTACAGTACAGTACCAGCCTGCAGGACGTAGGCCTACCCAAGAAGGGTGATTGAGCTATTATCCACCACGCTGGCCCAATGCGGGTTGGTGGATGCACACACGCCATCGAATTTCATCTACGGACGTCTGCAGATTGCCTCATGATGTTTTCCTTCACCGAAAAGCCAGTGGTGTGAAATTCCGTACATAAATTCCAAGGAATTCATTGGTACGGGACCGGGATTTGAACCCACGACCTCACGATTGTAAGGCGAGTGTCATTATATATATACCACCACGGCTTTTACAAACAAAACAAGGTGGTGTTTTAAAAGAAATGTCACCTTTTTAACAACTTACACATCTTTAATTACATTAATAAAAATAAATAACTTCGTTTAGGTTGGGTGGCTAGCCCTGGTGTCAGAGAATTAAGCCGCCTGAAGGCCTCTGACTCCTGTATACTTCGTACTCCATATGTTGTTTGTATGATCACTAAATCTTTTTAGGGTTCCGTACCCAAAGGGTAAAAACGGGACCCTATTACTAAGACTCTGTTGTGCGTCTGTCCGTCTATCTTCAAGCTGTTTCTCATGAACCGCTGTAGCTAGAAAGCTGACATTTTCACAGATGATTTATTTCTGTTGCCGCTATTACAACAAACACTAAAAATAGAATAAAAATAATATTTCAAGAGGGTCAATTTTTCCCATGCAAAAAAATCTGATTTTTTAGCCATTTTTCGCTCGATATCAATAATGGTAACAGGTAGATGCTTGAAACATTCACAGAATATTTAACTTCATGCTTACTTTAATAATAAATAGTTAATTAAAAATAAAATAAACATTTAAGGGGGGCTCCCATACAGTACGGAACCCTTCGTGCGCGAGTCCGACTCGTACTTGGCAGATTATTTAACTAAAGTGTCGTTTTATTTTATTTTGCAGGCGGCGTGTTCACTCAGCGTTCGAGCGGGCAGCTTCAGCGACCCAGCCGATATACAGGGCCTGGCACACTTTGTGGAGCACATGGTTTTCATGGGCAGTGAAAAGTATCCTAAAGAGAACGAGTTTGATTCATTTATCAAGGTACGAGTAAGATTTGAAAATCGTAGTAGGAATATAAGTACTCCTATTTCTGTTAGTCTTCATGGGCTGCTTTGGCGATCCGACCCATATACTACAACGCTTGCACGCTTGGCGTACTTTACCGAACACCATGGTCTTCTTGACCAGCGAAAAGATTTCCGCGAAATAGAATTTTAAATTGACTGCCTCTGTGGCTCAGTGCTTAGTGTCTATAACTTCTGAGTCGTGGGTTCTGGGTAAGAGGCGTGGGTTCGATCCCCACCCAGGGCAAGTATTTATGTGATGAACATAAGTGTTTGCTCTGTGTCTGGGTGTTATTTAGTTACTATCTATATATGTATGTATTTAAAAAAATATGTATATGTAGTATATCAGTTTCTGGCAGCCATATCACAAGCTTTGCTTAGTTTGGGGTCAGAGACCGTGTGTAAGATGTCCACAAAAATATATATTTAAAAAAAAAAAGAGTTCGATTCTTCTTTCGTTAAGGGAAGATTTGGCAGCAACTGTAGACCTTTTCTGTTCCTGACATAAATAGAGCGTTTCCAATAAGTTCAATTACTTCAGCAAAGTCATTATTCTGTGGCAAAGTGAAACTTAGCTGCAACCTGTTCTGCAAGATTATTGGCTCAACTGTGCGTCGTTTAGTTTAAAAGAATCTTTTTAACAACGGCATTAGAAAAAAGCTACAAAACCTATTAAACCTAAATTATTTAAATAATAAATAAAAATGTAATTTCAATTTTCATGCTGAAAAACAACGAAACTAAACTATGTACTAAAGTCTTCGAGCAAATATCAATAGAGTCACAATCGTGCAAAAAAAGTGTCTGAGCCAAAACTCTGCCCAAGCTACGTAGTGAGCTGGCTTTTTAGTTAGTCGTAAGGCGATTGCAAGCCGACTACATCGCCGCGTGATTCCAAAGTGCTCACAAGCACTATAACATAACGTTGAGATTCGCGAAAACGGGTCATTGTGAATTATTTAATGTAAATGTGTAAGTTGGTATGTATGACGGCGCTTGGACATTTTTTTACTACTTTCACTTTTTGGCTCTGTAGATATTTGCTCGAAGACTAAAGTCGATGTTTTTGATTTACAGAAAAAGGGCGGTTCAGACAATGCGTCCACAGACTGCGAAGTGACCACGTTTTACTTCGAGATCCAGGAGAAGTATCTGCCACAGGCCATGGATATATTCAGCCAGTTCTTCGTCAGCCCACTCATGAACAAAGAAGCTATGCAGCGGGAGCGAGAGGCCATCGAGTCTGGTAAGTTTGCTCGTGATTATAGTAATCAAATAATATAAGGTACAATTATTAATTTTATTCAATATACAGGGTGTCCTTGAACTGAACGTCAAGCCAAAAATGCTGGAACATCCTATATAGTATATGGGCTCTAAAACTTTTGTTTTTTTTTTTGGAATGTGGTCGTTTTGAAGAAAGAATCAAAAAAGAACTAATTTAAAATTAAAGTTACTACAGTCTAACCGTTTAACTGAGTCCTCGCCTGCGCGGTACAGGGCCGCGGGGGTAGACGACCAAGGGGGACTGAGACAGGTGGGGCGGCGGGGACCTGCCACAGTACAGTACCTGCCACCTGTAAAAGTGTGATAGCATTTTAGAATCTACATAAATTGGGCCAACTCTTTTAGTAACTTGCCATCAGTACTTTAGCCGCAACTTGGAACATAAACCATATCATCTCTGTAAATCTGAGAATAACCCATTTTTTTTTTAGAAAAAGTATGCAATTTCAGGTTGTATTTTTGATTGTGACTGATACATTTATCACATTTATCTAGCTTTAAAATTTAAACATTAAAATTAAATGATTTAGAAACTCAAGGCACGGCCTGAACTGGAATGCCTCAAGGTGGCATTTTTGGTTTCATGTCTAAAATTGATCATATCTCAAAAATCAGTAGGGTGGGGTTCCAACCTTTCCGGTTTTAGAGCACATATACGGGTTGTTCCAGCATTTCCGGCTTGACGTTGAGTTCTGGGACACCCTGTATATATCTGTAATGTGCTGTTTTTGGGGCACTAGATTCGTGAAACGAATCCTACATGAATAGCACACTACCAAGGATCTATTGATTGATCAAGGATTGAGATTGGAGCAAATGCCGACCAGCTCAGCCAGAGTGCAGGCAGGTTTGGACTGGGGCAGCGAAACGAGAGGGGTGAGCGCCTTATAGAGTTTGCCGCCGACCACAACTTGGTGATATGCAATAGTTTCTTTGAAAACCATCCACGAAGACTGTATACATGGACGTCGCCAACTGGTCACAGAAACCAGATAGATTACATCATGATTGGTACACGGTGGAAAACTTCGGTAAGGAATGTTCACACTCTACCTGGAGCCGATTGTGGCACGGACCATGAACTTTTAGTTGCAAAAGTACAACTTAAACTTAAGGCAGCTAGAAAAGTTGGTAAACAAAGAAAGATTCTTCCTGGAGATGTGTCTAAGTTTGAAAATTCACTAGAGCAAAATTGGAGCCATTGGACTGACATGGATCCTCTAGCTTCTACTCCTGACCAACTGTGGAGTCAAGCAAAAGAATTAATTCAAAATGCAGTTTTGGCGTCCATATCACCAATCAAGACCCATAAGCGTCAGCACTGGATGAGTAGCGATACCCTAGCTCTAGTAGAAGAAAGACGACTAATGAAAGCTTCAGGAGCTGATCTTAGGAGCCTTAACAAAAAATCAGCTCGAATACAACAAGCATGCAGGAGAGATCGTAACAACCACCTTCAAAACATATGTGCTGAAGTTGAAGCCCACGCTAACAAGCATGAAGCCCGAGACCTACATCAGAAAATAAGATCAATCACGAAGACATTATCTTCTAAAACATGGGCTATTGAGAATCGTCAAGGTGAAACAGTGACTGAAATCGATGCTATTTCTGATACATGGAAGCAATACTGCCAATCACTCTTTGAAGATCCTAATGCGCGCTGCTTCGATCCAACTGAACCTCAAGATGAAGAGATAGAGCCAGACATACTCAAAGATGAGATCCGAGCTGCAATAAAGCATCTAAAGAAAGGAAAGGCCACAGGAAGGGATGCAATACCGATTGAAACCATAAAAGCCTCTGGGGAGTATGGTGTCGAAATTTTTCATACCCTCTGCAACAAAATATGGCATTCTGGAGCTTGGCCTCAAGAGTGGGCTCATACCGTTTTTATCCCATTGCATAAAAAGGGCTCTACAAAAAGTTGCAGTAACTACCGTCTGATAGCTTTAATTTCTCATGCCAGCAAAATTTTACTGCATATTCTAAACGAGCGGCTCAAATCTTACCTATCCAAGGAAATTGCTCCCGAGCAGGCTGGCTTTGTGAAGGGAAAGGGTACCCGTGAACAAATTTTGACTGTTCGACAAATCATTGAGAAGTCCCGGGAATTCAACAAGCCGGCTTACATTTGCTTTGTTGATTTCTCGAAAGCATTTGATTCTGTCAAGTGGCCAAAGCTTTGGGAAACTCTTCTGGTCATGGGTACACCTAGACACTTGGTCCATCTTCTGAGGCAACTCTACGAGGAAGGGACAGCTTCCGTTAAAACAGACGACATATTGTCGCGCAACTTTCATCCATCTGCAGGAGTTCGGCAGGGATGTATCATATCACCGCTTCTGTTTAACATCTATACGGAACTTATCATGAGAATTGTCCTCGAAGACTGGACTGACGGAATCAATGTCGGAGGTCAGAAGATTTCAAATCTGCGATATGCAGATGATACCACCTTGTTTGCGACTAGTATCAACCATATGGAGGAGCTTCTCGGTAAGATGGAGCGTGTCAGCCTGGAGTTTGGCCTGAAAATTAACCGCAACAAGACAAAGATTATGATTGTCGATCGTGCTAACAACAACTCGCAAGAAGTCACAAGAATTGCGAACTGTGATGTCGTTCAATCATACATCTACTTGGGTGCACTCATTTCGAACAATGGAGGGTGTGTCGATGAGATCAAACGTCGCATGGCTATCTCAAGGTCGGCTATGGACAAATTGAGGAAAATATGGGGAAATCGGAATATAACTAAGACCACGAAAATCCGACTTGTGAGGGCCCTCGTTTTTCCCATTTTTCTTTATGCTGCTGAGACGTGGACCTTGAGGGAGGGTGAGAAAAAGAGGATAGATGCTCTCGAAATGTGGTGCTGGAGAAGAATGCTGAAGATATCGTGGACCGAATTTAGAACGAACCAGTCTATTCTACAAGAACTCGGCATCAAGGAGCGTCTATCTTCAATTGTCCAAAATCGTATTCTCACCTTCTTCGGGCACGTATCACGACGAGATAACACCTCTGTAGAGCGCCTTGTGGTGCAGGGAAAGATAGAAGGTACAAGACCGCGCAGTAGATCTCCATTACGTTGGACCGACCAAATAAAGGCTGCACTAAACGGTCCCATCAATATGTGCACGAGAAAGGCGTTCATACGAGAGGAATGGCGACGCATTGTAAAGCGAGCCACCACCGGAACTGATGACCACGACCACTCTGTCAAGAGTGTATACGACTAAGAAGAAGAAGGATCTATTCGTTGCGGTTCAAAAACTGTCACATATAACAATTCAAAGGCTCAAAATATTAGCAACCATGAGCGCTCCGAGGTATTTGTTATTTTTCTCCCGTGAATCAATAGAATAACATTACTGAGCTAAGCCATGTAACTTACATGACCGTTTAGTACCGCATAAATGAGTATTAATTAGATGACGGACAAATAGTCATGTATGTCTCTCAGTATTTTTACAAGCTTTTAGTTAGTTTCACCTGCCCCGTTGTCTGTCTGTAATCAAATCTTGCAAGTTAAATTTGATCCACTTCCCTGTTGCCGATTGAGCTGAAATTTTGTATACATGTGTAAATTGCGTGACAATGCAATATTATTATGACATGGTGCTGATCTGATGACGGAGCTGGAAGGTGGTCAAAGGAACTTAGCAATGAAACGACACAACGTCATCGAGTTTAGGTTCATTTGAATGGCCTTAGCGAGTAGTTTGTCTTTCAATGGTAACCAGGGTCTGATGATGGAGCTGGAAGGTGGTCATAGGAACTCTGTAATGAAACGACGCAACCCTATCGTGTATCGGTTCGTTTATTCGATGATTACAATTTTTTTTTTTTTTTTAAATATAATACTTGTTCTATGATTATATACTAGTAAATCTAGGATATCATTTTGTTTGTATTTATGACCAAAATGTATTATGAAATATCCTGAAACCAAAAAAAGAATCAGCCGTTCCATACAAAAAGTTCACTGGCTGTTGAGAAAATGTATGGAACAGCATAATATTGTTCCAACTGGACGAAGACGAGTCGGTCCAATAAAATAATAATAAACAAAGAAGATAAAAGAGTTCTTTTTGCGATAAACAATTCAAAAATCATTATTACAAAATGAATAAAGCTAATTAAAATTCAGGTACGGTACGGTACGAGACCTATTTCAATTTGAAGTTTTCAATTCGACTGTATGCTTTTTAGGGTTCCGTATCCAAAAGGTAATAACGGGACCCTATTATTAATACTCCTTCTGTCCGTCTGTCTGTCTGTCTGTCACCAGGCTGTATTTCATGAACCGTGATAGTTAGACAGCTGAAATTTTCACAGATGATATATTTCTGTTGCCGTTATAACAACAAATACTAAAAGCAATAAAATAAATATTCAAGGGGGGCCTCCCATTCACCCCATCAACAAACATGATTTTTAGGAGCTTTTTGCTCCCTATTAATAATGGCAAAAGAAATGGGGCTAAGGGGGCTCCAACACAGTACGGAACCCTTCGTGTGTAAGTCCGACTCGCACTTGGCCGATTTTTTTTGTATATTTGTTACGCGATTAATCTACCAATTACGAATCGATTTTGATGGTTCTTTTTTTGTAGACCTGTTTTATCGTAAACGGTTGAGTGGTTTTTGAAAAATCAACAATAATCTAAAAATGGCATACATCGATCGAGCTATTCTAATTTTGTACGTAGGTTGCAATTGAAGTCGGTTGTGCCATTTTTTTTTATTTACCGACTTCCAAAAAAGAGTAGGTACCTACTATGTTCGTCTGTATAGGCCGCGCCACACAAGTTGGCGGATGTGAAGTTGGCTACCAGCTAAGCAATAGCCAATCAAAGTGCGGCTTTATGTGAGCTTCAGTCAGGATTGGATATTGCGCAGTTTGTAGTTAACTTCACATCCGCCAACTTGTGTGGCGCGGGCTATACTATTTTTTTATGCATGTACATCGATATTTTCGCCAATTGTGAACCGAATTAAAAAAAAAATATTTTGAAAGGGTATACTCCCGAGGTGATCTCTCAGCCAATTTTCAAAAATCAACAGTAATGTAAAAATTGCTGCAAGGATTACACATCAATTCGTGCGAATTTTGTCGGTTATACCATTTTTGCCGAAAAATAATTATTATTGTCGGGAATGTTCAATGTCTCTTTTTAGGGTTCCGTGCCCAAAGGGTAAAATTTAGGGTTCCGTGCCCAAAGAGTAAAAACGGGACCCTATTACTAAGAATTCGATGTCCGTTTGTCTGTCTGTCACCGGGCTGTATCTCATAAACCATGATAGCTAGGCAGCTGAAATTTTCACAGATGATGTATTTCTGTTGCCGCTATAACAACAAATACTAAAAACTGAATAAAAGAAATATTTAATGGGGGCTCCCATACAACAAACGTGATTTAAGGAGTTTTTCCTCGCTATTAATAAAGGCAAGAGGACTGGGGGCTCCCATACGGTACGGAACCCTTCGTGCGCGAGTCCGACTCGTACTTGGCCGACTTTTTGCAAATTAGTCTGTGTAGTTGGCATATCGACATTTAATTCTCTCGGCGTACACTTAAGTGCATGTGATTTGCACAATAATGCTACAATTGTGAGAACACTCATTATGTACACGTTTACATACATTTTTGAATCGGTGAAGCTTGAAGTTTCAGAGTATTGTTATGCTTTGAACCTTGAAGTAAGTCACGTCCGCATATATGACAATAAATCATACCTTATTATTTACCAGGTAATTTGTAATAAATTTAAATTTTATTATAAAACATATGTATGAATAACTGTTAATGGAATGCTGTGTTGCTCATTGTTTTAGACCGCAGAATAGGTCGAAATTGTAAACAATAAATTGTTATTTATTTTCTGATGTCTGTTTTGAGTGCCCAATAAATAAAGTAAAAAAATATCCAAACCAAAACTTTTCTGTATGTTTTTGTATCTGTCTATGTATGTATAGATCTATAGATATATAGCTCTAAATGACTCAACAGATTTCAAAGTTTTCAATATACTGAATATTTCTTCCGGAAGGTTTACAAACAATAATAAAATTCATTCATTATAAAGCTGGGACAGGCATAGTAGTATATGTATTTATTCCAAATCAGCTGCGGCCAACCCAGTCCATGCGCAGCTGTTAAGTGAGCTCAGTCAGGTTTGGGGTATCCGCAGCTTGTAGCTAACATCACAGTGCCAATATTGATTTGGCATCCTTACATAGTATAAAATAAAGTCGCTATTTTCGTTTGTTTATTTGTTTGTCTGTATGCTTAAATCTTTAAAACTACGCAACGGATTTTGATGCGGTTTTTTTTTAATGGATAGAGTGATTCAAGAGGAAGGTTTATATGTATAAAAATTCCCAAAATTCCCACGGGAACGGGCACAACGCGGGTAAAACCGCGGGGCGCTGCTAGTATCATATAAAAAAGTGAGTTTGTATAGGCTGATATCAATAATGATGACTAGCCCTGGTGTCAGAGTTTCTAAGCCACCTGAAGGCCTCTGACATTACTAAACGGTTAAAACAACCTGGACCTACAGTTTGAGATGCCACCCGCGGTCACCCATCCGAAGACTGGCCGCGCTGAACGTTGCTTAACTTCGATGATCGCTAACGAACACCTAGTCAAACTACGCTTATCTTATAAATAATGTATATTTCGATGTGCAGAGTTCGCGATCGCAGCGCCCTCTGACTCGAACCGGCGGGACCAGCTGCTCTGCAGCCTGTTCCCTGAAGGCCACCCGGCGCGGACCTTCACCTGGGGCAACCTCAAGAGCCTCAAAGACGACATCAATGATGATGAAAAACTTTACCAAGCTGCACATGAATTTAGAAAACGGCACTACAGTGCGAATAGGATGACTGTGGCCGTGCAAGTAAGTTGTTTACAGTGTTAGGCAACCTCGAAAGTTTCAAAGACAATATCAATTTAAGAATAAGAATAATTTATTTCGTGACCATAATGTTGTTCCTTAAGCTAAAGTTACTTAAATAAACTAGATTATTTATTACTTAAGATATTAAAATACATGCATTACTTCTTCTTCGTCGAGTCAATGGTTCAAAAATGATTATTTATATAATTTTCTCCCAGTATTTGGCCACTGCGACCCCGCAGGGTGTAGCCTTGTACAGGTCTTCCATCGTACAGGGGCTCGGACACTGTGGGCACATAAGTAGGTGATCCATACTCTGCTCAGAGGCACCGCAATCACATTGTACCCTGTTAGCATCCGAAAATCCCCACTTGGCTAAGTTTACCCTGCAACGACCCACTTGGGTCCGGAGTCGGTTTATTGACTTCCACGTGGGTCGCGGGAGGTCGCTACCTGCTGGGAGCGATTCTGCTGGCTTTGGGAAGTCAGGAGGAAGTATTAGCAAGGATTCCCACAGCTTTAAACGGGCTTCAATAGGATTATTGTTCAATGCATCAGTTTTATCAAGAAAACTGTTACGGCTCTTGAGTCGTCTATGTCATGCATTACTTAAAATGTATTATTAATTAAATGAAATTAAATCGAATTGTATTAGGTACATATTTTAGGGTTAATTATAAAATTCATCAAATAGGGTAAGTTATATGTTATAAAAGTATTTATATTTAAGCAAACCTTTTATATTTAATCGTTTTTAGCTAGTTGTAAAGAACTAGCTTCCACGGTAGGATTCCCTGTGTTAGTGGAAGCTAGTTCTCTTCAGGGATGATTTAGAACAGTAGGGGTTAGTAGGAGTGAATTATCAATAGTGTGATTGCTGGCGAGCTGTGCAAGAGTTGTATGATCACAGTAATAATAACAATTTAAAAGTTCAAGTCACGTCTTCAGTATGACATTTGTCAAATTAATCCAAAAGAATACCTACTATAGGCAAACCATTTAACTCGCGGAACGCCCGCGGGTTAAGAAGGGAGCGGGGGGAGATGTTATCGGGTGGGTAAGAGGGGTGAGACGTGCGCTCTCTGCTCCGCGTACCCCTGTCACCCACCCGGTAACATCTCCCCCCGCTCCCTTCTTCCCCGCGGGCGTTCCGCGAGTTAAATGGTTTGCCTATATGTAGTTTGTTGGACGAATATATCAAGCTGCAGAAGAGTTCAAGCAGCGATATTATAGTGCGAACAATATGAAGTGGTGGCATAGGTAGTAAGTTTAAGCTACGCACAACCCGATACCGACTGAAGCTCACTTAGTAGCTGCGCGAGGAGTGGGTTTTCCGCTGCTTATAGCTAATTTCACAGCCGCCTTGAAGTTTGACTCGGTTTATATGAGGTGTCACCTTGACGGCTGACGCTCTCGGTCAGCACGCGAAATTAACTTTTTAGGGTTCCGTACCCAAAGGGTAAAAAAGGGACCCTATTACTAAGACTCCGCTGTCCGTCTGTCTGTCTGTCCGTCTCCAGGCGTTATAGCTAGAAAGCTGAAATTTTCACAGATGATGTATTTCTGTTGCCGCTATAACAACAATTTTAAAAACAGAATAAAATTAATAATTAAGGGAGGCTCACATACAACAAACCTGATTTTTTTAGCCGTTTTTCGCTCTATATTAATAATGGTAACAGGTAGATGCTTGAAATATTCACATAATATTTAGTTGTATATTCACTTTAATAATAAATAATAATATTAAAATAAAATAAATGTTTAAGGGGGGCTCCTATACAGTACGGAACCCTCCGTGCGAGAGTCGGACTCGTACTAGGCCGATTATTGATTTTGCGCGCCCTAGTGAAACCACCTTACTGAATGTTTGTACTTTAATGTAATTTTTGTTTTATGTTTTGATTTCTTTAAGTTTTTTTTTTTTTAAGAATAAGAATATATTTATTTACCATAATAATATTTTACAGAATCATGCGCAAAAGATAAAAATAACTCAAAATTGGAATCAGAAGGTAGCTCAGTGTAGGTAGGTACGCTGTTGACAATTTTGGTTGGTAACACATAGGTAGTACATATTGTTAGCAAAAACGAATAATACATCACTGAGTACATCATCTTTACACTTCGTTGGCGGCGAGTACATGTAAAAACAAATAGGTATTGAAAATAAACATTTGCCGCTGTTGCGCAGTGCCGGTGGTGTTGTGTATGTTTCCCTCTTTTGTCCTCAGGCACGCATGGACCTGCCAGATTTAGAGCAGTACGTGGTGAACACATTCGGTCGCGTGCCGACCAACAAGTTGCCTCCTGACGACTTCAGCCAACACATGTTCCGTCCTGACGCCGTCACGCCTGACTTCAGGAGCATATACTACGTCAAACCCGTCGCTGATAACACTGAAGTAAGATGTCGTTTGCTCTAAAATCAACGTCACGTAGTAGTAGCGCTCGTAGCGTAGTTTGACTAGGTGATTGTCAGCGATCACCGAAGTTAAGCAACGTTCCGCACGGTCAGTACTTGGATGGGTGACCGCGGGTGGCATTTTCCAACTGAGCGCTACCGTGGCTCGGATGACACGTTAAATTGTAGGCCCCGGTTGTTTCAACCGTTTAGCCATGTCAGAGGCCTTCAGGCGGCCTAAAAACTCTGACACCAGGGCTAGCCACCCGGCCTATACGAACTTACTTTTTTAACGTCACGTATTCTGCGCATCTATAAAAGATTTGACACACTGGAAGCGTTCTGCGAGAAATTGGGTCATTGTGAATTATTTTATGTATACAGGGTTATTTCTAATCAATTGGCATCCTTTCAGGGGCTTATTCTGTACATCAAAACTAACAACTTTTGTTCTACGACTTTTATTAATTTTCAAAAAAAAGTTGTTGTTTCATAGAAAAATGTCGTCCACCCTCGACAAAATGTATGGAACAGCTGATTTTTAGGGTTCCGTACCCAAAGGGTAAAAACGGGACCCTATTACTAAGGCTTCGATGTCCGTCTGTCTGTCACCGGGCTGCATCTCATAAACCATGATAGCTAGGCAGCTGAAATTTTCACAGATGATATATTTCCGTTGCCACTATAACAACAAATACTAAAAACTGAATAAAATAAATATTTAAGGGGGGCTCCCATACAACAAACGTGATTTTTAGGAGTTTTTTGCTCGAAATAAGTAACGGCAAGAGGAAATGGGCTCCCATACGTTACGGAACCCTTCGTGCGCGAGTCCGACTCGCACTTGGCCGATTTTTATTTTTTGTTTTAACAAAGTTCGTAGAACATAAGTTGTTAGTTTTTATGAACAGAATAAGCCCCTAAAAGGATGCTAATTGATTAGAAATAACCCTGTATATTTAAGTAGACGCTTTAAGTGACGGCGCTCGGACATTTTTTACTACTTTCACTTAAGGACTGTGGCTCTGTAGATATTTGCTCGAAGCAGATATGTGAATACTCTAATTAAAAAACACTATTCCTTTCAGGTACATCTAACGTGGTGCATGAGGTCGCTAATATCGGAATATGAATCGAAGCCCCACCAGTACATATCATACCTACTCGGCCACGAGGGAAAAGGCAGTCTTTTATCCTACCTTAGGAAAAAGTGAGTATTCAATTGTCTGATAAAATATTTGAGTAGATGCAAATTTTTTTCTAGACATTTGAATCTATTCGGAAAATTGCATGAAAACTAAATTAAACAAGTGAACAAGCGTGACGTCATTTTTAACCGACTTCCACAAAGGAGGAGGTTCTATGATCGTTTTTTTTATTGCAAATATGTCCGCGCTTGACCACTAACTCGCCTGATGGTAAGCGACGTTGTGGTCGAAGATAAAGCATGCTAACTTAGAAGATACCTATTCACTCTGACCTTGAAAAGCTTTAGATTATATCTCTTAGGAAACAGGAAAGCAGGAAGACTGTTCCATTCCCTGGCGGTACGAATCAGAAATGTTGAGTCAAACCGCTTCGTACGTAACGAAGGAAAATTTGTCGATTTTCCTTCGTGGTAATGTGGTGTCTCCCTACTTGTCCTGTAGTAAAAAGGGGATGATAGGATAAGGTCGTACAGCTCAGATGCACACTCTCCGAAAAGAATCCTATAAAAAATGGACAGACTCGTCTGTATGTGTTGTTTTTTATGTATATTTTCGCTAATTACATAACTGTTTTTTTACAGAGTATGGGCGCTCAGTATTTACACGGGTAATTCGGAGAGCGGCATAGACTATACATCTATGTACAGTTTGTTTTCTACGCAAGTGGTGCTAACCAAGGAAGGACTGACGCATATTGATGAGGTGATCTATTATTGCTTGTGAAATAAATAGTTTGCTTCCGCTTCCAACTGATCTTATTGGATACCTTTAGGAGAGGCTTATGTCGAGCTGTGGGTATTTTACTTAGCTATATCAAAGGCTTTGTTCACAGTACTAAGCCGAAAATGGATGATTGAGACCACCATTATAAACAACTTTTACTAAGGATCCAATCCAAAATTCAAGAAAAAAAAACAATTGTTTCATACAAAATCGCAACTCAGAATCGACAAAATGTATAATTTAAATATTAGGGGACATCTTACACAAGGTCTCTGACCCCAAACTAGGCAACGCTTGTGATATGGCTGCCAGGGACTGATATACTACATATACGTATATTAAATACATACTTATATAGGTAGTACTTAAATAACACCCAGACACAGAGTAAAAACCTATGTTCATCACATAAAAATGTTTGCCCTGGGTCCCCACCCTGGAATCCCCATTTGAACCCACGCCTCTTTGATCCAGAAGTCAGGGTCACTAAGCACTGCGCCACCGAGGCAGTCGAAAGCAGGTATGAAACAGCTGATTATTTTTCGAATTCCTGGTTGGCCTTAGGTCACAGCCCGGACACTCCGCGATTTTTCATACAAAATCTGCTGTCTTACGCACACCTACACAGTACTTACTCACAGACAACACACTTACGCACGGTCGCTACACGCGCATTTGTGTGCGGAACGTCTATGGCTGTCAGCGATCACCACAACGTGACGACATGCCGCGTGAGTGAGACAGTTGCGTACTTAATTTGCAAAAATGAATATTAATCTAGTGCTTAAAAAAGTATAACAATTACTTAATTTGGAAGCATTTTAACAAAAAGTAACCGATCTACTTCTTTTGTAAGATAATATCAAGAGGAAGTTACCAAATAATGTAAAATAAGTTCTTATTATTTATCCTTAGGGAAACATTAAAATTTCTTGTTTTGTTACGTATCATTGATATTCAACCATACACAGTACAAGTGTTCCCTATTGTCACAGTCTAGGTAGATTTTATTAGAAAATCCACTGGCCAGTGCAGCCCGCGCGCAGAGTACACGATGCGGTACGTAGACGCGGGGTGGAAGTGAGGAAGACTCAAACGGGTGGGGGGTAACGAGTGGCCGTTCTATACGTAGTATTATTATATATTCTTTGCTTAGGTATAGTAAAATTGGTTAATAATGTTGGTCTGAATCACCTCCTTTCGGCTTAGTACACTAATTCTGGATAAACCTGTATAAACTTACTTTATCAATGAAACGAGATCAACAAAGAAATATAGCCAAAAAAATCTGCATGCAAAGAAGAGATGAAACAAGATGAAGGTGACTAGTGTGATTACTAATGAATATTATATTTTGTTGCAGGTTTTGGAAGCGATCTTTTCATATATCAACATGTTGAAACACATAGGACCGTCCGAAAGTATATACGAAGAAATTAAGGTATTTAATTTATTTATACTTACATAGAGTACAAAATTGTTAAGGTATAGGCCGCGCCACACAAGTTGGCGGAGATAAAAACTTCATCTCCGCTTGTAGTAACTAGCTACAAGCTGCGCAATATACAATCAACGCGTTGTGTGAGCTTCAGTCAGGATTGGATCAGGTTCAGGTTAGTATCTCCTAAAATTATACAATCAATGCCCAAATCACTAATCTTATTGAGCAAACGTTCAAATTGAAAAAAATGAAAACATTTTTATTTGACAACTTAGATTACTTATAACAAATTAATGTCGATTGCCCTACTAGGCTGAGCCTGTATCAGGGCAACCTGTGAACCTGATTACAATTGTCTTAAATTATCAGACCTCGTTACAAATTGTCAAGAAATATGCTAGCGCTAACTATGTTGGTTCTGTATATACACACCACAGTTACGTCATAGTCGATTAGATCTATCGCTGATATTTCGCAATACTGTTCTATTGACAGCAGTGAGAGTACAATTTTCTAAGCACTTCGTACCACTGCTTGTGTATATACAAGACCCGCCGTGCTGTACTATTTTTCTACAAAAACTAGATGCTAATTTGTAGCCGTCAATTTGAATGCATTTTAGTTTGTCGTTAGTTAACCAATGTTCTGACATGGCTAACACATCACACTTAATGTCATCTTGCAGTAGGACTTCTAACTTTCTCTTCATATCCGCCAACTTGTGTGACGCGGCCTATACAAAGTTCAGTATGGACCCTGTCCGGCACTGCATATTATTCGAGTGAGAGTGGTCACTTATGTCAATAATATACTTACAAAACATTGAATTTAACATGACTATAAATTACTAAGTTACTTCAATACATAGTATAAAATAAAGTCGCTATTTTGTCTGTTTGTTTGTCTGTATGCTTAAATCTTTAAAACTACGCAACGGATTTTGATGCGGTTTTTTTTTAATGGATAGAGTGATTCAAGAGGAAGGTTTATATGTATAATACACCTGTGCGAAGCCGGGGCGGGTCGCTAGTTTAATACTATACGCCTTTTGAAGAAAATATAAATACGAGTATATTCTATCAAAAGTATTTCTTGTTCAGTACAATCGATTCATGCAATCGAGATATTTTTCATGTCTCTTTCTAACGTATGCCATATTAAACCAACGCATCTCTTTCAGATTTTCTTGATCGACCACATTATCTCTCTGGTATAGTCCGCGCCACACAACTAGGAGGATGTGAAGTTAGCTACAAGCTGCGCAATAGCCAATCAAAGTGCGGCTTTATGTGAGCTTCAGTCAGGATTGGATATTGCGCAGCTTGTAGCTAACTTCACAATCCTTCAAGTTGTGTGGCGCGGCTTGTATCTCTGTGCACACAGCCCATCAAACTTTTTAAGCTTTATTCGAAAGTCTTCTTTTTTTTTTAAATACTAGCCCATCTACGATGCTACTTAAAATTAATCTTTACCTCGTATACTTTAAGGTTCTTTTTCGTTTCAGACAATAGAAGAAACGAGTTTCCGTTTCGACGAGGAGACGCAGCCGGCGGAATTCGTAGAAAGTCTATCGGAAAACATGCATTTCTACCCGCCCGAGCATTACATCACCGGCGACAGATTATACTATAAATATGACCCCAAGGTAAATGAATGACTGCCTCGGTGGCTCAGTGGCTAGTGACCCCTTCTGGATCAAAGAGGCGTGGGTTTGATCCCCACCCAGGGCAAGCATTTATATGATAAACATAGGTGTTTGCTCTGTCTGGATGTTATTTAGGTACCACCTATATAATTATGTATTTAAAAATATGTATATGTAGTATATCAGTGTCTGGCAGCCATATCACAAGCTTTGCTTAGTTTGGGGTCAGAGACCATGTGTAAGATGTCCCCTAATATTTATTTTATTTTTATTGCATGCGAAAACAAACTTTAAAAAAAAAACGGAAACCTTAAAATCACTTAGGCCCTTCGCACACGAGGCGTAAGCGTATCCTTACGACCCAACGCGTATAAGACGCGCGTATTGGATCGTTCTGTAAGATCTCAGTTAAAATCATGGCTTTATATTGGCGTTTTACAAAATCAGTTTATTTTAGACGATATTTCTGCCTAAGCTTTTTCTGTTACATTTTTCCATGAACATTTCTCAATAAATGATTATATAGACATGGTAACTATTCAACCAGTTTTAAGAATTCAATCACTGTGTTCGTGTGTGTATGTTAGTCGTTCGTCTGTCAAGACCTGTAGGTATAATATTGTTTAGAAAAAATCTAGAACTACAGGTTTTATTTGATCTTTAAATTAAATAGGAGCACAATAATGGCTTTAATTAAAAACATAGTCATCATAATTATTTATTTAGTTGGGTAGTTCGCTCGAATCGGATGTATAGATTTTTTTAAGTTATGGTTAATTTTTCAAAAACTTCAATTTTTTTGGATCGATTTACAATTGGCGAAAATATCGATGAATGGACTTATATATATATATATATATATATATATATATATATATATTTACATCCTAAAGTCATTTTGGCGTCATGCTCGTCGTGCATCATTACGACGTCCCCCGGTTCCCTTTACTTTTTTTATCATATCTTTATGAATATTGCTTGCTTTTTCGATTTCCAGCTTCGTGGGATACGTCATTTTCCGATGATTTTATTTATCGCGATATTCGTCTTGCAGTCATGCTCAAACATTTTTGAACCCCGAATCATGGTGATGCATTATAGGCATCCTAGATATATTGAGCCTAATTTAACTATGGCATCGATTATTTTACTTCCTCGAAGGATGGACGGTGTTTGGGAGTGCGACGTTGCCAGCTTTGGGTTTTTTATCTCTTTCTTTTCCTATCGCTTGTCTGTAGTGCACAGTTTCTCCATTTAATAAGTTCCAATAGTTATCAGGTCTATAAATATACGGATGCCCTATAGTCGTATGTTATTAAATGTATCTAGATCTACGAGTTGTTGATCTATGTTGTGTTGTGATGAGCATAGATAAAAGAATTGAATAGTAAATGTGTGTCCGTCTTTCACACAACACTTACTGAATGAAATTTAAAAAAAACATTATATATTTTTATAAATTTCATAATAATAATAAAAGGATAGTTTATTATTGAACTAGCTCAAGCCCGCGGCCCGCGGTGACCGATTACTTAGGTACGACAATAGCCCGCAGTTTGACCAGCGATGTTTTAGTATTTGCTTAAAATAGTAATAGCCCGCGGCTTAGCCCGCGCTCACCTTTCACTTAGGTACTTCATATACAATAGCCCACGGCTTGACCCTCGTCCTAATATTTGCTTAAAATGACATAGCCCAATGTTTGGCCTTTGGCCTGTATTTGCTAGTATTGGTATATAGTTTCAACTAACTAACGTAAAGCTTTATACTTTGTACGGACGCACAATAGCTGTATACGGACGTCCAATAGCTATATATTGACGCCCAACAGATGTATACGGACGTTCAATAGCTATATAAGTTTGAATCCGTCCATTTGTTTCTGTCCATATGTTTGTTTTTGTAATTAATGTTTTATTTATACAAACTGTAGGATTTTAATTGGGCTTCCAGGATAAAAAAAACCGCAAAAATTGAACATAACATATTTTTTCTTTAGATTGAAGAGTACTTAAGCCAGATTTCAAGTCTATTAATCGAGAAAATAAAAAGTTTTAAACAAACTCAGGTCTCGTTTAACCCTTTCAGTAATCGAATTTTCGAAAATACTTCCTTAGTGAATGTCTACGTTCTAAGAGAAATACGTGTGCAAATTTTTAAGTTTCTAGCTCCTAAGAGTTTTGCCTGTGCGTTAGTCAGTCACTTTTGCCGTTCCTATATACATGGTTATTTCTAATAAATTAGCATCCTTCTAGGGGCTTATTCTGCACATCAAACTAACAATTTTTTTTCTTCTTAAAATTGTTGTTCCAAAAATATCTTTCACCCGCGACAAAATATATGGAACAGTTGTTTTTTTTTAGTTTTGACAAAAGATTAATAATTTGATAGATTGATTGATTGTTAGTTTTGATGTTCAGAATAAGACCCTAAAAGGATGCTAATTGATTAGGTATAACTCTGTAGCTCAGCACCTGCGGCTTCACCTGCGTTTTCTTAGTAGGTACATTCTTAAAAAGATAATAATCTGCAATCTGGCCCGCATTATTTTAGTTCTACTTAAAATAGCACACGGTTTGGCCTGCGCTGCCAAGTACTTGCTTAAAATGAAAATCACCCGTGTTTTAGTAATTGCTCAATATGATAATTTATGGGCATCTATTTAGTTAAAAAGTCATTAAAAATTGATTATTATATTCTTTAATTTGTAGAGTTTTCGCACATTTTCGCAAATTGAGAACTGATTTAAAAAGTCTTTTTTAGTTCAAAAGGATATACTTCTGAGGTAATCTTATTTAAATTTTAGCGAAATTTAAAGATGGCCATTAAAGACCGGAACGCGGCGGTGATGGAGGCCCTGAGCGGTATAAGTAGTTATTTGGAAAATAATAAATAAATAATTTAATCGTAGTTTAAAATCATATTTAAAGAGAAAGATAATTAGATTTAGATTCATTTCAGTGTCCTCTTGTAAAGCCTTTAGTTATAAGCAACATTGTTCAAACGTCATTTAAAAAACAAAAGTAAATCTTAAAAAGCACAGACCCTGGAGTCTGTGGAGTGTAACATTAAAAAAAAAAAAATTTAGCGAAATCGGATAAGTCATTATTGAAAAATCAACAATAATGTTAAAACGTTGACATCGATTCGAACGAACTATTTGAATTTTGTGCACGATTGAAGTCAGTTGCGCTATTTTGGCAAATAAAAAAACATCTTTTATGATTACAGAAAGCTAACCCATGTAAATGCCTACTTCTGTATCTATATTTGAGCCCGTCAATAATTAAATTAAATTCTTAATAAAGTTATACTTAGATGTTGTTATGAACTAATCATCAATATATTCCAGCGGGGCTATTCTGTCAACCGATCTCGTCACTAAGGTGACACGTTCTTGAACCTATCTTGTTTTTCTGACAGTTTTGAGCGGTCGAAACTGTCAGAAAAACGAGAGAGGTTCAAAAACGTATCACTTCAGTAAAGAGATCGGCTAACAGAATTGTCCCGCAGGACACCAAAAGTTTATTTCCTAAGAACTTGCTAATACATATTTAAATAGCCAGCGGTTCGGACCACGCTATTTAAGTACTTGTTTAAAATATTTGTAGCCCGCGGTTAGGCCCACGTTGTCTAAGTACTTGTTTGAAATAATAATAGCCCGCGGTGTGTCCCGCGTTGTCTAAGTACATATTAATACTAATCGCCAGCGGTTTGGCCCACGTTGTTTAAGTAATTGTTTAAAATGACAATAGCCCGTAATTTGGCCCATGTTTTTTTAGTATTTTTTAAAACAATAATTTATGGCCATCTAGTTAGTAAAATTTTATTAAAAATATTGTTCCATTTTTAATTTGTTCCCTTAGTCGATGTCCTGTAGGAACTGTTCATATTTTATTTATACTAAAGAAAACGAATCTACATAACTGCTTACTCCAAATACCTTATTCAAGCCTATTGAATGTGATAGGATAATTTATTAACAAAGTTATATTTTTTTTTTCTGAAGGAATCATCAATACTTTCCGGGACATCAAAGTTTATGTTTTAGCCTACAGTTACTTGTACTCTATCTCTGTAGGCTATTTTCAAATTTAGTTAAATTCGACTCCGTTTGGGCCTCTTATCAAATTATTTTATTTGTTAATTCCCCAAAGAACACTTTAAATATTTTGGGGTAACATTAGCCACTGTGCTAATTTGTAATATTTATTGTCTATTACTACACACAACTTCACTGGAAATAAAAATTGGTTATGTTAAAAAGTTGTCAATTTAATTCATTATGCCTACGTATCCATATCCGTACCTATGGTGCGGATTTTGCAGGAAGACCGTAGCTCCTGTACAGATAGGTACATCTTATAAGCTTCTCATAAACCAGATTGTATTTATATCCGTTTACTTCGTTAGTCGTAATCGATGTTTTATTTCGGAAACTTTGGACTCTATCTGACCCCTAGGATATTAAAATCGCAAAAATTGAATCAAAATGTATTCTAAATTTTGTTTCATAAATATTTTTGCCAAGTTTCCTATCAAATCGGACCAGACAATACAACATTTCATACAATCGAAAAGAGCCCGTTGTATCCCTTTAGAAGTGGATTCTAAATCATGAAAGGAATACGTGTGCGAAATTTTAAGTTTCTAGGCTTAAGAGTTTGACCTGTGTGTTGATACCTGTCAGTCCTTTTTGCCTTTTATAAATAGATAGATGAAAATTTTACTGGGAACAGTGCTTTCATGTTACAGTTGTTAGCTTGTGGCCATTTATAACTCTTTTTTTTCGTATTCCTGCAATCAAGATCGCCAAGCGATTGAACGTCCATATATAGCTATTGAGCGTCCGTATACAGCTATTTGGCGTCCATCTGTGGATATAAGGCGTCCGTATACAACTATCGGGCGTCCGCACAAAGTATAAAGCTTTACATCAGTTTGTTGCAACCAACTACCAGTAAAATTATATTTTATTGGTAATTATAATATATACCAACCTCAGTCGTGTACAAAATTCGAACCAACTTTGAACTATCTATCAAAAAAAGAATGGCCGAAATCGATTCATGATATTTAGACAAGTAATCGCGTAACAAACAAAAAAAAAACATACATTCAAATTTGAACCTCCCTTTTTGAAGTCAGCTAAAACATGTCATAATACATTTTCATATTAATATTTAATTGGATGTAAAATTTTGTTTTTTTTCCTCATATGAAGCAGGCGAAGTTGCGGCTGAAAGCCAATATAAAAATATAAAGAAAACTTAAATCGGGCGCCGAATATTACGCAACGTGTATGTGACCGAAGACAATATATTTTGTTTTGATTGAGGTAGGAATTATATTTGAGTTGTTGTTACAGACTTCATAAGCAAGCTGGCAACGTCGCAATCGTGGACGCCAAATACGCGATTGTGTAGTCAGGAATTCTCTCAGATATACAATTGTGGATATACGCGCTGCAGCAGCGCCACCCCTGCGCTGAGATTTTTCCGGGAACTTTTCAATATTTTTTTGCAACCGTTTTAACGATTTCTCAGCTTCCGTCGATATTTGTACTACGGCTAGCTAGGACCAATAGGACGTAAGTCGCACTGACCAACAAAGTGGCGTCCGATATGCGGACGTCAAAAGCAGGTGGATGCCAGTTTGAATGCACTTTCGCCTTCAGGGGACGTCTAATTGTTTGCGGGATAAATATATATATATATATATATATATATATATATATATATATATATATATATAAACAAAATAAGTTACAACTTACAAGAAAACTAGTCGAATCGGAAGCTGTTTCTTATTGTTAAAGTTGGTTAAAATATTTCACTGAAAACTGAGATCACATGTTGTAAATAGAAGCACAAGCTGGGCAATATCCAATTCTGGCTCACATAATGCTGCGCGTTATTGGATATTATGCAGCTTATGTATGTATGTAATGTGTTAATGTGTTTTTTAGGCGATTTCGGAGCTGCTGGATTGTCTGCGCGCCGACGCTGTTAACATTATGATACTGTCCAACAAACACGACACGCCCATACAATACGACGCCAAGGAAAAGTGGTTCGGCACTGAATACAAACAGAGAGGTAAACGCTCGATTCGCCATCTTACATACACACAACTATAATATAGTACATTACTGCAGTGGCCAGCAACAGAGGCGTTGAAGACCGTGCGTGAGTTGTCGGCCTAAGCGAAGTCGAAGCACACATACGTGAGTCCATCAATACCTCAGGAAAAATATACGTATTTTTGGTCAACTTTGCACTAAATTTCCGATCCATTTTTTTTTTTCTTGTAAGGTTTTGGATCACTTACTGAACATAAAATCACTAAATGCTCCAGGTGGAGATTCAAGCGCCATCTTGAAAAAACGTTTTTGACCAATATTTCAGAAACTATGCGCTTTAGGGCAAAGTCGTGGAGACTTTTATTGTAGAGAATAAAACTGACTGCGATGGCAAAACCGGTTTATTAAATTGGTCATAAATAGTTAACGGTAAGTTTTACGAAAAGTTTTCTAGAAACAAAAGATGCAAAATTATATTCTCTACAATAATGGTATCCATGACTTTTGCCCTAAATTTTTCTAGTTTTCGAGATATCGGCCAAAAACGTTTTTTCAAGATGACGCTTGAATCGCCACCTGGATCTGTCAGCATTTTGTGATTTTATCCTCAGTAAGTGATCCTAACTAAACCTTAAAAAAAATTGATCGGAAGTGCAAAGTCAAATTCTATTTCTCCTGAGGTACAATGCTCCTAGTTGTGGCCAATGCTTGTATAGTACTTTTCTCAAATAATGCGAGGAAATCAACTTCATTGAGGAAACTCAGGACCTATCGATGACAACATAGCTACACATGAAAAGGTAGTTAAGCTCCTGTTTTGTTCTGGGCGCCTGGTACTTTGGTCCTACATTACTTCTTTTATTTTTTAGGGTTCCGTAGCCAAAGGGTAAAATCGGGACCCTATTACTTAGACTCCGCTGTCCGTCTGTCCGACTGTCTCCAGGATGTATCTCATGAACCGTTATTTAAATTTTAAGCCTATTTTGCGTTCAGTTTTCCCGGACCGGTGACCGCAGAACATCCGGTGTGTCAAATCCTTAAAGGTTTTTAAAACACTCGTTTTACGGTTACGCTCCGAACGAAAAAAAAACAGAGAAACCGGTTTTTACCGTTTTACTTCTGGGTAATTTTAAACCGGTTACAAGCCTTGCTACTAACTTGTACGTATTTCTTTCACCTCAGAGATCCCATCAGACTGGCTGGACCGATGGCTGAACGCGTCTCCGTACCCTCAGTTCCACTTACCAGAAAAGAACATCTATTTAACCACCGACTTCTCCCTCATGACACCCCCTGAACCATACTTAGCTATGGCCCATGAACTGGGGATTAATCTCCATGAAACCACGGCAAAGGAAATCAGAAAAAAGACTGAACTTCTGACGCTGCAGCCGCAAGAGTTTAAGCATAAGGATCTGATCACCACTGTCAGTAATTTCAGGTAAGATAATATGTATGTGTATTTGCGTATGCTTTTTTATAGTATATTATTATACTTATTTGCTTATAGTGTAGTTTGATTAGGTGTTAGAAGCGATCACCGAAGTGAAGCTACGGTCGGCTCGGCCAGTCTTAGGATGGGTGATCGTTAATTTACAACTGCGCGCTACCGTGGCTTTTTGTTTGGCAGTTGTTTAATCTTAACCATGCCAGAGGTTTTTAGGTGGATTAAAAATGATACCAGAAAATTCAAGAATAAAATTCAGCTGTTCCATACAAAATTGCAAACCGGAATCGACAAAAGGACACGTCCACAAAATGTATGGAGACCGGTATAATAATTATTGAATAAATTTAACCACAATATGCGTTACATCTCGAGAAAGTACATCTTTTTCTGAGTCTATTACATCAGTTAAAATAAAAAGAGCTTTCCAATTATTTTTTAAATGGATTTTGTATTTCTTAGTAAAAATAAATATATAATTATGACAGAATAAGTAGATTATTTCTAGCAACCTTAAAATAGCAAAAATAAAAGCATTTTTATCAATTAGATTCAGTTCTAAATGTTTTTATGAATTCTATAATTTTATCAAAATATGACATAAATATGGATTAATCAGGTAATCATAATGAAAGTAAAAGAACGATAGCGCACATTAATATAGTTAAAATAGAAATAAATGTGAGATGTATTTCCATTTTCCATACAATTTATTTTTACCATTTAAAAAAATTGAGGGATAAAAAAATGTAAATTAAATATTTTTGAAAAGCCTATAAAACAAGCTTTCAAACGATGCATAAATCATCTTGGTTAGATTTTTCTCTGAAAAATATACCATTTGAGGATGTCTCCTTTACATTTGAAACAGCTTATATAAATACGTTTCGACTTTATTACCATATGTATTTGGTCGAAACTTGATCGTTTATTGAAGATCTCTTAACACTTGTATATGTGTATTTTGTTGCAGACTAGACCAGCCCAGCCTGCTCCGTAAAAACCGTCACATGGAAGTGTGGTACAAGCCCGACTTCAAGTTCCGCTTCCCCACCGCTCTGCTCTACTTCTACTTCATCACGCCGCTCAGCCTCAAATCTCCCAGAGAGTGAGTAGTACAGGAAAAAAATAATTTATCTTTGCACTAAATTTCCGATCCAACCTTTGTTTTTTATAAGGTATCCTAAACCTTTTTCATTTCTTAAATTATAACTATTAAAATAACCTAATTAAAATAAAATTTTATACTAAAAAAAATTACACTCAAACTGATACTAAAATTAAAATAAAACTAATCGTAAATTCAATTTCAATTTATTTATTTACTAAAAATGCAACTTACAGTCTATTATAAAACTAAACGTTACATTTTTTATATAGGTACTAGGAACAATTTTACTTAAAAATGTATGAGATTAAGACCCCTGGCAGAGGGTAACGTGCCAGAATGCTGGCGGCGTTAGTAAAAGTTGGTTAAAATGATCAGTACTGTGATATTCTATAATACACTAGTCGAGAGTTATACCCTGTATATTTCCCGTGATTAGGTTTCAGTTATAAACTCCCATCTTGTCTCCAGATCATGTCTCCTGGACGTGTGGACGGATTCCCTTCAGCAAAACCTGAAGGAGGAAGTATATCCAGCTAACATGGCCGATCTACATCACAGCATATACGTCGGGGACAAGGGGCTCACGGTCAAAGTCACGGGCTACAGCCAGAACTTACATGTGAGTGCTTGCTCCTGACTTCTTTATAGGTATAATTAAGGGGGGCGCCAACCCTAATACACCTGAAGAGAATCAAGATTTTAGTAAGAAAAACATGTTTGTGAGGACTGAAAAAAATTTGAGTTATTTTGAGCATATCTTCCATTGGTAAAAGTAATCCGATATGTACAAGGAATAACTTAGCTCGATCGATAAAAAAATCACCTCTGTTTTGAACGAAGATATTGTTTCTTGGCGAGTTTTTTAAAGTACTTAGTATTTTTTTTTAATTATGTTAAATGTATTAAGTAGCAGCTACATTATTGGAAAATCACATAAAACAGTTACAAAGTTGACTTGATAATTTTATATGAGTTATTGTTGTTAATTTCATCATACGAAGACGCGTACCCTCGTCCCCTCGCTGTCTCACTTTGTTCGCAAAGCGCGTCTACGCTCGATTCGCTCTTGGGTAGTTGGCTCGAACTTTGTGTCACCTCAAATCAATAAAATGAACGATTACATACAGCCTTGGCCAAGAGTATTAGGGAACCCATAAAACACGTGCAATTCATAAAATATTTAAAAAAAAACAACTAAGATGTAAAACGATATTGTTGAAGGCAATTTAAACGCTTATTTCAAACAAAATATTGAAAGGATTGAAAGTAACATAAAACATAATTAATGTATTCATACTAAATAGCCCAGATTAAAAACAAAAACTCTTTTCTCCTTCACGCAACAACGAAGGGAGAGATCTACTTACCTAATTGATTTTTAGATACATACTTTAAAAATGGAGGGTGTCATATGTCGTACATTTTATCCCGAAAAAATAAATGGTTCCTATGGGGTAGCGCGAAAACCACAATACAACACGCGAGCGAAGCCGCGGTCAAAAGCTAGTAGAGCAATAAAAGAGATAATGCAAATCTATATCGAGCTTAGGCCCTTAACTTGTACTGTTCAATTATTTGTTTTGGAAAATGATTTTCCTAGGTATATTTTCTTTCATAACAATCGTCATTGAAAGGAATTTCATATTTTTTATTATTTTTTACTTTGCTTGTATTTTGTATTTTTTGCTTTGCTATGGCGGCGTGATGGTGGCCTTGAACAAAAGTCAAATTAGAAAAAATGAAATTCCATTCAAATTAAGCATTCAATGCGATTGTTTTAGTCTGCGCATTTATTTACCATATTTTAATGGATATTTTGAGCTACTGTACACAGCGTGGTGGATACGGCCCAATCACCCTTCGTGGGTAGGCCTACGTCCTGCGGTTGACTATTAAAAAGGCTGGTACTGTACCGTACAGTACAGTACATAATCGGGTCCTATTTTGCAAGATCTTCTTTAATACCAATTTCAGTTGCTAGTGGAGCTGATAACGTGCGAGATGCGCAAGTCGACCGACAACCTCACTGAAAACATGTTCGAGGCGATCCGCGAGGTCAGGACCAGGGCCTACCATAACGCGCTGCTCAAGCCGCATAAGCTGTCCAAGTGAGTACTCTCGAACACATTAGCACTTGAACACGAGATGCTTTCGCTCCGATAGAAAACACGATAACTGAGTCGAACGACAACCATCGCTCTATTTACATCTGGATAAAAGTTGCCTAGAAATCTCTAGAATCATCGATGCCATTGTGATTGACAAAGTAAACAAGTGAAAGTTCTAGAAAATCCTATTGTTCTTCAATGTAAGAAAAAACACCCAAAAAACTAACACAATACACGGTAAAGCAAAAGCCACAGCTTACTCGTATGTCATATGTGCGAAGATTCGTCCCGAGGGATGTGTTTATCTGTTTGTAAGAACCGATACAGTCACTTGATTTTACCCAGCCTCGTTCAGAGCATCTCCAGTGGAAACGGCTTAGCAGAGCCCTATCGTTCGTAAGTTTTGGCAAATCCGAACTTTTTTCTTAATGTAAAGCTTGGGCACAGCTGCATGAGCCATGTTCATGGGTAAACTGGAAAAACTACGAGTGGATAAATGTTAGAAAAAATGCTCTACATAACGATCTACCCTATTTATTTTTGACAAACAAGGTAGACTGATTTCTACTCGTAGACAAGGAACTCGACAATTGACGATGTGGTTTGCCTAATTGTGATTCGAGGACAGAAATATTGCTAAGTCGAGCTACACTATATCTAGTCGATTATCTCTTTTCAAAGGACAATGATTATTTATTCGCAGTTTCACAGTTTTATTCTATGCATCCAATTAATGATAGGAATAGTATAATCTAACATTCCGCTCCTACAGGTTGTATATGATAACATTTATGTGGATCGTGAATCAACCAGTGTTTTCACGTTTTCTGTAGAACTTTTATATAATTTACGTTCCGGGAGAAGACAAGTGCTGATTACTTTAAAAAAAATCACTCAAATCGGATAAAATTTAGAGCTAGATTACAGCTTATTGTTTATGCTTATGTTATGAAAAAGTTAGCGAGTTGCCGTGCAGTAACTTTATCTGTCAGAGGGGGAAAGAGTGGAATGCTGCGCACTTCAGGTTCGCCATAGATTTTCACACTATTTTTTCTTTTTGTGTAGAGACCTGCGCATGCAAGTACTACTAGAGCCGTACGTGTCGACGCGCGACAAGTCGGCCGAGATATCGCATATAACGCTCGCTGACCTGCGGGAGTTCAGCAAAAGATTCCTCTCCACGCTCTATATGCAGGTACCACGTCTCTATTGTATCTGATTTCTGTATAGGCTGTATTTTATACATGTTTCAATAGAACGTATAAATGCGACTTGAGCCGTACGTGTCGACGCGCTACAAGTCGGCCGAGATATCATGTACCGAAATCCCATTTTTCATCGTACGCTATTTAAATCTTTGAAAATGTTAAATACGTACTGTTCAAATGAAGTTTTTGACAAATTGGTAATTTTGCTGGTCACCTTTTATTTTATCGTACGAAAAGTTGGCAATAGATTGTCTTGTCATATTGACAAGATTTCCGACCCTAGGTTTTAGTTGTACGGCAGATAGTGCGCAACGTAAATCACCAGCAATGTGTGCGGTTTGCTCAACAGCTGTTGAAAATGGCCTTCCGGATTAATAAGTACTACAAAGGGCTCTTTTGCTATTTTGGGGTACATATCGAAATATTTTGCCGTAGCGTCCGCGCCCCCCTTTACATCTTGCTGCGCCCCCAAGGAGGGCGCACCCCCCAGTTTGAAAAAGAATGCTCTA
Source organism: Hypomecis atomaria (assembly GCA_964007245.1). NCBI lineage: Eukaryota > Metazoa > Arthropoda > Insecta > Lepidoptera > Geometridae > Hypomecis > Hypomecis atomaria. The sequence continues at coordinate 12,949,294 of OZ023301.1, forward strand.
GTTCTTCGATTGATTAAGTCGATCGTCGAACTAGTGAATTTTTTTTTCTCATTTGGTCGACCGTCGAACTAGTGAGAACAAAAATGAGGTTGATAAATACAGTCAAACTGCTGTAATTGTTCTCACTAGTTCGGCGGTTGAACAAATGAGAAAAGAAAATCTCACTAGTTCGACGATCAAACTACTGAGAACGAACCGTTGAGTGGTGGTTGAGTCAAACTTCTTTGTAGAAATACCAGGAAAAATCAGTGGAAATATTTCAAAATGTTTTTTTTCTCTAGGCTCTTGTGCAAGGCAACATTCAGTGGTACGACGCCATCCGAATCACCGACAACGTGATGAAGAACGTCAAATGGCAGGGACCGGATGAAACTGATCTGCCTGCGGTATGTATTTTTAATAAATAAAACAATATTGTATGGTCCAATATTTATGTTATGTAGTATGATAATTGATACTAGAAAAATGTAAAAAAAATACAGTTGTTCAGACGTTCAAGTGGCTTCAAAATTGACTCCAGAATTGTTTACTAAACGAACATAATCTAAAATAAGCATTGTGTTTTCATTTATTACATGGTTCTACATTAATGGACATTTGTTCGACTAATGTCCACTTACACTTTCCCTTTTCTCGTATTAACCTTTTTATTTATAATTTAAATTAGTGATCCACAGACTCCAGGGTCTTGTGCCCTTTGTTAACTAAGTTACAATTGATAGAATGCGATTGTACAATAGAGATGGGTTAGTTTAAATCTTAGTCTAAGTTAGTAGTTTCAGTGCTTTGCGTGAATGCCGCGAGCAAACCGGCGACCCGCATGCAGCACCCGATCACGAGTGTGACGCATGTGCCAGCCTTAACCTTGTGAATGATGAAGGAATTATGATCGTGTGTTTCAGATCAAAGTGCACCAACTACCGGAGGGCGAGCGTAAACTCCGCGTGAACAGTTTGAACAAACTGTCGACAAACAGCATCGTAGTAAACTACTACCAGGCCGGGCCCACCACGCCGCTCGACACTGCCTCGCTTGAAGTGCTCATGGTACCTGTACCAATACATATTATAAAGAGGAAAGATTTGATTGTTTGTTTGCATCGAATAGTCTCCAAAACTACTGAACCGATTCGAAAAAATCTTTCACTGTTGGAAAGCCACACTGTCCCCGCTGGACATAGGCTATATTATATTTAAAAATAAGGGATTACTAACTATTTGTCTTTTTTAGCCAATCGTACCCGGGTGAAGCCGGGACATGCAGCTAGTATAACTATATAGTAGTTCTCCGAATATAACACCTAGAGAAACATCTCTTTAACTTCATAAGCCCGACTCGCTCTTGACCGATTTGGTTCATACTCGCAAATCTTGTTAGGATTTATAGTGCCACAGCAAATTCCACCCTCCCGCCCCCCTTTCTATTAGGGAAGTCGTTATAGTGGACAGACACCTAAATTATTCGACTATTATGAATCAGTCAAGCAGTAACTTTTTTAGCTTTCGCGAGCGCACAGCATGTAAATTCAATTTCAATAATTGGCTACTTGCCAATTTTCTGAAAGATATTTTATAATTTTTGTAGACTTATTTTAAACCCCTACAATTATCTTTTTTTTTTCAAAAAACTTAATTGATGGAGAAAACATGAATTTTTTATGTTTTGTTAGAAATTCGCGTTAAAACACTGTGTCACGTGACATTTCCGAGCTATGACGTCATATTTCAATAAACAAGATAAGGCTAATACGGCGCTCTAACTGTTTTGAGTGATAAGTATACAGATTTAAATGGAATTGTGAAAATAACAAGCTACAAAACATGTGCGCCTGTGCGGTGTCTATGTGTCAAAGTGCGACAATTAAATGTCCCAACAAATTGTTTATACACGTTCCTAAATGCCCAAAACGTCGAAAGCAATGGTTACGATTGTATACCTACACTGCCTTTACTACACACAAATTTCCTTCCCTTTTCAGCTGGACATATCCTATGGCGTCATCGCTGTACGACTGTCGCAAAGATCTAAAATTAAAAACATAACCTATAAGTATTTTGAAACGTTTTATTACATTTTAAAGTAGGTATTTGATTGATTTAAAAATTATATACAACGTCTTGTACAGATATAATAATGTACTTTATTTGAAAGAAAGAAAGAAAGAAAGAAAATTTTTATTTACCAAAATATGATTAAGTTAGCAATGTCAATAAAATTATACCAATATTGTACCAAACTATACATTGAAATCAACAGTGGGTCCCAAACTCGGCTAGGCCGGTCTCTTGGGAGCCCTTACAAGTGGAGCTATCTAGGATATTTCGGTGGGTACTTACACGGAAGTTTTTGCATTTCGAAACTCGGCAGAACAAAAATCAGGATTACAGGCAAAGAAATTTGCGATCATAAACGAATCGATTTTGGGCAGATTTGCACTATCCGCTTTAATAAAGCCTAACTCCATTTCGTGAAACTCTTTAGACAGCACAAATTGAAATATTTGAGCGATTTTTCTCCACTTTTTCTCAGCAAACTATAGAACAAGTGACTTGAGAGTACTTAACGACGTTTTGTTTATTGAATTATGACGTCACACGATGATCAATCATGGCCGCTCCATGTCAACCACAGATATAAAAAACTCAGATTAATTTTTCAAAAGTAAAATTTAAATATTTTTTTTAATGCAAAAAACATACTGCATGATTATTGTTTACTTACAAGCTAACATAAAAAATATATTTCATATTTTATTGCTGCAACTGTCAAATAGCGAATTCATAGACAGTGTAATTAACTAGTAATATTGTTATCAGATGCTAATGGAAGAGCCACTGTTCGACTTTCTGAGAACTAAGGAGCAACTCGGATACAGCGTGTTCGGTATGATGCGGTACACCTTCGGGGTGCTCGGATACTCTGTCACTGTCAACTGTCAGGTTGACAAGTTCAGGTGAGGTTACTTTGACAGCTTTCGAATGATTTTCTTATTTCCACTTCTCACCTCATGCATTCTGCAACCACGGCCATCCTGCAATCTTTACGTCCTCTAATCACCAAACCATACTAGCCTATAACAGTCAAATACCTTGATATACCTTGAATATTGAATACCTTGTACTTATAACTAAGACTGCGCACGAATGACTGTAAAAACAGTATATATATATACTATACTCATATACTTTTTATTCTTAACAGACCAATTCAATTAATCTACGTCAGCGGGTTCCAAGGTAGCGGTGTCTCTTTCCACATTAGACGTCTTTAAAACGTCAGACAAGGACACAAAAACCAACGGACCCTCATGCTCCGACCGGTTTCGCCTAACTTCAACTTGTTAAGGATATAGCTACCTTAAGGCCCCCGGTTGTCCCACTATTTTAATTATGTTGTTATTGTTATTTTGTCTCTTGTGTGAACAATAAAGCGCTTCTATTCTAAAGCTATGCAATCAGATCTCATTTTGGCTAAACAAAAATTGTTGGTGCACAGTCTTGTTAATAAGTACAAGGCCTTTGATAATAGTATATTGTTGAATATACAGGGTGGAGAGATGACGCCGACATTAAATGAAATCATATATTTGGCCTTCTGTTTTAAAGCCTTCGACATTTTTAGAATTTAATAAATAAAGCTATTACAATTTTCTAAAACAACATTTTGGAGTAACCTGTACCTAAACAGCGATTGACTATTAAGAGGATTCCGAATCGACCAGTGTTTTCGCGTTTTCTGTTGAACATCGAGAAACATCGCGGTACATTTTTGATAAAATTTACGTTCCGGAAGAAAACTCTTTTCACCCCTAAAATTTAAAATGTTTTGTTTTTGGTGTCAATCGCTTGAGTAATCGCTTAAGAAGTATTGTACGCTCGCACGTGTTATTTTTTTTTTTCAGATAAGTTTTAAGTTTCTGTATACTTTTCAGCCAAAGTTGTGCGTAAAAATACGACTTTTTAGAGGCTTATAACTTATAAAACTAGTTATTGAAGTGAACTTACATGAAAAAAAAAATTTAGAGGTAGATAACATTGTTTCGTTTTGTCAAAATGGCATGAATGAATTCCATATAAAATATGATAACTAATTATTTCCTTTATTTATTATTTAACTAGACGACCCGCCCCGGCTTCGTACAGGTGTATTATACATATAAACCTTCCTCTTGAATCACTCTATCCATTAAAAAACCGCATCAAAATCCGTTGCGTAGTTTTAAAGATTTAAGCATACAGACAAACAAATAAACAAACAAACGAAAATAGCGACTTTATTTTATACTATGTAAGGATTTGTTTGAAAATGTTGTTTTTTTTTCATTTTAAGAATTTTTTTTATTGCTTTTATGATTACTGGATGCTAGTACTACTTGTAGGTCATATAATGTCGGCGACAGCTTTTCACCCTGCATATGATCTATATCTATCCTCAAAGGGAGATTGAGCCAAAATCCACCATGCTTGTCCAGTGTGCGTTGTAGAGAAACTAACCTTTTTGTTAGCTTCTCTACATTCAGACTCTTTCAACGATAACACTGCCAACTTACAATTCTAGTTATGAAATTATTCAAATTTTTGAAATGTTTATCTTTGACAGGATCAGCGATCCTTGTTTTTCAAATTGGGCAGTCTTGAGTTGAAACTGATCTGGAAGACACCTTTTTTCCTAAATATGTGACGGTGTGAATTTGAGGGTTGCGTGGACGAGTCCTGTATACGGCATGAGCGTCGAGTAACAGGCAGGGTGAGAGGCTCCGGTTCCTTTAACTTTGATTCCAGGAGGATCTCTTGTTTTGGGGCCACTGACCCCTACCCTAGAGCACTGGGCTGGCGCTCACTTCGAACCCTGTCGGCCAGTTTGGACCGGCGCCTGTCGGCCGGTTTGGGCCGGCGCCTCCACCTCAGTCGACAGATGTCTTCACGCTAGCGCTCACCTAGCGCTACCTGGCTGGCGCCACACTATCGGCGGGTCCAGCTCAGGCTATTGAAAATCCTCGGCCAGCCTCCAGCGTGGTTCTACGAGTGCTACCCTCTCCCTTTTTGGCTAACTTTCCAAGGACTTCTACAAAATTCTCTCTCTCTCTCTCCGTCTCTTGAAGATTTAATTGACTATAAGTGCAGTGCGTGTTGTGTAAATAAATGTGTAAATACTAAGGTTAGTCTTCTGTTTTAATCTCCTCTCTCCGAACCGTTAGGAATCCTATCCACTAGGTAGGACTCTTAGGTTGGTTAGGTTTCCCTGAAGTCTCTTAACCTGTGGTGCTGCAACCGGCTCCCCCGCTTGCAACATTACGGGTTCCTCTCCAATTCTCTTTTAACTTGTGGTGCTGCAAACGGCTTCCCCGTTTGCAACATTACAGTTTGGCGCCCGACCTTTTTACTAATCCACCCCTGACTACTTATATTTTCTTATTTTACTGTTACTTGTTTCTTTTATTTTCTAAATTCTAAACCGATACTTCCACAAGTATCCACCCATCGCTTACACCTTAGGTATTTTGGTTCTCTTTTGGTTATCATACTCCGATTCTCCATACATTACTCTATACTTGACTTTACAGTACACAGGCTACATAATACCGCACCCCTACATACAGTCACATACTACCTGGTTACCTCTGTAACCTACACCCATTCTTCGCTTGGCGGTGTTAAAACCTAACGGTCACCTTCAAGTTGGGGTTTGGGAGACTATACGGCGAGCTGGAGGAGAGTATCCTCTCAGTGTACGTCACATACAGTTTGTAAGTTACCTAACTTACAGCTGAACACTCTTCGTAGTACATAGTAGTACACATCAACACTTGGCCTCATATATAAATTATATTCTATTACTACCTGGTATTATGTGTATATTATTCCGCGAGTCTCCCTCTGCTCTCATATGTCTTCAGTCATTACTATTCCCTTGACTCTACAGTACATTTAAACAACACAATACCGCACCCTCTCATACAAGCACTACTACCCGATTGCCACTGTAATCGACATCCATTCTTCACTTGGAGGTGTTAAACCTATCGGTCACCTACAAGTTGGGGTTTGGAAGACTATACGACGAGCTGGAGGAGAATATCCTCTCAGTGTACGTTACACGCAGGTTGTAAGTTGTCTTGGCTTACAGCTGAAGTATTCCTACATTCACAATACGTTTCAAGGTACTAGGTGATTTTTTACCTTATTTTTTTGAAAGAGTTTTGCTCATGTGAATTTTATGCTCATGTTCTTACTAACCCTAATTTATTAATACCTATTTCAGATGTGTAAGTTCAATTGAATGTTAGTTAATTTACCTAATACTATTTTTTAACTAATATTTCTTTCTTATCTTTGGTAATACGTCGTATCTTATTATTTTTAATCTAATACCTATTAGATTTACAAAAATGGCTAAAAACATTGTTTATTCTCATTTAAACAAACTTGAACTTGAATATGAGATCTCAATTCGTCATGAAACACCTTCAGGCTGTGTTTCCTCTCTCAAGGAGCAATTGGAGAGACTTTCTGTACTGAAACCAGCTGAAGTCATTTCTAAGTCGGTTTTCTCAGTGTCAGTTGACTTAGATCAAGTGTCAAAGACTTTGAAGTATATCAAAGATAAAGTTTCAATGTTAGAGTCTTCTCCGGATAGGTTGCTAACTAAGAAGGTTGAATCAATTTTGAATCATACTCATTTTCGTCTTGATCGTATTGACGTTTCAACGATTTCTGAAGAATCCTTAAAGCAAAACTACAAAGTTTTAAGGAGCGATTTTTTTTCAATTAGGAAAAGATTCGATGCAGTTCATAGCAACTTCGAGCATCTACCGAGTATTGATAATACTCAAGACTATGACGATTCTCCCTCTGGATCAGTTTCGGTTTCGCCCCGAACTGAACATAGAGATCATCAACCTGAGATACTATTCTCTAAGGCTGATTCTGTTCCGCATAGACCTACAATACAGGAAAGCACTTCGAATTCTACACAATCTATACTTCTACCACAAGAAGTGTTGCTTACCTTAGTCAATGCTTTAACAAAGAATACTCAAGTCTCTCATTCTAATGTCATGGTTGATTTTAAAAGTTTGACATATGATGGAAAATCATGCCCTCACTCTTTCTTGCAAAAGATGGAAGAGTTCCGTCGATCTAAAAGCATTTCTGATGAAAGTATTGTCAAACATGCTTTTGAAATCTTTAAAGGTGATGCTTTACATTGGCTTAGGTTTCAAATCTCTCAAAATGACTCATTGTCTTGGGATGAAATCAAAAGTTTGTTGATTAGAGACTTTGGTGAATTTGACTTCGATTATAAACTCTTGGAAGCGATTCGTAAGCGAACTCAAGGAAAAGACGAGTCAATAGCCGTTTTTGTTTCGATAATATCGGGTATGTTTTCCCGCCTACAAACACAGTTACCAGATGCAGAAAAGTTACAGATTATTCTGCGTAACATTCGACCTTGTTATTCGATTTTTGTAGCTTTGAAGGAAGTAAAAACTCTTAACGAGCTGATTAATGTTTGTCAATTGTATGAGAATTGTATGGATAAGAATTCTAGTTTTCACGAACCTCTCCATAATGATGCTTCCTGGGCAAAGGATTTTAACTATCGTCCCTCAACTTCTGGATTTTCTAAAAATGTTTTGAAAGCAAGTGAAGTCGTTAAGGAATCTCACCCCTTAAACTCGCAACCGCAGACGATTCCTACGCCTAATTTCTATAATTTCTGCCCACGTTGTAGAGTCACAGGCCATTCCTTAAAAACTTGTACTAAACCAAGGACTTTGGTTTGTTTCAAATGTGGTCTACAAGGGGTAAAGGTAACAGACTGTCCTAAGTGCTCCGTTACTTTAAATCAAAAAAACTAAATAATGACTTGAATGATGATTCTAAATCTTACAGCGATTCTAATGATTGGCAGCAATGGTTGAATACGGTTCGAAATTTTATGTTTTGTTATAAGACAACTGCTGTGTCTTATGATAAAGAAAAAGATTTTAATAGACCTTTTATTAATGTATCTATTAATGAACAAACTTTTTCGGGTTTATTAGACAGTGGGAGTTGTGTTACTATTTTAGGTAACAATTCTCATAAGGATATCTTAAAGTTAGGTTTCAAGTTATACAAATCATCATTTCAAGTCATGGTAGCTAATAAACAAAAATCAACGTCATTGGGTTACTTTCATCTCCCGATCAAATTTAATAATCGGATAAAATTTATTAAAGCTTTCGTCTTCCCTGATATTTACCCTTCCTTAATTCTTGGTTGGGATTTTTGGGAAAAGTTTGACTTAACACCTAAAATACTTTCTCTTGAAGTTAACTCTGAAAATAAGGAGCTTGTGTCTTGTTCTATTGAAAATAAGGTTACTTCGTTTAACCATCTATCTAATAATCAAAGTGAAATAGCTAAGGCTATGATTGAACGTTTTAAATCGATTTCTTTTGAAGAAAAGGGTCATTTGGGTCGTACTAATCTGATATCACACCGGATTGATACGGGTGATGCTTTACCTATCAAACAAAGGTGTTATCGACTTTCTCCGGAAAAACAAAAAGCTCTTATTGTTGAAGTCGATAAAATGCTTGACTTAAAAGTTATTGAATCATGCGAAAGCCCTTGGCTATCTCCAGTTCTTATTACTCCAAAAAAGAATGGAGAATGGCGTTTTTGTGTTGATAGCAGGAAATTGAATGCAGTCACTCGAAAAGATGCTTATAGTCTTCCCTTTATTTCGGAAATACTAGATAACCTCAAAAATGCTAAATATCTATCAAGTATTGATATTGCTAAAGCTTTTTGGGAAATTCCGCTGCATCCTGACGATAGAGATAAGACTGGTTTCTACGTCCCTGGTCGTGGAATGTATAGATTTACAGTTATGCCTTTTGGTTTAACTAACGCTCCAGCTACTCAACAAAGGTTGATGGATACCTTATTTACTCCAGAGTTTGATAATAAGGTATTTTGCTATTTGGACGACATAATAGTAATAAGCGATTCTTTTGATGAGCATATATCTCTTCTACTTAAAGTTCACCAAAAGCTTTCTTATGCTGGATTAACCATCAACTTTGAAAAGAGCAAATTTTTTCGTAAAGAGCTTAAATATCTGGGTTATGTCGTGGATGAGCTAGGTCTTCGTGCTGATCCCGAAAAGATAGAAGCTATCATCGCTTACCCTGTTCCTACTTCTAAGAAAGAAGTAAGACAATTCTTGGGTACTTGTAGTTGGTTCCGACGTTTCATACCCAATTTTAGTTCTATTGCTTCGCCTCTTTGTAAACTAACGTCATCGGGCAAGAATGTTTCTAAAAAGTTTATCTGGAACGATGATGCTGATGCTGCTTTCAATAAGCTAAAAGAGCATTTGATTTCTACGCCTATTTTAGCATGTCCTGATTTTGACCTACCCTTCTCTGTTCACTGTGATGCGTCCAATTTTGGCATCGGAGCTATGTTAAGCCAAATAAAAGACGACAAAGAAGTGGTTATAGCGTATATGAGCAGAACTTTAAATAAGCATGAGCAAAACTATTCAACAACTGAACGTGAAACACTAGCAGTTATTAGCGCTCTTGAACATTGGCGTTGTTATCTTGACAACGGTAAACCTTTTACTATTTATACTGATCACGCAGCTTTGAAGTGGTTTCAAAATTTGTCTAATCCTTCTGGGAGACTAGCGCGTTGGACTATTCGCTTATCTTGTTTTAACTTCATTCTGAAACATAAAAAGGGTAAAGAAAATGTTGTCCCTGATCTTCTTTCACGTTGTAAAACACCTAACGTTGCAGGCATTGGTTTTACTGAACCAATAGCTGCAAATGTTGATAATCAATTAAATTATTTTAATAGGTTGTTTGCCAATTGTCATGATAACCCCGATGCTTATCCAAATTACAAAATTGTCGATGGCAAATTATACCGTCACTTTGACACACCTAATTACTTTAACGAAGATTTTGCGTGGAAAGAAGTTCCTCCTCCATCAGAGAGGAATGAAATAATTAAGTCTTGTCATGGGCTATCCGATAACAGCCCTCATATTGGGATATTTAAAACTTATAAAAAACTTTGCTTGAGATTTTATTGGTCCGGTATGTTTAAGGACGTGGCCAATATGTGCTCGACTTGTGAAACTTGTCTCTCTTATAAATATTCGAATCATTCGCCTTATGGTCCTATGGGCAAACCTAAAATTTGCTCAAGGCCGTGGCAGAATATTTCTTTAGACCTCATGGGTCCATTCCCAATGTCAAGACAACGTAACCAACATATCTTAGTGGTCACGTGTTCTTTTTCTAAATATTGTCTCATATTCCCGATTAAGCGAGCTACTGCCCCTAATATCATTCGTGAATTAGAAAATCATGTATTTTTAGTACATGGTGTACCACAAACTATAATTATGGACAACGGTTCTCAGCTACAATCTAATGAGTTTCGAAATTTTCTTAACAGTTATAAAATACCTTTCGTCTTTTATTCACCTAGATATTGTCCTCAAGTCAACCCAACAGAACGTTATAATAGAACTATTATAACGGCTTTAGCTCAGTTAGTGGGTGATGATCATAGATCATGGGACAATCATTTGAAAAAGATTCAAATGGCTTTAAATAGTGCAGTAAATGTCACGACCGGTTTTACTCCAGCGTATCTTGTATTTGGCCGTGAAACAATTCCTTGCGGGTCATACTATAGTTCCTGTTCTAATCTTGACAGCGTCATCTTCGCTCCTCGAGACATTTATGCCCATAATTTAGGGTTACTTTCCACAATCTTCGATAAAGTACAAGTTGCTATTCATACAGCTCACTCTAGAAACGCTACAAATTACAATCTAAGACGAGATTTCAAAGAATTTAATGTCGGGGATATTGTTTGGCGAAAAAATTATGTACAAAGTAATGCTGGTTCAGCGCAAAACTTGCGCCGAAGTACATAAAATGTAAAATTGTTGAAAAATTGTCTTCTTTGGTCTTTGTTTTGGAGGACCCTAACGGTTCGAGAGGTAGATGGCATGTTAAAGATATTAAATGCTAACTTGTATTATATTATTGTATTATATTATATTATAATGATTTTTTTTTTTAACTAGTGCTGATCTATGTTTTTGTTTTGTTAAGAAGGTTGTAAATAGTTTTCGTTTTGTTTGGTGTATACTGAGTACTAATAATGTTATGATTTTGTATTCGTGTAATTCTTTTTTACGTACTACTTGGTAATGCTTCACAAAGAATCTAAACCCTTTGGCTTATTTTTTGTAATACCATAGTTTTTTTTTTTTTTTTTTTAATAATAAAAGGCTTGCACAATGGTTAAGTTACCAATAAAGCCTATATTGTGCTTTTATCTTTCGATATTTCAAATTGCACACGTTGCAATTTAAATATTAACTTCATTTGAATAGAAAATTACTTTTTCTCTTCATACTCGTATCTCTGAAAAGTCTTAAGGCTTACTTAGGCCATATGTGTAAATATTAACTTGTAAATATTATTATCTTAACTTTTATCGGGTTTTCGAAAAGGTGCGGGTTACGACACCTAACTCTAAAAAAATAAGCCTTCGTAATATTATTATATTATTATTATATTATTATATTATTGAATGATAATTCCTTGTGGAGTATGGTCATCATGGATTGTGAACCATAACCCCAACTTATGATTGAGTGTGCGTGCGAGGGAGTATGGAAGATGTGTGCGAATCTGTCTGGATGGTCAAGGTCTTATTCTCAACCTGCAAAATTTTCAATGAGTGAAAATTTTTCTGGGGTTTTGGGGGAAATGTAGAGAAACTAACCTTTTTGTTAGCTTCTCTACATTCAGACTCTTTCAACGATAACACTGCCAACTTACAATTCTAGTTATGAAATTATTCAAATTTTTGAAATGTTTATCTTTGACAGGATCAGCGATCCTTGTTTTTCAAATTGGGCAGTCTTGAGTTGAAACTGATCTGGAAGACACCTTTTTTCCTAAATATGTGACGGTGTGAATTTGAGGGTTGCGTGGACGAGTCCTGTATACGGCATGAGCGTCGAGTAACAGGCAGGGTGAGAGGCTCCGGTTCCTTTAACTTTGATTCCAGGAGGATCTCTTGTTTTGGGGCCACTGACCCCTACCCTAGAGCACTGGGCTGGCGCTCACTTCGAACCCTGTCGGCCAGTTTGGACCGGCGCCTGTCGGCCGGTTTGGGCCGGCGCCTCCACCTCAGTCGACAGATGTCTTCACGCTAGCGCTCACCTAGCGCTACCTGGCTGGCGCCACACTATCGGCGGGTCCAGCTCAGGCTATTGAAAATCCTCGGCCAGCCTCCAGCGTGGTTCTACGAGTGCTACCCTCTCCCTTTTTGGCTAACTTTCCAAGGACTTCTACAAAATTCTCTCTCTCTCTCTCCGTCTCTTGAAGATTTAATTGACTATAAGTGCAGTGCGTGTTGTGTAAATAAATGTGTAAATACTAAGGTTAGTCTTCTGTTTTAATCTCCTCTCTCCGAACCGTTAGGAATCCTATCCACTAGGTAGGACTCTTAGGTTGGTTAGGTTTCCCTGAAGTCTCTTAACCTGTGGTGCTGCAACCGGCTCCCCCGCTTGCAACATTACGGGTTCCTCTTCAATTCTCTTTTAACTTGTGGTGCTGCAAACGGCTTCCCCGTTCGCAACACTACAGCGTTTCTCCACTGTTATTTCTGTTTACATAAAAACGTATACGCTTAATCATACAAGTCGGCGGATGTGAAGTTAGCTACAAGCTGCGCATTATCAAATCTTGACTGAAACTCACATAAAGCTGCGCGTTGATTGGGTTTCGCGCAGCTTGTAGCTAACTTCACATCCGCTGATTTGTATGATTCGGCCTATAGCTCCCAAACAGGCGATCGGCCACCTTGTGTTAAATTAATTTAACTTTTTTTCTACCATATCTTTTATTAACCGACGAAATGTATATTTATATTTAATTTATGAACACGCATAACTATTTACAGAGTAGGTACTCCGATTTCGTTTTTTTTTTTGTTTTGTATTGGATTGGGCATACCCCGAAGTTGGTCGATAGAAATTTTACCGAAATTGATTGAAAACATCAACAATAATCTAAAAATGGCATACATCAAGCGAACTATTTGTATTATGTACATAGATTGCAATGATTAAAGTCGGTTGAGTTATTTTTGGCGAAAAATAATTGTTTCCTTTAGTTAATACATTTGTATTTCAGTGTGGCGCACGTTAACAGCCGCATAGAGGCGTACCTGAAGAAATTCTCCCGTGAAATGAAGCGGCTTTCTGAGAAAACCCTCGCCAACACCAAACACTCGCTCGTGCAGCTCAAACATACCACGGATTACGAGCTCAAAGAAGAGGTATGTTATCTAAATATGTACTGTTAAATTAAAATCATCGGGTTTCTTAAAAAAAGAAAGTGCAAGTGGAGTCCCTCCGCGCGGAAGAAGTGATACTTCGACGCAACAGTGCTTTCATACCCCCTCCATGGTAGCGTTAAACGTTTAACGCAACCTTGTTGGAAGTCGCATTAGAAGTTTCACGTCAATAAAAAAACATTTTACTTATTTAAAGACACTATTTTATTTTATCACACCCTTTGCAGGGATCTTTTTTGGCCCATGTGATACGACGACTTTTGGAGATTACTAGAAAACCGAGATTCACTTAGAAATCTTAGAATAGGCATAATGACTGGGTAAAAATCATTATTACAATTAGTCCGTGAGTTAGATTATCAAAAAATATTGGACACGTATTTTTTTCTTTTCTCAATCAAACAAAAAATGACACAAGATAAACTTGGTCAAAGTTCGGGAGTTTGGGTCGTGACGTCACCTCTCTTACAGAAGTCTATACATTTGTATGGCACTTGTGATCGGAACTTTGACGGGCTATATCTTCATCAAATTTTGTTTATTTGGCAAAAGAAATTAAAAATCAGCCAAGTGCGAGTCGGTCTCGCGCATGAAGGGTTCCGTACCGTGTTGGTGCCCCCTTAGCCCCATTTCTCTTGTCGTTATTAATAGCGAGCAAAAAACTCCTAAAAAATCACGTTTGTTGTATGGGAGCCCCCCTTAAATATTCATTTTATTCTGTTTTTAGTATTTGTTGCTATAGCGGCAACAGAAATGCATTTTCTGTGTCTGTGAAAATTTCAGCTGTCTAGCTATAACGGTTTATGAGATACAGCCTGGAGACAGACAGGCGGACATCGGAGTCTTAGTAATAGGGTCCCGTTTTTACCCTTTGGGTACGGAACCCTAAAAATACGTGTCTGATATTTTTTGATAATCTATCTGACGGACTACTTATATTTTTTAGTTATCATGCCTATTAGACTTCTCAGATCCGGCGGGCAGTAATAAGCCCCGGAAGGATACCTTCCAAGTCTGACCAGCCAAGATCGATGAAAGTGCTTGGTGTTATATAAGCGAGATACAGATACTGGAGTCTGCAGAATCAGCGTTAAGTAGGGTTGTAAGGTTGTAACGGTACTCGGTTATCGTCGCGTAATGATAACAAATTATACGATGATTATACTCTGGACAGCGAGAGAATAATATTAATAAATATTTGGGGACATCTAACACACGGCCTCTGACCCCAAACTAAGCAAAGCTTGTGATATTGCTGCCAGAGACTGATATACTACAGATATGTGCATATTTTTAAATACATACACAGGGCAAACACCTATGTTCATCACATAAATACTTGCCCTGGGTGGGGATCGAACCCACGCCTCTTTGACCCAGAAGTTAGGGTCACTAACCTCTGAGCCACCGAGGTAGTCAGAATGCAGAATGCATCCCTGAAGTCTATCAAATGGCCGCGACTAGTGATGGGAAATAAATAACACTGTTATTAACTTTTTAACTGTCCCAATAAAAATTCACCAAGTTGCATTTGCCTATTTCTATTTCTGAAATTCACTGCATTAGCTGATGAAATAAAATGTGATAGCAATTTTGATAAAAATGTGCTGAAATCATGAAAATTTCTTGTTACTCACTTCGCGTGTTTGGAGTTAATTTTAAAATAAATAAATATGTAACATGTTAACTATATTCTCATTATATAATCATAACTATAAATAATGTTACTTTTACGTGATATTTTTTGCACAGCACTACAAAAATATAAATACAATAATGTAATATAATATATACAAGTGACGTACCTAAACTATTATTGAAAATTGATTTTCTCTTCTTTATTTCTACAGGTTCATAGGCATTCAACGCAAAACCTTTTAAGGGCGGGTCTATAGTACATCTAGACAAACAACTTTTGAAAATTCGCTTACAAAAAATTCGCTGAAAATAGCTGATTTTTCTTCGTGATTTTCCAAAAGTCTTAGAACAAAAATTGTGTCTAGATGTACTAGACCCGCCCTTAAAAAGTTTTGCGTTTATTACCTATGAACCTGTAGAAATAGAATTTAGCGCTAAAATGTGTCATTTATTTTTAAATATTCAATTCACGCCACTTCATAGTTCGTAGTCGTATGTTCGATGACAATCCTTCAAAAACGCATTCTCTCGCTGTTCGGAGTATAGTTAATTGGAAATTCGAATATAGGTTCTCCAACAACTTTCTGTCATGTGAAAGTTTTTTATAGATAAAATTCGCTATTTGACAGTTGTAGCAATAAAATATGAAATATATTTTTTATGTTAGCTTGTAAGTTAAATTAGTAATTTTACTACTGCGCCGTATTAGCCTTGTCTTGTTTATTGAAATATGACGTCATAGCTCGGAAATGTCACGTGACACAGTGTTTTAGCGCGAATTTCAAACCAAAAGATAAAAAAATCATGTTTTCTCTATCAAATAAAGCTTTTTTGAAAAAAAGATAATTGTAGGGGGTTTAAAATAAGTCTACAAAAATTGTAGAATATATTTCAGAAAATTGGCAATTAGCCAATTGGTGCTAGAACTACTGCTACCTTGATTCTCTATAAAAATTTAGTCACGTAACTCTCATTACTGCTACATTTAACTTCGCAATCCTTTAAAGTATGTTTTTCTCTCGAACTTATTTTCGATGTCTTATTTTTCATTTTCAGGTCGATAGAAATTGGAAAGAAATCGTGACGGGCGAATACCAGTTCGATAGATTATTCCAAGAGGTAATATTATGTTGTTATTGAGTTTTTTTATTATTTAGATATAAGCAGCCTTATTAATTAACTCTAATTTAGGTACTTCGGAAATGTTAGTCTATGTTTGGTATTTTTTCTTTTCATTGACAATTCAAATCACTTGTAAAAGATAAAAAAAATACTAAAAGGTGAACTGCCAGAATGTGGAACGCTTTGCCTGGGTCTGTCTTCCCGCTAAAGTACGACGTGAGCGTCTTCAAATCCCGAGTAAATCTTACTACAAGGTACAATATCTACTAAAAGGTATCTTCTAGGTAAGCGTGCTACAACCTAGAGCGCTTATCTGCTCAACATCAGGCAGTATGTGGTCAAACGCAAACCTATTCAGAATAAAAAAAGGTGAAAGAAATTGATCATAGTAAGTAAGTTCGTATAGGCCGGGTGGCTAGCCCTGGTGTCAGAGTTTTTAGGCCGCCTGAAGGCCTCTGACTTGGCTAAACGGTTGAAACAACCGGGACCTACAATTTAACGTGTCATCCGAGCCACGGTAGCGCTCAGTTGGAAAATGCCACCCGCGGTCACCCATCCAAGACTGACCGTGAGGAACGTTGCTTAATTTCGGTGCTTAATTTATCAATAAACATACTAATATTTATTTTGATGCACAAAAGTGAAATATTAAGCAAGAGTAAATGTTCGGCAGGCGGATGCCATTGAAAAAGTGAAGCTGTCGGACGTGAAGCGCTGGGTCAGCACGTACTTCCCGAGCAGCAAGTCGCAGTACAGAAAACTATCCATACAGGTATCTACAAGCTTTCTTTTCATACATTAATTATTTTTGAATTAGATCGGAGATTGGTCCAGAGACAAACCAACAAGATTCTCGGTCATAAGTAAAAACTACTCTACTACTAACTCACGTCAAAAGAAGCGGGCCCCAAACTTGGCTAGACCGACACTTTTACCAAATATTTGCCGAATGAGCTGTTTCCCGCGTTATCAGACTTATCCACACCATGTCAGATAGAGATACATACTTGTAAAAAAAATTAAAATGGTTAAAATTATCACCCTTTTAATTTTTATTTCTTATTGTACTCATTTTAAGATTACTTCGAAGTAATAAAAAATATATTGAAATGATTCAATTTTATAGTGCTTCAAGTCTAGTGCTACACTAGATTTATCTCAAAGGATTGTTTTTTGTGATAAAATATTCAAAAATAATCCCAAAAGATCAAAATCAGTTCAAATCCTCCGATCGCGGCAAATTTTTGAAATGTTTATCACAAAGAACAAAAAAAATGTTTTTTTAGTCCCTGAGTTAGATTTGTTTCAGTTAAATCAAATATGTACATGTCAAAAATAAAGCAACAAAATTTCGAGTTCAAATAAAATTAACCTAACAAATCAAATAACCCACCCCTGATGGTTCCCGGTGCAAAGGTGCCCATAATGCTAGCAGCTTTACCGCGCTGGATAGCGATAGACATCCTTTGCACCAAGAACCATTCAGAGCGGGATTACCTCCGCTATCCCTTATTCTCCGCTCAATAAAACAAATATCGCATCGTATAAAACAAAGTAGTTTCCCGCTGTCTGTCCCCATGTATGCTTATATCTTTAAACCTACGCAACGGATTTTGATGCGGTTTTTTTTTAATAGATAGTGTTTCAAGAGGAAGATTTATATGTATAATATACTTGTGCGAAGCCGGGGCGGGTCGCTAGGTTTAAGAATAAATATGTGAAATTGATCCCAGTTATATTCCACAGGTGCAAGGTTTCAAGACTGACAAAGCCGAGGAGGGCCAGAAAGTGGAGACGAATGACTTCAAAGACTTCAACCTCACCTACCTTGACGCGAGCGCGTCTGATCACGGTAATTATCCCACGACATCACATCAACCGTAGCACGTCTTCTGATAGACATAGGCCTCTTTCCCCAACAAAACTTAAAAGTTATTTTTCTGGGGTAAGCAAAAGTAGAGATCTTCTAAGATAACATGGCCCGTCCCTCCAAATTATTGTTTTAATGTGTAACGAGCTTCGAGCAAATATCTATAGAATCACAACAAAGTCACAATCGTACAAAAAAGTGTCCGAGCCAAAACCTATTACTGCCCACTACAAGGGAGGAGCCCCCCTTAATTTATTTTTTTCTATACAACGAACCTGAATTTTTAGCCGTTTTTCGCGCGATATTAATAACTGTGACAGCCTAGGTAAATGCTTGAAATGTTCACTAAATATTTGGTAAAATATTCACTTCAAAAATAAATTTGTAGTTAAATTAATATAAAATGAATATTTAAGGGGGACTCCCATACAAGAAACGTGTTTTTTTGCTTCATATTAATAATTTCAACAGGCTTGAAATATTTAATATACTAGCCTATGCCCGCGGCTTCGCCCGCGCTTGTTTTATAGCCTATGACACTCACAGATAATGTGGCTTTCTATTGGTAAAATAATTATCAAAATCGGTTGAGTAGATCCAGATTACCCCCTACAACCTCACAAACTTTACCTCTTTATTATATATATATATATATATATGAGGTTTATATTCCCTTCAAAAATAAACAATTAAAAATAAAATATGTTAAGGAGGGCTTCCATACAGTACGGAATCCTTGGTGCGCGAGTCCGACTCGCACTGGCTGATTATTTCATATCCGTGTTTATTTGTTGTTATTTTTTTAACTAAATTTTCTTTTTGTTTAATTTAGGTGGAGATAACCAAGAATCGAATGCGGATTTCATCAAAGATCCAGACAACTTTAAGAAAGACCTTCCAATTTTCGAAGTTCCTATAGTCCGCTTGGACGAATGTTGACAACACATTTAGCATAAAATATATTTAGGCCAAACAACTTTAGGCCAATCTATTCAACGGTATTACAGGACTGTAAACTAATGAATGTAGTTATAAAATTTTTGGTGCTTTTTGCAAATTGAACCTGTTAAATGTTGTAACTATGGTAAAAAAAAAAATAGAATTTTTGTTTTTATTATTTTTGGTTATTATTAACTGCAATTGAGCAGATCTGCCTGTAGCAATGTTTTTTTTTACATTTGTATTTTTTTGGTTAATATATTTAATGACATTACTTAAATTTTAATGGAACTATATTTCTTACTTATGCAATAATATTAAATCCTTCTCCATTTCAATGTAACATTTGTTGTAACTAGTGTAAATAATTATGTTTTAATGTGCGTTAACGAATGTTATTTAAAAGCAATAAACAGACATAATGCTCAATTTTGAAGGCTTATTGACAGCTCTGAACATATTTTAAAATTTTGTTTTCCTTCTCTAATAGACGACTAATAATATGTGAAAGGAAAGAGATAGCAAATGTTTTGTAAGTTACACGTATCAAGTGAATAAGCCTTTAAAATTGAGCCCATTACAGCAATAAAAATATTTTCTATTCTTGATAAAAATTGTGATGTGTGTAAATAATGACAGTACTTACCCCCAAGTCGTGCTAATAAATGTTGACAGCTACAATATTCTATGAACATTTTATAGTATACTAAGCGCCACACAAATCGACGGATGGGAAGTTATGCGCAGAACGCTGCGCAAAAGCCGAAATATAGGTATGCGTGGGAGCCAGAGAGACTCGCGCCGGGGCACATCCGCCCGCCAACCTCATGCCTCCCGCGCGCTCCCTACGCATTGTGCACACAAGGGCAATAATTAGCGAATCACGGCGAAGTGTCATCTGCGGCTAACTTCTCATCCGCCGATTTGTGTGGCGCTTAGTATACTTGACGAAAACTTAGGTAAAACAAAATAATTGGGTTTTATCTGCAGATTAAAGATAGGTATTTATGTACCTAATCATTTGTATACAATTCCGACTAATATTGGTATGGGTATGTATTTTTTACTAATTTACCAATAGGTATAATTATGTAATAGATAATTAGCATGGAATGAAATAAAACTGATTTTTACAAATAAAAGTTATTGTAGCTCTCAGTGTTTCTCAGCACGATTAGGTCTTTGCTAGCTAGCTTAGGTTTTTATGTTAAATTGACGATGTTTTAGAAGTTGACGAATAAATAATTATGTGACTGTTACTTTGCATTTTTACTTAAAAACCGCTGTAAAATATTGCCATGACTGGATGTTGTATTTGTTATAGATATTCTTGAATAATCATAGCTTTTATTTACAATAGGCATATAGGTATTATCGGCAACATCATCATCATCTAAGCTAAGCCATGACGGTTACCTTCCGTGGACACAAGGGATATTTAATATCTTTTTTTAGCATTGTTACGGGTACAATAAGCCCGATTACAGAGGCGCCAGCGTAAATTTAATAGGAACGTAAAAAGCGTTCTCTCTATCGAATGCCTAAAGTGAAAAATAAACAGAACTATGCTATTTAGCTAATATATAATAATTACGATGGCGCCTCTGTAATCAACACAGTGTAAGCGGCCTAATAAAATGTAAGATGGAATGGAAAGAGGACCTCGAATATAACTGTTTTAGAATTCATTTTATGACAGCTGCTGCAAGTAAAGGTTATATGGTTGACTTAAGGATGATTATGGTGCCGATAACTCCCAAAATGTAAGAAAATATGATTTTCAAACAGGAAACGAGGGTTATAACCCGTAACAATGCAAAAAAAATATATTAAGTAAAATTTCAGTGACCACGGAAGGTAAGCGCTATGGCTTACATGATGATGATGATGATGTTGCCATGATGATAATATAATACCTATAATGTGATTAATTATCATATGTGAAGAGCTAACGTGGCTTATTGTACTGTACTGTACCAGCCCTTTTTAAAGTCCACTGCAGAACGTAGGCCTACCCACGAAGGGTGATTGGGCATCCACTCCACCACGCTGGCCCAGTGCGGATTGCCGGTTGATGGATTCACACACGCCATCGAATTTTTTCTACGTACGTATGCAGGGTGCCTCACGATGTTTTTCTTCACCGAAAAGCCAGTGGTGTGAAATTCCGTAGGTACATACAATATACCTACCTATAATTGACAAATTATGTAAGTACCTACCTACACTAATTTTATTGTCTTTGATTCGTCTTTCCTTCGCTCGTGCGCCCGTGGAGGGTGCACGGAGCGGGCGCCCGCTCCGGACTTCCGACGCGGGCGAAGGAACCGCGGCGCGGCGGGCGCCCGACGCTTCATCTAGTGGTGCTAGAACGATTTACATTCGCCGCATGCACCCGCCACCCACCGCGTGTGTACAAACCCGTCACACGCGCCCGCGCGGAGACCGCTCGCATCGCTGCTCCAATGTTTTAATTTATGTTTCAACTAGATTTTGCCCGCGGCTTCGCCCTCATGATATTTCGAGGCCCTACCTTACCACCCTAAAGGAGGTGGAAAATAAAAAAAAAACAAAAAATTCGATTTGACATTTGTTCGATTCGACAGTTCTTTTTTGACATTTCTTGGAGCGCACGCTTACAGTACTCTTTGTAGAATAGCTCGCAGATGGCAGAATTTTTCCTACTTACTTAACACTTATTGTTATAACATGGAAAACTTACGCAATATCATTATAATTTATAGCCTATATGTTATTCTGATATATAAGCTATACAATTGCAAAGTTTCATCTCAATCCGTTCAGTAGTTTTTGCGTGAAAGAGTAACAAACATACATACAGCCATCCTTACAAACTTTCACGTTTATAATATTAGTAGGAAGTAGGATACATACACGCAAGGCGGGTACCCGCCGCGTGCGCACTCTTATCGTAGCGAAAGCTGTGTTCATGAAAGCGCGGTAACACCGGAAATAGTACATTGTTCACTGAGAGGAGAAAGTGACCGATTACCGTCGAGGGTGTCGTTTGAAACACCCGAGATCGGGAATCGCACTTTCTCTCGAGTGATACATAGTGCTTTATACTACACCTACGAGGAAAATAAAAAACTAAATCTTTACTAATTGAAATTTATATTGAAATTGTTGCAGTTAGTGAAGCTTAATGTAACACTTGAAAATGGCGCCAATGGCGTCTGCAATTTTCACATGTTCTTTTTTCAAATTGTTTGACACCATCCAACACACAGCTAGTGGCCAGTGTCATTTTGCGAACTTGGAGATAAAAACTCACTGTAAAAACTTTTTGGCTTTTGATATTTAGGTTACCAGCGCATAGTCTTACCCAAAATTAAAAAAGAAAAACCACGTAAGAAATGGATTTTCATACACTTTTCTCTCCCGCTCAGATGCGTTTTCTCCCCGCATATTTGTTCGATATGCAATGACGTACTTTCTACCGTAAATTTGATAAAGTATCAAGGTACTTTCCGAGCAGGTGTAGTATAAATATGTTTATGTTCGCCACATTTGAGACATTTGCGGAAATTCCAACAGTGGGCGAATTTTAGTAGGTAGTAGATAAAAAATATTTGTGGTCAACAGTATGCAATACAGTTGGCAACTGCGATGGAACCACGCCTTAACAGAAGCATTTTTACAGAGATTATGGAACAAAATCACTGGTTTTTTTGTGTTAAAGCGTAGCGTTGTAATGACGAGTTCCTCGTGGAGCAACTCGCAAAACTAGTTGGACATCCAAAAAACGTATTCTTCATGGCACAACTATTCGCAACATAATTTTTTTTAATCTCATCCTTGTGACCTCAGACCAAATAAAAAAAAAAACAAGACAGAATGTTGAGAAACAAACAAGTGAAGCCGGCAAAACTACGCCTCGCCGTGTACATACACAATTATACACACATACACGTACAACGGAACTAAACCTTGGCAGTCGAACTATGGCGGCGCAACACCGACGCACTCACCACATGCACAATATTAAAAACCTCTTTTGATGTTGGTAATGATAGTAGGCCACTTTCTTAATGTATTTGCATAAATATAATAATTATAACACTACGAAAAAACCTGCATACCTACACAACCCGCTAAGCAAGCAAAAGTTGCAGTAACATTACTGAAAGTAACATCATCAAGCTTGTAACTTACAAATATAAGGTTGCAACGTTCATGCAAGCTTACAGCGAGCTTGAAACGAAGCCCTAACGGCCGCGCTGTAGATAAACCCTGTAACTTGCCCAGAGCTGATCATCAAAACTTTTTATAACTTTAAAATGTGAAGTTGCAGTAACATTACACAAGAAACATGTCTGAAAGTTGTAAAATAAACTTTCCGCAAGTATAACGTGTAACATTTCCACAACTTTGAATTTGAAAGGTAATAGTAACTTGTCTGAACTATCTTGCTTTAAGGTTACAAATGAAACTTGCACGTGCATTGCATTTATTTAGTTGTCGCAAAGTTACATATCTGTAGGTTTTCAGTTCCAGGTTCTAAAAAAAACCATTTTTTATTTAAATTTTTTGAGTTCTAAGTACGAGTCCGAGGGTCGCGTTTGTGTGAGGAAGAATGAGAGACTTTATTTCTCTATCTGCAATAAGGAACGTTTTAATCAAATTTACAAATAGGAATACTAATTTCTGCAAACACAACGTCATCGCGATGCAGAAAATCAATGTGCGATGCTAACGCCATCTAGTTTTTTAATGTTAACTGAGACATTCCACAACTTTCAAAAATTAAGTTCCAGCAACATTACATAGGTAATGTAAATAACGAGCCCAATTTGTAATGTTGTAGGAAAGTTGAATAAAAAAATATAACAAAAGACATATTGTCGCGATGTTACAGTATAACATTTCAGCAACTTTCATATGTAAGGTACAGGCAATGCCGGACAGTGAAGTTAGTAAAATTATATTGCTGCAAAGTTTTATTTGTAACGTTCCAAATACATTTTTGCCACAATGTTAATTACTTACGTTTAGGTATGTATGGGAGACAATATCCCTGCAAAGTTGAAATATAAAGTTTCATGCGAAATGTAACAGTAACATAACTTAATAATTTTTAATTAGTTTCAACCTAACAATAAGATATATGTTACTGACATGTTCCTGCAACATGATATTTGAAAGTTACAAATGTGCCATATACAAACTTACTACAACTTATTGCAAGTTTCATGCTTAGTGGGCACAACATGGTGGATTAGAATACTAACTACCACACTAGGTACTGATCGATTTCGCCGTACTTATCGCTAAAACTATCGACACAACATTATTATTATGGTGAATCAAACTTAATGGCAAACTTTTAATTCAAAAATTACAGATGTCAATGTGACAGCTATCATATTCTAGAATCCATACTAGAATGGCATGACAGGTGTCAAAGTGACAGCTATCATATTTAAAAGTCGATTATCTTCGTACCTATCGATTACAAACCATTGCTGTCGCCTGTCGTGACTAAAGTGATAGAGCTCAACGACAGCCGTCATTCGAAATGTAGATCATTTCGGATGACGGCTGTCTACTATCAACCTAAAAGTGGAAATACTGAATTCAATAAAAAAAAACTTGTTAAGTCATAGGTTTATTTATTTACAATAGGCACATTGACATAATATTATAGACTATATTATTGTCTCTAATATATATTTTATACAATATTAAATTATAATAGCTGTGTCAATAAGGTTCATATAGGCCCGATTCCACCGGAAAACGTTGACTATTTTTATGTGACAACATAAATTCCAACAGTGGTCGAATTTGAATAGTAGGTAGCCATACGTTTTTTGTCCGTCTCCACTGAGAGAAACATTTGTGCTCAACAGTGTGCAATACAATGGGCCACAGTTCGCAACCTCGGTGGAAGCAAGCCTTAACAGATTCATTACACATTACATATACATTACACAGATTTTGGTACAAAATCACTGGTAGCGTAGCGTTACCAGTTTTGAGTTTTAACCTTTTGATCGCCGTAATGTTATTAGTGACAGGCTCTCCTCCACAATTTAATAGAATAATAGTGATTCCATGAGTTTGATTTCATAATATATTTATCGATAACGTCAACCTAAAATGTCTTAAAGTAAAATCTTTTCCATAGTGGCCTAAAAGCCGCTGAAGATAACCAGATGAGACGTATTTTTTTTTTATAATTATTATTTATTTACAAACACGCCTATGATAGCTTGCCTATCGAAAAGTGTTCATGGCTATTTATTATTATATTCTAAAATATGTCATGAACAATTTTTTTTTAAGGTAAGCCTGTAATATTTATTTTGTAATTTAATTATCTTAGGATACCAATTTTGACTGGTTATAAGATCGGTTTCGTACTTATTTTGACATATTTGTACATAGTTGCTTGCTAGGTAGTATGAACAAAATTAAGTAAGTAAATCTACCAAAGTATATTTTCTATATTAAAAACTATTAGTTGGTAAATAAAATACTGGCTATTAAAAGAGTGAAGGTAAAAAATATCATTTCCAAAACTTTTTTACCAAATTAAATATTAGTCATGAACACTATTCGATAGGCAAGCTATCATAGGCCTATTTGTATGTTAATTACATTCCTTAAAAAGTATGTCTCATCTGGTTACCAGATGGGTGAAGGTCGTTCTTCTACGTCTCTCCCCCTATAGGCTTATTTGCTTATGTCGTCAAAAATCCGTATAATCCGTCGTTGGCGGTCAACCCGATGTACGGATGAACCAGTCATTGGCGTTGAAAATGTTAAAAAAAGTTGCAAGACTTGTGTAGTATCGTATCACCAAACGATCTTGATCCGTCCGTCGATGTCTTGTACGACGTTGCCCTGGCGCCGCATGTAGCGCTGCAACATCACGTAGTCTACATCCAGGTTTATCAGGTTCTCGCGGTTTTCTGACAGCATCTGGACAATAAGAATTAAAATTGTGACGAATATTGGCACAGTTAATTATTATTTGAGGGTAAGATTTCTACCGTAGGAAACGCTGAGTTAACTATGAAAAATAAATATCTTGAGTGCCTTAGTACGAGTTTTTAATAAAGAATTAATTTATTATTAGTTATTTTAATTAATAGTAAGTAGCCAAATGAACGAGACGAAAATAATAAAAATCAAATAATGTAATAGATTTCAAAAAATATGATTCTGGCCAGGGTCGAACTGGCGGCCATCTGCGTGAAAAACAAAATCGCTGAAAATCATTAGCGAAATCGCTGAACATCATTAGTCTGAGAGAGATAGTTTATCCACCGCCTCCGTCGCCGATGTAGTTCTGCGTGACGACTCGGTAGGTCTTCTCCGGATCGAGCGAGAGATAGACGGGCCTAGTGTAGGAGTGAGAGAGATACCGTGTATCCGCCGCCTCCGTCGCCGATGTAGTTCTGCGTGACGACTCGGTAGGTCTTCTCCGGATCCAGCGGGAGATAGACGGGCCTAGTGTAGGAGTGAGAGAGATACCGTGTATCCGCCGCCTCCGTCGCCGATGTAGTTCTGCGTGACGACTCGGTAGGTCTTCTCCGGATTGAGCGGGAGATAGACGGGCCTAGTGTAGGAGTGAGAGAGATACCGTGTATCCGCCGCCTCCGTCGCCGATGTAGTTCTGCGTGACGACTCGGTAGGTCTTCTCCGGATCGAGCGGGAGATAGACGGGAACGTCGCACTCGATACAACGGATCGTGGCTGATACGCGGGATCCAATAGGCGCTGACCCGTTGTATGTGTTGCGCATGCCTGGGGAAACACGTTATATGTAGTGGCGGCTCCAATGTACTTGGTAAACTACGGACTATGGACGACCTCCGAAATCGCGAAAAAAATCAGCTGATCATACATTTTGTATGGAACAGAACAGGTAATGGTATGGTATGGTAAACACTGACACTTTCATAGCGTATCTTGAATAGGACTCGGTAAGTAATTTTAATAATAAGAATTCTAATTCCATAGATAGGGATAGATAGGGTTATTCCAAGCGATAAGTCGTCGAATTCGCTTAAGTTGGGGTTCCACTTTGCTATGTAAAAACTTATAAAGAACGCATATATATACGTTCGAAATTGCTATAAACACAATGTTCACTGCGTACGTAAAACAATTCCACGCGGAACACGTTCGAATTTTTCGTAAGCCAAACACGTTGATGCGCGCTCTGAATGCTATGATAAAAAATAAAACCGCGTGTCTCCGAATTCGTGAAAAACGGGATAGCGTAAGTCGAAGTTTTAGAAACGTCATAAATTACTCTGACGAACATAACATTTTTAGAAATAAACTTGGGAAAAATGAGCGTATTCGTATACAACAGGTACCTATTCGTATGTATGAGCTGACGACATCCTTCTTTAGGATGGTGCCTTCATAATTGGCCACTATGAAAGGGTGAATACCTCCGATCTGCAGCATGCGTCCACTGTAGAAGTCTCCCGGCGTGGTCTGCGTGACGCCGACGCTGAACTCGAGCGCTTCTTGAAGGTACTCGCCCTTCAGGTCGTACACCTGCACGTAGTTCTCGAAAGGCATGGCCATCAGGAGCGCTTCCGTTGTCACTTCTACATACCAAACAATTATGTTCACTATAGGCTCGAGGCCGGATCATACATGTCGGCGGATGTGAAGTTAGCTACAAGCTGCGCGATATCCAATCCTGACTGAAGCTCACACAAAGTTGATTGGATATTGCGCAGCTTGTAGTATTCCATAAATATTTCAAAATCAAAATTAGACAAATCGGTCCAGCCGTTCTCGAGTTTCAGCGAGACTAACAATCACGATTCATTTTTATATTATTAAAAAAAGATTTTTATAATATTATAAGAAAGATACTAGCTGACCTGATATACTTCGCCTCACCATCTGTTAACTGTCAGTGACAACTCTTACATGCAGGAACATTTTGTATGGGAAAATTAAATTCATATTTTTATTATTTTTCAGAATTTCCTCACGATTTAAATCTTTCCTTAACTTCAACAAATATTTCAAGACCAAAATTGGCCAATTCGGTCCATCCGTTATCGAGTTTTAGCGAGACTAACAATCACGATTCATTTTAATATATATAGATAGATAGATATTTACAAGAAGTTACAATGAAAAACATAGGTACCTCTAGAGTTTGCCCTGATGCCGGGGCACGAGAATACGGCATCGGTATCCCCTGCCTGTAGTAAGAGCCTACTAAAAGGGGACCCCTGGGCTCGTGGGTGGTCAGAGTTTGGGTCTCTGGCCATCCACTCAAACGGGCTTGAGGAGGACGACAGCATGTGTGGCAACGCTGTCGTAGAGGACCGCACAAGCCTGGCCCTACTGCCAGGCGAGTAGGTAGGCACACAAAGTG
Organism: Hypomecis atomaria; assembly: GCA_964007245.1. Taxonomy (NCBI): domain Eukaryota; kingdom Metazoa; phylum Arthropoda; class Insecta; order Lepidoptera; family Geometridae; genus Hypomecis; species Hypomecis atomaria. Next base: position 12,977,636 of record OZ023301.1, read on the forward strand.
CTGGGAGCACCGGTGCGTTCCTTTTGGAGATCCCGGAGATCCCAAGAAGGCACAAAGGCTGGCCACCGAGGGGGTTTTAGTGGGTACAATCCCACATAACCATACTGCACCCTAATGCAGTTAGGGCATCTTCAGAAGATTTCCCGCTCGTATAAAAAAAGAAAAAAAAAGGAACCTCCAGGGTTGATCTGCACACGCAGACCGCCAGCGTTGATCATGCAGACGTGAGCGTCGTTCCAGTTGGTGCCGGTGGCGCGAGGGATCATCTATTAAAACGATATTCTTATAAATATACAGGGTTATTCCTAATATCAATTAGCGTCCTTTCAGGGGTTTATTCTGTACCTACATCAAAACTAACAACTACTGTTCTGCGACTTTTGTCAAAACTAAAAAAATTGTTTCTACATAGAATTTTTTTAAATAGAAAAATATCGTTCTCACGCGATTAAATGTAAGGAACAACTGATATTTTTTTTAATTTTGGCAAAAGTTGTTAGTTTTGATGTAAGTACAGAATAAGCCTCTAAGAGGATGCTAATTGATAAGGAATAACCCTGTATATTGATATTAATCACAGTAGTCGTAAAAATATTGTTAGTAGGTAACAAGTTAGAAGTGCGATTAGTTCAATTCACTACGAAATACGAGTAGTTTCACCTTTAAATAAATAAATATTTGGAACATCTTACACACGGCCTCTGACCCCAAACTAAGCAAAGCTTGTGATATGGCTGTCAGAGACTGATATACTACTTATATATTTTTAAATACATACTTATATAGATAGTAACTAAAGTACACCCAGACACAGAGCAAACACCCATGTTCATCACATAAATATTTGCCCTGGGTGGGGATCGAACCCACGCCTCTTTGACCCAGTAGTTAGGGTCACTAACCACTGAGCCACCGAGGCTTTAAGTTGTTTGTTTCATTAACATTCTCTTTTTCAATGCAAATCTGTTGTTACATAAAGTGGAGTGCAAATTGGTACTTATTTTTAAAATATTCACTTAAACTTAGGAAAAATTATATGAAATCGCGAATAAAATCAGCTGTCTTATAATATAAAAAGTCAAAGTTTAAAGGAATGTTCTTTATTCCTAAGGGTCAATTCTCGTTATCTCACCTCTTCAAGGAATCCGTCGCAAGCACATATCTAAATAAAATGTACTTGTACCTGTGGTCGCAAGCCTAGCTGCCCATCTTGCTTCTTTGCGGTTTTTTTTATAAAATTGACCAATATTATCCCTAATAAGTCAGGGTCAGGGGTATTTACAACTTTACACTCTTGGCGATAGCACCACGAGCGACTGAGAAATGATTCTAATTGTCAAGGCAGTAATGATCAAATCTGTTTGTCTCACCTCTTCAAGTCGTCGCAAGCCCAGCTGCCCATGTTGCACTCCTGCTGATCGCTGTACTCCCTTATTGTCCAGGCAGTAAGGATCAGTTCCCTTCATCTCACCTCTTCAAGGAAGCCGTCACAGGCCCAGCTGCACATGTTGCACTCCTGCCGATCGCTATTCTCCCTTATTGTCAAGGCAGTAAGGATCAATTCTGTTTATTTCACCTCTTCAAGGAAGCCGTCGCAGGCCCAGCTGCCCATGTTACACTCCTGCCGATCGCTGTAGTCAAGTGTAGTCCCTTATTGTCAAGGCAGTAGGTATCAATTCCGTTTGTCTCACCTCTTCAAAGAAGCCGTCGCAGGCCAAGCTGCCCATGTTGCACTCCTGCCGATCACTGAACTCCCTTATTGTCAAGGCATTAAGGATCAGTTCCTTTCGTCTCACCTCTTCAAGGAATTCGTTGCAAGCCCAGCTGCCCATGTTGCACTACTGCCGATCGCTGTACTCCCTTATTGTCAAGGCAGTAAGGATCAATTCCGTTTGTCTCACCTCTTCAAGGAATCCGTCGCAGGCCCAGCTGCCCATGTTGCACTCCTGCCGGTAGCACCACGAGCGGTTGAGCGTGATGAGAGACCTGCCCAAGACCTCCTTGCCTACTGCGTCTACTTCCTCGCGCCACGGGTCCAGGAGCTCCACCATTTCAGGATCTGTAATGGAAATACTGTAGTGCGTAGTTTGACTAGGTGTTTGTCAGCGATTACCAAAGTTAAGCAACGTTCAGCACGGTCAGTTTTCGTATGGGTGACCGCGGGTAGCATTTACAACTGAGCGCTAACGTGGCTCGGATGACACGGCATAATCACGTCACAGCAAACATCATGCTTAAATTGTACTGGAGCATCTATGTATGGTGGTGTATCTTTCAGAGCTTTATCGAATATTCTTCGTATTCTTTCGTCATTTCAGTCATTAGACGTCTACTGCTGGGCATAGACTTCATCTATAAATCTCCAATAAGGCCGGTTGAAAGCGGCCTGCATCTAGCGTTCTCTTGTCGTATTATAGCGTCCTAGAATTATCTAAAAGCCCACCATATATCACAAAGGAGGGGGTTCATCAAAATCAAAGTTGCAAAAAAATTGGTTACCTATCTGTAAAGTCGGTTTACGGACGATAATTTTGCGTGATAAAGTCATAAGAAAACATTGTTGAATCAACAAGCCGAACGCTTAGGCCGATCGTGCCTCTCTATCGCTTGTTCCGCGCTCTCACTTACACGCTAGGCTCAAAACGTGAAAAAGAGTCATGCTTTTTCGTGCGTGCAGCCGGGGTTAATCGATTTACAAAACGATTTGACGACAAAAAAATCGGCTAAGTACGAGTCGGACTCGCGCACGGAGGGTTCCGTACTGTATGGGAGCCCCCGTTAAATATTTATTTTATTATTTACTATTGAAGTGAATATACAACTAAATATTCTGTGAATATTTCAAGCATCCACCTAATACCATTAATAATAACCACCCTTAATTAATATTATGTTTTTAGTGTTTGTTGTTATATCAGCAAGAGAAATACATCATCTGTGAAAATTTCAGCTTTCTAGCTATAGCGGTTTATGTGATACAGCCTGGAGACAGACAGACAAACGGACAGACGGACAGCGGAGTCTTAGTAATAGGGTCCCGTTTATTTGCACGATTGTGACTATCCAGATATTTGCTCAAGGCTGCTAAGCCATAATTGTAACCCTTTGGGTCCGGAACCCTAAAAACATTACATAATTAATGGCGACCCCTCACCAGGTATGATGGATGTTCCCAAGAAGACGGGCTGCCCTTCCCAGCGCTGCACTATTCCCTGGTCGTCGATGTAGAACTTTATGTTGCCCATGTACCGCGTGTAGCACGACGCTTGCACTATAGGGATCTGGAAATTATCATGAACTAATTAATGCAGGTGTATCAGAGTAGGAGAAGAAGACTCGGCTTTTTAACCAGTGTGTTCTGCCCACCATGACGTATGGTGCCGAGACATGGACACTCACACATGAGGCTGTGAACAAAATCAAAGTTGCACAGAGAGCCATGGAAAGATCCATGCTCGGTATTAAAATCCAAGACCGTATTCGCAACGCTGAGATCAGACGTAGGACGAAAGTCTGGGACGTCGGAACCGTAGTAGCGAATCTTAAATTGAGCTGGGCAGGACACGTGGCAAGACGAAGTGACGACAGGTGGAGCAAGGCGATAACAGAGTGGTGGCTTAAACACGGTAAGCGGAGTGTGGGTCGTCCGGCAGCAAGGTGGTCAAGCGTCAATATCGCGGGTCGAACCTGGACACGATTGGCAAAGGACCGAAGTAGATGGCACTATAAGAGAGAGACATATACCCAGCAGTGGGATAAAGAAGGCTGTGGATGATGATCCTGATGATGATATCAGAGTAGGTACCTAATCTTCATCTCAGGTGTAGGATGTCTCCTTGTACATTTTCATAGACTTGGTGGAGTAGACTAGGCAACGAAATTGTGGATACATACGGCGTACACTTTGAGGACCCCTGTAGCCCCCTATATTTTTTGACCCCCATCAACTTTTGATCAGCTAGTTAGCTAGAGGTAAGTAGAAAATTTATCTGTTTATCTAGGGTAGAAGGTAGAACTTACTCTATGTCCATTAGCCTGTGTGACGACGGTGGGTTAGTCGCTGGCAGCGGTGTCTCCGTTAGGCGTTCTCTCATGTAGAACAGAGTACTGAGAATGTGCTTCCACTATGATAAATTTTTGGGTAGCTCACTTACCCTATGTCCATTAGTCTGTGTGACGACGGTGGGGTAGGTCGCTGGCAGCGGTGTCTCCGTTGGGCCTCTCATGTAGAAAAGAGTATTGAGAATGTGCTTCCACTATGATATCTTTTGAGGTAGCTCACTTATCCTATGTCTATTAGCCTGTGTGACGACGGTGGGGTAGTCGCTGGCAGCGGTGTCTCCGTTGGGCCTCTCATGTAGAAAAGAGTATTGAGAATGTGCTTCCACTATGATATCTTTTGAGGTAGCTCACTTATCCTATGTCCATTAGCCTTTGTGACGACGGTGGGGTAGTCGCTGGCAGCGGTGTGTCCGTTGGGCCTCTCATGTAGAATAGAGTATTGAGAATGTGCTTCCACTATGATATCTTTTGAGGTAGCTCAATTACCCTATGTCCATTAACCTTTGTGACGACGGTGGGGTAGTCGCTGGCAGCGGTGTCTCCGTTGGGCCTCTCATGAGAATAGAGTATTGAGAATGTGCTTCCACTATGATATCTTTTGAGGTAGCTCAATTACCCTATGTCCATTAGCCTTTGTGACGACGGTGGGGTAGTCGCTGGCAGCGGTGTCTCCGTTGGGCCTCTCATGTAGAATAGAGTATTGAGAATGTGCTTCCACTATGATATCTTTTGAGGTAGCTCAATTACCCTATGTCCATTAGCCTGTGTGACGACGGTGGGGTAGACGCTGGCAGCGGTGTCTCCTTTGGGCCTCTCATGTAGAATAGAGTATTGAGAATGTGCTCCTACTATGATGTCTTTTGGGGTAGTTTACTCACCCTATGTCCATTAGCCTGTGTGACGACGGTGGGGTAGTCGCTGGCAGCGGTGTCTCCGTTGGGCGTTTCTCCGGTGTACAGCAGAGTGTGAGAATGTGCCCCCACTATGATATCTATGTCTGAGCTGACTCGCGCTGCTAAAGCCCTGTACATACATTTATAGTTTGATTTTGGTCTGAGTTAGTTCCGTAAACAATTTAGATAAAATACAATAACTTTAAAGCTCCTAAAACCGTTCTAAAATTCATGAAGCTGTGTGTTGCAGAGAGAGAATACACCTCTATACACTCAAGAGCATGCTCTGGACTGCATCTCTGCTTAATACCGAAGAAGGTAGGCGTAATTGACTTGTAATCCACGGTCACAAACTCGCAAATGAGCCAGAGTGGTGGAGCAGGCCCAAACAACACTAGAGCGACTAAAGACAGTTTCAACCCAAAAGTACCGTTTCAACCAATACATAAAGGCATGATGACTGGGTAAAAAAAAAAAACATTATTATAATTAGTCCGTTAGATTATTAAAAAATATTGCACACCCATTTTTTCTTTTGTCATTCAAACAATAATTTATAAGGTATATTTTTTTTTGTAATATGCTGTGCAGGTAGCGGCACGTAAGTCTAGCGCTGAGGGTACTGTGGATGGGATGGCTGCGCATGGTGATCGCCATACTAAACTCATGCGCAGCCATCCCCTCCACACTTCGTTCAGCGCCAGACTCAAATGCCGCGACCTGTAGTACCTATTAAACAAAATAAAGTGATATTACTTTTTACTATACCACAATTATTTTCAGCACGGTTTCTAAAAACTTTGTTTAATTCTTACATAAATAAATAAATAATAAATATTTGGGGACATCTTACACACGGCCTCTGACCCCAAACTAAGCAGAGCATGTGATATGGCTGCCAGAGACTGATATACTACATATACTTACATGTCTCTGTTGAATCCAACGTGCGTGAGCAGTATGATGATGTCGACACCTTGCGCGGTCAAAATGGCCGCCTCTCTGTTGATAGCCTCCTCGTCGTTCTCCATTATCACTTGACCGATTGGAGCTGAGAACTGTGGGTAGGAAATTAACACCTTTAAAATAAAACTAAAAAAATTTTGAAATGAAAAGAACTTTTACTCAGTTAAAGAATACATTGAAGCCACCAATTATGTAGGCCAAAAGAAAACGACGTGACGCTTCTCTCTAATATTAGATTACGACACCCTGTATCCATAACATTAAGTTAGTTCAGTAGACATATTTAAATTTTATCTAGACGCTTCTCTCTAATATGTATTAGATTATGACACCATAACATTAAGTTAGTTCAGTAGAAACATTTTATTTTTATCAACCTTATTGTTAAAAAGCGCCATGGCGAATGCCCGAAAAGGGCGACTAAGTTTGTAAGTGCAATTTTTTAATATACGACCTTTGTAACACTTAGTGGCAAATAAATGAATATGAAAGAATACGTCTGTGGCATTATTTTTTACTTCCGTATGGCTCGGTCGTATGCGGCACTTTACGGATTCTCCATACAATTTGTCATAGTTCCGTATACGTCCGAAGTGTTCGAAACTCAAAAATAATGCCCATGGTCGTCATGACGCTGAACAAGGTGTGCGTTTAATTTTCAAATCAGATTTAGTGCTAGAAGGTTTATAAGGCTAACTAAACACAATTGTAACACAATAACGGCTCTGAAAGGGTTCAACTTCTTTGATTATTTACTACTGCCTCGGTGGCTCAGTGGTTAGTGACCCTGACCACGTGATCAAAGAGGCATGGGTTCGATTCCCACGCAGAGTAAGTATTTATGTGATGAACATAGGTGTTTGCTCTGTGTCTGGGTGTTATTTAGGTACTATCTATAAACTAGTATGTATTTAAAAATATGTATTATATGTAGTAAATCAGTCTCTGGCAGCCATATGACAAGCTTTGCTTAGTTTGGTGTCAGAGACCGTGTGTAAGATGTCCCCTAATATTTATTTATTTATTGAGCGTCTAATATTGACTGTGCTTTTGAATTTGGCGAATCTTCAAGTAAGAGTTCTAAGGTTCTAACAAAACGCTAATTACTTATAAGCAGAAAGTTACTCACAGTTTCAACAGAATGCCAATGGCGGCAATCTTGTGGCTATGCCTCTCGATGAAGACGTAATTCTTCACACACTATATGTAGGTAACTACAATTTCATTCGGCGTCATAGTTGGCTCAAACGTTGGCACCCAACGTGGGAGTATTCAGTTGAGGTATTCAAGTAACGATTTGTCTCAAAAACGTCATTTACATCAAGTTACTTAGTTTCCAACATAACACCAATGATGTTGATCCTGAGGCAGTGTCTCTCAAAAAACCGTGAAGTGGAGTCCCTTCGCGCGGAAGAAGTGAAACTTCAACGCAACGGTGCTTTCATACCCCCTCCATGGTAGCGTTAAACGTTTAACGCAACCTTATTGGAACTCGCGTTAGAAGTTTCACTTCAATATTGACGTAGTTATTCGCATACGACAGAAGTTAGCGCCCAACATGGGAGTAAGTATTTAAGTAACTGTTTCCCTCCCCCAAAAATTTACCTAATTTATATCAAATCACTCACAGTTTCCAATAGAACACCAATGATGCCAATCCTGCGGCCGCGTCTCTCGACGATAACGTGGTTCTTTATATAAGGCGTCATCGTTGGCTCGAAAGTGGTGTTGACATTGGCACCCAACATGATCTGGCCGCTCCCAGAGTATAAGCCCTCCAAGTACGGAACGAGGCCCTCCACACCGTGGTCGAACTCATGGTTTCCTAGCACCTGTGGAACAATTACAATCAAGATAACTTATTACAAAAGTCTAGTAACACGATTTACACGATATTTAACAACGATGCCGTTGTTTCAGTTGCATAAAATAGATGCATATTTATTAATTTACAAAAATTTTTTTTAAAGTACTTAACAAAACTACATCATGACTGGTACATAATTTAGTAAGAAAACGAAACTTCGTTCTAAAATTGTAAAAATGAATGAATTTATATAGGATTGCAACTGTAAAATTTTAGATGTTTTTGAAGACGTTTTTTGTGCTTTTACAACAAAATGAGAAAAAATACATGAAATAACTAATAATAATCATTTCTCATATATGGTAAAAAAAACCTTACTGGTTAATCAATAAATATTTTCAAAAAGTGATTTTGATTGGACGCCGATCGCCGAATGCGGTCGAAACGTATTCAAAGTGTGAAAATATTGCCTAGAACTATGGAGGAAATGACGCTCGGGGTTTTACTACAATTTTTCTTCGAAAAGGTAGAGCAACTGATATTTAAGAAATTAGTAATACTGAATAGCAAAATAAAACGTCAGTGCCAACAGCATATAAGTAAAGTTGACGGTAAGATTGTAAGTTCTTCAGATGGATACCATACAAAGGGTTCTACTACAGGGTCGGCAGACAGCTTGATAAAGCCCTCAGGAAGTAACTTAGATGCAAATCGTAGAGGAAAACTTTAGAAAATTTTAGAGAAAGTGTTGGCCAACACTTGAGACAATGGATACTAGACATTCCAGGACTGAAAATATGACACACCTAACACAATATTTAAAAAATAATTTTCCTTGTTTATACACTAAAACAAAGATTTTAGGCCACGGCCAAAGCATGTTTAGTTATCGATATAGGTAGCAGATAATTATTTTCATAATCGCACTGAGTAACGAGCGGTTGATTAGTGATAGCAAAATAATTACCTTTAATCTCGTAGCAATCGATAACTAAGCTTATAATAATAATAAGATCAATCATAATTCACATATCACAACTGATCGAGTGTGTGATCCTCGCGGCTATACATATACATTTTATTTCATGCAGCTCAGTAACAGCGGAACGCCAATGGCCCAAGTTGGCTGCATTACAGCTTCATTCTGTGATCCAGGGCGATGTCATTTCCCTTCCGGACCCAAGGCACAACTACTATGCTCAACTGATTGTGCCGTGGGTCCTTTTGATTCCCTTCTACACAACTGAGTTCCCTGCGACTCAACCCAGACCTTCTGCACAACTACTATGCCCACCTGGTTGAGTTGTAGGGAACTCTGAAATCACTTTGATTCCCCATAGTACGAGTACAACTACCTCAATTCTCTCAAGCACTGAAAGTAAACCTCTACGAGTAGGTATATTATGCCTGCCGAAAACAATTTCCAATATCACATAGGTAATAGTGGAAATGCAGATTATAATTGTGATAATATCTAAATTGATCTAACAGATTAGAAAAAAAAATTTTGAAATATAAAACACCATTTTTAAAACTAAAAAACGAAACTTTTATGTGTTTAAAAATCTGATGTTAAAAATCACACATAACGTTTCCGTTCGGTCAAGTTCAGTATAGGCCGAATCGTACAATTTTGCAGCTGTAAAGCTATAAGCTGCGGAAATCTCAGTCCTCGAGGAGCTGTTAAGTGAGCTTCAGTCAGGATTGGGTTGTTAGCGGCTTTTAACATCACAGCCGCCAAGTTGTATGAACGCCAACACCAGCGCTCACCGTCGCCCGCCAGCAGTCCCCCATCTGCCGCGCACAACACCACTTGAACGCCCTTAGCGCCTCTCACCCACATACTGACATCTTTTCCGACAATTTGGCAACATTCTATAAAAATACTCTGCCATATTGTGAGCAGACAAAGCTGTAAAATCGTTTTTTATCCTTAATGAAATAGTTCCACCTATATAAAAAATGTAACGTTTAGTATTATAATAGACTGTAAGTTGCATTTTTATTAAATAAATTGAAATTGACATGATTCGGCCTATAACGGATTTATCAATATTCTGAGTAGGCTGGAGTTTAGAGCGGCAGATTCTACGAGGCGAGGGGTGATAGCGCGGCTTTTTCCACAGGCGGTTAACGTGTTAATCCATCCCTGCTTACGGTAGTGAAACAAAAAGCACGTTACTCTCATGAGCGTCATGCGGCAGCACAAAGTGCTGGCTGACGTTCCATCCAAGGAAGTTGTACCAGTAGGTGCCCTGGAAGTTATCCCGTCCGTTCAGCAATAAGTAGTCAGGCTCGGCTTCCCGCATCTCTTATAGAGGGATTTCCAAAAGGGCGAAGCTTCCCACGGATAAGGCCTGAAAGATCTTGCTCCAGGCTCAGCTCAGTGCCGCCACAGCTAGGGTTGTCAGGCAAAAACACGTTACTCGCATGAGCGCCATGCGGCAGCATACTCATAAAGTTCTGGCTGAAGTTCCATCGCAGGAAGTTCTACTAGATGGTGACACCTGACTGCTGAACAGATGGGGACTCCACAGTCGGGCTCGGTATCCAGCGCCTGCTTTATGGCGATCACCAGAAGAGCAAAACTGCCCACGCATAAGTCCTAAAGGAAACTGCTTCAGTTTGAGTCACTACAGCTAAGATTATCAAACAAAAAACACATTACTTACGTGAGCGTCATGCGGCAGCATATTCATGAAGTGCTGGCTGACGTTCCATCGCAGGAAGTTGTACCAGATGGTGCTCTGGAAGGCGTCCCCGCCGTTCAGCATAAAGGAGTCGGGCTCGGCCTCTAATAGAATAGTAAGTCCTGAAAGACCTTGCTCCAGGCTGAGTCACTAGTGAGTGTCACCACAAAAAGCTCGTTACTCACATGAGCGTCATGCGGCAGCATGTTCATGAAGTGCTGGCTGACGTTCCATCGAAGGAAGTTGTACCAGATGGTGCCCTGGAAGGTGTCTCCGCAGTTCAGCATTAAGGAGTCGGGCTCGGCCGCTAATAGTACAGTAAGTCCTGAAAGACCTTGCTCCAGGCTGAATCACTAGTGTTACCACAAAAAGCTCGTTACTCACATGAACGTCATGCGGCAGCATGTTCATGAAGTGCTGGCTGACATTCCATCGCAGAAATTTGTACCAGATGGTGCCCTGGAAGGTATCCCCGCCGTTCAGCAGTAAGGAGTCGGGCTCGGCCTCATAGTATAGTAAGTCCTGAAAGACCTTGCTCCAGGCTGAGTCAGTGTCACCACAAAAAGCTCGTTACTCACGTGAGCGTCATGCGGCAGCATGTTCATGAAGTGCTGGCTGACGTTCCATCGAAGGAAGTTGTACCAGATGGTGCCCTGGAAGGTGTCCCCGCCGTTCAGCAGTAAGGAGTCGGGCTCGGCCTCCCGCGCCTGCTTCACGGCGGTCACCAGCCGGGCGAAGCCGCCCACGCAAGGGTCCTGCTCCGGGTTGCAGGCGCTTCCTTGCGGGCTCACCTCGTCGAAACTGGAAATTGCGACCGATTTTACAAGATTTTATTTGTATAGTTTCCGCTGCCTATGTGTGTTTAGACTGAATCAATCTTCTTGGCAGCTGTGATGTTAGCTACCTACGTGCTACGCAAAACCCGATCCTAACTGAAGCTCTGGCATTTTCCAACTGAGCGCTACCGTGGCTCGGATGGGACGTTAATGGTAGGTCCCGGTTGTTTTAACCATTTAGCCAAGTCAGATGGCCTTCAAGCGGCCTAAAAACTCTGACACTAGGGCTAACCACCCGGCCTATACGAACTTACTCTAACTGAAGCTCTTAGATTTGGTAGCAGCTTGTAGCTTCACTGCCGCCAAATTTAAACGTCTGTGTGAACCTGTACATAGTAATTTTTAAGGTTCCGTACCCAATGGGTAAAAACTAGACCCTATTACTAAGACTTCGATGTCCGTCTGTCTGTCCGTCACCGGGCTGTATCTCATGAACCGTGATAGCTAGGTAGCTGAAATTTTCACAGATGATGTATTTCTGTTGCCGCTGTATTAAAAATGGAATAAAATAAATATTTAAGGGGTGCTCCCATACAACAACAATTTTTATCTCGCTATAAATAACGGCAAGAGGAGTGGGGCTCCCATACGGTACGGAAACCTTCGTGCGCGAGTCCGACTCGCACTTGGCCGATTTTTTTTTCAAGTCCTTGATCCTTTCGCGATAAAATGAAAGACATAATACCTACGCTGTCGTGTTTAGGCTCGTTATACCTATTTTTGTCATGACGACTGCAAATAGGTACCTTTAGGTACAATAAAGAAAATCATTGCTTTACGAACACATTGCATCATGTACCTACTGCTGTTAAGACGATGACAAGTAAAAAATAATTAATTTTTATTTTGGTGTTCTTTCACTCGCCTGTTAGCGGTAAGCCACCAATAAAATTAGAGAATAAGTTTTTGTTGGTTTTTTCATAATGTACAAAATTATTTATCTATTTTGTTTTGTCAAACCAACAAATTAATAAATATTTATCGATCATGAAATATCTTTATAAGTTTAGGCTTAGTTTTTAGGCTTGCAATCTACATAACTAACAATTGCAACTAAGTATCTTTTCATCATCATTTATTCTGCTCCTTGTGGCCTAATTATATTCCGAGACGAATCAGTTAAAACCTAAATGATCCGTGTCGGATTTGTGTTTTAAAATTCTGAGTGGGCTCCTGCCAGAAACTCTGCAGTCGGCCTTGAGGGTCGCTGCGCCAGACTCTGCCTTCGTTACGCAACGGAGCCAACGGACTACTCCCTCCACTCAAGACCTCTTTTGAGTTTCTGGCTCCCGATTTTTTTTAAAAACACTTGAATTGTAGCCAACATGACGACGTGGGGTCGGAGTGCCCCGATTCAGATGTGACTCATTTCGAAGCCATATGATCTGTGTTAACCGACTCGTTTCAGGTGGTCCCAAAGGCATTCCGTGAGATATCACGGAATGCCTTTTGCGCTCGATGGGGAGAACGCGTAATCCCTAAAATTAACGGTGATATATCATGTTTGCCAGTTAGTTTGCGACACATAGCTTTCAACAGATCTTTCTACAAAATCTACACATTATGTTGATATCATTATTATCATCACTTAATACATATGATTTGTTGTGCTTTCGATATTATACACCAATGAATCGATGAATATCGATGAATACAGAAAACAGATTTTTTTATTTGCAACAAAAATAAGAGGTACCTACAATACATAACGACAAAACAAAAGCAAGATGCAAGCCACTTCCAAACGATATCAAATAGATAGAGAGGCTTTATTATCTAAAGCTGAGGACATTCTAAAACTGAGATGATGGTGATTGGTGAGTTACGAGTAGGTGCTGGATATTGCTCCGCCAAGATTCGGAAATTGAGCGAGGACTTATGAATTTTATCTATTATGCTTTGTTAAAACGCGCATGGCAACAGATTTTCATCTGCATCAATAAGGGCATGGCGTTTAACGGAGCTAGCTAATATATGAGCGATGCAATAACAACATTCCTATTATCAACATCGGATTTTTGCGTATAAATTAGATACAAGAGCCTTTAGACTGGTTTGTTTTGTGTGTTTTTACTCGTAATATAGTTTAAGCTTGCACTAAAGTAGGTAACATTTATTTAATATAGATGTACCCACATCTATTAGCAAAATATTTCAAAAATTTGGTACTCACTGTGCGTGAAAATCATTGTAATGTATGATGTTGAGCTCGAAGAGTCCATCGTTATTCTGGGACACGGAGGCTCCCAGGATCGCCAGAACACACACCACTACGCGCAACATCTCCGAGTCTCCGTGAGAGGGCTCGACACGCCTCCACTCAGCCGAATAACGTTAGAGAAGCACAATTACTCTGTAATCAGCGTGATAAAGCCAATAGCTCATAGATTATTATATAAATCCCACGATAAGGCCGGGACACCACCAAAGCAGAGACGTGTGCGGTGTGCTGTACGAGAAGAGATGTTTTTCAGCTCGGGTGCGAGACGTTGAGTGCTCAGTACGCATTCTGCGGGTTGCTGGCGGGCGAGAGGGGGGAGGGTGACATCGCTCACTGCATGCCGCTCACATCTCTCGTCTCCACGGCGCGTCATCGCACAGCTCACATCTCCGCTTCCATCGCGCTATACAAATTTTACACGTCTCCGCACAGCGATCTCCACTGAAGCTGAGCGGAGAGGAGAAGTGGTAATAACACAATTCTATTGGTTGTTTAAAAAAACATCTCTCCGCTCGTCTCGTCTCCGCTTTGGTGGAGTCCCGGCCTAAACGATGTACCGAAGATATGCATACTGTGAAGGCCTACATTTACCTTTTTTTTCCTTGCCTTTTTTAAACTAGTTGATGTATGCGACTTCGTACGCGGTGCGGTTTGAGAAGGATACTTATAAGTTTAAGATTCCAGAGGAGTTATCCTGGCAATGGAGATTTAAATTATCTGATCAAATTCTTTTCCGCTGCGTTTTATTGCTAAGTTAGCTACAAGCTGCGCAAACCCTTATCTGACTGAAGCTAACATAACAGCTGCACGAGGATTCAATTTTCAGCACCTTGTATAAAGCCATGTATTCACTGAGCAACAATTGTTTATAAACTATGTATCAGAAACAAAATCGTGTTTCTGAAACAAAAAATAATGTTTCAAAGACAATTACTTTGTTTCTGTCAACACTAGCCGTCTTACCACAAAAGTTTTACGCACGCTTTAGGCAATGTTTAACAGTGCAAATTGCACAGTTAAACAGTGTTTAAAACGTGTGTAGTGTTGGGGGTGTTTGATAATGCACCGTAAATATTTGGATGCTTCCTTGGTACGATATCCGGGAATCCAGGCAAATACAAAAAACACTGGTATCACAAAAAGTTATTTTTTTACACTTCCAAGTAGATAATCAATGTCTGTATCTTAGAAAAGAAGTCCAATGATAACACAACAAGTATTAAAAGCGGAAAGCGATTAATAAACACAATATTCACAAAAGAATGCCGGTCTCAAGACAAAAGAGTTACCAACTAACTGTCGTACCTAGTTTTTTAAACTGAGGGTCGTCGCTGCGCCTGCGCACATCGCGCCGGTCGTCGAAACCTTGCAAATGTTACAAGCGACGACCGCGATCCGACATTTATGTCGGAAGGTAATTAACATTGTAGATTTTAGTTTAGGTAATAATATTGTTGCTTCTAAGTTTTATTTAGTATTTTAATTTAGAATAATTAAGTTTAATACAGTCAAACCTGGATAAGAGAGAGTTGAAGGGACCGCCCTCTCATTCTCACTTATGGAGGTTTTTCACTTATCCAGGTTTCTCGCTTATCCAGTTTCAGGAGTGGCTTCTCTCTCTTATAGAGGTTTAAAAATACGGCTAAAATGTATGTATGTAAGTAGTTAAATACGTAAAGTGTAAATATTTTTTTTTGAATTAAAAGTATGTTGTAAGAAAATTGTATGGGTTGTGTTGATTCTTGTGGGGTTGAAAAAATATTTTCCCCTAGAAAATACCTACATAGTTTTATTTTTTTTACGAAAGTATTTAAAATTGAGATCTATATTTAAACTATCATAATATTAAATTTCATACAATTTGTTATGAGGAAGAGATTTATGAGGCTTTGTATTAATGGGAGGGACGGACACAACGAAGTTATAAGGGTTCCTCGTTTTACTACTGAACCCTAAAAAGTGGATTCTGGTAAATCAAATTCACTGCGTATTTAACTTCGAGTTTTTCCATTCTCGAGCGTGTTCAATATTTTAAGTCCCTTTTATGCAGATGATGATTTAATTTTCCGTTTTGACATTTTGTATGTACACACTGAGCCTTTCTACTCAAACGATACTATAAACTGACTGATAGTTAGACCAATAGGATAGGTATAGATGCACGTGTGGCTATTCCAAAAGAATACGATACAAAAACAATGCAAAAAATATTAAAAAATAATGAATGGAATACCATTCAAACAAATAGGATTTGTAAGTATAGACGCACGTGCAGCTATTTCATAAGAAGGCGATACAAAAACAATGCTAATTAGATTCCCAAAACACGAAATTTTTATGAATAGAACACGGTTCGAAAATATCGATAGTGAGTTCCACGAAATTTAAGAATGAGTCATAAAGTGCAGCTGCTACATGACGCTCAACTGTCACTTATAGAGGTTCAGACAAGTAGTACTTTCAGTTATAGAGGTCCATGAGGGAAAAACGACTCTCTCTTATAGAGGTTTCTGTCTCTCACTTATAGAGGTATTTGAGGTTCAAAATGACGGGACCTGGCAATTACTCTCACTTATAGAGGTTTCTCACTTATCCAGTTCTCAGTTGACTGCATAAACTGCGTAAACTGTGCATAGAATAAATTATTCTATGAAACTGTGTATCTAAAACACTGTTGCTCAGTGAATACATGGCCCTCCGCGCCACGTCTTTCATAAATGCCAACTCTTTTTCAGAGGAAGAACGTGTTTGAATCACGAATATTTGCAAGCGAGACGGAGCTAGGTACTTGAGGGCAATATCTCTGTTTGAGGGCTATATAATTATGTATGCCTTAACAGACATACCAACGTATATCAATACAAGTTCATTATGATTATCACGAATCAAACATGCGTTTTATTGCTACCCAACATGTGATAAATATACTAAGATAAGGTCGGCTGGTAAGGTTATATCGTAATCTTGCTAAAAATCAATTTGCTATAACTAATTAATCGTTTATTTAAAGTTTATGCGAAAAACATTTTAAATAGGGATTTTTTGTATATCTTTTGTTTCATCAGCAAAAATAGCATAGTCCCTAGTAGGTATTGATCATTGGAAGCTAGTGAAGTTTACAAATAGACAACACCATCTTGAAAAAAAATTGTATTGTCTGAAGGGATAGATTCGATGATAAACAGTAGGTATAGTGCGTGCAATATGTTATTTATGTTTTTTTTTTTTATGTTTTGAAATACCTATAATTATTATAGTCTGACCGTTTAACTGAGTCCACGCCTGCGCGGTACAGGGGCGCGGGGGTAGACGACAAAGGGGGATTGAGACAGGTGCAGGCGGTGAGGACCCGCCGCCCGCACCTGTCTCAGTCCCCTTTGTCGTCTACCCCCGCGCCCCTGTACCCGCGCAGGCGTGGACTCAGTTAAACGGTCAGACTATACCTAACACGGCAGCGTACTAAATGCGCATAAGGTTTTCTCCGTAGTAAGTTATGAAAAAAACTGTTGAATGGGTTTATTTAAATTATAGTTATTTGAACCAACGAATTTATAAACTAGGCCGCTATTTTCATAAAAAATGACTCAGTGTAGATCTTCTGTTTTTAGCATCCAAAGTTTCCTTATCATTTGAGTCAAAATTCAAATGTTCCAAGGTTTATATCGCTCGAGTGGAGATTTTTTTTCACAGTTTTATTAGCAAGAAGCGTAGATTTTGTAAAGACAAATTGATATAAATGTTAGTTTTAGATATTTAACAGCAAACACTGGTGTGATTACCCACCGACGTTTGTACGAAGTGATGAGCGACTTTTTAACCCCCGACGAAAAAGAGGGGTGTTATAAGTTTGACGTGTCTGTTTGTCTGTGTGTCTGTCTGTCTGTGGCATCATAGCGCCCGAACCACTGAACCGATTTCAGTTTAGTTTTTTTTAGATGAAAGGAGACTTAATCGAGAGTGTTCTTAGCTATGTTTTATAAAAATCGATTGAGCCGTTTAAGAGTTATGGTGGGTTAAAGTGGGGATGGAAGAACCAAAATTCTACAAATGTGCCCAAAATGGTTGTCAATTGAAAGTTTGTTGTCAAATATTTTTGTGTCGGGGGTTTTTTAATTAGGTATATTATTATCTGCTAATTTCGCAGCCGTCAATATGTTTGATTCGCCCTATTACCTGCCATCTTTGTACCCTACGGTAGGCCTACGTTCAGCAGCGAACTGGTAAAAAGGCAGACACTATTTTATCAGCATTCTGTGATACGACTATATCCCATATATAATTAATACATATTGACATTGAGTTTTTTCGTATTAGTGGCATTAAATAGGTAATTAATTGGGTGTTTCAACCGTCATAAAGATATAACAATCTAATCTGGACGTTTTAACTGTTGCTAATGTTTATCTTTTCTGCTATGATTAAACTAATTTTTTGATATGATAATAACTCGATAATGCTAAGATTCTTAGCGAAGTTAATGCAAAAACTAATTTGAATAATATTTTCTTCAATAATGTAACGGAAACTTGATAAATTAGATATTTCATTACATACATTAAAGAGTTCATTTAAATATCCACAATTATATAGCTTTTGGAAGATACATAAATAATTACGATAGACGTGTCGTGTAAAAGCGCTAGAATCGAAGCTACGCACAAGGAGATTTAACTCCTAGCATAAAAGTGCTAGAATCGAAGCTACGCACAAGGAGATTTAACTCCTAGCATAAAAGTGCTAGAATCGAAGCTACGCACAAGGAGATTTAACTCCTAGCATAAAAGTGCTAGAATCGAAGCTACGCACAAGGAGATTTAACTCCTAGCATAAAAGTGCTAGAATCGAAGCTACGCACAAGGAGATTTAACTCCTAGCATAAAAGTGCTAGAATCGAAGCTACACACAAGGAGATTTAACTCCTAGCATAAAAGTGCTAGAATCGAAGCTACGCACAAGGAGATATAGCTGCTAATGCTAGGAGTTAAATCTCCTTGTGCGTGACTTCAATTCTAGCGCTCTTTTTGCGTAACGTATAGTATGGTAAGCTGTTTTTTTCTTACAGCTTTGATTCTTATTTTGAATTAAAATCCACACAAAAAACTATGGCATTTTTGACATGGTTTCTTCATTCCTACACATAATATAAATAAACTCAAAGAAACAAAAAATAATATTAACTCCTTCACAAAACTAACATACGCTTTAACATATCTTAACGACAAAAACAAAAACAGACCCTATCAAGCTTGTTAGCGGCTGTGATGTTAGCTACAAGCTGCGCAAAACCCGACCCTGACTGAAGCTCACATAACAACTGAGCGAGGATTGGGTTTTGCGCCGCTCGGAGCTAACTTCACAACCGCCAACAAGTTTGATTTGGCCTATAACATAATCTTATCAAAACAAGAAAGGTAATTGTAAGTTTTGGTTAACAAAGGGCACAGACCTTGGAGTGTCCGGTTAAAAATTTTAATGAAAAAAAATTCAAGAAAGGTTACTACAGCATAAATTCACCATTAAATAATTTAGTACGTTTATTTAAAACTTACCTAAATAAAATTAAAATATAACAATAATATGTGTAAGGTTTTGTCTACACTGTTACTGAATAGTGCAATGCTCACGACGCGACGACGACGGTCTTATTTTGTTTCATTTAATCTTGAAAAACGTGTCTTTCAATTACATTTTTATGTGTGTGATTAGTATGATTATAGTCTGTTCCATAACCGCAGAGACCTAGGGTCGCGATGACCTTTGACGAATACAATTACCTCATAGGTTTGCTTTAAAAATATAACTATATTTTGATCGTTTTTTAAAGATAATGAATGCTGCAAATAGGTGACAATTATCTATGTATTATATTTACGAATCGTACCAAATTCTTCAATAGATTTCAACTGGTCAGTCTCAGCGGTTATGGAACGGACTATACTAACCAACATTTTTAACATTTTGCTATTTTATGTAACATTTCTGTAGCTGTTAAATAAAGAAATAAATAACTTGACTAAGATTTCTACAGCATGTTATGGTATAAATTAGGTGTATCTGCTTTGCAATAATACATATTTGTATAGGGTGTTATAAAATATGGTTACCAATAAATGTAATATGATTATATTTGTGAAATAGAACTGCAGTCGACTGTCATACGAGTACCATATTATTGTAGCGCTCGTAGCGTAGTTTGACTAGGTGATTGTCAGCGATCACCGAAATTAAGCAACGTTCCGCACGGTCAATACTTGGATGGGTGACCGCGGGTGGCATTTTCCAACTGAGCGCTACCGTGGCTCGGATGACACGTTAAATTGTAGGCCCCGGTTGTTTCAACCGTTTAGCCATGTCAGAGGCCTTCAGGCGGCCTAAAAACTCTGACACCAGGGCTAGCCACCGGCATTCGGCATATACGAACTTACTTACTTTATTATTATGAACCTGAATGAGGTAGCGGCACGTAAGTCTAGCGCTGAGGGTAGTGTGGAGGGGATGGCTGCGCATAGTGACCGTCATACTAAACCTATGCGCAGTAATTCCTTCCACACTTCGCTCAGCGCCACACTTATACGCCGCGACCGGAACGATTGTTGATCAACCTTGCTACCGTTAAACGTATACCGAGTATTTTCAGTACCGACTCGTAGTCACACCAGATTATCACACCAGTATGACAAACAGGATTTTTTTTCTCGTTTGTCACACTACTGATTTTTCCGCACCCTTTATCCTAACTAGTGCTGTCCTACTACTACTTAGTTTGTAAAAAACCTTTAAGTTATGTATTAGCTTATTTGTTTATCGCATGTTTCAAGGAAATGTCCCAATGTTATTTCACCATTTAAGAGTTTTAGTTGGCAGGAAATTAAAAAAATATCTTTATCAGTTTGGTCGACCCTTCTTTTTTTGTATAATTATTTCCCTTCGATTGAATAATACTGTTAATAATTTTAGTATGGTTACCTAGTTTTTAGGGTTCCGTACCCAACGGGTAAAAACGGGACCCTATTACTAAGACTTCGATGTCCGTCTGTCTGTCACCGGGCTGTATCTCATAAAACATGATAGCTAGGCAGCTGAAATTTTCACAGATGATGTATTTTTGTTGCCACTATAACAACAAATACTAAAAACTGAATAAAATAAATATTCAAGGGTGGCTCCCATGCAACAAACGTGATTTTTAGGACTTTTCTAGCTATTAATAACGGCAAGAGGAATGGGGCTCCCATACGGTACGAAACCCTTCGTGCGCGAGTCCGACTCGCACTTGGCCGATTTTATTATTTATATTTTTATTTAATTGGGAGTGCCAACTTTCACAGACATTGTTGGTTCTGTGCCTTTGACCAACTACCTACATTCCAGTCGGCGACATATTGTTCATCATTTAGCCATTGTCGGGCCATGTATGGTGTGAACTGTTTAATTTTTTCCCCACTCAATTCGTTAGATTCTGTTTTTATGTATAGTACCTATAGCTTGCACTACTTACTACAAATATAACATATTGTTCCATTTGTACTAGTTTTATTTTATTTTTATTGAGAAAAGAAAATTTTCTGAAAATACCTACCTACCAAATTGTGAAAAATTCGGCAGAAATTTAACTAAAAGTAAAAAATTGTCGGCAAAAACGAAAGTCAGCAAACCGACTTTATAATGTAGGTACAGCACTAGCACTTATTGTATACATGTTGTTGAAAAATCAGTAGTGTGACAAACGAGAAAATAAATCCTGTTTGTCATACTGGTGTGATAATCTGGTGTGACTACGAGTCGGTAGTGAGTATTTTATACTTGTACTCAATTAATTTAAAAAATAAGTACCAAAACAAGTTTTCTTAGAAAAATATTGTAAGTGCTGACAATGCCACAGCAGAATTAAAAAAATCAATCTATTCTGTTTAAAATATCAAATTGTAGGAACAAGTTAAAAATTTTTACTTTTAAGTTTTTACTAATCGTAATTGGATGGTGTTTTATAACACCCTGTACTTAGCCGTCAGTCGTGAGCCGTGGCAGAATCAATTCGCCATTCTACGTGAGAGCATAACAAAGTAATTTCCAACATTTTAACATGACAGTTGTTTCGTGCCATCTAGAAATCTAAGTACTAATAACGAACATAACTCAAGATTTATTCTGTGATAATGCAAAAATTTGCCGTGACCGCGGGATTTGAACCTGCTTAACTGGCTCACTGTTCGAATTTCCGTCCCAATTTTGCCAACCGCTCTGAAGCTCATACAGACATACCGTCTTACCACAAAAGTTTCACGCACGCTTTAGACATTGTTTAGCAGTACAAATTGCACGGTTAATCAGAGGTTAAAGCGTGTTTAAATCTTTTGTGGTAAGGCGGATAGTATTTAGTAAAAAGTATTTAATCAAGTAGGAACTCTTGCGAGTAAAATGCATGTAATGTAACTCAGTGTTATTCTCCTTTAAATTCAATCTTTAAAATTCCAATTTAAATATAACTTTGCATTTTGTATGCAAACAAAACAGAGATCGAGAAAATTCTTAATAATGCAGATGAAATCGCTGACAGTGCTTAGTTATCAAAACGAATGGCATAATGTAAATGTGGATTACATAATATCAGTTAGTTTGATCTATTTGTGACTGCTAATTTAAGTATATCTAGGAATCTAAATCTACGATCTGCCGTTCGTACGCTAGACATCAGTACCGTATCATGGACCAATGTATAATTTATCCCTGTTGACACATAACATTTTAAGGCAAACTGGACTTCTTATCCTGGACGTAAGTCCAGACGTCAGTCGCCCGTAGCTACCGCTTAAATTTTGGAGACGTTTTCGCCATATTTACAATAATTACGCCCAGACGCATGACTGGCGGTACGACACAGTTTTATATTTTAAACTAGCTGACCCGGTGAACTTCATCTGTCGATGACCAAAATTAGCCCAATTAGTTCAGCCGTTTTCGAGTTTTAGCGTGACTAACAACCACGGTTAATTTTTATATAGTTAGGTTTATCGATTGGTACTAGATCAGCTCGCGAATTTTTTTGTTTCATTTTGGCGTTAATAAATTAACTACTCATTATAATTTTACGAAAACTAGATCCGCGCTAGATCTAGGCGAGGCAAGTCCCACCTAGGAAGACCTGGACGCCGTTTTTTTGGCGCTAGTTGTGGCCGACCAACGTCAGTACTGACGGTGAGAACAAGAGTAAGGAGCCTTCACGTAATGACGTTTTAATGAATAGCTTTCTGCAACTGGGTGTATGGCATGAAACTGCGTTAAGCGGACGCCCGCGCATTTCCATGCAAAAGTGATCCGTTGGTTTTCACGCGCGGGCGCGTTTTGTATGGAACCGCACAGGCATCCGCAGTTTTAAACCTACGTACGGTCTAACTGTTTTCTAGCCTCCGCACGGCATAAATGTCTAATAAAGAGACAACAAGTAGGTATTAATACAAGGATTAAAAGTAGTAAGTATAATCATTAATATAAACGTGTTATGTTATAGATTACATTATTACAACATGATACAAAAGCGTGTCACTATAGTTAAAAAGGCACTTTTATTTAAAATACGTAAAGGATAACATTGGCATTGATGCAGATACCTATACCATTGTCGATCTGACGGCATTAAACATATTTCCGTCTCTTTTGTTTTCGACGTAAGTAAAAAGAGATGAACGATTTAAATATTATTATTTTAGAGCCGCGAAAATCGAAAATGGTAATAGAACCGACGCAATTATCTGGAAATATGAGGCTATTTCAATGTAATTTTTGGACGAAAAAGTTTTTAACTCGAAAATTGCACCTAATGTCGGTGTGATGATATTAGCTAAAATAGCCGTTACATATGTTAAACCAACCGTTTAGCCATGTCAGAGGCCTTTAGGCGGCCTAAAAACTCTGACACCAGGGCTAGCCACCCGGCCTATACGAACTTACTTACTTACTTAGCTAAAATCGCAATTAGATAATGCAACTAAAGGTCGAATAAGTTATTTAAAATAAATAAAAGAGAATGAACGTTGAATGCGACGCCAAAACTTAAAAGAAGAAGAAGGCCTTTTGGCAGGAATGGACAGAACAGGAAAAAAAGGACGATCGAGGATGTTCAATGTCAATATTCATTTATAAATGTATAAGATAGATATTAATGGGTAAACCAAAATAAGGTAGGTTTTGGTATACCCAGTTATTGATTTCGGATTTATAGCTTAAATATGTTTCTTAAAAACTGATACAATAAGGTTTATTCGGCATTAGCTTATTAAAAAACTAACTCTTTGTTTACTATAATAATATAAAACTATTAAAATTGTCATTTTAGGCCAACATACTTCCAAATAACTAATCCACGCACATAGATCTAAGTACATTTAGAATCTCAACATTGATTCTATAAAATCTAGCAATGAATTTAATTATAGTTATATAATATTAATACATTATACGAGAGATCTATACCACTAACATAACTCCTAATAAAAATGGATCTTCTAAATCGTAAAGGGCAAAGTGATTTCTCGTACTTTTTTTATTTATTTTAGCCATTACTATGTCACTGCAGGGCATTGTACGGCATACGTTCTTATCGACTTTTATTTGATAGAAGCTATGCTAGGAGCATTGAAAATATGAAGTACAATACATTACGCGTCAAACAACTGTACATTTGAAGTTTAAATCGTAAAAATTAAACTTGTTGAAAGAGAACGAAAGGCGCGATTTTTGGGGCTGATTTCATTTAGGTAGGTATAGCTATTTGACACGATTTCCAATACATATATTAATAAATTACGCGTAGGAAAAAAAGAAGTATTTATTTCATAAGAATTATGCAACGAAAATTAAATAAATACATAAAATTAATGGAAAGAAGACAGCTAAACTTCGAGAAAATATCTATAGAGCCACTGTCCCTAAGTGAAAGTAGTAAAAATGTCCGAGCGCCGTCATACATACCGACTTAGATATTTACATTAAACAATTCACAAAGACCCTTGTTCTCGAATCTCGACGTTATGTCACCTAACTAGTGCTTGTAACAGAGCACTTTGGCTTTTTTTTACTTTGTTGTAGTCGGTTTGCAATCGCCTTGCGACTAACTAAGAAGGCTGACCCTTAGTTAGGGTTTTGACTCGGATACTTTAATTGCACGATTGTGATTCTATAGATATTTGCTCGAAGCAGCTAAGACATAATTTAAAATTACTTAATTATTTAAAAGTAACAACAACAAAGTTAATCAAATACTATCACATTCAACATTCGTATAACAAAACTAAATTATTTAAAATGTCAAGTGTTCCTTGTTCGAGGTCAAGGTTGTTAAAATATATCTACTTTTTATCCCACTGCAGTTAATATACATATTAACTTGCAAAGTAAAGAAGTAATCTATCATCATCAATCTAAAACAATACCAGCAAAATAAGAATAGGAATGATGACTGGGTATAAAAATCATTATTATAATTAGTCCTTCAGTTAGATTATTAAAAAATATTAGGCACATATTTTTTCTTTAGTCAATCCAACAATTAGTGACAAAGATAAACCGTGTCAAAGTTTGAGAGTGGGGGCTCGTGACGGTACTAGCCGGTATATTTGATAGCGGTTAGTGACGTCACGCGCAACTTTAACGGGCTGTATCTTCATCATTTTTTGTTAAATTGACAAAATAAAAAATACGTGTCTAATATTTTTTGACAAACTATTTGACGGACTAATTATATTTTTTTGGTAAACAAGCCTATTGCTTTGTATGTAGTAGTAGTTTAATAATGTAGTTTTAGCATAGGTAGTAGTAGTATTGTATTTTGTTTTAGTTAATAAAGTCACTTGCCAAAAATATAAAAAAAATTAGCGCTAACATGTGAAATTTATTTTGAAATATTCAATTCACGCTACTTCAAAGTTATGTCATTTGTTGGATCACGACCCTTCAGGGTTCGCTATTCAGACTCTTATTATTTTTAGCCATCATTCCTATTGCAATACTCGCCGCGAAGATTTAATGAAAGAAAGCAGCGAGCGAGTTTCAAATAGTGAAAGCAACAAAAACAAAATCTACACAAGTTAGAGCGAGAGGGGCATACTACTCGCCATAACTATAACAAATTCGTGCGCGTACACTTTTACGTAGTTTTTATAAACTCGGGTCGCCTACGAGTACGGTGTGCGAGGATTCACGTTGATCATCTCGGTCGTGCTGAAAAATAAAATATTCATGGAATGAATGAATGAACACAATTTACAATCATCAAATAATACTACAAATACATAATCAATTTTAGCTACATTTTATGTGCTAACCGATGTAAAATAAATTTTTTCGCTACATTTATTTGGATGAAAAATACAACATATGATGATTTATAATTGTTTAGATTTCCTACAAAGTTAACAAGGCAATCAACAGACTCAAAATAAACATCAAAAATGCTTCGAGCAAATATCTAGAGTCACAATCGTGCAAAAAAGTGTCCGAGCAAAAACCCTGCCCAAGCTACGTAGTGGGCAGGCTTTTTAGTTAGTCGTAAGGCGATTGCAGGCCAACTACAACGCCGCGCGATGCCAAAGTGCTCGGTTACAAGCACTAATTAGGTGACATAACATCGAGATTCGAGAAAACGGGTCATTGTAAATTATTTAATGTAAATATCTAAGTCGGTATGTATGACGGCGCTCAGACATTTTTTACTACTTTTTCTTAGGGTCTGTGGCTCTGTAGATTGCTCGAAGCAAAAATGTGATGGATGCTTAGCAACTTTGAATGAATGGTCAAGTTTTAAATAATAAAATAAACAATAAACTTACTATACTGTACATACTAAGCCCACACTATTTAATATATACCAGTCTAAATACTGTGTTACTATCTGTTATAGGCCGAATCATACAAGTCAGTGGCTTTGAAGTTAGCTACGAGGTGCATTCAATAAGTACCTAGCCTCATCGCCAGAGGGCGCTGTAGTTTCAAAAGAGTTTTACCACTGTGTAGCACATTCTTTTTTAATTCTTTTTTCAAATTTTCATTCCAATCCCTTCATTTGTTTTAATTTGACAACTTATGGAAGCGAACGTATTGATCGGTTTTACAAAAATGGAAAAAGAGCAATATCGTTCGGTGATTCGATTCCTATTTTTGGAAGGGAAAACGAGCATCGAAATCAAAGAGCTCTTGGATGCGGTGACTCTTCTCCATCGATGGCCACCGTCAAGAATTGGTTTAACGAGTTTGCACGTGGCCGTACGTCGGTTTTTGATGAACCACGTCCAGGTGCACCGAAAACAGCTGCTACGGAGGAAAACATTTAAAAAATCCATGATCTCGTATTGGCAGACCGCCGATTGAAGGTTCGGGAGCTAGCTGAGACTGTAAGCATTTCAGAAGGAACAGTGCATCATATTCTTCACGAGGAACTCGGCATGAGAAAGCTGTCGGCGCGATGGGTGCCGCGTTTACTCACACCGGAAAACAAGTGCAACCGTGAGACCACATCGGAGACGTGTTTGGCGCTGTTTAAGCGGAATCCAGGGGAGTTTTTGCGTCGTTTTGTGACCGTCGATGAAACCTGGATTCACTGGTACACACCAGAGACCAAGGAGCAATCAAAACAATGGATCCAGACCGGGGAACGTGCTCCAAAGAAGGCGAAAACTGTAAAATCGTCCGGAAAAGTTATGGCCACCGTTTTCTGGGATTCACAAAGTATGATCTACATCGATTACCTCGAGAAGGGTAAAACAATTACAGGGCTTTACTATGCCGATTTATTGGGCCGATTCGACGCCGAATTAAAGAAAAAACGACCCCATCTGGCGAAGAAAAAAGTGCTGTTTCACCACGACAACGTACCGGTTCACATGTCTGTCGTTGCCACGGCCAATTTGGTCGAATTACGCTACGAATTGCTGCCCCATCCACCGTATTCTCCAGATTTGGCCCCTTGTGACTTCTTTCTGTTTCCTAATCTGAAAAAATCTCTCGCCGGGAATAGATATGGATCAAATGAGGAGGTCATCGCCGCCACGGAGGCCTATTTTGCAGAGTTTGACAAAAACTATTTTTCAGACGGGTTAAAAAAGTTGGAGCATCGCTGGGCTAAGTGTATCGAACTAAAAGGAGACTATGTTGAAAAATAAATTGCCACTTTTTCAAAATTTTCGTTTACTTTTTGTAGGCTAAGTATTTATTGAATGACCCATGTAGATGCTTGACATATTCACAGAATATTTAACTGTATGTTTACTTTAATACTTAATTTTTAAATTAAAATAAAATACATATTCAAGGGTTTCGTACTGTATGGGAGCCCATACAGTACGAAACGCTTCGTGCGCGAGCTCCACTCGTACTTGGCCGATTATTACCTTACTATAAAACCCGTGCGAGTCCGATGTCTACAAAAATTGCGTTGTGTTTCGCCAAATCTAAGTTAAGGGGAATTTACACGGGTGACTAAATCGCACGATTTATGCCGCGCGGCGAAACTCGACCGTCTGAATTGATTAGGACTACTTAGGCAGGCCGCACACCACACACACACACACACACCAGGCATACATTTGTATTGTGGTAACTGTGGTGCCACATTTAAAACGCGACACATTGAACGCCCCCGTATATCTGTTCGCGAGCACACACACCAAGGACACATTTGTGGCGAGGCGTTGTGCCCGCTACACGAATTCAAGATCCAACTCGTTCGTTATTTGTGTCGCGTTGATTTGAAAAAATGAAAGACAACATGAATTTTACATTGGGTTTATTGCAGAGGTTGAAAAAAACCCTGTATTATACCTCTACAATCATACGCTCGCTGATTATAATAACAGACGTATTACAGAAGTTATTTGGACTAAGAATGGCGAAAAATTTAATGAAAGGAGTAAGTATCTACCTACCTTTGTAACCCAAAAACGCCTTTTTTTTCTCATTAATCGCCACATAAAGAAATCGTCGTCGTCAGACGATGATGTCGACATTCTCAAAGCTGCGCCACGCTACAACTGTGCCTCCGGTGTGCGCGTATACAGTACGTTTGTGGCAAGCTGGATTGTAGCGTCGTAAATTGGGCGGCGTAAATATATGATGCGTGTAGCACGTGGCGATGGTGTGCGGCCTGACTTAGGGCGAGGCGATTTATGAACCGACTAGCCGCACGGCGAAAATAGACCCGTGAAAATCTTCTTTATTTCACTACTATTAGCGACTAAGATAAGATACAGGACTAGTACTAAGTAGGATGACAGAGGGAGGATAATGGACGTACAAAGCGGTGGTGCGACGGTGAGAGCTGCCCCCCTCCACCCACACCACGGTCGCTATATGCGGAGGATTTCTGGGTTAGGATGCGGGAGTAAAGACACTGGTTAGTAACGGGGGCGGCGAGGCGCTATCTTCCTTATATCGGTGAAACAGCACATATTTTAAACTGTATGTATATGCCCCGGTAGTATTAACCGTTTTGCCATGTCAAGAATGGATTATTTCAGTCTGTCCCCCGGATCTGTCCCCCGGGGGACAGAACGAAAGAAAAAAATCTGAATAAGGTATGACGTGAATCAAATCCCATTTACCCTCGACCGCATATCTGCTCAACATCAGGCAGTATGTAGTCAAACGCAAACCTATTTGGAATAAAAAAAATTTCAGAGGCATTCTTCAGGCGGCTTAAAACTGTGACACCAGGGACTAGCCACCCGGTCTATACGAACTTACTTTACAACATATTTCTTTGCAATTCAACGGCCAAGCAGTACTGAATTCGAAGACTACTAGTACTGATTGATTGGTTGCTTGAAGGACAGAAATGAGGAAAGAAGGCACAAATACAAATGCTTCAAGTCCAAAGTCACTTCCAGTCCACGCATTCCATGATTTCCCATGAAGGTGTTAATAAAATATGAAAAATCAATGGCGTATAGGAATCCTCAAACCTGCACTGGGCGCAGCTTGGTGGATATAGTCCAACTGTCCTGCCTGCAGTGGACTATTAAAAAAGGGCTGGTACAGTATACTAAGCGCCACACAAATCGGCGGATGGGAAGTTATGCGCAGAACGCTGCGCAAAAGCCGAAATAAAGGTATGCGCGGGAGCCAGAGCTCACCACTACGACACGCGGCGTCAGAATTGTGCACACATGCGCAATAATTAGCGGATCACGGTAAAGTGTCATCTGCGGCTAACTTCTCATCCGTCGATTTGTGTGGCACTTAGTATACAGTAACGTTTTAGCCTATCTTTATCAGAATCATCAGGAGAAAAATAATAGTCGGGAATAAGGGTAGGTAAGAAGCGAAGCGACAATAATTTGTGAAATTAACGCTGAAATGAGTACATACCTCTTAGAGCACCTGACATGTATGACTAGTAGTACGATGCCGAGCAGCAGGCAGAGCGTGCCGACCACGACGTAGGCCACGCCGAGGAAAGGGTTCTTGCCGCCGAGCAGCGATGTCGTCGAGATTATGAACGTTTTATTGGCGTCGAATTCTACGACCGGGTAATCTGGAAATATTTAATTACTGTATGTGATTTTTGTATTTATGTACTAAAAATATAACAATAAGATTTATATACTTTTGTAGAGCCATAAGTGTCATGATCTATACAGATAAAATGTTACTGTGTATGTTAGGGTGGCTCTTATATGGCCAAAAAAAAAATTATTTCGATTTTTTTATGGGGCACCCTGCCATTTGATTCCATATCCTGAAAAACTATTCCAGTATTTTTTTTACTTTTTTAATGTGATATTTAGGGGGTGCTACCAGCTCTCAAACTTTTTAATACAAAAAAAAAACACAATATATTTCAAATTCAAAAATTGAAGTTTTTATTTAGTCAAATAATCAACTTATAGCAAACAATTTGCATAATTACACAAAAAATATGAAATTAGAAGTATTTTCAACAAATAAAAATGTTATTACACAAAATATTATTTCAATAGAGTGGATTTTTTTGCATCTGGGTATTTTTTTCTAAATTCCTTTACAACTAAAAGCAAGTATTGCTTTTGCTCTTCATTAGTCGTTATCAGTTTATTATACTCCTCCATTAGGGCCACTCCTCGTTCGGCAATATTATTTACTACGCGCATAGATTGCACAATTTGCTTTCCACGTTGATATCCCTCGTCGTCTTGCCATGTTTCCACGTTTTTATCTAAAAACTCCAAGGATATGCCAAGTATTTGAAAGAATCGCATTGAATTACTGGACACAAAATCTTCTATATTTTTTCCAGTATGTGCTTGACATCGAAGCTTATTCGTTTTGCACAAAACTCGAGGCCTTCGTTGTGTAAAGCTTTAACCATTTTGCGTTTGTCGTCTAAAGAAAGAGCATCGTCAAAAAAAGCTAAACATACCAATTCTTCAGACAAGTACCACAGATGACCCAAAATTTTATGTATTGCGTTTTGTGACATGGCTTTATTTATATTTTGGAAAGAAACAAGATCTTTCAGTAACTGCAGATCGTTTCTTGGCGCTGCACAGGCGGAAGGTGCTTCATACCAATATTTCACAGAAATTGAGACAGTGAACACGCAAATCTCTTTAATAGCTGTTTCTTCTCTTTTGGATAATTTGAACTGATGGCGAAATAAAAAGATCTTGAGACAATATATTGCTTTTGCCATCCATCTGGCACGGTAAAGACCAGCTGGCATTCTGAATGATACTCCTTTCTCAGGAATCCCACCAAGGTAAATCACTGTAAGGTTCAAAAGCTCTTTGTAGTCATCTCGAGGTTGGTGTCTATTCAGCTGATCTTGAGCGAAAGAGATTATGTATGCAGCAATATTTTCAACTGCTTGTAAAGATGAAGCATCAGAAGATACTGCCTTGTAGTCAGTTTGGTCAATGTCGCTTCAAAATTTGAATATCAGGTCCACTTGATGGACAAAGGGATTTACTCACGATGGCTTCTAACATTATCTCCGTTACATGGTGCCGGCAAGCAAGCCAATATAATAAAATATTAATCTTCTTATACTCCAAAGTCAACTACTATAATTGTATTTATTCTCAATCTTCAACAAGTGGTAGCACCCCCTAATTATTGTTTAAAAAAAAAATTTTAAAAAACTAGACTATATTTTAGGTTAATAATTAATATGAAAGGGTGCCGCGTGAACTTTTCGAAGGTAAAGAAATAAGAGCCACCCTAGTGTATGTACATAAAACATATGCATTAAATAACCGAGTATTGAACTTAACAGATTTTTATTTCTGGAAAACGTAAAACGTAGTTTTTTAGGAAGTTGTCTTTATGATAGGTTAGCCTCGTAAGGTATATCGTACATGACAAGAAGCTGTAGTTGGTTGAGGACGTGACTCGGTGTAGGATGGCTGATTGCTAGTCATTTATTTATAATATAACGTAATAAGGTTAGTGATGAAACTGATGCATTTGTACTGTACTCAAGTGTTTTTATTGCGTCCAATCGTTACATTCAAAAATGAAACGCTGTAATAAAAACCGAAATTAAATTTAATCTAAAACCAAAATTAGTGAAATCATTATAAATTTAGCTTATTTTGGTACCTATAAAATTATTTGTAGAATAGGGAATTAAGTTCGGAGAAAGTTTAAACGGTGGAAACATAGAAAGAAGTTGCAAGAAAAATAATAAAAACACCTATTTAATTTTTCCCATTAAAAAATGCTCCCGTGAAGTTACCGTAAGTTGGTGACGCTGAACGGCGTCGAAATTAGAATCGATCGAATAAGTGTGATAGAAGAATCTGCCGGAACTAGTGTGATAGATGAGGGTGAATTGAGATATATGAAGTTCACCGAGTCAGCTAGTTACAATATTGTTTTGGGCTGCAGGTTTTTACTCACTGTATTCTACGATGAGGGTGTAGGATCCCTGCACAAGGTCAGAGGTGAAGCCAGTCTGCGAGTGGTCGACGCGGCGGTACAGCTTACGGAACGTGGGTAAAGCTGCCGTGCGCATCCACACTATTACTCACTGTATTCTACGATGAGGGTGTAGGATCCCTGCACAAGGTCAGAGGTGAAGCCAGTCTGCGAGTGGTCGACGCGGCGG
Organism: Hypomecis atomaria; assembly: GCA_964007245.1. NCBI lineage: Eukaryota > Metazoa > Arthropoda > Insecta > Lepidoptera > Geometridae > Hypomecis > Hypomecis atomaria. The sequence goes on from OZ023301.1 coordinate 13,010,186, forward strand.
TACAGCTTACGGAACGTGGGTAAAGCTGCCGTGCGCATCCACACTATTACTCACTGTATTCTACGATGAGGGTGTAGGATCCCTGCACAAGGCCAGAGGTGAAGCCAGTCTGCGAGTGGTCGACGCGGCGGTACAGCTTACGGAACGTGGGTAAAGCTGCCGTGCGCATCCACACTATTACTCACTGTATTCTACGATGAGGGTGTAGGATCCCTGCACAAGGTCAGAGGTGAAGCCAGTCTGCGAGTGGTCGACGCGGCGGTACAGCTTACGCAACGTGGGTAAAGCTGCCGTGCGCATCCACACTATTACTCACTGTATTCTACGATGAGGGTGTAGGATCCCTGCACAAGGCCAGAGGTGAAGCCAGTCTGCGAGTGGTCGACGCGGCGGTACAGCTTACGGAACGTGGGTAAAGCTGCCGTGCGCATCCACACTATTACTCACTGTATTCTACGATGAGGGTGTAGGATCCCTGCACAAGGCCAGAGGTGAAGCCAGTCTGCGAGTGGTCGACGCGACGGTACAGCTTACGGAACGTGGGTAAAGCTGCCGTGCGCATCCACACTATTACTCACTGTATTCTACGATGAGGGTGTAGGATCCCTGCACAAGGCCAGAGGTGAAGCCAGTCTGCGAGTGGTCGACGCGGCGGTACAGCTTACGGAACGTGGGTAAAGCTGCCGTGCGCATCCACACTATTAGGTCTTCGTTCTGTTGGCACCAATTATTACACTCTTACTCATAATTAATTTATCTGCTTACATACATTCATTACATTACAGTTCATAGAGGTAAATATAATTTTGGGTACATATTAGCACATGGCACGCATCAGGCGCAACAAAATCAGAAAAGAGGAAAAGAGAATTCTTATTCGATGTGGGAGCTTCGAGCAAATATCTACAGATCCACAGTCCCTAAGTGAAAGTAGTAAAAAAATGCCCGAGCGCCGTCATACATACCGAACTAGATATTTACATTAAATAACTCACTATGAGTTGTTTTCTCGAATCTCGACGTTATGTCACCTAATTAGTTTAGTTAGTTTATTAACGAGCACTTTGCAACGCGCGGCGTTGTAGTTGGCTTGCCATCGCCTTACGACTAACTAAAAAGCCTGCCCACTGAACTTTCCGAACTTTGTACCGTATTTGAGCTTGGGCAGAGTTTTAGTTGGGACACTTTTTTTGCACGATTGTGACTCTATAGATATTTGCTCGAAGTGTGGGAGCAATAAATCCTGCACTGTTGACGTTCCATGGCATGAGATTTTTGTGCATTTCCCCTCCAGCGTCTAATCAAGCTAGCCCAGGTAACAGAGCGTAGCTTGGGCCGCTGGCATAACTGCTCCAGTAGCTTGAATGATGATGCGATGTGGATGACGATGCTGATGATAATGCAGAAGCGTCATACAATACAATCCGTTAGCTATTCTAGTGTCTTTTGTGGCTTTGCAATGCCTCAGAACATGCTCTACAGTTTCCTTTTCTTGCAGGCAGCCACGACAAAGTTCGCTGTCAGTGGCTCCATTAAACTCTTATTGATGAAACCCGCCCCAACTTCGTCTGGTCTGAATAATAAATATTTCTCGACCTTTCCTTACTACAAATTAAAATTCTAAACACATGAACTTTCTTCTTGAATCACTTTACTGAAATCGCAATTTTAAATGTTTATTTTTTTTATCTCATCATCTAATTTTGAAATTTCTTCTATGTCAAATTTACTTCCCATTGTCTGAACGCTTAGATCTTTTTGACTACACAAGGGATTTTAATGAGATTTCAGTAAAGTGATTATGATTAAAAGCATATTGATTAAAACAATGTTTACTCACCTCAAAACCGTTATTTGATGTATCATTGGGGTCCAATTCCCACACGTGTTTGCGCCAATTGACTGGTTTTGTATAATTCACAAAAGCTGAAAATAGAATTTTTTTTATGATGGCACAGTATTTTAACCGATTTTAAATAATTATTTTTCGCAAAAAATGGCAAAACCGCCTTCCATCATGTACAAAATTCTATTAGAAACAGACCAGAATTGTTTACATTATTGTTGATTTTTCAATAACGGCTCAGCCGATTTCTGTAAAACTTTAATGGAACCATCTTGGGAGTATACCCTTTCGAACTAAAAAATAATTTATCGATTTGGTTCACAATTGGTGAAATAATCGAAGAACATACACAAAAATAAAAATCGGCCAAGTGCGAGTCGGACTCGCGCACGAAGGGTTCCGTACCATGTTGGAGCCCCTTTGGCCCCATTTTTTTGCCTTTTTAATAGCGAGCAAAAAAAACCTAATCTTACGTTTGTTGTGCGGGTGCGCCAAAATATTTTTTTTTCTGTTTTTAGTATTTGTTGTTATAGCGGCAACAGAAATACATCATCTGTGAAAATTTCAGCTGTTTAGCTATCCGGGTTCATGAGATACAGCCCAATGACAGACAGACGGACGGACATCGGATGATAGGGTCCCGTTTTTACCCTTTGGGTACGTAACCCTAGAAATACATACAGATGAAGATAGAACCTCCTCCTTTTTGGAAGTCGGTTAAAAAAAGAAGGTTATCAATTCGGTTTCTTTATGTATGTTACAGGATTACTCCGCCAATTAAGAACCGATTTTAACAATCCTTTTTTTTGTTTGGTAGATCACACTTCAGAGGTGGTTCAGAGGCTTAAATTTTTATCATAATCGGCTAAGCTCTTTTTTAAAAACCGACAATTTAAAAAAATAATGTAAGTTATACATCGATTCGAGGAAACTATTCGAATTTTTTTACACGATTGAAGTCGGTTGCGTTATTGTTGCCGAAAAATAACTATAAAAAACTTTTTTCATTAATAAGTAGTTATGTTAAGTAGAGATTTAAAATCCAGTACTTCTTAAGCCCATGGGGTTGTACATTTCGAGGGATTTAATAATTTCACTCTGACACTATAGCTGGCCACTTGGCCTACACTTTCTTACTAACCTGCCTTGAGTGTCTCTCCTGGTTTTAATGGTGGGTTACGGAATTTGATCTCCTTATCGGATGTCCACGCGATCCCAGTTTTGAAGACTGGCACTTTCTTTTTTAGATCTTGGGACTCCACTTCCAGAGTATCTGTAACAAGCAATACGGTGGTAAAGAGAGATATGGGCCACAATGTAAAGTATATAAAAATTGCAACTTCGCATTTCACTCACTATGCTACAGATATCCAAGTGATAATAAAATACCTATAAAAGCTAGAAAATAACCATTTTTCCTAATACCTATTTAGTTTATTTGTATTATATAATAAAGCATAATATTATAATAATGAAGAGCCTAGGTCCCACGACACAGGTCGCCCTAGTGTGGTATCTAGTGCACAACTTGTTTGTGAAAACTTTATAGAATAATAAACGTTTTATTTATTTATTTTATGTTAAATCTTGTTACTAATTTAAATATTTGGAACTATAGGCTTCTGTAAGAGAGGTGACGTCACGACCCCCCACTCCTACACTTTCACAAGGTTTATCTTTGTCATTTGTTGTTTGATTAACAAAAGAAAAAATACGTGTCTAATATTTTTTTGATAATCTAACGCACGGACTATAATACGGGCGGGGACCCACCGCCCGTATTGTACGATAACTGTCTCAGTCCCCCTTTATCGTCTACCGCCGCGCCCCTGTACCGCGCAGGCGAGGGATAAGTTAAACAGTCGGACTATAATTATAACAACGTTTTTTTAACCCAGTCATCATGCCTATTATAGAACCCTTGGTGCCCTTCTTAGAATTAGCCATTGTGAGAATTGGGCATTCTTAGAATCATATGCCATTGTTAGAATTGGGCATTCCTTGCCCAAACCGTGTTTCTTACCATTGAATAGAGAGTTAGCGATGGCTCCGCAGGGCGCCACGTCCATCATCACCCCGTTGACCATAGCTTCGTGGAACGGAGAGCAGTCCGTACTAGGTGGGTTGTTCAATCGTCCTAGCAGCTGGCTGTCATCCCTATAAAACGTCACATTTTGTGTATTTATATATTTACTAGTAGTTCTCCGAACAGTAGACCTCACAACACATCTCTTTAACTGAATCTCTCTGAGCCTTTATCTCGATTCGCTCTTGACCGATTTGTTTCGAGTCGTTACCCGTGGTACCGTTCGGTTAACCCATTATCGGGTCCACGGGGAATTTTAATTACCCGTGGTCCCATGGCACTGGAGATTGATAAAGCAGATAAATGCATGACAAGCTTACCTACTGTTTATAAAATGAATCATCTCTTTGGAACGGTTCTTTAAAACGGAAAAATCAGTGCAAAGTATCTGTAACTATTAATAAATTGCGTATTTTTTCCGAACTTTTAATGCTGGCTGTCATAAAATTAGTTCATTTTAATATTTATCACTTGCTTTATCAATCCCTAGTGCCACGGGACCACGGGTAATTAAAATTCCTCATGGACCCGTTAATGGGACAACCCAACGGGACCACGGGTAAAGACTCTTTGTTTCATATTCGCAAATCATGTTAGCACTTAAATACTAATCAATCTTTATCGAAATCGCCTGATAAAGAACGCGACAACAAATTTCCTTATTTTTAGAGGGAATAAAATACCCCATCTTTCAAAAATCGCCGAGATTTGTTGAAAAATGCGACGTGTAGACCAAAATCAACATGTGGACAGACGACAGCACTTTCAGAAAGTATAATATGTACTTGAGGTATTTCATTTTATTTACTCACAAAAGGTTTTCAATTTATAAAAGACCGAACGAAGCTAGGTCTGTGCTTCGACACGACGATTTTGCTTTCGTCTGTCCAGATGTTGTTTTTTGGCTATTTTATTTTTTGTATAGGCCGCGTCACACAAGTTAGCGGAAATGAAGTTAGCTACAAGCTGCGCAATATGCAATCAACGCGCGGCTTTGTGTGAGCTTCAGTCAGGATTGGATATTGCAAGCTTGTAGCTAACTTCATTTCCGCCAACTTGTGTGACATGGCCTATACTCGGAGTTCCAATGAGCAAGAATTTACAATAAATACAAGGTGTTGTTTTGTAAAGTGCGGAGACTTTCCACGGTGTAAATGGTCTCATTTAATATTCGACCAACTGCAAAATCCCGACAAAAAAAATCAGCTGCTCCATACATGTCAAGAGTCAATGAACTTATTAAACATATTAGAACAAAAAAAGTTTTCGATTCCACTGTATATCTTTTTTGTATGCAACAGTTGATTTCAGGGTTTAGGCGTGGAATGCCGAATTCTAACATAGTCATATTGTTCTAAGAATGCCCAATTCTATGAACGCCCGGTTATGGCTATGGTTCACAATGGCTAATTTTAAAAATGCCCAATTCTCAATATGGCAAAATAATTTAAATTGGAAATTTTACAAAAAAAAAACATACGTTTTATATACAAAGTCTCCGGTAAGTAACGTTGAACCGCTCAAAGGCATGTTTAGTAAATCATACTGAACAACTTTTACTATGGGGCCAACCAAACCAGAAAAATCGGCTGTCCCATACGTTTAGTTGATTTGGACTTTTTATACAGAACTGCAAACTTTTTCCGCGAATTTGGTTTCGGTTGGTACCATAGTAAAAGTAAAGTTATTTTTCTGAATATAAACTAACTAAACTCGACCTTAAGAGGTTGTTACCATTAGCTACCGGTCATCCTGTGTATAAAAGCTTTACGTTTTTTATATAAAATTCTTAATTTAATTTATCTTGCCATTTTGAGAATTACGTATTCCTAGAATTAGCCATTGTCAGAATTGGGCATTCCTGGACTACTTGAGCATAATGAGAATTGGGCATTTCTCGCCTTAGCCGATTTCTTACTAAAATTTGTTCATAGGTGTTAAGGATTTTGAGCAATGCAATAATTTTCATCATTATTACTTGTAATTTTAAAACCTATAAAAGGAAATATCTTACCTAGACTTAACGTAACGGCGGTGATTCTGGTAATAGTTGCTCAAGCCATAGTAAAAGTACACATCCTTTCTAAAATCTTCTGTAAGATTGAAGTCGATTCGACAAGTGCAACTTTCGTTCGGGTACTGCTTTATAAGATCAGCACATGATATGTTCGTATTTTCTTTCTGGCAGAGTGTATAGTCCATCACATGTTCTTTGACCTACAATACAATACAACACTTTATTGACAATAAAACAAAAGCAACAGGGGAAACAAAGAAGACACAAGAAATGGTCAAATCACATTGAGCAAGTATCTATAGTCATAATCGAGCAAAAAAAATGTCCGAGCCAAAACCTTGCCCAAGCTACGTAGTGGGCAGACTTTTAGTTAGTCGTAAGGTGATTGCAAGCCGACTACAACGCCGCGCGATGCCAAAGTGCTCTGTTATAAGCACTAATTAGGTGACATAACGTCGAGATTCGAGAAAATGAGTCATTGTGTATTATTTAATGTTTCTTTTTTTTTAACAACAGCGTTCAGACATCTTTTTACTACTTTCACATAGGGATTGTGGCTCTGTAGATATTTGCTCGAAATCTTATCGCCAAGAGAGATCTCTTCCTTTTCTCTTTGTAGATTTTATGTGTGTCATTCAAGGCTTTATTTTTGCCAAAATTGTTGAAGGGTCTCGTGCCAGAGGTCACAGCCAGAGGTATAGAAGAGGAAACAAAAGCTGTTTCATACATTTTGTACATTCTGAGTTTTGATTTTGTATAGGACAGCTTGTTTTTTGATTCATAACAATGGTGTGGATCAAGCCCTATGTAAATAATGCATATTATATGTACACACCATAGGGCAGTCCAATTGGCTGATAGGGCAGTAAAGTTCTCGAATGGAGACCACGCACCACCATTCTTTTGACCAAATATGTATTACCTACAACCTTTTGCCATAATATTGCTGGAATGACTTATCATACCATACAAGTTTAATGTCATTACAGTAAAGATGTAACATCCATAAATAGATCCACTCTTCAAATTTGTCTTAGAAAATGAATGAATTCATGAGGCAGAAACTAGAGATCCTGATAGCACATACTATATACAGTCAAACCTGGCTAACTGAGAACTGGATAAGTGAGAAACCTCTATAAGTGAGAGTAATTGCCAGGTCCCGTCATTTTACCCCTCAAATACCTCTATAAGTGAGAGACCAAAACCTCTATAAGAGAGAGTCGTTTTTCCCTCATGGACCTCTATAACTGAGAGTACTACTTGTCTGAACCTCTATAAGCGAGAGTTGAGGGTAATGAAACATCTGCACTTTATGATCCATTCTTAAATTTCGTGGAACTAACTACCGTTGGTTTCGGATCGTGTTCTATTCAAACTTTTTTTTTTGTATTTTGTGGAAATAAGTAACATTGTTTTTGTATCGCATTTTTTTCGGAATGGCCACACATGCGTTTAAACTATCCTGTTTGTTGAAATAGTGTTCTATTTAAAATTAATTTGTGGTTTTCTTTAATCTACCTAACATTATTTTTGTATCACATTCTAGCTACAAATGCGTTTACACTATCTTATTGGTCAAACTTACTCCAGTTGATAAGTATCAATTGAGGAGAAAGTTCTGTGTTAGTAAATAAATCTTTAGGAATAAATAAATAAGTCGTTAAGCGATAAGCTTAAGATAGCTTGGTATTGTATGCGTTCAAAGGTGGAAAATCTCGAAATGAAATACGCAATGAATTTGACTTAACAGAATCACTTTTATAAAATTATAAAATCAAAAGATATACGGTCCCTATAAGGTCTCAGTGCTCTAAAGGGCATGGAAATATTTATAAAAGTCGTTTTTTGATTTTTCCGATATTTAAATGTGTCTTTTAGAATTAATAAAACAAACTATCATGTTTGTTCAATTCTAATCAACACAACCCAAACAGTTAGTACCTATGTACTATTTATAAAAATATTTATCATTCTTTACGCATGTAGATACCTACATACAAATTAGACGTATTTTTTAACCTCTATAAGAGAGAGTAGCCACTTCCGAAACTGGATAAGTGAGAAACCTGGATAAGTGAAAAACCTCTATAAGCGAGAATGAGATGGCGGTCCCTTCAACTCTCTCTTATCCAGGTTTCACTGTACTTACATATAGTATGACTAAGCTACAATAAAGTAACAGGAACACTAATACTTACTTCATCTGAGAAATATAGAAGACCTATGCCTACGGGTATAAAGGCTATACCGATGACGAAGAAAGTCGGGAGCACAGTACCAGCAGTCAGTATAGGCTGCCAGGCAGGCAGACGCTGCTGTTTAAATGCCGACTCTGAAATAAAACGCTAACGTAAACAGCTAATCAATACAACAAGGCCACTGCAGGGTGTGACATTTATGAACTCTTACTCACCAGCGGGACGCCTGGACTTGACATTTTGATCCGAAGTATCACTTGATGTAGCCATGGTTGTCAGGGTAGGGAGAAGCCCTGAAAAGCCAGGTTTCACTATTAAAATCACAAAAATAGGATAAAATTATATTATCCTGCGTACCAATGGACTGACGTTCACAGCACAGATGATCAGTGATATTTTTTTTTTTAAATAATTTATTCATGACCATGGATACAGAGTCCTTCAGTCGAAGTCTTAAATAATAAAAAATTTACAAACATAGAAGAGAAATAAAAAATTAAACTTAACTAAATCTTTTCAACAGTATTTAAAATATACTTATAAATAGGTTTGTAAAAAACTTCACTTTTTAGTAAATCCTCAATACGGCGGGGAACACTAATTGAGTTACGAGCTGCTATGTCACTAATGTCACTGGCTAAAATTAATCGTTGTAAATGGAATTGGGGACATTGAAAAATTATATGGTTTATATCAGCATGCGGTCGGAAACAATACGTACAGTTATCTTCTGGGACTATATTAATTCTGTGTAAATGAGCTGGAACCAAGCAATGTCCAAATCTCAGGCGATTTATAACTGTTATAAACTTTCTGCCACAATATTCAAATTTGTTGTACCAAGGAGTAGTAGGTAAGTCTTTCTGTATTTCTGCATACCACCTTCCCTTATATTCTGTTGTAACGTGCCAATATTCTTTCCAAATTCTGAGTAAATCCTTATTAATTGCACAATAGTAATCTGTGAAAGGTACTTTTAATATATCTGTGTGATCTAGATCATGCTCTTGCCGAGTAGCCAAATCTACTGTTTCATTGCCATGGATGCCACAATGTGAAGGAACCCATACCAATTCTACATGTTTTGATTTACTAATCATTTCTATAAGTTCTCTAATACTATATATAATATAATTTAACTTATATGAGAAATTACTGTTGTTCAAAACAGACAGAACACTTTTAGAATCACTTACTATTAGTATATTTACATTTTTTACAGAGTTATTTACAAATGTTAAAGCGGTTAAAATTGCATACGCTTCTGCAGTAAACACACTGCAATTATTATCTAACTTTATACAGTGGGTTTTATTCATTTGTGGATCATAATATGCGGCTTTAACCCCTTCATCACTTTTAGAACCATCTGTATATAAAATATAAAAGTCTGGTTTATTCTCTATAAATTCTAGAAAATCAAATTTGTTATTTATTACATCTAAATGACAATCTATACTTAAGCAATTAATCAAGGCATTATATGGACATTTATATGTTGGCCAGATATCATGAGAACAAATGTTTTTACTGATATTTTTAAAAAATGACATTATTGTTGTGATTTCAGGCAAAACTCCCGAAACAAGAGATGTGGCTGATAAGCTAGATGTTTCAACTGATTGTGATATCTGTGGATGACATAAAACATTATTCAGCACTATAACATTATTGGAAGTCAACTCTTTCAAACAGAATCTATCAGCCAAAAGTAAACGTCTCAGGATTAATGGAGGTATACAGTTTTCAATTTCCATAGAATTAATAGGAGTGGAACGCATAGCTCCGCTAATAATTCTTAAAGCCATATTTTGTATTACATCGAGTTTTCGTAATAAGGTGCTACTTGCATTCATATAAGCTAAACTACTATAATCAAAATGACTTCTTACTATACTTTTATACAGCATGATCAAGGTTTTAGGATCAGAGCCCCAAAAAGTACCAGCTAAACATCTTAAAACATTAATACTTTTCATTGCATTGCTGCAGATATACTTAATATGCTCTTCAAATTTTAACTTGTTATCTATTATTACTCCTAAAAATTTATGTTGATTACTTACAGGAATGATTTCATTATTGTATTTAATTTTAACAAAAGATTGTGCAAAAGGATCTTTACTAAAAACAATAACAGAACTTTTATCAGAACTAATATCTAATTTTAATACATTGTTGTAATAATGGTGTAGCTGCAGCAGTGCAGAATTCAAGTGATTTACAGCCATATTTAAATTTTGACTTTCAGAGTATAAAAGTAAGTCATCGGCAAATTGTAAAATCTTAACATGTGATGTGTTAACATACTTTAAAATTTGAGATGTATATAGAATATACAAGAGAGAAGATAAGATAGCTCCTTGCATAGTTCCTTTACTGACGGATTTTGGTCCATGTAGCTTATTATTAAATTTAACATACAAGGTTCTGTTATTCAGAAAATTAAATATCCATTTCAATAATTTTGTTGGCAGACCTAACTCATTCAAAACTAGAAGAAGGCTCTTAATGTTGACATTATCGAAAGCACCTTTTACATCAAGAAAGACGCAGATCACATTAGAGTGGCTGAGCTTTGCTTTTTTTAATGTTGAGATTAATGATACAAAACTTTCAGAGCAACTTTTACCCTTTCTGAATCCAAATTGTGTGTTAGGTATTTTAGAGTTGGTTTCAACAAAATAATCTAAACGTAATTTTAACATGTTTTCAAAAAGTTTACCCAGACAGGATGACAAAGATATGGGTCTGTACGATGACGGATTATTTGCAGGCTTATTAGGTTTTAAAATTGGTATTACACATTGAGTCTTCCAAGATTCAGGAATAACTGATGCATTCCAAAGTCTGTTATAAATTGCCAATAAAATGTTCAGAGCATTTGAATGTAAATTTTTAATAAGTTTATATGGAATGTTATCCATACCTGGTGTAGTATCCCTACGACTATCTAAAGAAATGCGAAGCTCATTCAGTGTATAAGGCTCATTTAAGAAGGAAACGCTATTGTCAGACCTGTCTAAAATATTTAAAGTGGTAAAATCGGTTGATGTTGAATCTGCTAATTTTTCTAGAAAACTTGGTACCCATTCGTCATTTAGAGTTTTGTTACTACAATTACTGTTAATCCTTTTAAATTTTTTAACATAATTCCATATTCTAGTAACTGGTGTCATTCTGTTGAAAGAAGTACACAATTCATGCCATGATTTTCCCCGTTCCTCAATTAATATCTTTTTCTTTTTAGCATCAAGACGCTTGTAATTAATAAAATTGGAAATTGTTGGAGAGTGATGATATGTCTTAAGAGCTTCTTTCGACTTTTGAACTGCATCCTCACATAGTGTGTTCCACCATGGAGCTGGTTTTCTCAGAATTTTTGGAGTGTGATTAGATTTCTGCTTAGGAATACATTCATCTCTGATTTGATACAAGATATTTATAAAACTATTGTATAATTCATCTAGATTTGTATTTTCCAAATCTAATTGCGAAAAGCAGGTTTCAGATAAAGTTTTAAATTTAGACCAGTCTGATTTGTTGTACAAATATTTTTCTTCTACAGGACGAACATCATACACCGATGGCTTCACATTTACATCCAGTAGAGTCGGAAAATGATAACTACCCATTGCATCATCATGGACTTGCCATTCACAGAGAGGAGCTAACGAGCAACTTACTAAGGCTAAATCAATTGCTGAAGAATTCTTGTTTGGATATTTAATTGTAGTATGATTACCATCATTTAAAACACACAAGTCAAACTCATCTATGAGATTGTACAAAGAATTACCTCTACTATTATTTTTTAGACAACCAAATAAAATGTGATGTGCATTGAAATCTCCCATTATAAGACATGGCTTAGGAGTTTCAGTGAATACTTTTTTTAATTTATTAGTATTAAATTTAGTAAATTCGCTGTTTGGGGGACAATAAATACACAACACATGTAATTTACCTAATGATGTATCAAGTGCAATGCAAATGTTCTGAATTGATTCGTAATATGAGGTATGAACAACTTCATATTTAAAATTTTGTTTAATTAATATAGCTACCCCATTATGTTCGTTTACAGACAGTTTGTGAATCAAATTATAGGATGGAAAATTTGGAATTTTACTGTTTTTCTTAAGCCACGTTTCATTTAGTAAACATATATCTACATTTTGTTCGGTTAAAAACTTTAAAAATAGCGTTTTTTTACTATGTAAACTTTGAATATTGAATTGTGCTATACGAATATATCGCTGTCCTAGTTCAACAGTAAGATATCTTAAAAAAAAAAACAAAATTGAGATAAGTTTTGTTTCATGTGAAAAATTCGCTCTTCTGTCTGGTTCAAAAATCAGATATTTGTAAAACGCAACCAAAGTGCCCAAATTTCAATGTCTCACTGAGACATTTAAGCATATTTTTAACGACCTTTAGTTCAAGATTCTGACATCTTAAGATATTTTATTTCTACACAGAGACTTCTTCAAATGTCCTTATATGGAATTATAAAAACATTTCTATGTTGAGACATCTTAAATTGTCAAAATGGTCAAAAAATGGTATGGGGTGACAGCAAATGTATCCAAGTAAAAAAAGAAGATCCATACAAATTTGGCTACAAATCTTCATTTTCAGATCTTGATTTTAAAATTGTGGATACGAGAAGGAAACAAAGGGGCCGCATCTCAGAAAATATAACTCTGGAACATGCTTATAATGAAGCACCAGCAATACCAAATCACAAAAAGAGAGATCTGATATCATTGTGTACTGCCAATTTGATACCTCAATGTCATCACAGCTTTTATGAAAGTCTTAAAACTACAAATAACCAGGAAAATGAAAGCGGCAATAGTGATGATGAAAGCCTGTAACGAGTAGGTTAACTATTAATTCACTATTGTAATTAATTAATTATACATTATTTTAATTTTATTATAATACTAAATTTTAGCTGCTTTATAAGACTTACCTATTTGTGCCATTAAGATTCACATAAAAATATTAAAGCACTGACTGATTAATATAATAGTTAAACTGACTTGTGAAAAAATAATCATAAGATTTTAACTGATAACATGACACTGATTTGTGCAATTATGATACTAGGTAATAAATAATACATTACAAGCAAACTAATTTCTCAGTTTTTAATAAATTTTCCTATCCCGTTACCAAACATTTCCGCGGATTTAGTCGGACAACTTACATTCTCAAATATCGATGTGCTGGTAATACTAAGATATCTTAAAATTATGTCGATCTCTGTTGATTTTCCATAAATTTGGAAGCTTGGTTGGATAAATCTTTAGTATTTCTTAAACGAAACAAAAAACAATAACTCTATGAGTTACAATATAAACTTAATTTTTAATAAACCATTTTAGAGACAACATTAAAAATACAAAACATGTTTTATTTAGTCTGAGTTCAATATAAGGTTATCTTACTATTAAAAGCCTTAAAACCAATATACAAATTATTTTGTTCATATTGAAATATAAATAACTCCGTAACACATTAAACCAAACTATAGTTTTAAAAAATCAACCACATTTCAATTAAGAACAAGTGAATTAATGACACTAAAATCATAAAAGTATGAATAACTCAAAACATACTTTGTTCAACATATCTTACTGTTGAACTAGGGCAGCGATATGTGTCCATATAATGAAATTAAATTAAATTAAATTTGACAACAAAATTTCTTTAATTCTTTTATTTGTAATGGGTTCATTCTTGCTATTTGCAAGGGCAACAACGGACTTCACAAGGGCATTTATAATTACATCGTTATCAACAATTTCTTTGGCATTGAGATCTTGGAAGGTTTTTTGTCTCGGCTTTGGTGTTAGAGCTGGGAAGGATGTTCTATCAGAGATTTGTGGCAGACTTACCGCATTGGCATAAGACATTTTTTGTTGTTGTTTAATTTTCTTCTCTTCTATTTTTTTCTGCTTAACAGGGCAGTCTTTCGACACGGCAAGGTGAGGGCCAGAACAATTGACACACATTATTTCTTCCACATCACATTCCTTGTAGGAGTGCCGTCCTGCACAGGATGAACACATCTGCTCTGCTCTGCAGTTCTTAGCTGAGTGGTTGAATCGGAGGCAACGGTAGCATTGCATGAGTGGTGGAAAGTATTTATGAACCTGGTATCTGAATAGCTTGATGTATACATACTGAGGTAATGTGGTGGCTGCAAAAGTGACAGCCACTGTTCCAAGAGGAGTCAAATTTCCGTCTACTTTTCGCATAAAACGTTTGATTGAGACAACATCAGCATCACAAGTAATATTTTTGTAAATTTCTTCATTAGACATTGTCAGCGGAATATGCCTGATGACTCCTATAACTTCAGTCATGTAAGCAGGAATGAAAGCTTTCAGCTTATATCTGTTCAGGAAGCTATCCATCTTTAAAAAATTGTTAGCTGGAGCTGGCTTTTTGAAAGTGACGCCAACCTTATAAGCATTTATTCGGTGGACACCTACAATGCCTTTAACATTTTCAATGAAAAGATTTGTCAATATTATGGGGTTTTTATTACCAACCTTTTCTTCTTCTGTGGATTCAACGTAAACCACGCAGTCCCCACTGTGATTTTCGGGGAATAGCCTCTTGTAGAGGGGCTTCTGAAATACTTTGTAGCCATCATTGTTCGTTGAGGATTTTGCAAGTTTTCTCTTCTTTCTCTCTGCTGTAATGACGGGGTCCTCCCCGTCACTAGCAACGCTCATGACGTTATTGTTGCGCCGCAACACCCAACACAAATCTCAGAGAATTGCAAAATTAAAATTTATGAATAATTGAATATTAAAAACGCCCGCTTCTTTCGACTTCCCGCCAAAAACTCGATGATCAGTGATTTTTTTTTTTAAATAATTTATTCATGACCATGGATACAGAGTCCTTCAGTCGAAGTCTTAAATAATAAAAATTTACAAACAGAAGAGAAATAAAAAATTAAACTTAACTAAATCTTTTCAACAGTATTTAAAATATACTTATAAATAGGTTTGTAAAAAACTTCACTTTTTAGTAAATCCTCAATACGGCGGGGAACACTAATTGAGTTACGAGCTGCTATGTCACTAATGTCACTGGCTAAAATTAATCGTTGTAAATGGAATTGGGGACATTGAAAAATTATATGGTTTATATCAGCATGCGGTCGGGAACAATACGTACAGTTATCTTCTGGGACTATATTAATTTTGTGTAAATGAGCTGGAACCAAGCAATGTCCAAATCTCAGGCGATTTATAACTGTTATAAACTTTCTGCCACAATATTCAAATTTGTTGTACCAAGGAGTAGTAGGTAAGTCTTTCTGTATTTCTGCATACCACCTTCCCTTATATTCTGTTGTAACGTGCCAATATTCTTTCCAAATTCTGAGTAAATCCTTATTAATTGCACAATAGTAATCTGTGAAAGGTACTTTTAATATATCTGTGTGATCTAGATCATGCTCTTGCCGAGTAGCCAAATCTACTGTTTCATTGCCATGGATGCCACAATGTGAAGGAACCCATACCAATTCTACATGTTTTGATTTACTAATCATTTCTATAAGTTCTCTAATACTATATATAATATAATTTAACTTATATGAGAAATTACTGTTGTTCAAAACAGACAGAACACTTTTAGAATCACTTACTATTAGTATATTTACATTTTTTACAGAGTTATTTACAAATGTTAAAGCGGTTAAAATTGCATACGCTTCTGCAGTAAACACACTGCAATTATTATCTAACTTTATACAGTGGGTTTTATTCATTTGTGGATTATAATATGCGGCTTTAACCCCTTCATCACTTTTAGAACCATCTGTATATAAAATATAAAAGTCTGGTTTATTCTCTATAAATTCTAGAAAATCAAATTTGTTATTTATTACATCTAAATGACAATCTATACTTAAGCAATTAATCAAGGCATTATATGGACATTTATATGTTGGCCAGATATCATGAGAACAAATGTTTTTACTGATATTTTTTAAAAATGACATTATTGTTGTGATTTCAGGCAAAACTCCCGAAACAAGAGATGTGGCTGATAAGCTAGATGTTTGAACTGATTGTGATATCTGTGGATGACATAAAACATTATTCAGCACTATAACATTATTGGAAGTCAACTCTTTCAAACAGAATCTATCAGCCAAAAGTAAACGTCTCAGGATTAATGGAGGTATACAGTTTTCAATTTCCATAGAATTAATAGGAGTGGAACGCATAGCTCCGCTAATAATTCTTAAAGCCATATTTTGTATTACATCGAGTTTTCGTAATAAGGTGCTACTTGCATTCATATAAGCTAAACTACTATAATCAAAATGACTTCTTACTATACTTTTATACAGCATGATCAAGGTTTTAGGATCAGAGCCCCAAAAAGTACCAGCTAAACATCTTAAAACATTAATACTTTTCATTGCATTGCTGCAGATATACTTAATATGCTCTTCAAATTTTAACTTGTTATCTATTATTACTCCTAAAAATTTATGTTGATTACTTACAGGAATGATTTCATTATTGTATTTAATTTTAACAAAAGATTGTGCAAAAGGATCTTTACTAAAAACAATAACAGAACTTTTATCAGAACTAATATCTAATTTTAATACATTGTTGTAATAATGGTGTAGCTGCAGCAGTGCAGAATTCAAGTGATTTACAGCCATATTTAAATTTTGACTTTCAGAGTATAAAAGTAAGTCATCAGCAAATTGTAAAATTTTAACATGTGATGTGTTAACATACTTTAAAATTTGAGATGTATATAGAATATACAAGAGAGAAGATAAGATAGCTCCTTGCATAGTTCCTTTACTGACGGATTTTGGTCCATGTAGCTTATTATTAAATTTAACATACAAGGTTCTGTTATTCAGAAAATTAAATATCCATTTCAATAATTTTGTTGGCAGACCTAACTCATTCAAAACTAGAAGAAGGCTCTTAATGTTGACATTATCGAAAGCACCTTTTACATCAAGAAAGACGCAGATTACATTAGAGTGGCTGAGCTTTGCTTTTTTTAATGTTGAGATTAATGATACAAAACTTTCAGAGCAACTTTTACCCTTTCTGAATCCAAATTGAGTGTTAGGTATTTTAGAGTTGGTTTCAACAAAATAATCTAAACGTAATTTTAACATGTTTTCAAAAAGTTTACCCAGACAGGATGACAAAGATATGGGTCTGTACGATGACGGATTATTTGCAGGCTTATTAGGTTTTAAAATTGGTATTACACATTGAGTCTTCCAAGATTCAGGAATAACTGATGCATTCCAAAGTCTGTTATAAATTGCCAATAAAATGTTCAGAGCATTTGAATGTAAATTTTTAATAAGTTTATATGGAATGTTATCCATACCTGGTGTAGTATCTCTACGACTATCTAAAGAAATGCGAAGCTCATTCAGTGTATAAGGCTCATTTAAGAAGGAAACGCTATTGTCAGACCTGTCTAAAATATTTAAAGTGGTAAAATCGGTTGATGTTGAATCTGCTAATTTTTCTAGAAAACTTGGTACCCATTCGTCATTTAAAGTTTTGTTACTACAATTACTGTTAATCCTTTTAAATTTTTTAACATAATTCCATATTCTAGTAACTGGTGTCATTCTGTTGAAAGAAGTACACAATTCATGCCATGATTTTCCCCGTTCCTCAATTAATATCTTTTTCTTTTTAGCATCAAGACGCTTGTAATTAATAAAATTGGAAATTGTTGGAGAGTGATGATATGTCTTAAGAGCTTCTTTCGACTTTTGAACTGCATCCTCACATAGTGTGTTCCACCATGGAGCTGGTTTTCTCAGAATTTTTGGAGTGTGATTAGATTTCTGCTTAGGAATACATTCATCTCTGATTTGATACAAGATATTTATAAAACTATTGTATAATTCATCTAGATCTGTATTTTCCAAATCTAATTGCGAAAAGCAGGTTTCAGATAAAGTTTTAAATTTAGACCAGTCTGATTTGTTGTACAAATATTTTTCTTCTACAGGACGAACATCATACACCGATGGCTTCACATTTACATCCAGTAGAGTCGGAAAATGATAACTACCCATTGCATCATCATGGACTTGCCATTCACAGAGAGGAGCTAACGAGCAACTTACTAAGGCTAAATCAATTGCTGAAGAATTCTTGTTTGGATATTTAATTGTAGTATGATTACCATCATTTAAAACACACAAGTCAAACTCATCTATGAGATTGTACAACGAATTACCTCTACTATTATTTTTTAGACAACCAAATAAAATGTGATGGGCATTGAAATCTCCCATTATGAGACATGGCTTAGGAGTTTCAGTGAATACTTTTTTTAATTTATTAGTATTAAATTTAGTAAATTCGCTGTTTGGGGGACAATAAATACACAACACATGTAATTTACCTAATGATGTATCAAGTGCAATGCAAATGTTCTGAATTGATTCGTAATATGAGGTATGAACAACTTCATATTTAAAATTTTGTTTAATTAATATAGCTACCCCATTATGTTCGTTTACAGACAGTTTGTGAATCAAATTATAGGATGGAAAATTTGGAATTTTACTGTTTTTCTTAAGCCACGTTTCATTTAGTAAACATATATCTACATTTTGTTCAGTTAAAAACTTTAACAATAGCGTTTTTTTACTATGTAAACTTTGAATATTGAATTGTGCTATACGAATATATGTGTCCATATAATTAAATTAAATTAAATTTGACAACAAAATTTCTTTAATTCTTTTATTTGTAATGGGTTCATTCTTGCTATTTGCAAGGGCAACAATGGACTTCACAAGGGCATTTATAATTACATCGTTATCAACAATTTCTTTGGCATTGAGATCTTGGAAGGTTTTTTGTCTCGGCTTTGGTGTTAGAGCTGGGAAGGATGTTCTATCAGAGATTTGTGGCAGACTTACCGCATTGGCATAAGACATTTTTTGTTGTTGTTTAATTTTCTTCTCTTCTATTTTTTTCTGCTTAACAGGGCAGTCTTTCGACACGGCAAGGTGAGGGCCAGAGCAATTGACACACATTATTTCTTCCACATCACATTCCTTGTAGGAATGCCGTCCTGCACAGGATGAACACATCTGCTCTGCTCTGCAGTTCTTAGCTGAGTGGTTGAATCGGAGGCAACGGTAGCATTGCATGAGTGGTGGAAAGTATTTATGAACCTGGTATCTGAATAGCTTGATGTATACATACTGAGGTAATGTGGTGGCTGCAAAAGTGACAGCCACTGTTCCAAGAGGAGTCAAATTTCCGTCTACTTTTCGCATAAAGCGTTTGATTGAGACAACATCAGCATCACAAGTAATATTTTTGTAAATTTCTTCATTAGACATTGTCAGCGGAATATGCCTGATGACTCCTATAACTTCAGTCATGTAAGCAGGAATGAAAGCTTTCAGCTTATATCTGTTCAGGAAGCTATCCATCTTTAAAAAATTGTTAGCTGGAGCTGGCTTTTTGAAAGTGACGCCAACCTTATAGGCATTTATTCGGTGGACACCTACAATGCCTTTAACATTTTCAATGAAAAGATTTGTCAATATTATGGGGTTTTTATTACCAACCTTTTCTTCTTCTGTGGATTCAACGTAAACCACGCAGTCCCCACTGTGATTTTCGGGGAATAGCCTCTTGTAGAGGGGCTTCTGAAATACTTTGTAGCCATCATTGTTCGTTGAGGATTTTGCAAGTTTTCTCTTCTTTCTCTCTGCTGTAATGACGGGGTCCTCCCCGTCACTAGCAACGCTCATGACGTTATTGTTGCGCCGCAACACCCAACACAAATCTCAGAGAATTGCAAAATTAAAATTTATGAATAATTGAATATTAAAAACGCCCGCTTCTTTCGACTTCCCGCCAAAAAGTCCCGATGATCAGTGATACCCCTTGGTGTTATCAGATGTTAGACCAAAATAATGCAATGTAGGAGATGAAAACTAAACAATATTCATATTTTAGTGTATGTTAGCGGTTCTCCTTGCTTGTATTGCATTATTTAGATATTTTATTTATCAATTTCTTTTGATTTTCATGTGTATTTGGAAGTAAGTATGTGTACAATAAATTCAAATAAATTGTAACGTATTCATAATCTCCTAAAAAGTAAAAATCTAATGTATCTGGTTACCCCGATTGTATTGTCAAAAAAAATAGACAACATTGACATCTATTCACCAAATGACAGCTATTATAAATTTCACCTAAAAAAAATGAACGATGAGTTTTGGCGGGAACGCGGAAAAATCAAGTCGCCTCATTGTATTATTTTGTTAAACTTTTGTTATTATCAGTGATAATTAGTGAAATATTGTGGTATTTCGTTGATTGTGAGTTGATTTACGTGCATGAGTGTAGGCAAGTGATACAATGTTACGTATCATGTTGTTCCGTGTTGTTAGCAAAACTCCAAAGACGCCTCTAGTAAAGTCTCCACTGCTTTACTGAGGTATGACTAGGACTATGTTTGGACTTGACTGCGACTTTATTGCACTATGACGTGACTACGACTGACTGTTTTGATAAAATATATTGAAAATACTTGACACTAGCAAATGCACAATAATGCGACGCCAAATCATAAAAGAATAAGAAGAATGAACGATCTTAGGCAACTTAATCGGGAAACTTTGGCAAGCTTTAAGCGCTTGATCCACGTATAAAAATATACCGCGGTTTAAAGACTGTTTGGCTCGTCAGCGGTTTTAAAGACTGTTTGGCTTATCAAAATCGAAATCTTTAAAACCGCGACTTTACATTAGTGTGACCGTTTTTAACCCCCGACGCAAAAGAGGGGTGTTATAAGTTTGACGTGTCTGTTTGTCTGTCTGTGTGTCTGTCTGTTTATATCACCCTGTCATCAAATTAAGTTTTGCAAGCAACTCACTCCACTTAACACTTTTTGACTAGGGATATAACCAAGTCCATAAGAGGTTAAATGTTAATTTTCTAAATGTTATTTTTTATACCAGTTGACTAACATATATAGTTTAATGAACACAAGGGTCACAGTTATTTGCACTCCGTACGTTAAATGTTATATTTTCTAAGATTCAATAAAACTGCCATTATAGTCATACAAATACGATTCATATTTGTTTGTACCTTATTGCTTTCTGCCAACATCACACAGTAGGTTTTTACGCCACCTATGTGAATTTAATGACAACCAGTTCTGCACGTACACAATAAGGTCAATCAATAATTTCACGAAAAATCATAGATGGCGTTAAATAGAAAACTCGCAACGCAATGACGCTTTCTGTATGAACTGAGTTCAACTGAGCTGTTTTAACAATTAACGATTTGGTCAATAATTTTTAACGGTGTTAAGTGTTAATCTAACGTTTAATCCCCACCTCTAACGTGGATCAGGCGCTGAACTGTAAATATGGAATACAACTTAAAGTTGTTTTGCCACCTACTGTTAACAACTACTAATGGACCGGCCACACATTCGCCCTACGGCGAAGTTATCGTCACTGGGGCTCATTCATCTAATTCAAACGGTAGTAACTTAATTGGTTGTTCACGATTTGAACTACTACCTGAAGCTGGGCACATACGCTGCGATGATCGCATCTATTCATCAGATCAGTCCAGCGAGGTCCTAATATAGTTACATTGCCGGTAGGTAGTTATTGAGGAATCAAAATGACACCCCTATTTTAATCGAAAAAATTGATTTAACAAAAAAATTATTGGCATCAAAGTTGTAGAAAATCAAATTTTAAACAACTTTTGTTCCTATAACTTCTGCTGAAAAATTGAAATAACACAAGTTATTGAAGAAATGAAATGGCACAACCGGCTATTTGAAAAAAATATCGATCCTACAAAAAGTTAATGGGAACTAAAGTTGTAGAAAATCAAATTTCAAACAACTTTTGTTCCTATAACTTCTGCTGAAAAATTGAAATAACACAAGTTATTGAAGAAACAAAATGGTACAACCAACTATTTAAAAAAAATATCGATCCTTCAAAAAGTTGATGGGAATCAAAGTTGTAGAAAATCAAATTTTAAACAACTTTTGTTCCTATAACTTCTGCTGAAAAATTGAAATAACACAAGTTATTGAAGAAATGAAATGGTACAACCAACTATTTAAAAAAATATCGATCCTGCAAAAAGTTTATGGGAATCAAAGTTGTAGAAAATCAAATTTTAAACAACTTTTATTCCGATAATTTCTGCTGAAAAATTGAAATAACACAAGTTATTGAAGAAACAAAATGGTACAACTAACTATTTAAAAAAAGATCGACCCTACAAAAAGTTGATGGGAACAAAAGTTGTTTAAAATTTGATTTTCTACAACTTTGATTCCCATCAACTTTTTGTAGGATCGATATTTTTTTAAATAGTTGGTTGTACCATTTCATTTCTTCAATAACTTGTGTTATTTCAATTTTTCAGCAGAAGTTATAGGAACAAAAGTTGTTTAAAATTTGATTTTCTACAACTTTGATGCCAATTTTTTTTTCGTTAAATCAATATTTTTCGATTAAAATAGGGGTGTCATTTTGATTCCTCAATAACTACCTACTGGCAATGCAACTATATTAGGACCTCGCTGGACTGATCTGATGAATAGATGCGATCATCGCAGCGTGTGTGCCCAGCTTCAGGTAGTAGTTCAAATCGTGAACAACCAATTACTACCGTTTGAATTAGATGAATGAGCCCCCAGTGACGAAAACTTCGCCGTAGGGCGCAGATGTGGCCATAGCATAATGCAAAACAATCTGCTTCTCTTGATACTGGCTAAGATTGCGTACAAAAGGTGCGTTCGGATAGCCCACTGGTGGCAAAAATAACAGTTAAAACGCTATGAACGATCACATTCAGCGTTCGGTTTGGGAAAGTGTGAGCAAAAGTTGCATTTTTATATGTTTTCATTCACCGTTTGGATAGCTCGAAAACAGCTAAGAATGCCATCGTGAACTGTTACTTTTGACCCACGTGCGGAGGTGGGTTCTTTGTGATCGTGTTCTGACATTTTAGAGTTTGACGTTTGAAACTTGCGCGAGTAATCTAAAGTTTATAATAGTTTAAATGGTTTAAAGCTTTTTAATAATTTGCACGGTGGTATACAATAATTATATACGGTGTTTCAGACAAAACAAATCAATCAATTTAATTAATAAATAAAATAAATAAAAATATAATAAATAAATTTAATCAATTCAATTCTTGTGTTCTGGCTTCTTGGCTTCTGTCACAGATCTCTATTATTTTTAATTTTACTACTGCCAGTGCCCTATTCTATTCCTATTGCCACGAGTGATGTAGATCGGAGTGTTGAAATTATGTTGTTTGACATTTGACGCACCGCTATTTGTTACTTTTGCGTTCGTTTTGGGAAGTGAGCAAAAGTAGCATTGTTGGCGAAATGGGCGAAAATCCCAAACCGAACGCTTTACATCAACGCTAATTTTGCAAACGCCAAAAACGCCACCGAGCCCAAACCGAACGCACCTAAAGTCTTTTAAAAAAACATAATAGTTCAGTCTTGACACTATTGCTTTTGTTCCGTTCTTTTCTTTACTTTAATTTAATTTCTTCGTTCATTCATTTAGTGATTGTTGGGTGGGTCAGTGTAGTCGCATAGTCGCCCTAATTTCGATATTTTTACAAATTCTCCAATTTCGCCCATGAAATTAACTATTAAAATCTAAACTTCTTAAACATATCAAGTAATAGTTGCAGTGGTAAAATCAAGATGTCGAGTGAAACAGGCACGGGGACCAACAACAAAAACGTAAGTTTGTTTCGCTCTATCGATGCATTGCATATTTTGGTCGGCACTGCAATTTATTGACTGGAATACTTCCTAAAAGATAAAATGGTATTTGCATTTGATTACCCAATAATTAAAGCTGCATAACCGTCATATATGTTCCGCTCTGGTAAAAGCATTCAGCACAGGAAAAAGTGAAAAGTCGCTGCGGAAGTTCAAGCAATATATCTAAGTATCCTATGGTAGACTGCTGTAGGGATGAATCACCCTCAAGAGTTTACACATCTTATCACGAGCAGGAACATAGTAAACACATGAATAACTAGCCATTAGAATATGCTTGGTATGACTCAGTACCAGAGATAAGTAGTATAGATGTTGGTATTGGCCTATTATTTGGTTGTCTATTTTCCTTTACAGGTGATTCAAATAATTTCTTTACCTATATGCCTTTTGTGCGGGAAGGGAGGCCTTTGCCCTGCAGTGGGACGATAACGGCTAAAATAATAATAAAATCCCCATTGTAGTAATTAGTTATTTTCATTTTCTTGATGATACAATGATTATAATATTATCGAACCATGTTCATGCAATGATTTTCAGATTGTTGCAAATACTCTTATTGGAATGGCCTATTTTTTTTGTCGGTCCTGACAAACCCCAGTACTTAAAATAAGGAAATGTGATTATGGTCCATGGCCGCTGATATCTGTTTTAGATGCTGGGATGGTATCGTTACAGTGTGTTTGTTACTCTTTTACAAAGCAACGGCGCAATGGATTGACTTGATTTTTGAAATATTTGAAAATATACGAGATAGCAGACGCCATAAATTCCTCTTACAGCCTACACCAACACTGCACACCACATCATTTGCAATAGAGTTGTCTACAATTGGAATAGGTTTCCTGAGGATGTAATCTCAGCAAGAACTAAAAACACATTTAAAAATAGACTGGCCTTTGGATAAAGTAGGAAAAAATGTCCTTGACAGATAAATACTAATTATATTTGACTCAGTTTTATATAGGCACATCAGTATACACTGCTCGCCTATAAACAAAAAAATACAAAATTGGCAAGTTTTATTTTACTTAAACCTGTGATAATTCTAATCAATACCTTAAACCTACCTCATGTGTGCATAAGTTTTGAGATGAAATAAAAATTGTAAAACTTTTTAATAATTAACTAATATTTCTAAAATTTTCATAATAAAAATCAACAATAAAATATAATTGTTATTCAAAATGTCCACCCTTATTTTTAGTACAGGCCCTTACGATTTGGCCAGTCATCAATGGCGGCACAAATCTTTTCCAGTGGAATTCGCTTTGCTTCTTGGATAAGGGCTTGCTTCAGTGATTCCAAGTTTGGGTGGGACTTTCGACAGGCCTTGAGCTCTAATTCAGTCCATAAAGAATAATCCAGCGGGTTGAGATCAGGGCTAGAGGTGGGCCATTTGTTCGCCACAATGAAGGCTGGCACATTTTCCCTCAACTAAGCTTGAGTGGTTTTTGCCCTATGGGATGGCGCTGGATTTTCCAGCAAAATCATCATTATCAAAAGTGCGAGACAGGAGTTTCACTATAGGCTCTAGGATGTCACTGGTAATTCTTGGCTTTCACCTTGACGCCTTGTTGACAGAAATGGAACGGAGTGACACCTTCATATGAAACTCCCCACCATACCATCACACTAGCCAGATGATGCGTACGCGAGACATTCCGTGCTGAAGCTGGGATGTCCTTGCTGCTTTTGGGATACACTTTATTGTTTTGTCGGTGAAACTTTTCTTCACTAAAGACTTTCTCGTCGGTGAAGAGTATCTTCCTCGCATCGTTCCTCATAAGCAGTATTGAACAACGTCCGCGTCGCAATTTACGAAGACGTTCGTTTAAAAAGTGAACTTTCCTATGGCTATACGCCTTTACCTTAAGATCATATTTCAGTATTCTGTTTACTGAAACGCGCGAAATATTAGTCTGCAGAGCGAGTTTCTTCTGAGTGCGCCATGGATTTCGGCTAAGTCGCTCTCGGATGATTTGACGATGATGTTCGCAGGCGTCCTCACAGAGCGTGGCCGACCGCTCCTTTGGCGATCTTGCAAAGAATTTATCTCCTTGTATCGTTTCATAGTGTAATACACGAAGTTACGGCTCACACCAAAAGTTTTCACCTCACGGAAAATCTCTATTATTTTTTTTCGCCTTAAATAGCGAAATCACGGTCGCGCGTAATTTTTTGGTTACCTCCATCACGAGAAAATTGAAAAAAAAAAGAATACGAAAAATCAAAGAAAACAAAACTTAACATTCTAAATTTTAAATTGGAAAAAGAAATAAATAGCAGCCAGTACTAATTTATTATGTTTTTTAAGTACAAATTTTGTCTCTTAACTTATGAACACACGAGGTAGATATTAAAACAGCTAATTATTTATTTGTTTGTTTATAGGCGAGCAGTGTATACTTTGGCTAGATCTTAGCATATAGCATTAATAGCATTATATTGTAGTTTATCTGGATCCTTTGCTAGGAGTATGATGTCATCTGCAAATCGCAGGTGACTGAGCAGAGACTCATTTATGTTGTGGTTCAATTTATTCCAGTTCATTTTTTCTAAGCGCACTCTCCAAAACCGCCGAAAATATGCTTGGAGACATTGGGTCTCCCTGTGTTACTCCTTTTTTTTAAAACTGAACTGAATGAAAAATACAAATGGAAAAAAGTGGAATGAATTTTCCACTTTTTCCATTTGTATTTTTGATGTGCTGTTGTAATATACATTTTAAATTTCCTTAATAACTGAAAAAGTTATTATCCTGTAGTACATACAGGATAATATACAATAACTAACGATGATAACTTTTTCAGTTATTAAGGAAATTTAAAATTTATAAACTTGCACATAACTCAAAGAAATTTCTAGCTGTTAACCATCTGTGCCTGCCATTTTTAATAGTCCACTGCAGGATGTAGGCCTACCCACGAAGGGTGACCTTCGGGTCAACCATCTAGGCAAATGATAAAAGTTGTTTTTTTATCATCATCATGATTTAATCATCGTCACCATTTATGGAAGGCTATCATACTCGTGTCTCAACACACACTTGACTACTTATTATTAATGCTTCTTGAATCGAGAACCTCCTTCTTTTATTGAAGCCGGTTAAAAAAATCTTCTGTAATAAGTTGATAATTTGAAAAGAGTCCCATTAGCTATCTCTTTGTCCTAATTTGAATTCCACATAATGTAATGTTTATCAACTTTCTCGTAATGTTGTTGCATTTTTGTCGCGACGATCGGATGTCACTATAGGGCTGTCGCTTTTGGTCTTGTTCTTAACCGACTTTGGCAAAGGAGAGGTTCTTAATACAGCTTTTATGTGTGAATGTTACACGATCTCATTGCTAGATGAACGCCGATTCTAGTGCTTCTTTTACTTAATGAATCTGTATAAAAAAATCACAAATGGACCAAATCTAAATTGAATTTACTTTTTTTAGTAGGTACGTAGTTTTTAGGGTTCCGTACCCAAAGGGTAAAAACGGGACCCTATTACTAAGACTTCGATGTCCGTCTGTCTGTCACTGGGCTGTATCTCATGAACCGTGATAGCTAGGCAGCTGAAATTTTCACAGATGATGTATTTCGGTTGCCGCTATAACAACAAATACTAAAAACAGAATAAAATAAATATTTAAGGGGAGCTCCCATACAACAATCGTAATTTTTATGAGTTTTTTGCTCGCTATTAATAACGGCAAGAGGAATGGGGCTCCCACACGGTTCGGAACCCTTCGTGCGCGAGTTCGACTCGCACTTGGCCGATTTTTTAATCCACTTCTTGTACTAATTTGTTATTGATTTTACTGTCCTATCTTTTTAAATTTTGTTAAGACAGTGAAGACAATTTTGGCTAGAGAGTGAAGAAAACTGTCGGTTTTTGTTACCCCACAAATATCTTGGCCTAATCAAGGCTCTAGCTAGTGAATAGGTATCTTCTAAGTCTGCGTGTTTCGTCTTCGACCACGTCGCTGCTTATCATCAGGTGATATGGTGCTCAAACGCAGACTTATTCACACCAAATAATCGGCCAAGTACGAGTCGGACTCGCGCACGGAGGGTTCCGTACTGTATGGGAGCCCCCCTTAAATATTTGTTTTATTTTAATTTTATTATTTATTATTAAAGTGAATGTAAAACTAAATATTGTGTGAAAGTTTCAAGCATCTACCTGTTACCATTATTAAAATAGAGCGAAAAACGTCTAAAAATTCAGGTTTGTTGTATGGTAGCCCCCCTTAAATATTTATTTTATTCTCTTTTTAGTATTTGTCATTATAGTGGCAACAGAAATACATCACCTGTGAAATTTTCAGCTGCCTAGCTATCATGGTTCATGAGATACAGTCCGGTGACAGACAGACAGACAGACAGACGGACATCGAAGTCTTAGTAATAGGGTCCCGTTTTTCCCTCTGGGTACGGAACCCTAAAAAGCTAGTAATACATTGGAGAGGAGGCTTCAATAGTTTGAAGCTACCAAACCGCAAAATTGACAGCCCTACTCGCCTTCCCAGTTCATTGGCTACAATCGCAGACTGAATATCAATCAGTCTTATAACTGTTGTTATACTATACCTACTTACATACATACGTGATGTGTTTCGACCGACTTTGACCGTGTGGCCTTATCTGCGTCAATGCATCCTTTTAAACGGGGCACTATGCTGGTATTGAGTCTTTAAACATATTTTTATTGTATATTTCGTCCCATCAGCCGTAAAATGTCTACTACTAGGCATAGGCCTTCTCAAAGGAAATGCCTTGCATCCAGCGCGGTTCTGCGATCTTGAACCCGTCATTTGGACCCACAAGACGTCCACCTTGTGGGTGGACAATGGACATCCTATGCTGCGCCTGCCGATACGTGGTCTGCATTCAAGAACTTTTCAGCCCCATCGGTTTTCAGTCCTTCTTGCTATGTGCCCTGCCGACTTCTATTTCAACTTGCCAAAAAAGTCTTTAGTAAGACACCACGTTTCAGTGCCATAAGTCATCCATGGTAACGAACACTTGACTTAATTTGCATATTATTGTATTTTTAGAAATAATTTTATATTTTAGCATAGGAACTCCACTACTACTGACATATTCTTCCGCTATCATAATAATATCTATTTAATTAACAGACTTCCAAGAAGAAGGAGGTTCAATGTTCGTCTGTACGTATTTCTTTTGTGTCGATATTTTCGCCAATTGTGTACTGATTTAAAAACATAGTTTTTACTTCAAAAGGTTATATAATATAAATACTCCCGAAGTAGTCCCATTTAAATTTTATCGTAATCGGCTGAAAAATCAACAATGTAAAAATTGTACTTATTTTGATTCATGTTCCCATTAAATGGATTTACATACAAATAATGTTTCTTGATGTTCATCTGCCGTGCTGGAGTAAATACCAACATTCGTTATTTGGCTCCTCTACTATAAGCAAGTGTATATCAAACAAATGTATCAATGTTTTAATACTTTTCTTATACGAGTAATTAGTTGCAAACGCAACATGCCGTGAAAGAATGCGCTGTCGCCTGATGAATAAACTATTATTGACATTTATATCGACATATTTCCATGTTGTCTCCTAATAAGCTGGACAATTAATGTGTAATGTGTATTGAAGTGAATCGGCATCATTCTCTTCATCTCAGCATGAGAATACTCACTGCTGGATTTGTGGTTCGACTATGTTGTATTTACGTAGTTCGAATAATCTGCCAAGTATGAGTCGGACTCGCGCACGTAGGGTTCCGTACTGTATTCATGAGATACAGCCTGGAGACAGACGGACAGCAGAGTCTTAGTAATAGGGTCCCGTTTTTACCCATTGGGTACGGAACCCTAAAAACGGATGGCCAATGAGGCCGTAAAGTTAATCTAGTGCAGTAATGCGCTAGATGCAGGCTGATTCCAACCGGCCTTATTGGCAATCCATGTGCGAGGCCTATGGTCAGCAGTGGATGGTCCTACAGGAGATTTTTTTAATGCCATATAGGTCTACATTTGGCTACCAACTCGCCTGATTAAAAGCGAAGTTGGAGCCGAAGATAGAGTATGTAGACCTAAAAGATACCTATTCACCATTGACTTGAAGATATCCAAATTGTAATTGTCAGGAAACAATGACGGAGGCAGGGCATTCCAATCCCTGGTGGTCCGCATTATGAAGGAAGAAGCGAATCGCTTAGTACGAGCAGGTGGTATGTCGGCTATACAACGTGTAACAGAAAGGTTCAACAATACTGAACGGCATGTATGTGTATCCAGTCACGAATCACCTGTATGAATTTTAAACTTCTAAAGTCAACTTATTTTTTCCATATAAAACTAAAAAATATTTTTTTCCTATTATTTTGGACAACCCTAAAGTAGTGAGTTCGGTGACCGGGCGCGGCGCGGGCGGCTCGCCTCGCGTCAATCGGTTTCATGTCGCCGCCGCCGCACGCCGACAAGGCGCCGTCGCCTTTCGGCACCGCGCCGTAGCTCCGCGCCCCGCTCGCTCCCCCCGCTGCCGTCGGCCCGTCACGCGAACTTGGCTTGAGCGCGCCTTACTTTTTAAAGTAAATCAACGAGGAAATGCTAGAGTTGGGCTACGTAATGCTGTTTTAGGAAGGAGGCTAATTACCTACTTTAGATACTTAGACCTACCTAGTACCTAGTCGAGACCTAATTCAGTAAACTATTGCAAAATGAAATTGAGGTAGATACTCGTAATTGTACCTAATCGTATCCAGTTCCATAATTACTTACCTAATGTTTTAATTTAGCGCGTAAATGAAATACCTAAGAATTTTCATAATTATGAATACTTACGAGTACCTACATTGTGTAGATACCCAATTTAAGAATCCTATCTTAGGCAAATACCAATTTAGGTAAGTACCTACTTAAGTACCTAATTGTAAGGTTTCTTGGCACTCTTGAAAGTAAACAAATGTTAGGTATAGGCCGCGCCGCACAAGTTGGCGGATGTAAAGTTAGCTACAAGCTTCGCAATAGCCAATCAATGTGCGACTTTATGTAAGCTTCAGTCAGGATTGGAATTTTGGAGCTAACTTTACATCCGCCAACTTGTGTGGCGCGGCCTATACGTGTAGGACTGTAGGTACTTACCCTATCTTATCACGGGGTAATAAAATTACCTACCTAGGTAATTAGGTCCATAGGGCACTCAGAAGTGATAGAAAAAAACAAATTAATAGATTTTTTTTAATTCACTTTTTTTATTTGCCACATAACTACTTAGGTACCTAGGTACTTAAAGTTAACACACAACGAACACTTAACAAAAGTCAAAGGAGTGGCTCGAAATGCTGCATAACCGAGTACGACGAGCCTAGATTTTCTCACGTTCACCACCTTGGAATTCTGCCACGATGCGAGGGACAATCTTCTCTGGAGTCGCACGGCACAGAATAAACAACTTTTTTAATGTACATCCACAAAAAGTCTATTCACGTTAAATCCGGAGACCTGGGTGGCCAGCCGTGCCCCCGGGTCGTATCCACCGACCCGGATACCGCTCGTCCAGGCGCTCGCGAACGCCGCTCCTGCCCGACGCTGGTCCTTGGGCTATCTTCAAAATGCTGCAAAATGCGCGTCTGGAGATTTGAACCAACTCGAACACCGGGTCGTCCTTCATTTCTGTTTCCGTGAAAGTTCACAGTACTGGGCAGACGTAGAAACATCCGTCTAAGTCCGTAGGTAGGAAACGTCAGCCACCGCCGCACCGTCGTCGCCGCCGCCGCGCCCGCGTCGGTTAGAAAGCGGCCTGCTTTCTTCAAAATGACAGTTCGTCGTTGCCGTTGTATCACCAACGCATAATATTAAGAATTTGAGAATATTATGCTAAACTGCCATCATCGTGGAATCGAAAGATAGGATAGGTAACGTCTTCACTTCCGCAAGGTCAGAGAGCGACTGACCAAAGAGAATGTAATAGTAAGAGTCGGGACTTCCATAGATTTGAACTGATTTTCCGAGGCTCCTAATCATTCGCACCAACATAACAAAACTCGTTCGTTCTGTCAGATTGTGCCAACATACCGATAATTAAAATTGATAGGGATGTGCTATTGAAACTGGTTGATTTTTATCGATATTTAGCCGATTTCAAAAATAGGAGGTTCTCATGGTGATTTCTTTTTACTACCTATACACTCTATACATTATTCATTGTTTCGCTTATTGTGAGATATGGAATAAATACACATATTATTTTTATTAAATTCTTTATTTACAAAAAACATTACGGAATTATTAAAATTTTAATATTTATTGTTGACAGACATTTGGGACTTAGAATATTATGCAGATTATGCAAGAGACTATATTTTACAATAGTATTTACTCTTAAATTATATCCATAATAATTGTGGCTCTGATAAAATGTTTTAAAAATGGAGATGATATTTTATCTATGTTATTAATTTTTTTTTGGAGAATTTTCAGGTCTTGCTTGGTCTTTTTCAGCCTTTTGAGCAACTTCTTTTTTCTTGGCGTCGTTAACTTTGAAGTAGAGTTTGGGGTTTCTGTTGAAATATTACAATTAAATTATCTTAGCTTAATAGTACAATTTAATTAGGCCGGCAAAACTAGGCTTCGGCGTGTACAGACGCAATTACATACATGTATAGGGTGAGTGGGGTATTATTGAACCACCAATTTTTTGCAAACATGTCGTTGCTTTTCTTGATACGTTATACTGGTGCACTCATAGTATTCATCAGGTATGTTATATATTCATAATTCATACGACATGACATATTTTGTTTTAAGTTCAGATGAATTTGGGATGGAGTAGGTACCCTCTGGGGTACAGTTTGAATCTAGGGGTGGTACAACTTTAACCGGGGGTACTAATTGATTCTTACCAAAATAAATATTCAAAGATAAAAAACCACTAAACGTTACTAAAAACCTATATAATAAATATATTACATTAGTAAATCTTAGTTAACAAAAGGCACAGACCCTGAAGTCTGTGGTTAGTAAATTTTAATTAAAAAAATTGTATATATATATTATAAACTTTTATTATATATTTATCATATACCTACAGAAATACACAATAAAACGTAAGATGTTTAAATGCTTCCGTTTGGTTCAATGATGCCCCACCCACCCTTCGTACAAAGAAACTAAGCCATAATTGTCCACTCAGCTCGCGGACAGCATAGTTATTCTACTAATTATTACTATGAATATTTATTTTTTAGTGCGCGATAAGTCCCGTAGTACATAATAATAATAGAATATTTTACCTGTCTTACCATTTATCTTTCTTTTCAACGTAGGAGCCTCCGCAGACGTCGAAGGTACTGCAAAATATATAATTATTTTACACTTACCACGAAGCCTAAAATTTGAAACTTACCTAAGTTTCAATTTTTAGGGGTCCGTAAAAGGGGTAAAAACGGGACCCTATTACTAAGACTCCGCTGTCCGTCTGTCTGTCTGACCGTCTGTCCCCAGGCTGTATCTCAAGAATGGTGATATAACACTAATCTCGTCTTCTTAATAATACTTATTAAAGCATGTATAAGCAACATGAATATTACTTTACCTGGACTATTTTCCCGCTTGCGTTTTCTAATGTTTCCCTCCACACTACTTTGTGAAAATTGTGGCTGCGCGTCGAGAGGTGAAGGCGCTGCAAATTATAAGACTTGATGTTATATGGTTGGAACATTATTAAAATTATTAAGTTAGCGGTATTACAAACTTTTTGATTATTCATGATATGCAATCATCAATTCAATAGTAAATAATATTCTTCACTAGTTTTTATTACGGCTTTGCCCGCATACGCAATATATCATTATAATTGATAGCATATGTGTTATTCTGATATATAAGCTATATTATTGCAAAGTTTCATCTCAATCCGTTCAGTAGTTTTTGCATGAAAGAGTAACAAACATCCATCCATCCATCCATCCTCACAAACTTTCGCGTTTTAATATTAGTAGGATTTTACTAGTGTGTGTTTCCCCTCCTTTTCTAATGGGTTTCATCCTACTATTATTTTTTTTGGTTGTATAAATTATCGACCCTGGCCTAAATATCGATAACAACATGGAACCGCACTAACATGTTGGGTAGGTACTCAAGCGATATAAGTTTTTCAGTAAATATTTTGCATAATATGTGCAGAATTAATAGAAATTGTGTGTATTTCTGAGATATTTCACTTACCTATCTTCATCTATGGGAAATTTCGCCATGAAACATCTTTTTTGCCCGTTTTCTCTTTGGCCTCTAACACCGCACATTTCACACGTTTTATACGACATTTTGATTGTTTTAAACTGTAAAAACAATAACATACACTAAATAATCACTGTATTAGCTACCAAAACCATTTTTGAGGGAAAAATAATATGATAGTCATTTAAAATCAGTAAAAATAACCTACCACGAATAAATCCAAAACAAATTCAAAATGACAATACATCAATAACAGTCTCAGCGAACGATGAATGAAAAAAATGTTCATTCTTTTTGTCAATGTCACGAATGAATAGAAAATGACAGAAACATTTTGAACCCACCCATACATTGGATTGGAAGCGACTTTTCCTTCGGAGTTTCGTCAGGCTGCGACTGACTAAAATGTCCTATTATTTCTATTTTTAAATCAAAATTTTAGGGTTCAGTATTCATATTTTGCATTTCGTTTTTAGTTAAAGTTTTTTTTTTTGATGTGCAAGTAGTACGAAGAACGCATGGCCGATGGGGCCGTAAAGTTCTCGGATGGAGACCACGGACCAGCAAGCGCAGCGTAGGATGTCCACCGACTAAGTGGACTGACGATATAATAAAGATCGTAGGAACGCGCTGGATACAAGCCGCTTCCAAATGGCCTTATTGGAAATCCATAGGAGAGGGCTATGTCCCGCAGTGGAGTCTTGGGTGGATAGATGGATTGTTATTCTTGAAACTGGTTTCAACGGAACGAAACTTAAGGTGGATTTACTAAGTCAGCACGCGAAATTCATTTTTTTTTGAGAAATGTTTGCTACCGACGACCGAAAGTACGCACGCACACTACGCACGGCTCCGGCGAAAAACCGTCTCGTTAACAAGTTAAGCCGGCCTCGGCCCGGCGCTGGATCGGGGAAACATTCTCGTTAACAAGCGCCCGAAAAGTACGAGTACGACGTAAAAGGTTCACGTGGAAGTGGCGTGATGTGGTGTCATTAATAAACTCCTAAAAGCCCAACAATAGCTTGTTGAGAAGGCTATGCTTAACACTCTCCGCGAGATCGAATCAGTAATGAGGGGATCCATAGAAAAAACAAATTTATCGGCAGGGCACATATCACGGAGGACTGATGACCGATGGGGTCGAAAAGTTCTCGAGTGGAGACCACATACCGGCAAGCGCAGCGTTGGACGACCACCCACTAGGATGACGGATGACCTCATCAAAACCGCGAGACCGCGCTGGTTTCAAGCCGCTACCAACCGGTCTTATTAGACATCTTTAGGGGAGGCCTGTATCTAGCAGTGGATGTCCTATGGCTGATGGATGGATGTAGTAGAAACTAAATAACTAAGCACACAACATTTTACCATAATAAAATAATACTAGATCAAAAAATTGTACGGAACCCATTTTTTAAATATCATAATTTTTGGGGGCGGAGCTTAAATAGCCGCCATAATGCCCACTCGTTCGTAATTGGTTCGGTGTTTGTTTGGCCCCTTGACGGCGACGTTTGTCGGACAACCGTCGCCGTCTTTGTCCGCACCGCCAGTCAACGTGGACTTATAGCCGATCACAAAGAATAAAATAAAGATGCGTAGTTGAAATGCTCCAACTTTGGTTTGATACCTATTGTTACGCGTGACTTCTATTTTAATGCAGTATTTTTTTATGGTAACTAAATTGAACAATTAAATGTATCTGGGGAGTGAACAACATTTTTACTTTAATATTACTTTGCATTTCGTCTCGCTCTTTTTATGATTAAAATAATACCTGAATTTCCGTGGCGTGTTTAATGTTTTTTTTAAAGCTAAGCTTTTAAAGTGAAATAAAATTTAACTTTCAATGTAGTTGGGTAGGTGTGTATTTTTTTATTTTGACATGACGTGGAGCCGGTAGAATACGCTGAGTACTTAGATCTATTGTCAGTTTTAGGCCACTTAAAATATCACGGCCAGTGACTGTTTCTTATTAGAACATAGGTAGTACAACTTGAATTCACAATTTACCATGTCATCTTTACGACAGTAACTGTTGCGTTTTTGTAAATGCTACTTACAGTTACACATGCAAATAGGTATGAGTGACAAAAAAATAATTATTTAAATTTGTGAATCATTTTTTTATAGTCCTGCTACATAAGAAAGGGTGTTACATAGACGATGTAATCATTTTATGCGACAGGTAGGTACTTACAACATGTTCTAGTCCAGGCAGTTCAGATGAGTTAGGTACATCAATCTATGACCTTGTAACTTGTACCTATGACCATGTAGGTACCTACTTACCTAAATGTTTGTGTGTAAAAGCCCGTCCACGGTTTCGTAGGCAAAAATAAAATGTTTCAGCACTAGTTATTATTCTTTGTCAGTCAAGGCCACTACCGTCAGCTGATACATTTAGGGTTGACATCAGGTTATTTTACGCAAAACTTTAACTTGGTATAACTCGTAATCTAACATACTGAGGATTATGAGACCTTATGGGGTAAGTTTTAAATATGTCTGAGCATGTGTGGTTTAAGTATTTTTCAATCGTTCTGTTACACCTTGTATAAGGATGGTATTTAAGCGACTTCCAACTTGTTCTGTTGTGAAAAGGAGATGAAGGAATCAGGTCGTGGAATTCGAGTGCACACTGGCCTAAATGGAGCCTATAGAAAATTGACAAACACGCTACTTTACGCGTTTTCCAGACTTTTTAGTTTGGAAGCGACGAGCCGACTATCTCCGAATAGCCGCACGGCACGACGCCGATGGATGGATTATGATTATGTATAAAACGGGTAATCGACGTCACTCAGAAATTTTAACGGTTCAATTGGTATCATATACACGCGGTACGGCATTCTCCTGCATTCTCCTGAGAATCTGCAAACCGTTTTTGGCCCCGCAAGGCGTTTTTCCGTGCATTTTGCAGATAAAGCCAAATTGGGTCAACTGTAGGTCGCAACTGTAGTGCATTGTGCACATATGTGTGACCTGAATTTGACCTAAATCAAGCCTATCGGGGTAGGTGTCCGCTTGAAATATTTATATACGAGTAATACGAGTATATACAAGCTGGAAGCGGCAAATAGATTTTTTAATCGACGCCTTTTTTTCATCGATTACGCGCAACCAGTCTTCACAACCCTATTTTTGTTTCGTTTCTTATAGGTTTGCGTTTGCTCTAAGGTGTAGTACGCTTACCTAGAAGATACCTATTTACTCGGAATTTGAAGACGCTCACGTTGTTCTATATCTCTACAATCACATAATATTATATTTGACTATTAAACGATCTTGCTAAACTGGTAAATGATTACGATGAACGACGCCAAAACTTTGTATACTTATAATTATAAAAGATTCGTCACGATTGTTAAAAAAAAAGATTTGGGGCTCTATTTTTAATCCGATAGCACACTAACACGAATGCGTAAAAGTCAAAAGACCAAGTACGAACAGGAGCGTGTATTGGATATCTACGTTAGTGCGAATGGGATAGCATGGAATGCAATTTCGAAAGTCAGTTTCAAGAATTGAGCTCATGTACTCTGTAAAAACATCCGGGGAGACGAAATTAAACGTAACTTAATGAGAGACGCTTCGCTCTTTGTGTTTGCTCAATTGAGATCGGAGTACTAAATCAATGGTCGGCCACGTTTTTTTACATAAAATTGATAGTTCCTCTTTGTCCACAGTTCTCCAACCTGGAGACGCCAGGGTACGTCGGTTTCGCGAACCTGCCGAACCAAGTCCACCGCAAGTCCGTGAAGAAAGGCTTTGAATTCACCCTCATGGTAGTCGGCGAAAGCGGCCTCGGCAAGTCCACGCTCGTCAACTCTCTGTTCCTGACTGACCTCTACCCAGAGCGGGTCATACCTGATGCTACTGGTGAGTTTTTATCTTCTGGTTACTATGGAACACTGGTAAACTGTTGAAGCAAGTTTATGAAGAAAGGCTTCGTGTTTACTCCAATGGTATTCGGCGAAAGCGGCCTCGGCAAGTCCACGCTAGTCAACTCCCTGTTTCTGACTGACCTCTACTCGGAGCGGGTCATTCCTGATGCTACTGGTGAGTTTTAAACCTTCTGGTTACTCTAGAAACACTAATAACCTGATATAGCAAGTGCACGAAGAAAAGTCGAGTTTGCTTTGATGGTGGTGAGCGAAAGCGGCCTTGGCAAGTCCACGCTAGTCAACTCTCTGTTTCTGACTGACCTCTACTCGGAGCGGGTCATTCCTGATGCTACTGGTGAGGTTTAATTCTTCTGGTTACTCTAGAAACATTAATAACCTGTAGAAGCAAGTCAATGAAGAAAGTCTTCGAGTTTACTTCAATGGTATTCGGAGAAAGCGGCCTCGGCAAATCCACGCTAATCAACTCCCAGTTCCTGACTGACCTGTACCCGGAGCGCGTCATATCTGATGCTACTGGTGACGTTTAAACCTTCTAGTTACTGTAGAAATACTAGTCGCCCTGTATGTAACGATGGTAGTGACAGGGGCCCAGTGTCTGACGGCATTACTTTACACTATAAAGTAGAGACTGTTTCCGACGCTGATCTGTTACTACCAGGAACTAGTGCACGGCACTGACTGTT
This sequence comes from Hypomecis atomaria, assembly GCA_964007245.1. Taxonomy (NCBI): domain Eukaryota; kingdom Metazoa; phylum Arthropoda; class Insecta; order Lepidoptera; family Geometridae; genus Hypomecis; species Hypomecis atomaria. The sequence goes on from OZ023301.1 coordinate 13,049,012, forward strand.
GCCATTTACTGCGTCCTTTTACCTATTTTTTACCTTTGGCTTTTTTGCGTACCTACAGGCATATTCTCAAGACTACGTTTCCCTTTTATAGCTGGTGCCTAAAATCTTATATTTTATTCTTATCTTAGAATTCTTAAGCAGTTCGAAAAGATTAATTTACAACTGTTGCATTCAATTGCGCTTTTGAATCATTTTTTTGTATATAAATGAAAAGATCTTAAGTAAAAGATGTTTCGATACAAAACTCTTTTTATTTTTCCTTATAATTAACTTTGACTTTGTAACAATAACATTAGTTTTGTATAGTTATACAGGGTTATTCCTAATCAATTAGCATCCTTTTTTGGACTTATTCTGTACATCAAAACTAACAACTTTTGTTCTGCGACTTTTGTCAAAACTCAAAAAAAAAAATTGTTCCTTAGAAAAATATCGTTCACCCGTGACAAAATGCATCGAACAGCTGATTTTTTTTCGAGTTTTGACAAAATTCGCAAAACTATTGTTGTTAGTTTTGATGTACAGAATAAGCCCAAAGGATGCTAATTGATTAGGAATAACCCCGTATAAGAAAATATTTTTTTTGATAATAAAATTCTAATGACCAATTTCGTGGTATTGAATAAAGAACGTTAACGGGATATTACGCGGCTCACATTGCCCCTGTTGTTTTAGAGAAGACCAACCAGACGGTGAAGCTGGATGCGTCCACGGTGGAGATCGAGGAGCGAGGAGTGAAGCTGCGGCTCACGGTCGTCGACACGCCCGGCTACGGCGACGCCATCGACAACACTGACTGCTTCAAGGTGAGAACCATACACACACAGACAGACAAAACTCTTTATTTACAACCACAAAAATTAAGCACTATTTACACATAGATGACAAAGTTTACTTTTTTTAGAAGTAATTTTTAGGGTTCCGTACCCAAAGGGTAAAAACTGGACCCTATTACTAAGACTCCGCTGTCTGTCTATCTGTCTCCAGGCTGTATCTCATGAACCGCTATAGCTAGAAAGATGAGCTTATCACAAATTATGTATTTGTAAAAAATAGAATAAAAATAATATTTAAGGAGACACAGAATATTTACCTGCATGCTTCATAATAAATAATTAAATTAAAATGAAATATTTAAGGGGGGCTCCCATACAGTACGGAACCCTTCGTGCGCGAGTCCGACTCTTAGTTGGCAGATTATTGCGTACTAGTACGTTATTTCCTTTGTGAGAGTACTGCTTGTTTAGATATCTCTTTTAGCCCCCGTGTGGATCCGTTCACTCGTGTTATAAAATACCCTATTTAATACATGGGAATAGTTAAGCAACAGTTAAAAGTTTCTACACAATCTTCATTAAATCGATGCGTGTGTAGTAAAAAAGTACTAAGAAACAATGCAACCAATTTATTTATAGCTATGCAAGTGGACCGGCAGTCAGCTGTGGCGCCTTATGAGTCGTTATGTTACGTTCTCATTGTCTTTGTTTTGTTTGTATTGTGTAGAACACATTTCGTCGACCATATACATAATTATGTCCATTACATTTCGTGTAGAACAAGTTATTATTATTATTATTTTGAGCCTGTATTGTCCCACTGCTGGGCAAAGGCCTCCATCCCCTCCTTCCAGACTGCGCGATCTACTGCGTTGGTGGCCCAGTGTTTGTCGTGCGAGCTCAGTTCGTCGCGCCACCTGCGTCTGGGTCGACCCATAGGTCGTTTGGATTTTGGAATCCAGTCGGTGGTGACCTTTGCCCAGCGGTCGTCCGGCATGCGACAGACGTGTCCCGCCCAATCCCATTTCAACTGTCCGGCTTTATGACAAACGTCGGCGATTTTGGTTCTTGAGCGAAGCATAGTGTTCCTAATTCGATCGGTTAATTTGACTCCTAATATGCTTCGCTCCATTGCTCGTTGGCAAACCCCGAGCGGGGTCTTTTGATCTTTAGTCAAAGACTAAGTCTGGGCGCCGTATGTGAGAACGGGGAGAATGCACACATCCATGAGTTTTCGTTTTAGACATAGCGGTAATTCGCCTTTCATAAGATGTTTCATGGCCCAATAGCTTTTCCAGGCGTTTTCGATGCGACGAGCTACTTCTTTATCTTGTCGCGCTTGAAAAGAGACTATTTGGCCAAGATATACGTATTCATGGACGTATGCAATCTCTTCGCCCTCAACGGTGATGCGGTGTGCAGTGCGGTTGGTCATGATCTAGAACAAGTTAGAACAAGTTAGATTTAGTAAATAAAGTTTTTTGGTGGACAGACAATTTTTGTCTATTTGCCATGATAGGTCTACTAGAATTACCTATACTTTTAAGCTCAATAACTTGAAGAACTTAACTCGTGCGGGTTTCTGATTCAGAATCCAGATTTCAAAGAACATCGCATGCGCCTTGTTACAGATTATGATAATAGTTACTACGTAACTTATTGAATATTTTGTATGTAAAGAGAGCAATTTGACCGAGCAAGAAACCGCGTTACTGCTTCCCTCGTCCTCGTTTTACTTAAACCAGTTTAGCAGTACGGACGGTACAAAATGCACGCAGCGATAACATATTGGTATATACAGGGTTATTCGTAATCAATTAGCATCCTTTTAGGGGCTCATTATGTCCATCAAAACTATTAAAAACTTTGGTCTGCGACTTTTGTCAAAACTAAAAAAAAAGACAGCTGTTCCATACATTTGGTCGAGGGCAAACGTTAATTGGTATCTTGCTTCGTCCTAATTAACTCTAGCGATACGATACTGCATAGCGTTCGTTATTGACTTTGTTAAATTGTGTCTCATTGCTGAGTACGAGTCTCTTCTCATTACGATACTAATTACAAACACATAACTTTGAAATTTAATGTCCTAACATACATCGTCATACAACTGTGCATGTAACAATTTTGTTACATGGCTACCGATTTATTGGTCAAATGCAAAATAAGCATAGTGGAGAAATGTCCTTATTTAGCCCGCAGGATTGCGCTGAATGCAAGCCGCTTCCAGCCAGTCTTATTGAAGGTCTATTACATTACTGGTACACAAGTACTGGTACATTATCTATAAGGTAGGCCTATGTCTAGAAAACGGTCTAGCCTATCGTGATCTTCTCCTCTTTCCTTCTACTATAGTTTTCATTAGACTGTCATGTCGTAGGTATATAAACAGATAAACATTTTATTAATAATTTTGGTTTAACAATTATACGTCAGTTTACATACTTAGATGGTAATAGCCAATTCACGAATACATTGTATTAGGTACAATATAAAAATGTACTTTAAGGTGGTGAGATGGGCAAATTGAGTGATTTTGTACTCATTTCCTGACCTTTGTTGAAAGTGTGGCAGATTTTAAATTAGTATATCTTGTTAAACATATCTTCTGTTAGCAAATAAAGGCCAAAATGCTTATTATTAACATTTGCAACTACTTTAAAATACCATTGAAAAGTATTACTACACCAGTTTTGTAATCATTTTTTATCCTGATTTTTCATGAATCGGAGAGGTTCATTTTGAATTAAACTAAAATAAGTTGTTTGAGATATTAGCACCTTTTTCCTAAACGAACATTTCTTTCTAAATTTTATCGTTTAATAAAGTTTACAGATAAATACTGATAACGCCTGCTGAAAACTTTTCATTCAGAAATACCGTTGCTCGCATAATTATGACAGGCGTTATTATTGCATATGAAGGCGCGGTTGCATGACTTCAAAGTCTTCAGCGGCGTTGCCTAACTTCACCGTACGACGACAATTTCTATGTTCTTGTTCTACATTGTTAATTTATAAGGTTTCATGTTCGGTACGCGGTTTACGCGCAGGATTACTAATTATCATAAAATCTAAGTTGTCCGGGTTGCCTATCAAAAATGCCCCATTCTCAAAATCAAGAAGTCAAAATGATGATTTATTTCCATTAGGAATTTTAAAATAAACATAGGTACGTACATTAATACATAACCTCTTATAGGCGAGTTAAATACATCAAGAAGAATAACTTTTACAATGGGACTAACCCAAACTCAAGAAAAAGTCAGCTGATCCATAGAAAAAGTCCATTGTACTTATTGTAGGTAGTACCTTATCGACAAAATACAAATATGGGACAGCTGATTTGCTGATTCTGGATTGGTTGGTCCCATAATTGGACCTTGATGTAGATACTAATTTCGCCTTGTGATTTTCGCCGGTGATTTATAAATTTCGTATTTTTTTTTACAAACTCTTTTTTGAAACTATTATTTTATATTTTACTAAATATTCACATATTTTAAATTATTGAATTATTAAATTCTCAATTTTCAATCTGCGCTACGCCATAATGATGCCTATAGGTCTATACTGCCGTCCTTTAACTAAAATACCGTTAACTGACATTTTATCATTTTCACTTTTCTGAGGTCATTGTCATCAGAAAAATTATCCGCATTAAAGGATTTTACATAAAAATATTAATTTGTCAGCATACAAATGGAATTGGTATACAACGGCAGTTATAATTGGTCTAGCAATTTTTTTTAAATATTGTTCGAGACTATATTGCTGCTATACAACATAACTTATCTAAAATGCCGCTGCGTGAACAGAATCAGTTCTGCTGATTCTGCTCACGCAGCGGCGCGGCGTGGCGCCTGTATCACGGCGCGGGTGAAAGTGTTTGATGGTTTAAATGTGACAGGCGCGTGGACAGTTGCGGATTCCCGCCAATTTTGTTATCATGGCTAACAGCATTTCCAGTTTTCTAACTACTTATATCAAAAGCGCGCTTTTGGCGTGAACAGTCTGTAAAATTAGTGTAAAGAGTGAAATTATGTGATTGTTAACGGACGTAACGAAATTATAAATTTCGTCTTACCTTAGTACCTAAGTAAAAGAGTATTTGAGGTAACTTTGATGCGTATCGAGATTTCAATTTAGTATCACATTTGATTCGGAGAAGTTAAGGCGTTTGTTCTGTATTAAATAGTTAGCTCTTAACAAAATCTATCAATTATGGATAAAACATTAGTGTATTATTGTGACTGTGACTGTAATTGAAATATTGAAATTTAAATATATTTATTTGACAAAAATTGTTACTTAGCTGTTGGATGATAAGGGAAATTACAAACATACTTTACAGTGGGTTCGAAACTCGGCTAGGCCTGTTTTTTGGTAATCCATGAAGTGGAGAATTGCCTAAGTTTACATTGTGCGCGCTCTCGTTTTCAGTAGATAGGTATATAGTATAATTATAGTGAAAAGTTTTGGATACAATAATAATATGAATTATATAAAATAACATTATAATAATATGTTACACGGTCAGATAAGTATAAAACATCAGTTGAAATTTTTTACTTACTAAGTTATAATTCTTCAAACCATACAATAGTTAGAATACAGTTATTAGTGACAAATCATACATGAGAATCAATCTAACTACTTAAAGTTCGTCAGATTATTGCCAAAATATGGTAACTAAAACTTGGAATAGGTACATATAAAAAATATTTTAAAATTCAAGTAGCATTCAATCAAGGGTCGCCAGCTGCCCTTGGCATTAAACCTATAACCAATATCACGAATTAGGCGATAAAATATAAAAAAAGCTTACAAAATGTATAATATCAGCCTTGACTTGTCAAAAAGCCAGATAGAAATACAAATATTGCACACGGTTAGAATAAGCATTTCAAAAGTAATAAAATGGAATCAATAAAAAACCATATGACCGAGACAAATACGAGACGTATTCACGTACAATACACGGCTGCGTCCACGACTCAGCCACACCAGATTTTTTTTGTTTTGATTCCAGCATAGTGTGTCTGTGTTCTGTAAGACCACTGAGACAAATAGATATTGAAGAGCGTATCGAGCGAATAAAGTGACACGGAAAGGGGCGAGGGGAGCCCATCTTCATCTGATGACATTAGTCAAAACAAGAAGAGTTGATTTTATTGTTGTATTTGATTTCAATTAGAATAACTTAAATATTCCTTTAACAGTGACAAACTGCCTTGAACTGCTGGGGCTTACACTTACTTCCACATTGAACTACGACACGTACCTAGAATCTAGGACCAAATTGGCTGGTAAGAAGCTGGGTATCCTGAACAAGGTCAGGCGGTATTTCACACCGGGAAAGTAGCTTACTCTGTATCAAGCACAAGGCCGTTGATGTCTGGAATGCTGCTGCCAATGACTTTGGGATGGCTCGGCTAAGTATCAGCTCAAGGCCTTGGGATCGGTGGACTGGCGTGCTGTTTGGCTTATAGGTGATGAAAAGATAGTTGCAAAAAATATCATAGCCTGGAGTATCGCCTTAGGGTTGCGAGTCAGTCCATTTTCTATAGGATTCATTTCGGAGAGTGTGCATCTGAGCTGCACCCTACCTTATCCTACCATCCCGTTTTTACTACAGGACAAGAAGGAAGACGCCATATTACCACCCCTACACTGCTGATTTTCCTTCGATACGTTCGAAGCGGTTTGACTCAACATTTCTGATTCTTACCGCCAGGGAATAATATAGATCAGTCTTCCTGCTTTCCTGTTTCCTGAGAGATATAATGTAAAGCTTTTCAAAGCCAAAGTGAATAGGTATCTTCTAGATCTGCGTGCTTCATCTTCTACCACAACGTCGCGTACCATCAGGCGAGTTGGTGGTCTAGCGCGGACTTATTCACGATAAAAAAAATAATTCTCTATTAATTATGAAATGTGATGCATAGTTAAAATGCCGTAATAATTACAAGTTTTGTAAAGAGCCGCATTTAAGCAATGTAATAAATATAAAAAAATACTACTGCAAAAGATATATTGAGTTATTATTTAAATTTACTTGTCTTTATTGCCGTTATACTGACTTTAGCGTATTTAGCGGCTTTTAAAGTTTTTACTAGTACCATAATAATATTTTTTCAGTCTGGAATATATAACTGTAAAATTCTGTCAAAACTATTAGCAAAAATTCCGTTAAAGTATGTACGGTATTATAGTCATGTTTTTAGGACTTGAAATTTTAAGGATTGCTGTCAGAAAATAACAAATATTTATTTTCTTTAATTTACGCAAACAATTTTGACTGCTAGCTGCATTGACTGAAAGAACTTTTAGGTTGTATTTTTGGTATTTAAAAGTTTTGCAAGAAACTTGTAGTTAGGAAGTAGCATATTTTTTTTAAATTATGTCACTCTTATGTCATCTCTAAATATGGTTTTGGTACTTAACTGCACTTTAGTTAAGAAACGGCAGTATAGGTTCATACCAAGGTAGGAGGAACTAAAGTCAGTGGTTCATACATTAGACGTCATGTCAACTTAGCCAACGCGCTGCCTACTTGGTTCACGCCGAATCGAACAGATGGCGCGCGTCAAACTATTGTTTATTCTGTGTCAAAATTGGCGAAAATTACTGTCGGGTACCGTCCCCTTAAGAGGAATAGAATAATCCTTTACACATTTAGACGAAAAGAGACTTAGTCGAATACAATTTTTTAAGCTTATTTTGAAGCGTGGTACAAAGTCTGGGCTTACGGTGAAATATCTTCTTTGTTCGTTCCACAGTCTATAATCCAGTATATCGACGAGCAGTTCGAGCGGTTCTTGCGCGACGAGAGCGGCCTCAACCGGCGCAACATCGTCGACAACCGCATACACTGCTGCTTCTACTTCATATCGCCATTCGGACATGGGTGCGTACGCTTGCACTTATACTGAACATCCAGTGTGACCGTTCTCGAAACCATGTGAACTTCTAAACGCATTTAGTTTTAGTTAGTTTTTAGTAGGTAATTGATGTTTTTAGTTCATTTATTCACTAGTAGTAAGCAATCTAAAAGCTATTTATTGTGTTACAGTAGACTATTAATCTCATCTCATCAGATAAATACAAAGTTAAACACTATTACGTCTATCCAAGTGAGTTATTGACCTGAGTCAACAACTCCCTAGTCAAATAAGCCCCCGCAAAGTGCATTCCGCCCAAATGTGCCCATTATGGTCACGGCGTTGCCCCTCTGAATGGCAAGGGAGATGTGCTGCGCTAGGTATGCCCCTGACCGCGAATGTTTGTACAGTAGATGTAGGAATCAGCACAAGATCGACAAAACTGGAAACCTCGAGAGAAGGCCATTGCCCAACAATGGGACCATACAGGCTCAAAAACAAACAAACAGATGTTTGTTTTAATGCAGTTGTCGAAGACTTAATAAAATATCCGCAGCTTGTAGCTAACGTCACAGATGCTAAAATGTTTGTTTCGGCCCTTAATCAACGTTGTTGTCCAAGATGAAGCGTGCAAACTTATAAAATACCTATTCACATCACTTAATTTTATAATAAAAAAATCCCAGACAGAGATACTCATTTCGATGTGGTCGTATATGCCTTATCTTTCAGACTGAAGCCTCTAGACATCGAGTTTATGAAGCAACTGCACAACAAAGTGAACATCGTCCCCGTCATCGCCAAGGCCGACTGTCTTACCAAGAAAGAAGTACAGAGGTTGAAGACTAGGGTAACATATTTACGCCTTTGAGATAAACTAATACTTACTAACTTATTACTAAACTTACTCCATACTAATATTTTAAATTCGAAAGTGTGTTTGTTGGGTTGTTTCTCTTTCGGGTAGCAACGTAACAACGGATTTATTTAATATTTGGCATGGACAATTGGACATAGCTTGAAAGACGGAAAGTTATACAGACTACATTTTATCCCAAAAAATAAAATACTCCCATGGGATAGCACAAAAATTAAAACATCACGCGGCGAAGCCGCTTGCAAACGCTATTTAAACTATAAACAAAACAGTTTCATTCATGAATTTCATGATTCACGTTGTTGGTAATGGTGGTTTAAATAACTTCTTTTCGGCTTAGAGTACATCAGTTTTGAACCCCGTATACTTGATTCACGGAACTATAAACCAGCATTAATTCAAAAATAACTCAAATGACCGTGTGAAATAAGTATTTATTAATAAATCTTTCCAAATAAAGACCGACATTCGTCCATCCTGACAAAGTGTGTGCCCCTACACACGAACCCAACAAATATATTTGTATTTATATCTCTTTGTTGTCTGTTAAATAGGTGATGGAAGAGATAGAAAGAGAAGGCATCAAGATCTACCCCCTGCCGGACTGTGACAGCGATGAGGACGAGGATTATAAAGAGCAAGTATGTATTATCTGAAAAAAAAAATCGTTTGATGTAGTAATCTTTCATTTTATAGCCCAAGACTGACGGTAATGTTTGTATGGCGTACGTTTATTTTTGTTTTTACATAGAAGATAACATTATTTTGGCTAAATCGATTTTGATGTAAGAGGTGTGATTAGACATAAGTTGAACCTCGGCAGTAATCGGACTAACTGATTAGCTGTTCTTCATATTCTGTTTGCGAATCAGGATTGCAGTTGAATTTTCCCTTTACTTCCACATTCTACAATAAAATATATCACTCCTATCTAATATTATATAGAATGAGGAGATACGCAGACGCAACAAACTTACCGACATAGTCCAGCGGATTAGCGAGTTGAAATGGCAGTGGCAGGGCATATACCTATACTTCCGTGGTGGCTGATATGGATGTTAAATTCTCGAATTGAGTCCACGCACCACCGGCGAGCACAGCGTATGACGTTCCCCGACCCTAACCAGTAGGCCAAGCATGCGACCACGAAAGTAACTCTTTTCGACTTGTGAAAAAGTGACAGATATATACTTCGTCATAACTCTGTCTTGTTCTGACACGACGAAAGTAATAATTCGCGGGGCACATCCTAGTCCGGCGTGGTGGACCGACGATATAGTTAAAACCGCAGGAATGCGCTGGATGCAGGCCGCTGCCAACTGAGCTTATTGGGAATCCATAGGGGAGACCTATGCACAGCAGTGGACGTCCTACGGCTGATAATCACGATGATGACGATCTAATGTTACATTGATTTCTCAGGTTCGTCAGCTAAAAGCGGCAGTGCCGTTCGCCGTTTGCGGTGCTGGACAACAGTTGGAAGTGCGCGGTCGACGCGTTCGCGGCCGCCTCTACCCGTGGGGCGTGGTCGAGGTCGAGAACCCCGACCACTGCGACTTCATCAAGCTCAGGACTATGCTCATGTGAGTCATTATCAGCAGCCGCTTTAAAACATAAACATTGTCTTAAGTAATAACACCGCGTAATGTGTGACATTCTGCTACTTTAGAGGAAAAAATGTTTTATAATTATTTAAAATAAAATCGACCAAGTGCGAGTCGGACTCGCGCACGAAGGGTTCCATACCGTATAGGAGCCCCATTCCTCTTGCCGTTAGTAATAGCGAGCAAAAAACTCCTAACAATCACGTTTGTTGTATCGGAGCCCCCCTTAAATATTTATTTTATTCTGTTTTTAGCATTTGTTGTTATAGCGGCAACAGAAATACATCATCTGTGAAAACACAATCTGCAACTTTCCCACCTGCCCCTTTCTTCTATCGTACGACTAGACGGACGAGACAAAAGTAGCACCATTTTATGGTGGACATTCCGAGCGTTGGAACCAAGCGTTTCGAGTCCACATTCCTCATACGAACAGTCAGAATGTGGAACGCTTTACCTGGGTCTGTCTTCCTGCTAAAGTACAACGTGGGTATCTTCAAATTACGAGTAAATAGGTATCTTCTAGGTAAGTGTGTTACACCCTATATGGCTTATCTGCCTAACATCAGACTGTGTAGTCAAACGCAAACCTATACTTAATTTAAAAAAAAATGTTTAGATATGAATATGAAATGAGTTAATATGTTGTCCTTAGCACCCACATGCAAGACCTGCAAGAAGTGACACAGGAGGTGCACTATGAGAACTACCGCTCCGAGCGGCTCGCGAGGACCGGCCAGGTGCCCAAGAGGCACGTGTAAGTTACTCCTATTAAGTTTTCATATCATTTCCATAACCCACTCTCCTGATCAGTTTTTTTCAATTTGCATATTGTATATCTTTCCATTAGATTCAAAAGACTTAATCAAGCCAAAAAATATATTCTTAAAGACATATATAATCTAGATAGCAGTCATAGATTGTTTAAAAAATAGCACCAGTCTAAATGTTATACAATATGTGTAGTCAAACACAAACCTATACGAAATAAAAAATAATGTATTCTTTACTATAGGCCGAATGATACAAGTCGGCGGATGCGAAGTTAGCTAGCTGCGTAATAACCAATCCTGACTGAAGATCACGTAAAGCTGCGCGTTGATTGGGTTTTGCGCAACTTGAAGCTAACTTCACATCCGCCGATTTGTATGATTCGGCGCATATACCACATTGTTATTTTTTTTAATGTTCACTAGGTCGACAGAAAGCGGACTTAGTGAGGCCGACTCAAACGGTGTCACCAACGGGTCTAATGAAGACGCTCTGCGCGAAAAGGTAACATTATACACAATAGACTATTTTACTAGTTTTTGGAAATCGTTTTAAATTATACGTTGGTACAAAAATTTCCGAGAGATCTACTGTATCAACAATGAAAATCAGTGTTAAAGAATAGATATTCAAGATCCCGCCAAAAACGACATTCTGTAATAGCACTGGTCTTTGACGTCACACACTAGTAAATAACGCTAGTTAATACTAGTAAATACGTTTACATCTAAAAATTAACAAAAAATACTTTAAAAGTAACTTACAGATCCAATAATATTACTCCGAAATCACAAAACACAAATTACACAAACAACAGTCAATCGAGAAATTCTTGTTTACTATCATGCGACGTCACCAGAGTTGCCGCCCTTCGAGCGTTAACACCACATATAAAATATCAAAAAAGTAACGTATTTTATTTCGTGCGATTTGCGAAATGAGACATTATGTTAGTTTAAATAAAGTGATATATGTCTTTTTCAGGCTATCTTTAAGGATTACCACAATCAATAGTATATTTTAAATGTTGTCAAATAGCATACAATACTTAAGTGGTTCGTATAAGAAAAAAAATAATAAAAGTAACTATTTTATAACACGACGAAAGCATTGACAAATTAATGTATTTATGACTACAATGGTAGCGATTCGGCGACATTCGCATTAAACTATAACTAGTCGCACTAAAAATTTTAGTTTAGTGCAAAACTAGCAAAAGGCTATTCGGTGTTTTCTTCGAACTAAATTTAAAGTGATTTTAGTCGTCCGCCATGAAGAATTAAATTGAGTAACGCCACTTACGCCATCTAGTGGTGAGTAGCAAATTAGTTCGAAAAAGCCCACTAGATGGCACAAATATTAATTATGGTTGTTATTTTATCTGTGGCTGATCCATGGATATATTACGTAAACATAGAAAATCCTCGGGCTGTTCCCAATTTGTTACCATATCAATAACAAAGTTACAATTATGTTCTTTTCTATTTTAAGTCTCAAGAAATACTTACTATATCTGTTACGGATTATCACAATCGATTTTACTCCAAAAACGGTGCAACACGCTTTATTTTGGAAAGACTTTTACATTATTTTTTATTTCCGTGGAATGCACTAGGTTTTATATCTATAATTTGATTAAAAGGTTGGAGGTAAAATACAACTCGTTGGCTTTTATCGTAACTTTAGCTAAATTACTTTGGCAACACTTTTGTTTACATTTCTTTTCAGTCAGTTCACATTTCACAAAAACTTCGTAAATCTTTGCAATATTCAGAGGTAAAAGGTGTAAAATCCAAAAACTAGAGTAATGAATACAGTACATCATATTGGAACCGTTCAAATTCTCTACGTTTGGTGGCAGTGAAATACAAGACATTGGCAAAATTGTGAAACACCTTCACAGAAGCCATAAACAAGAATTGAATTGAATTGCAATATCACTACGAATATCACTAGACTTTTACAATGAATAATGCCAATAAAAAGCAAAGGGAGATGTCCTCTCCACGCCAACATCACGATACTGAGAGACATAGGAGTACATTATGTGAAAGGTAAGCAATTCTAATTGTCTTGTAAGTAGATCTCTTTTTGATAAATCAAGCAACTACGAGTACTAAGAGTCAGGTACTCAAGCTGTCGTGTTCCGAAAATCTGGCCAGTGAACTCAATGTCCTGGCCGCTACTTGTACCTCCTTTGCTTGTCTTGTGATATCTTCAAAAACAATTCTTGTAACTCTTGTGTAGATACCAACTAAATGAATATCATGATAAGGTTTTAATTTGATAAAAATTGTCCAATAGGTTTGGAATGTATGGACCTAGACAAAAATGAAAGCGAGAAAGATCAGACGGTCTATACATACTACTGGAAGAGACGCAGACCTAGACGATACAGAAACAAAGATTTTGGAAGAAATCGGGTCTTCATTGGTCTTTGGCCACAACAGCATAGAACTGGTAATTTATTTATTTTTACAGTCAATAAATAAAGCAAGTAACTTGAATAATCCTTATTAATAAAAGAAATATGTTAACTACTAATATTATACTTATGTACTATGTAGGTAAAGGTACTACTATTTAAATTTAATTTTGTAATAAAGTATTTTGTTTTACAGGGTATACTGCCATTACCATCTGAGCAGACAAAGCAGGGATTGTGGGATCTTTCTAGGATGATCTCCCAGAAATATATTATATAGAGGTACCCATACAACCTCCATCAGCAAGCCAACCTGCACTTCCGCATTCAACAAGCCAGCCTATAGCATGCCAGTCCGCACACAGCCCACAGCGTGTCAGTCAGCACAAAGCCAGCCCTCAGCGTACCAGCCTGCACAAAGCCAGCCCACAGCGTGCTTGCATTCTGATCTGCCTCAACCAAGTGGAAGGCAGCCCCTGCCTCGTCGTCATAGATCCAGTTGGCCAAGAACAAATGCAGCCTCAATCAAATGAAAGGGCTTGTTGAGCAGAGTGGAATTCGCCAAATTATTTTTATTTAGAATAATATTACTGATTAATTTTTGTTGACACAAATAATAAACGATTTATGTATATTTTTATGATTTTATTATTAAAAAAAATCTAGTAATTAAATTTGGGCATATCTCGCTTGCGATGGGAAATCTTGATCTTCATTCTATTCTGTCTCTTCTGTTGCACCAAGACTTGGTTGAATTTGCTGCCGCTTCTTGCAGTTTTCAGTACCACATTGTTATCTGCAACATGATAATATAAACAATAATTACTGTTTGTTTGTAGGAAAACGCATAGGAAAGCCAGAGATAGGGAGCACTGGCAACTTCTAGAGGCCTATGTCCAGGGTGGACAACCTAGTGAAATATGTAGAAATAAGAAAAATGTTTCATAAGGATTTAATATACTAGAGAATAAAGGCTATTTTTATTTTATTTTATTAATTTTTGTTGGAACAAATAATAAACCATGTAAGTACATTTTTAGCATTTCGTACTCAAAGTGTAAAACGGGACCCTATTACTAAGACTCCGCTGTCCGTCTGTCTCCAGGCTGTATCCCATTATGCTAGAAAGCTGAAATTTTCACAGATGATGTATTTCTGTCGCCGCTATAGCAACAAATACTAAAAACAGAATAAAATTAATAATTTAGCCATTTTTTCGCTCGATATTAATAATGGTAACAGATAGATGCTTAAATAATCACAGAATGTTTAGTTGTATATACAATTAAATGATAAATTAAAAATAAATAAATATTTAAGGGGGGCCCTTAATAAGGGGGATATGGGCTCCCATACAGTACGGAACCCTCTGTGCGTGAGTCCAACTCGTACTTGGCCGATTATTTTATTTTGATGTTTTTATTAATAAAAAAATCTAGAACTTACTTTTTTTTTTTTTTTTTTTTTTTTTTTTTAACTTAAAATTTATTAACCACAGACTCCAGGGTCTGTGCCCTTTGTTAACTAACATTTACAATTATTTGGTTATGCTATACAAAGAGTGTTAGTAGGTAATTAAAATAGCCTAAGTTAGTCAATGCACTGCGTGAATGCCACGAGCAGACCGGCGACCCGCAAGCAGCACCCGATCACGAGTGTGACACATGAGCCAGCCATCATTCTCCTCGACCATATTTGAGGGAGGAGAACGACCCGACACATGATGCCGCCGCAAGAAGGAGCCTTCGATGGCGAGCATGAATGCTTGGGGCATGCACACAATGCTTATTTCTTATAAATTACAAATACACATTTTTTACGTCCTATGCCAATTTTGTTGCTTTCTCCTGGCCCAAAGCCTTCATCACCGCCTCGTTCCGATCTCTCACGGCCATCTGCAGGTTGTATTCCTTGATGGTCTCCGATGACGCAGACGATGCGCGCCGCACGAATCGACTGATGGCATCATTTTCGATGTCGTCGGCGTAATAGATGAAGGTCCCAGTGTGCCGCGATAGTGCAACGACAGCGTGTGAGACGCTCTCGTGTAGTCTCATTTTCGGCTTTGTTTTTATAACGATAACCGACTCGTACGTTAGTCCCTGAGCTTCGTGAATGGTAAGGGTGCGTGATCCTGAGCCTCCCCCATAACCTTGACTTATGAGGGTCTCCTTTTCTTCCTGTGTATGCACTAAGAAAAGGGTGTTAGGGAGGGTTTTGGATATTTGGGCCCCCTTGAACCTTTTCTGCTCCAGAGACCTAATACGAGGGGCTGAGGAATATATACCTGAGTATATTTCCCTCAACGCATACGCGACATCCATTGGATTTCTGTGTGTGCAGAGCAACTCCTGGGTGATATTTGCAACCAGCGTTGGACGATGGTACCTCATCTCGAAGAGATTTTCTCTGTCGATATAAGGCAACTGATTGACGTCTCCAATGAGGACAAGTTCGCTAGCACCAGACAGCCGGGCAGCCATTATTATGGCTCCAAAATGGTTCATTAGAGCTTCGTCCACCAAAAGGCGACCGAAGCTCTCTTTTCCGAAACCATTGACGAGAGATGAAGCCATGGTTCGCACTCTGGATTTTACCAGATCTCCTATTCGGTGCGATAACTTCTCCCTCAGGTCTTTTGCTGCCTCTGTTGTTGTTGTAATGATAGCGTCCCTATCCACATCAAAGTGTCTAATCACCCATGTTGTCTTGCCACATCCTGGTACCCCGTTGACCCATTGTATCTTTGGTACCGCCCAGTTTCCCCAGCCTGCCTCGACGTCTGAGCTCCGTTCGATGGTTTTAGCCATCTCAAGGATTCTATCGTCTAGCATTATCTTGGTGCACTTGGCGGTGACTACAATTGGGTCGTTCGATGGTATCGCGTATATCGGTCTTCCTATTCGCTCCGTCTCTCTCTCATTCAGCTCCACAAAACCACTTACTGCGCTGTAAGCTGCCATATACTGTCCTTTCATGGTCCCTCTGATGACTTGGGAAGTGACGTTATTGTATATGGCTGCT